>JAWWMP010000132.1:59714203-59766371 GCA_035047865.1 Dendrocincla tyrannina | reverse complement strand
TGGATGGATGGATGGATGGATGGATGGATGGATGGATGGATGGATGGATGGATGGATGGATGGATGGATGGATGGGGGGAGAGCGGCGGCCCGGACAGAGAAGGGTTGGACGCTGGCTCCGGGCCGCCTTCCGAAGGGGCAGCAACCAGAGGGCAGGGGCTGCCCGACACAGCGTGCGGGCGGAACAGGGTCCCCTCCGATCCTGTGCGGGAGAAACCGGGAACAACACCGCCCTCACTGGAAAAGGCTTGGACGGGATGTGGGAGGTAGCGGTGTGGACAGCCGAGAGGCAGGGCAGCGGGTGATATCTGCGGGGACACGATTCCATCTTGTCTCCACGCCTGACAAGGGCTCCGCATCTCCCATTCCTCGCCGTCAGGAAGCGGCCAAAATCTGTGTGGGATCCGCCGTTTCACAGGCGTGTTGCACTGCAGCGTTACCCATCCACAGTGTGTTACACTGCCGCGGGGACAGTCC
Organism: Dendrocincla tyrannina; assembly: GCA_035047865.1. Classification (NCBI taxonomy): domain Eukaryota; kingdom Metazoa; phylum Chordata; class Aves; order Passeriformes; family Dendrocolaptidae; genus Dendrocincla; species Dendrocincla tyrannina. The sequence continues at coordinate 59,765,894 of JAWWMP010000132.1, read as the reverse complement.
GAGCGCCGCCGTGCCCCGTGACAGCCTCTCCCCGCGCTCGCCGGAGACCCCCGGCCCCGCATGCGAGCATCCCGGCTGGCCGCCCCTCGCCCCCCCGCCTGCCCCGGCGGAGCCGGCTGGGCGGCCGGGCTACCCCACCTAGAGGCGGCCCCGCCGCACTGCCCGGCCCGGGGCTGCCCTCGGGGCTGGGCTCGGACCGCACTGCCCGGGCTGTCCGTCGGCTCTGTGTGACATCTGGGGCCGGAATGGCCGCGCCGTGCTTGGACACAGGTCCAGAGGCACAGCCCCGGTGCCCTGCCCCGGCACCCAGCAACAAAGCACGGTGTGAGCTGCACAGCGGGAGCAGAGCCTGCTTGCCTGCAGTGTGAGGTGGCTTCTCGCAGCCACCTGAGCAGTTTTGCCTGCGAGGTGTGAGAGCTCGCTCACAGAAGTGCTACGTAGGGCATATGGGGCCATGAAACGGGGAAGGATATGTCCTGCTTACGGGCACCTTATGAAAGCCTGTTTATCGCATGTAAAAGCACAAACGAAGGTGCCCACTACACCCTAAAAAAGCCATTCTGAAGAGTGCACACTTTTTACACAATATATAGCATTGTACAAATAGCCCCAGATGGTCGCCCGGGTGGGAGTAGATGGCACTGGGAAAAGGAAATGTTACAAACTTACCTTCAGGGTAGGATTTGTCCAGTATGGGGAATTAATTAGTGGTGTAGACACCATGTATCAGCTCGCTGGCAGAGACAGCTAGTTCTGCCCTCCGAGCTCTCCTCAGCTCTGAGCCAGGCCAAGGAGTTTCATGACCAGGGGCTACCACACACTGCAGCCGTCTTGACAGCACTTCCCAAAGCCTGCATGGTGGTAAGATTTTTGCCATAGAGAAGCTCTTTTTTTTCCTAGACAGAGGCTGTCTCCCCAAACTTGTTCCTAGTTTGCATCCTGATATACTCAGAGCAATGCAAATTCTTGCTGTGTCCTGCTGGGTCTTCTGGGGGCTTAGGTGGAAGATGGCAGTGGAACAAACAGGGCTTCTTTCCACAAGGCATTTTAATTCCCTGTGACTCTGTTGGTGATCATTCATGGATTTCACCTTGGCGGTGCTGCTCTCTGGATGTGCAGCAAAGCACATAAATGTGTCCTGGACAACTTGCTAGTTTTGCAGGAAAATATCAGGTAATCTGCTTTTGAACAGCTTTTACTCTATTTCTTAAAAAACAGCAGTTTATTTCCAACCAAATTCAACTATAACTACACAGTAGGTGACAGCTGTAAGTCTCTAAACCGCATTCCTATCAAGATTTCTCTGTATATTTCATGAGGGATGTCATTGTGGAAGTAACTGCTGCAACCATCAGTCTTCAAACTTCTTTTTGCAGTTGATGTCAGAATTCTGTGTTGTTGCTGAGATGCCGGCTATAAGATAGAGCTTCTGGACTCCAATGTGACAAGGATATACCTTCTACAATGAAGAAAAAAATAGGAATGATTTTAGAATCCAACGGAATATGTGCAAATATAATGCTGACAATGAGAACTTTAATCTCACTAGCTTGCCAACCTTTTAGCAAATTAGCTCAGTAGGTTATAATAGCTGTTTTACAATCCCCTTTTCTGCTCATATTCCTTATATGGGGAGAAGCCTGTGTCCATTAAGGCTGGGAGGCTCAAACAAAACCACTCCTATAGGAGTTTACAACCAAACTGAAAGGAATGCTTGAATTTTTTTGGTGGCATATATATAGTGACACAATCTCTCCCAGTTTTATTGCCTCGAGATGCTATTTCTGAGAAAACCAATGTAAATTTCCCCCTTGTTGCTTCATCTTTACACTAAAAAGTGAAGGCTTGGCTTGCAGAATACCAAGCATGAAAATAAACCTGCCAACATTTCATCTCACTGCATGGCAGTTTCTTCTGAATTATTCCTCCTTGCAAGACCCTGAAAAGGGAAAGACATATAGACTGTCTCCCAGGAAGGAGTGAAGCTGTATGGTTGTATCTGATGCTTAGTACCAGGAGGCAACAAGCTCTGTGCACTCTGAGAGCACTGTCCCACAACCACCTTCAGGCACAAACAGCTTTTGAAATAATTTTCTTTGACTATCTTCTTAATTTTATGCTAGGTTTCCTACTACCTCAGTAAATGGATTTATATTCCTCATTTTCTGATGTAGGTATCTGTAGGATAGCAGTACAACCTGGACAACATTAGCTTGCTTTACTAGCAAAAAGCAAACCAGCACAACCAAATGGCCAGGTGCTTCTTATAGTTACCGATTAAAGCTTTTGTAGCTCCTGTATTTAGATTTTGTCTGTTTCATGCAATTTTAAAAGAAGGGGTAGTCTATTTATTTGCAGTCCCTGATAGAAGAATTGAAGTAGAAACACATCAAAATACTTATGTGAAAGTTATGTATGTGTGAATTTTCTGTAGAGTATCTGGTACATCTACCTGTTCTGAATTTTTCCTTATTATTTACTAGAACATTTTAATGACTCTTCACCATACTACAGTAGATGCATTTGCTGTGTGCAAGTCTTCAGGCTTTTAAGAATACTCATAGCACAGATTAATCATTTGATGTTTATTTGGTACAACATCATATGAAGTCCAGGTTTCCTTTACCATTGCTCCTCAACCTATATATAAGTAATGACCTTTCCTACTCTTTGTGTGAAATAGTTGAGCTCACTTTTCACGTAAAATGGATTAACTTGGTAATTAAATCAATGGCTAGGTTGGCTTAACATTTAAATATTTTTATTCCTTCTGAAGCTTAGATAAATTAAGTAAGCCTGACAGCCTCTCAGGATACTGAACTGTTTATTTTCTAAAATGATTTCACTTTTTTTTTTTTTTCTATGAGTCACCTCTTTATTGACAGCAAGTCAATATCATTTTATATTAATTTTTCTATATTTTTATTATTCATATCAAAGAGTGACATCCATCAAAGGTAAAATCTGGGACCATTTTGGACTTATCAGTTATAAATTTACACAGACCACCAATTACTCAAAAATTTCAGAATTTGAGATCAAGGACTCATTTCTTTCACATCCTCCTCACACTGAATAGGAAGCCTAAACTGTGGAGATAGGATGTGGCATTTCTCTGCATGTCTTGGGCAGTCACCCGCATGCAGTGCTGGCTGTTGGGGAGCTGCTTGGAGAAGCAGATCTGACTCAGGGGCTCCAGTACTGACTCAGGTGTCTCAAACACAGTGTGTTGCAGAGATGAGAACTGTAGAGTGCCCATTCTGTTTTAGATCCAGGCCTATGTGATCAAGTGCATGTGTCTGAGGGGAAATCAGAGGTGTGAGTGCACCAGGCAGTTGCACAGGGTGGTTGGTCTGGTCTGGTCCCTGGGAGCACCCATCCTGCTGTAGAGCAGAGAAAGAGGCCAGGGAGTTTAGACCAAGCATCTCACTCCATGGAAGCTCTGTTCTTGGAAGGGATCCCAGCCTCTCTGAGAGCTTTTTGACACCTCTGTAGGAAAATGAGGCCCCCACCTCTACATGCTGTGTGACAGGGGGGTCCATGCCTGCAGCTGCCTTGCAGACTCACAGTGTTGGCTTCCCATGATCCATGCCTGATAACCTGTGGTGAAGCAGCCAAGCCAAGCAGTTTGAGCACAGAGACCTTGGATCCAGTGTTGAGTTTATGAAATTAGGGCAATTAGCAGGTTCACTGTGTGAGTTGTTTCCACTGGCAATGATTTTGTATGTACAGTGACTGTATGTTTCATCTGAACACAGCTTTTACATCAAATCACTAATTCTTTTGGCTTGCTCAGTGAGAATATAAATACTTACATAAACTTCACAAAATACCATTTTGTTCAGTACACCTGCAGATTTAATTGACTGCCTGAAAACAAGCAAACATGATGCAAATTATCTGCAGGCAATATAGGGATTTTTCATATTTTCTGTGTGTTCCTTAAAGAAAAGAGACTTTGAACATGTCAGTTGTGGCTGACTGCAAGTAAGCACCCTGTCTTATCCTTATTATACTCAGTTCTCTCCTCTCAGAATTCCTGTCTTCATTATTGTTGGTTTTGCCTAGATTTAGATATTCTGAATTATAAGTTGTTTCCTGAGTAGATATTCAAGGTATTCCTGTCATAGAATTATCTGGTTCTAGAATTTATTCTAGACACATTTTGGGATTCACCTAACAGAAGAAAAATATTAAGGCAGATGACGGATGACAAATAAAAATGTGTAATATGAAAAAAGCGCAATTTGCGCCTTAGCAATTATATGAACAGGTGTAAATGAGATGTTTGAAGTCTCCAGTACTAAAGGATTCCTGTAACTTAGTTGAAAATGCTTGTGATGTGGGATGTACCAGAAATGCAGATAGACAAAATATCAGTTATGGATTCTTTGGAAAAGTAAGAAAATCCTTTTATTTCTCCAGGTTTTTCCACAACAAAAGAATGCAGAAATCTGCCTGCAAGTGAAATGGGGAAGTAGAGGAGTGGTGCCTGCGAGGACATTTTGGTAATACTTCCAAGATGGCAAGTTGTGATATCCTGCACTATGGATGAGGTTATTTTTAGCAGTACAAATGAAAACTTTCTTCTCTCCCTGCTTTTAAAAATGGGTAGTGTATGGTGTAGCTTTCTGGTGCTTTACAGTATTGTCTTTGTCTTGTAAGAGCTGATTAAGAACTCCATGTTTTTCTCCATGCAATCTTAATGTTCCAACCCTGTACAGGACCATGGCAAACTGCTGCCTATAGGAAACAGTAAAACACAGTCTTCAATCAAAAGTGTTGCTACTGACTGCCCTTTCATATCTCTGGAGGACTTCTGGTGCAGCTATATTTCTTTCACACAATTTACACTTTGTGCAACACCTCTCTGCCAGAGGTTGTTTTGCATCAGATACACTCCCTCATGAGGAAATACAACTCAGTAAAATGAAGCATCATGTTTTGTAGCTCCAAAAAGCAGTATAGTCTTCTGCCAAATAAGCAATAAAGCTCTCATAGTCCAACATCCTTATACTGTAGTGATGATTGCCTGGTTGACTGAACATCCCAAACACAGATGGTGTATATGGCTATGGATCAGTCATGCCCACATTTATACTCATGTGTCTGGCTTTGCCCATAGTTATCATGCAGGGGACAAAAATCTCCCAAAGGTAGAGGACCTTCACAGACAATAATATTTGATTCACAGGGTTTAATTAAGCTATTTTGGTGTCTCTTCAACAGCTAACTGTATGAAATCTCTGCTGCCATAATTGTGTTGACGCTGAAGCCCTGTGAACTGTAGGCAAGTTCTGGAAGAGCAGCAGCATGCTGGAGAGAAGAGCTGGCATCCTGCAGTCTGTGGATGCTATGGAAGAACCTTTCAACCCCAAATGCATTGCTCCTTGGTCTGCATATGGCCAGGTGCACTACTACAGCTCCTAGGGCTAATTTCTAATACAGAAGCAGGCCGGGGCAGCTCATGTAGCTGCTTTGGTATAAGGTAACAGCTGCTTTCACAGAGAGTATATTAAATGTCAGAACACCTGGATAATGAGAGAGTGAGATCCTTTCAGTGAGAAGAAAACAAGACTAGCAGCTGTGGAACTGAAAACTAGTTTGTCATCTACAAATCACTGTCATGACAGGGATCTGTGTATTGTTTTGTTCCAATAGCCCTAGCCCTTTGGACATGGTATGTGATAGTGGTATTTCTTGTGAGCATTGCGGTGCACCTTGCATTTAATAAATGCCTTTTCAAAAAGTGTTGATTCTCAGACTCATGATAAGACCAGTTTATGAATATATTGGGATGTTATTGGCTGTACCTCACTTAGATATGTATCTTTTACCACGTGTCTTAGCATCTGGGCCCCAACCAACATGGAGAAGTCTGCTGTGCATTTCCTTTGAAAGGCAGAAAGTGTTCAATAATTCCCTTGAAGAACAGGCTTTATTTTCCCACCTGCTGGCTCAACAGATGTTTGATGTTGACTCTATCCCAGTTCTGGTTTTTTGGGTCCTGGAAGTCTGAAAGGTAATTCCAATCACATCAGAGTTAACTGCAAGAAATGAGGAATAAGGATGGCTGGTGAAAAGAGGATCATGATTGCTCTACTTGATATTTTCACAACTTCTCTCTTCATCTTTACTCTCAGAGGCTAGTACAAATAAAGTAAAGGCTCCCTAGACAGATTCTGATCTAGTTCAATGTCAGTACATCCATGTACTTTTGTCATCTGCAGAAGTTCTTGGTCATGGCAAGAAGACTGAAAGAAGGGAAGAATGGAGCTGAAGAAAAGGACTTTTTAAGAAATGAAAGGAGGACAGAGGCAGGAGAGGTCATATGTGTCTGATCCTAGGGGAGGGAAAGGGAAAGGCGAGAAGGAAGGGAGATCTGAGAGGGACCCTGTGAGAGAACTGAGGTGCATGGAATGGGAACAAATGGACACTGAACAGTGAAAGATAGGTGAGATGAGAAGTGAGGATAGAAGCAAGTAGACTGGAAAAGTGCTAGGAACAGAGCACTGGGAAATGAGAGAAATGAGATGGGTCTGAGCAAGGAAACTGACCAGAATGGAATAGCTGTGTTTTATTAAACCACAGGATCTAACTTGTTACGCTTGAGAAAAAAAAGTTAAATGTACAGTTCCTCAAGAACTTTGAAGTGCCTATAAACATAGACCTACGTTATATGGAATTTAATATTGCATCTGTAAACATAACACTAGGTGGATTCATACTATGAATGGTATGCTACACAGCACGCTCATGGATACAGAGTTGAAAAAAGGTGTTCCTGCTGCAAGTGGTGAATCCTGCCTGTGCTGTGCAGTGTGGCAGCTCCGAATGTCCGGGAGCAGACCATCGCACACCAGCCTCACCTTGCTTCTCTCTCGACCTTAAGGGTCTTGTTTGACCTCCCGCAGGCTCTGGGTGCTCCAGCGGCAGGACAGGGATCCCGCCTGTGCCTGCCTGTGCGCACCGTGCCCGCTGCCCCACCTGGCAGGCACCCGTTGCCATCTAGTGGCTGTTGTAGGACTACCTGTGCCTGGAAAACATTTTCCAACCAAGTTCCAACCCAGCAAATGATTTTCTGGAGTAGATTCACACGATTTGCCCCCAAGGCCGCCCGAGTGACTTGCACAGAAGCGCAGGCTTTGATGCTCAGAGCAGAGAGTGGGTGCACCTTTCTGAAGCACAGAGTTTGGCCTTGCTTTGCAATCAGGCAGGCTACTGAACTGCCTTCTAGTTGTGGATTTTATATGAGGAGAAGCCTGAAAAAGTCTCAAAATCAGCTGAGTGAGACTTCAGCCCTGCTGGGTTGGCTCCCTTACTGGCAAACAGGAGCTCAGAAGCACCACAATCTTCACCTCTCACTTTTAATAATTCTGTTCAGATTATTGTAATATGCTGAAAGCATTTCCCTCATCATATTTTAGTATATTCACCCTTGCCAAATCCCAATCAAGACAAAATAAACTACCTGGTGGGCAAGCACAGAGCAAATGCTGGTGCAATGGATCTGTTGCACTGGTTTGAGATAACCCTCTCCCCTGGTCCATGAGAATTGAAGAGATGGTTCAAATGGACAGGTTAAGACTGATGCCCTTGAGTGGAATGAAAAGTAACTGGACTAGTTTCTGCTTTTAGAGGGCTGCCAGTCACTTTCCCATTTTTTTTTATTCTAGAAGAAAAGAGGTGATAAAAGCTGAGAAAATTTGAGAAAGGTGTGAAAAGAGGGAGAGGGGCAAAGGAATGAGATCTGTGGAGCATGCCCTGTATTCACTGGTGTCTTTGAACAATAGCATTGTCTCAAGATATCAAATGGACAAATCTTAAGAGAAGAATTAAGTGAATTTACTTGGAAAACTGACATACTGCCCCCCTGCCCCTTATATTATTTCCTTTAAAGGGAGACCACTATGAAGAAATGGAAGAAATTTCCTTCTCTGTCTCAGAGCGCCTCAACACAGAACATCCACCTACACTACTGGGGTAGCATTTACTTGTCTTTGTGTTCACTCATGACAGATTATTCCATTTTGGATCATTGCCACTGTAGTATATAATCATAGTAGCAAATATTATCCAATTGTACTTTAAGTACTTAGCACTTACACCCTGAGCCTATTGCAGTTTTCAGAATAAAAGCTTCCCCAGTTCCGAAAATACAACAAAACTGTATGAACATCTATTATTAGGTTGTAAGGGTAACTGGACAGTGTTTTGTTCATGTGAGAAAATGAAGGTCACTACAAGTCTGTAACAGCAAAGCTTTGTGCGTGCTTCATATGACACAGCTGCCTTTCTCCTTTCTTGGATACACTTTAAGAGGCTCCTTGTGTCTGCCAGGTCCAGGCCAAGGCAAACTAATGTATACCTGCAAAGCATGACTGCAGGGCAAAACTCCGAAGCCTTTGTATGAAAAAAATATCATAGATGTTTTAACAATGGAAAAAATCCTCTCTCTTTCTTTTTTCTTCTTCTTTTTTTTTTTTTTTAATGAAGAACTCTTTCCTTGTTTTATATGTTTATTTCAAAACAGAAGGAAACTTTACTTTATGCCTTTTCCTAAGTTGAAGCTTTCATGCTGTTCTTTTTTTTTTTTTTCCAGTGGGGAAGGAGGAAAAGAAAACATGAGGCACTGAAAGCTGAGAACAAAAATGGATTTGATTTTTGAAAACTGAAATGTCATAAAACTTGATCATGGAGAATGCAAGTCTTAAAGAGGTAGGATCCTGCTGTAACGAAATACAGGAAATTAAAGGCACAAATTGCATCAGAAAATTTCTGCTTAGGAAAAAAATGTTTAAATCTAATCAGCAACAAGAGTTAGGTGACATGGAGTGGTGTGTGTGTGTCTGTGTGTTGCCATCACTGGAGATATGTAGTATCTGATGAAACATCACATATTTGGAACAACCTGGAGCAACTTGCCAGCTGGATCAGTCAGTCTTTACCTCCTCCCATGAGAGTGGATATCATATCATGCAGCTGACTAGCAGAGGTAATGGTGCCAGACCTTCATACAGGAACGAACCAACTTATTACAGCCTCCAGCCCCCTTTCTAGCAGTCCCATTCCACCTACCTCTGTAGGCAGCAGGGTATGGGAAGGTCACAACCTCCAGTGCCTTCCTGGGCTCAGCAGACCTTCATGTTTATATCTGGAGGCTCTTGTCTGCTCTCATGCCAGTCCTTGTTCCCCAGATCTCCTCTGATCCAGAAAAGGAGCTGCCATTTCACTGGGGGTGGATGAGTCCCATTTTACTTCAAGTTTCCCCAAGAGGATATTTCTTGTGCTTGAGGACTGCATAGAGTTCTAAGTTCAAAATTATTTGAAAGTTTATCATCAGTTTAAATTTTTTTTTAAGTGGCCTTATTTTGTCTATTTACTTAGCCTGAAAAATCCTGGATAAATAGAGTTAAATAAGCACTATATTACTGAGCAATTCTTAGCTCTTGTTTATATAAAAAGAGCAGAGTGAACCTATCATTGTCTGAAAGAAAAGTCACATTCCAGATCTCTGCTTGCTTTGGGCACCAAAGCGGGAATGACTATTTAATTTTAACATTTTTAAGTTTATATACTGGAACTGATGCTGGAGTACCATGAATGTGATCACAGAGCATTTTTCTTTTATGTATTCCTCTTCATTCATCTTGATATGTGTTGTTGACTTATATAAATCATTGCATAGCATGTGTGACATGTTACAATAGAATCTAGAAAAGGAAAGGACATCATTAGAGGGCTAAGTTGTCCAGCCAACAGGAGGAGTAATAGCTTTGACACTCCTCTGTTATTCTCAGTTATATCCTCAGTACATGCACAGAGGCACAGCCAGTGCCTGTGCTGTCTGCTGTGTCATAAGCAAAGGACCTGTGTTTAAAAATATGGCTCAATTTTGATCTATTCATGTGGTTTGCTAGTGAGGGAGAGATCAAATTATCCTGAAATACATTGTAGAGCTTCTTCTACTTTAGCTGTATTCCCACCAGCTTGCTAAGCCAGGTAAGAGCTGCCCTTTGCTAATGGCTTAACTGGAGCCACATATAAACATCATCCTTCTACAAGGAAATTCCCTGAACTGAGCTCACGGGAACTGCAGTAGGTACATGGTCGCCAAACTGAACTCAAGACTGGCAGAAGGGTTTATATTTCCCCTGGGGAAATGATAATTATTTTCAGTGTATTTGTGACATTAGAGCTCTGAGACAGCTTTTCTACATTACAGGGTACCTTAGTTGCTGATAGAAGATGTTGGTGGTGAGGGCAGAGACACACACCCACAGTATACCTACATCTTGGATTCACTGTTAACTCTCAGCAGTTATGCTAGTGCCTGTGAACACTCAGTAAGTAAAAGCTGACAGCAAGCACAGAGGTGACATTACAGCCACCAGTCCCAGCAAAGTACCTCTAGTAATCTTTCAGTACGTGCTTTTCACCTCTGCTTTGTCGTCTGTGTCTGCTATACCCATAGCATCCTGTAGACAGAAGTTTTTTATGTTGTACTAATAAAGATCTAGACCTCAGTGCTAGCAGGGACCAGTAAAGTGGCCCAGCCTGTCCTCCTGCCTAGTTTAGGACATTGGTTGCCTCTTGCAATTTCATCACATCCACACTGAAGTTGCAAATTTCATGAGTGATAGCTGAGAGATATTGAAAAAAATACATCAAAAGCCAGTAATATCTCCTTCTGTGGCTCTCCCTTTGCCTCTCAAATGCCAGTATATCTTGTTGTCAATGCTAAACAGATACATGAAATAAAAAATATAATCTCATTGTTGGTGATGCTTTTTCTTTTCCATAAAGATTTTCTTTTAACTAACCTTCACTGTTTCCCACCTGATCCAGTGGAAGATGCCCATGCTCCTTGCAGGGGGAGTTGGACTAGTTGACCTTTAAAGATCCCTTCCAACCCAGAGTATGGTTCTGTTCTGTCATTCTTTGAAAACTGAGCTGCTCTGCCTAGACTGAATCTCTAGAAAGCAGCAAAGGACGAATTTCCACGATACTGAAGCCACAGAGAAATAAGAGGCCTGTGATTTACATTAATAATAAAGTTGTGATATTTTCCTTGAAGGTCATTATGCATTAGGTGCCACACTACCTCAGCAGGAAACCTTCATGGTGCCTGGAGAAGCAGCCAGGCCAAGCAGGTGACTGGTATGATGTCTGAGCTGGACAGACAAGCTTTCAAAGTCTATTTAACACTTAACTTGGGGTGGAAGGGGACGGCCTCTTCTCTTCAGGAGCCACAGAAGTTTACCTTGCAATTAAAAGCCTAAACATTTCTTTTCGATAAATATTGAATAAGATGGTGGTAAATGTATGCCCCTAACATACATTTCCTCAACATGCTATGGAGTGGAAGAGTCATCTGCAATGTGGACAGTGGGACTCAGTCCCCTGCTTCTGCTTCAGCAAGTAGGGCATGCCATGGGATATGAAATCCCCTAACAGAAGAGAAAGCAGTACCCATCTTTGGATACCACACAGCCTTACCTTCCTGAAACGTGTGGGTTTAAGTCCCCCCATGCTCTAACCACAGCATAAAATAAGCCTTCTTTCTTTGTCTTTGGAAAAAAGGCCAACAAGGCTCCACACTTGGTGAAACATAAGCAGAGGGCAGATATCCTTTTCCAGCCCACGTGCTTGTCCTTCAGGAGCTAAACCTAAATGTTTCCTACAGGCCAGTGCTGTCAACTTCCAGGACAGGTTTGTGGATTCCCAACTGAGGAGCTGAGCTTGATGCTTCATTTGGATTCCTAACTTCTTCAGGGAGCCAGCTGGCTTAAATTCACGTTTCAACATTAGATCCAGTTTAAACTTTAAGCACAAAGTCAACATTTACATCACTTTGAGAAATGGGACTCTGGTTCCTAAAGAACCTTGAAAAATCTTGTCCCATGCCAGAATTTAGAGCACCCCTCTAGAGGAGAAGCTGTCACACCTCTTCAAGTCATTCCACTCTTAAACTACCTGAACTGCTGAGAAGCGACACAGTGCATTATAATTAATTTAAATTTATCTGGCTTCAGTTTTCAAAAAATGCATGATCTCTGCTTGGTACATGGTAGATGGCAAGGATCCCTGAGCAGCTGGATAAGTTGGATAAGCCATCCTTCTTGCAAGAACCCCACAAATTACCTCATCATCCATGCTTACACCAATTACTTGATATAGAGGTACCATAAATGCATGGGAGAGCTAAAGTTGCACCTGAATGATCAACACAAGGGCACTCAAGTCCATGGTACAATGGGAGGGTGATTTCAGAGCCCCTCTCTGCCACATGGCCATCTTCTTTGTTCAGCCAGCAGTATTTTGCACAGCTCTATCAGCAGCTGGCTTAGTGAACTGACCACATTAAAAACTAATCTGCTTTGTAGAGGTAATTTCCAGCTTCCTGGACCAGCAGTCTGTGACTGTACCACAGCATTGGCATGGAGGAAGCCACTGGCCCAGGGGCAGAAGAGAGAAGGTGAAAAGTGCCTTGCAGTCACAGCTTGACCATGAAACCCCACCCTGGGCTAATTAATTGCACAGTCCATGCCAAAAATCTATTCCTGCCCTACTAAGTTACGGCCATTTCAAACCATATTTTTCTTCCCCGGTTGTTTGGCAAGAGTGTTATGTTTCTAGCTTTAAATACAGCTATCTAGGGACTCCCAGAGAGACATTTATTTTTATTATGTTTTTCTTTTGGACTTTATTCACAAAGCCAGCAAGGATAAGAACTAAAAAGCTCATATTTGAAAGAGGAAGGGGGTTTAAATCAGAAATACCCTTTCACAGAATTTTGGTGAAACATCAGAATATTGAAACAAAGACTAGAATGTTGATAGAATTTCTTGGTGTTTTAAGTTTTCATGTTTTAGTAGAAAAACAAACCACCTTGTTTGAAACAGGCCCCAGATTTTTGAGAAGCTGATGGAAGTAATGGAGTGTGACATACATAGCTAGGACAAGGAATATACTGGAAGAAGCAAGCACAGTATCTTTAAGAAGCTGCCAAGACCTGCAGAAAGCTGACATGGGCAATTTCCTCTGAATGAAGCTACAAGCAACTGAAACAGATGGAAGACTGTTGAAATTAAAGGTGTGAGTCTTCTGAGCCTTAATGAAAAGAACAAGCAGGCAATGTTGAGAATACCTGTTATCATGAGTTTGGAATAGGTGTATGCTATCTGAATGCGCAGTCATCTTTGTCAAGATGTTCACATTAAATCTTAAAACTGAAAATTTTGATGGAAAGAGAACAAAAATATACATTAATTTTCACAATATACACACAGCTTTAAGGAAACCAGTCACAGCTTCAGGGCAGCAACCCTCTTCTGACCAGTGACTCTCAGCATCACAGAGGTACTGCTACTTCTTCCAAAAACGAGGGAGTGACAAAAGCCTGCAGTGGCAAGTGATCTTCTCCTAATATGGATCTTGATACAGGTATCAGGCTTCGGCCACTTTTAGTGTAGACTTGCATCATAGTGGACATCGGCTGATTACCACTATGGCCAGGAGCACTTGCTGCTCTTGGTTGCCAAGTTTTACAGGACAAATTTTTATGGAGCTTCTGGACAGATGAAGGCAGGTCACAACAGCCTCTGAGGGATCAGGGCCAGAGGTTTTTCTGTACAGGATGGTCTTGGAACATAGGTTGAGAGGGAGAAACAGTAGATGTGTGTTGGGGAGGGATGTCACAGATTAACTCCTGCCTCCTCCAGTTGAAAACTAGGTATGTTACTAGAGAAGCTGTTGGAAGAGAAAACTGAGGCATTCAGAGATCCGCCAGCATCAGCAAAAACCTTTCTGAGTGCGCCTACTGACTTTGGATCAGGTTCTAGAGGGAAATTTCACCAATTGCAAGAGTTACAAGCTTGCCAGACCCTATTAAAAAATGAAAACTGCAAATGAACTCCTACCACTGATTCTTTAGCTGGTTTAAAAGACCACCACCACAAACAACCGAAAAAAATCCAGCACATAGTACGTAACCCCATAGTATTTCAGGTTGACAACAGTCAGGATGTGTAAATAGCCTTTAAGGAGAAGGCACTGGGCATATGAAGAGATACTGAGAGCCAGCCAACAGCCAGCTGGTAACACGGGTGGCTGAGCTATGGTTAAACAGCACTCAAGTTCCTGTTCTGTAAAACTCAGCAGGGGAACTTGAACTCCATCTCTCCACAATACACTTTTAGGACATTCTGTTTCATCACAGTGCAGGACAGTTATTATTTTCCTCACCACTTTAAATTTGCCTGGGCTAGGAAAGTATCATCGCTTTATACATGTATCAAGATTCAAGGTGGAGTAGGAGCCCAAGTGAACAAGATGGATGTTTGTGACTGTGGGGAAAGATAGTAGGGTCTCATGACTGCATAATGAAGAAAGAAGCTTAGCAGTGAGGTGTATAGGCTGAAAACTCTCTGGAATTGGCAGGTTTTCCCCTCTCTTTAAGGGAAAGTGGCTCTCCTGCTGAAAGATAATTCCTTTAATGCCTTCATATTATGGACTAATTTAATGAATGATCAAAGATGCATTCCCAAGACAAGATGTTCCTAAATGTTATTCTTAAATGTTTATCCATCACTAAGGGGAAGGACAGCAGCGGACCTTCTAAGAGCTTAGCTTCAAGAGACTGACACTGATCTTTAGAGTTGTATTTCTCTACTGAAACCATTAGACAACTCCCAGTCAAAAAGACCTACCACAAACTGAAGTTCTGTCAATCATAATCCATCCAAAGAGCTGTGCCTGTGCAACAGGCAAACATACATTGTACCAAGGCAGGACAGCTATTACCAGCAGAGAGAATAAATGACAGTAACGTACAGTGCAATGGGGGTTTCCTTAGGAACCTCCTGAGCAATCTCACTGCTGAATTCAGGTGTAAGGAAACCAATGGAACAGATGCAGGGAAGGACTTCAAATCCCATCTAGAGTCTGGAAAGCACCCTTTGAAAAACAAACAGTTCAGCTTGTTTAGCCCTAGAAAACAAAGGCTGAGATGAAAGCTACAACTTTGGTCTATGCATACTGCAAGGGCCAAAGGGAAAGAAACAGGAGGGAAAAAAGGAAAAGGTTCAATTGATCCTACAACGGCATATAAACATTAGTAATACATAGTAACTATGAAGCAGTATATTAGCAAGGTATGCATTAGTAAGGTGGCATAGTTGAGGTAGAAAGCAAAAGGAGTTATTTTTCAGAGCAAGGGTATTTTGTTCTTTTAGACTAATTTGCTTAGAAAAATATTATGTGTGCACTAGACTTTATAGTGTACTAAGCCAGGTGAACGGTTACACACTTTCCCTACTGTTTACATACCTAAAATGTAAGTACCTGCAAACATTTTTTGAAGATACTAACCACGTAATACTTATAGATATGACTCCAACCAAACACATTTGTAAAAACAAGTTCCACAGCAAAACAATTAAAGGAAAATAAAATATGGCAACTCAGATTTTTGGCAAACATTTTATAATTTTTTATATAAAAATCTCAGTAAGAAACCTAGCAGAATATCTGATGGAAACATCTGCCTTACAACAAGTTCAAAAAAACCTCACAAAAAAAAGAAAAATAAAGAAAAAAAAAAAGTAAAATTCCAACCCCCAAAATCTTTTTTAATTATAAACCAGAATATCAACAAAACACTTAAAATAATCTCAGATTGTTTGGCAATTCATCACATCATAACAAGAGACACATTTGATCATAAGAAAAGTTTAACTTTATATACAACGTCAATTGAACATTTGCTCTTACCAGAGTTAATATACATTAAAAAAAGATTCTGGCAATAATACCAGGTTCTATTTTTAATACCTGTGTATAAAATGTAACATAAAATGCTGAAGCTCTATAGTTATGCAAAGTGACGTTTGATTTCAATGGGTCCCTCTTTGTTGAAAAAAAAATACTGAAAGAACAGGTGTTTAGTTGCAAAATAAAACTGTTTCATTTTAGGGTGGTGTTGAGTGTGAATAAATCTAACCTAATACTATTTATTTCTTGAGGTCGGTAGTAAATTTACAAGTGAAAATATAATCTAGTAAGATTACATTTTAAATTTCATACTTTGTCACAAATGTGAACAGAAAGGAGCCAAGTCCCTTTCACTATGCTAAACTACTTTAATGCATGCGAGAAAAATACTTTACCAACTGTCTGAGCATATTTTAGAGAACTTCAGACTTTAGACAGCCCTGGGGGAGTGGAGGGGAAGTTTCCTACTGACATCTGCATAGAATGAAAAATATATAATTAAAAAACCCTAAGGTATATACTAAAGTTTACAGACCAATGCTTTCCATATAATAAATAAAATGTCCATCATTGATTAGATTCATACACAGAGTAAAATACAACCTATTTTTACAAGTTTATGTACAAATTGTATTAGTAGGCACATGGGTGCCTTATGGGTTGGAAGCATCTGCATTAGCATGTCACATTGGGAAACTCCAACTTTCCAAATCAGTGATAAAATATATAGCTACTTTGTTTTTCATTCAGATACAAAGTAAACTTATTTTTCATCTGAAATAAATGTACATAATATTCTGTATAAACAATAGTTTATAAAGCTGTTTAAAATGTAACTTAAAAGTACTGCATTGTTTAACTTAGAGCTCTGAAACAAGCACGTGCAAATCCCTTTGCTTTAAAAAAAATAGAAGCACAGATGTTTTTTTTTCCTTTTGACTCTTCCACAAACAGTACTAGCTGGTAAAGATTATCGTTTTGCTTTCTTTACTGGTGTTTCCTCTGTTTTCTGTTGGCCTTTTCTTCGTACCACTGTTGGGCTGTCCTCCCTTTTACGCTTGGCAGACTGCACCTTTAACCTGAAAAGAATTATTAGTAATTATTTTAACAATGGTAGGGCCTGTAAAACAAAAAGAGTGGTGAGGCACAATTCTGTTTAGGGGACTGAACTAATGTGTCCATCTCTGACAAATTACAAGGATACATTATTTAAGAGCTTATTTAGAACACTCACATGCTCCCATCCCATCTTAACAGGATACTGTGTACTAATTCTGTATTTTGGAGAGTGCCCTATATGCAAAATTTGGGGCTAGGACTCTCCTCTTTCTTTGGAAAGATCTGTGGATTATAACAGAATCATGTACCTCACCTCTATTTAAGTATCCTTCCATAAACTCACCAAATCTCAGATGCAACTAATTTTAAGTGTGGCTTAAACTCTTGGCTATTCTAACCATGCAAAGTAATGAACATGAGGTGAACTGTGACAGCCCATCAGTGTACGATACACACGTCCCAGGTTCAGTTTGAAGACACTGCCACATCTCAGAGAGGATGACAGCTACATGTGTGTGGCATATAACACATTAAAAAGTGTACCAGAAGAGGAGGGAAAGGGAGATATACTCCAAGCTTGGTATGAGGACTCTCAGAGTTTCTCCTTCTTATCAGGTAAACTTAGAAAGATCTTTGAAGTGATAGACTCATGTCATCGTATTTGGCTTTAACCTGCACTACTGATGTTCTTCCCTCTCACCCAGGAAAGATTCACAGCTGAAGTTAAAATACTGAATAACAGCATTTTCAGATTCCCCCAAGAGATTTCTGAGGATGTAAAGAAAAAATCTAGTCTTCCAAATGTTAAAGAAAGGAAGAAAAAGAAAAAACATAAACAAAAGAAAATCCTTTAAAAGCTTTTATATATCACAAGAGAACAGAACAAAACTAGAGACTGCTGTTCAAATTTTGAAGCAGTATATTACATATATTACATACATCAATGTAGTGGCTTCCAAAACAAATACTCAAAGTGGATTCAACTTTAATACTTACTGTGTCAATGGAGGAGATTTATTAATTTTTGTATCACTTGGAGATCTTTTTTTAGTGGCTATTTTCTGTCGTTTTCTAGGAGAAACTGGACTTGGACTGCTGCCTTTAGAAGTTGCACGTGTGGTTGGCTTGCTGGGCTGTTTTCTGTAATACAAAAGAATGATGAATGTATATATAACAAAATACTTTTACCAAGTCACTTTCTTTGTGCATTCCAAGTGTAGAAAATTAAGACTGCACAGTATTTGCAAAGTATATCAAAGCTGCCAAAAGTAACAGTGAAAAAACCATATTTGCTGCTTCAAGACACAAACTTCAATGCCAAGCTGTGTATTTTCATATCAAATGTAGAATCAAAAGGCTACTTTACTGACTACTTAGCATTTAACTAAATAAAAATAGTCATTCCAAATCTGCAATAATTTTGGTACCTAAGTGTCCATGTTTAAAAGAACCACTTGTTATGAACTCACTTGTATGAGCTTGGTATCCCCCTACTTCAGAAACATGAAAAACTGGTCACTGGTAATTAACTCCATAGTTTGGAAAATGGGTTACTTAAGTCAGAGAAACTGTTAATCCAGCAATGCTAAAAATAAAGAAGCATCCCCTTCTACAGAATTATTCCCAAATGCTACTTACAAAATGCAGACTATACGTTGCAACTTAAAATAGAGAAGCTTTGTTACCATTGGAACTAGAAAGGTAGCATTGGAAATCTGAGACACAAACACAAATCTACAAAAAGGTAGATGTTTCCACATGCAATCAGAATAAAGCCACTAATAGTCAAACCATTATTACCATTTTAGAGTTAACAATTATGTGAGATTAAAGGAAGTCACTCTGCCTTCAGCAAAACAGAACTATTGTTTACTAGGTGGCAGTGGTAAACCTTCACAGTTTTTACTTAGATGAAGATCACATAACTACTTTCTCATTCAACTCTGAAATTATCAGTTCAAAATCACAGTGTGAACTGTGCTTCAAATAAGGCCCAAAGACTCATATATAATACATATAATATAACGTATCTTTATGAGTGAAGGAAATCCAGCCAATAAAGAAACTTCTCCACCAAAATAAAAACAAAAGTCTGCACTCCAATTCTATTCTAGAAGGCAGTAATATAAATCAGAACTCCCCAAAGCTGCTATCTTTCACTGTTTCCCCAATAAAAACAAGAGGATGAGCTCCGCTAGAATTCAGTTTGCCTACACAAAGGCAGACCTGTACTAAGGGAGATGAGAACAGCTTCATGGAAACAGAACTCCTGCTACCACAGTAGCCTTTTACAGTAAGATGCCTCTCCAAGTTTGCATATCACCATGCTAGAAACTAAATCCATCAGCACTGCAGAAAGAAACATGTATTTAAAGAAAGAAACAGATGTGGGTAACTATATTTTCACCTTGTTCCAACACCAAATACCAAATGGTGAATTGCACAATAAAGTCAGAGGTCCCATTTTCACTTATCAGAACTAAGTGCCCTTAGACTCAACTTCTGAGGCATCCTAGGAAGAAGATTGCCAATTGGATCAATTCTTACTTTCTTACATACTCAAGTATGCCTTTTTGAGACCCTAAGAGTTTCCCAACCCCCTTCCCTTTTGTCTCTTCATCTCTAGAAAAGCAGCACTATAATTAGAATCAAAATTATTTGTGAAGCTCCTATCAATTTAAAGAAAATAAACAGAAAAAAGCAAAAAAATGAGAAGTAACAGCCCCTTCCCTGAAACAAACCCCACAACTGAGAATAATGTAGAAAAAACCTTGCTGTTGGTGTCTCTATGCAGTTACCTTTGAGCCTCTAATCTTGTGGCTGATCTAGTTGTGGCCCCGGAATGTGCATCATCATCTTCCTCACCATCTTCTTCCTCACCTTCCTCTTGTTCTTTTAGTTCATCTTCAGAAGACACTAATTTCCGACGTTTTTTCTCTGGCTCCAGTGTTTCTGTCCATGTAAAATTTTACACATGTGCTATAATATTCCAAAAGCCCTCCAAAAGGACATGAACACTTAATTTAGAAAAGGTATTCTAGTCACAAATCCCATTTTCAGTAAGTAATTTTCCATTTCCTTTATGCTTCGACATTTTTAATTCACACTTGTTTGACTTAATCTTGCTAACACATTCACCATAGTTTACTTACACAGCTTAGGGCCAGAATTCATAGAAAATTCATGAGGCTTTATAGAACCATCTGGGATGTAGCAATTCTGACATGAGATTACAGCAATTTACACATATTTACATAATATTTACACTAGCTGTAACTCAATGATTTTTCCTCAAGAAAGCAAAATTGAATAAAGCTTATCTTGTTGCTATTAGTAAACAGAAAGGCACAGTAATATCTTCTCATTGTGTTAGGAGTAGCACAGTTTCATGCTTTTACCAGATTCCTCTGACTGAAGCAGAGAACGCCTGGGCTTTCTTCCCCTTTTACGTACAACCATTTCTGCTTTCTCAGCTTCATCTTCCTGAAAAAAAACAAAATGGAAGCAAGTCAAGAACAATTTACTTTACATAGAAGACAGACATTTTTCACTACGTACTGCTTATAAATTTACAAATTAAAATGGCTGCACTTACATTTGCTGTTTCTTTCTTATCAGACACCTCTGCACCTAAAAAGAAAGAACAAAACTTAATCCTGAACTTCAAATCTTTTGCCAATCAATTTAAAAGGGGTTAACCCTAACCCTTTCATAATCTGTCACCTTTGCATAATCACAGAAGCTCAGACAACATTTAAAGTCTCTTTTTAATTTAGAATCTGGCTTTGTTGTATTTTGTTACGTACACAGACTGGGACAACGATTTTCTTTTTTTTTTTAAAGTACTAAGGCTTTATACGACTGACAGTATTTACTGCTTTGTTGCACATGCTGTTTTGTTTTCACAGGAAAGCAAAAGTCACTCACCCTCTTTTAATTACTGTCAACCAATTACAGAATCACAGAAGGGGCCTCTAGAGGTCATCTAGTCCAACCTCCCGTTCAAAGTATGGCAAAATTAATTGGTCTGATCATATTGCCATTTTGAAAGTCTCCAAGTAAAGTACATGGTTCCTTCAGGCAGCCTCTTCTAGTGCTTAACTGTGCCCATGGTGAAACACCAAGATGACTGTAGCTCAAAAAGACAATATTTAAAACCCATCTATTACCAGATATGCAACAACTCTGCTGAAGTACTTCAGCAATTTTTATGGACTGGCCTGTGCATTACAAACACATTTTTAACTCTACAACTCATGACTCAACCTGGCCTCTCTGGGTTTACCACTTCTACCTTAACTCTGTGATATGAGAGATTATTTTACAAAGCTTTTGAGCCTTGTCAAATGAAATTATGTCTAACACTGCAAGGTTAACAATCCTTAGCAACAGAAATAAAAGGTTTTATAATTTTTTTTACCCTCCCATAAAATTGCTGGCTATTTTTATGAAAAGCTACACAAAAGATGACACAAACTCTAAATCCCTCACCAATTAGACATAGAAAAAAGAAAAAAGGACATCAATGCGATGAATCTAAAACAGATCCCAAAGAGAAGTTCCCATATTCTGAAATTCACACAAAACCTTTTTGGCACTTCTTTGTTAAGGTTGTGGGAAAGAACTCTTACACAAAAGCAAATGAAATAAAACACGAATATGTTCAACTATCTAATAAATAAATGCAATAAAACATAAGACCATCCACTGTATTGAACTCTTCTCAAAATATAAGTACATACATAATACAAAGAATTACTAGTTCTGTTGTGTATCAAAAGATACTTCAAAATTCTAGTACATTTTGGCAAATTTGTAGCAAATGGGTTTTTGACTGAAGAATACTCCCTCTAGATCCAAGACATGCCATCTTTAACAGACACAACCCTCTCTAAGATGTGAAATGTAGTACTTTTGCCTGAAGATAAGCATAAAAATAGTAAGACATAGTATTTAAAAATCTTACTAATTTTAGAGCAGCAATTGCTGATTAGTGCTAAGCTGTTAGTTTCAAGTTCAGTGTTATGGAAGGATGATGCCTTCAGAAAATAGAAGTCTCCTAACTTCATCTGCTGTACTGACCAAAAAGAAACCCTCTGCACCCCACTCCACATGCAGGTCATCAGAAATCACCAGAGTAAGCAAACTGCACAGAGGGATTCTACTTTGTTTTCTTTTCACCGCCAGGGGTTTTCAAAGCCTTTTCTCACATGAACGCCAACAGAGGATGAAAAGTTTAACAGTGTAATTCATTCACTTCAAACACTGTTCTTAACATTGCTGTGACATCAACAGCTTTTTCCCTGGAAAATGTAATTATAACTTTAATTACACAGTCAGGTGTCTGCCCCTTTGCATAAAAAGCAAACCAGAATGCAGTTTGACTCCTTTGTCACATTCTTGTCTGTTCTCTTTGCAGTTGATAAGACCCAAGTACCATACAACCAGCTAACCCTCCAGAGACAATTCTGAAGGATATGGATTAAAGCTGACATTTGAACAAATGTGGAGAAAATAGGAAACAGTCCATATGTGCAGTGCAGCCAGACCTCTGTAGAAACCTAGGGTTTTAGAAACTCCAAAAGATTTGTTTTCCAGGCTTGTTGCATGTTTGTTTATATTTATTTACAAACCATTTTTAACCTGTCTTTCAGGTTCATCTGCTTCCTGAAAAGGGTTTTAAAGTCTGCTCTGTGAATGGCCATAATTAACAACATACATTTAAATAACCAGTGCAGTTCAGACTCTATACATAAGAAAACTTAGGAAACAAATAGAAAAGTATTTCACTTACTTCGATTTTAGTTTGAAGTGCCAAAAGTACATTCATTTTTGAGTCACACTAAGCAATCATTTTCTAAAGATCTTACATCAGTTGTGAAAGGGGAAAGAAATATCCCCTCAAGATGCCACTAAGCTCTTTAGACACATATCCACAGATGAGCCAATTAACAAAATTTTAATTTTTAAAAAAGGTAATGCAGTAAGTATGATTGATAGTCACTATATGAAAGAAAACAAGCAGAAATGAAAAACAGTTGCTAAGAACCAGTCTGATGCGGTACCTACCTTCTATGAAGCTCTGCCATGTGCCCAGCCATACAAATTAATTATTTGGTATATTCTGCAATGCATTATTCAGCACTTAACAGTGCTGGTCCACCTTTGAACTAAACTGCTCTTTTTTGAAATTAAAAACTTGGTAGCTTTAGGAACAAGTCTTCAATTCATCTGTTTGCTCAGATGTTTTCATTCATGAATAACACTGACCACCAGAGATGATGTTTACGAAGGACACATGAGATTTTCTTGAAAACTCTCTTCTATTTCTTCCATCTCTTGTTTTATATGTTAAAGCAAATATAATTTGCTTACCTGTTTGTGATGTTTTCCCTCTACTTGAAAAGGTAGAAAACTGCAGCTGAAATAAAAAAAAGAAAAAGTGTGTTTCTTAATTTAAAGAAAATCAGAAAAATCCAGCATTGTATTACATAATCTCAGAATTTATATGCAAATCTAGAAAACATGAACACTCTAATGAGCACACAGAAAATCTGTACTCCATTTAACAGAATACATTTTTCCATTTCTGATAAAAACCGGAAATGTATCAAGTCAGCCCACAAACAAATCACAGCAGTTTCAGTAACCTAACTGACTAAAGTCATTGCAATAAAAGACACAAAAGGTAAAAGCACTTTCAGTCAAATACATTTCTGAAAATTTAATTATCAACAACACAAAAATTCAGAACAGTCACTTGATATAATCATACATACAGATTTACAGAAGTATAAATCACCAGAATTTTTAATTTACTCAGAATCAGCTATGTATAATTACACAATCTCCTATGATGACTGTCCAAAAAATCCTATTCTTTCATCACTGAACAACTCCACTAGGATGCCTATGCTTCCTTTGAAATAGTAGCATGTTCCCAAAGCAGCCCTGTGGAAACTGTCATGCAAAGGTACCTCACCTTACAGAACCCATATCTCAGATGGGGGGCAAGTAATGCTTCTCCCAGAGCCAGCCTGTAACTGACTGACACCAATCACTCATCACTTAAGAGGTACAAGACCTTTAAAACAGCTGAACCAGAACAAGATGGTTATGTTCCAGTACTGAGGGTGCCAAGGTACATCTATTTCTGAGGGTGATTTTAAAAACAGTTCTAATTTTTAATTGGGCAAACCCCACCCCCCCCCCCAAAACCAACGAAAGAAAAATCAACGTGAAACACCAAAACAGAAAATCCAAATCCCGCACCAGTTCAAATTACATTTCATTACCTTAATATTGGAAAAAAATCAATTAGGAAATATTAGAAATTTTGAAACAAAACTCCAGCAGACCTGTAGAAGGGACAGGACTCAAAGGGCTGCCTGAAATGCTGCGAGGACAGAGCAAATGGGGACAAGAACTCCTGCTATCCATATCCCAGGTGAATTCCCAAGATTTCCAACAGCCATGCCAGCAGGTGTCTCACCAGGCAAGCAGGCAGAAAACACAGGTTTCAACACAACTTCATTTTTAAAATCATCCCTTTTCTATGCAGTAATGTCGCTTCTGATATACAGCAATTCCCAAGGGAGGAGCCTTTCACCAGAATAAATCCAGCTAGTCCTACTCCATAAATATGCCTGATCCATTACTACCCTGTGCTGCAATCCAGTGGAATTGCAGAGGCAATACCAACAGCACACTTTCTTAGCAGTGAATGTACTTCACAGGGGTTAAGAAATTAAACTACTGCTGAGCTTTAAAACACAGAGGAATGATTCATGAGCTCTTAAGTCACCAACCAGCATGTCTCTATCTCTTGAACAAACTGTAACACACTGTAATACATGTAATATAACTGCTTTGCATACTTTATTTTACAGCTGTTGAGATACCATGAGCTATTATTATGATACATTCAGTAGAGAAAAAATAATTTCAAGTTTTTGAAACAAAGTCACTCTCACTCTTCAGAACAAAATTACTCTCAGCACAAATTAAAAGAGACGTGTGCACAACACTCAAAATTTCACACTGCACATGGGTGTATATATAGCTAGTCAATGCAACACTTGAGATTTGTATTAAGTGAACTAAGTTTGAAGCTGATAGGTTATTTGCTACATTCTGACTTAATACTATAGTTTGCTTAAAAAGTTCAGATATATTAGGAGATGCTATTAATAGTTTTTATTTGCTTAGAATGAACTCAATTATCAAGTTTCCCATAAGATGTTTCTGAAATGCTGTTAACTGGTAAACAGATAAATGGCTCTTGAATTACTGTGTTTAAATGCATCCAAACAAAATAAAGGCACTTACATTCCCAGTGCTCATATCAGCTTTTGACTCCCCACCTGAGGGAAGAAATATGAGTTCAGAACTTGAATGTCACTGTTTTCCTTGTTTTTCCATACGGGTATTATGAACTACTTACCACCAGGTTGTACTGCTTCAAGAGGGTATTTACGAGGCCGTCCCCTTCTCCTTTTCACTATTACAGGCTCTTTTTCCTATTAAAGGACAACAATATTTTAGTTACTGTAACTGACATTTAGCATTTGAGCAACACAATACAACAACTGATGCTAACTGAATTCGTGATAGTGGCAGAAGCAGAGCTTGTCTGTTAAAAAATACAGATGAGGCAGGTTTCATTGGAAGAGACACTGCCTGTTATGAAATCAACTAATATAGCTGAAAAGAAACAAGACAACTTCCAGTTGTGCAAAATCCTCTGTGGCTGGGCTCAGGCACAAAGCATGCCTGAGAAAGCAGTGCCTTCTACTTTCCCCCCAAAACCTCTATCACTTGGTCTCACAAATGCTGCTGGCTTACCCTATACAGGAACACCAAACTTGGTATCTTGTGAGCCCCTTTTCCCAGTGCCGCACAGCACAGGCTGCATCCTATAGCAGTTGAGCAGGTGCTACCAAGCAGCTAATATCCCAGCTATCCCAATACACAGATTGCCAATATTCTCTACATAAACAGCAAAAAATAGCAAAAAAAGGCCCCTGACTTTGAAGTTTAAGCTCTGAAAGACAACTTTAAGCAACAAATATGGTCAGATGTTCAGACTGCAAAATCCCCAATAACAGACTTTCTCCTACGTACAAGTAAAGAAGATCAAATGCCCAATTCAGCATTTACTGAAGTCTAACAATATCTCTCCCAGAACGGTTCTTAGTGACTCAAGCCTTGAGTGAACAAACAAAAATGTATTCTTAAAATTTTCTTCCACTTCCAAATTTCAGGCAAAAAAAGCAAATGATGAAAACAAATGCCTTTATGAGAAAACAAATGCCTTTATGAGACCAGTGTCTATATCTAGAGGCCTGCAACTCTCATCTCCAGGGTTCAGACATTTGTTTACAACCACCACTGTAGAGTACCACAAGCATATGCTTAAGTGATAATATAAACAGTTTTAAAACTGCTAAAAGATCCTATTTTTGTAAAGCAAAGACATATTTGTTAGTGACTAAATCGTCCACATCAATTACAAGGCTTTCAGAGGACATGATTACTATCCAATACAACTCTACAGAATTGCTTTTTTAGGCAATTTGTAAATACTGTTAAATGTAGGAAGGGAGTTACTTCCACTTCAATAATCAGCCACTGATGTCTTATGGTCTGTTAGTTCATACTTTGTGACACAGAACTACATGAGTCTTTGGTACTTTAGAGTACCAAACAAATTTCCACAACGATGTAGGTGAAGTCATTATTTTAATATTGCTGTTAACAAAATACAAAATACTTATTTTCAGTGTGAACCTGCACTATAGTTAACATGAATAAAAGCACTCACCTCTGGGGAATTGTCATTTGATTCAAGACAGTGCTTTCTGTTTTCAGACATTTCTTGTTCAGTGGTAAATTCATCTTCATGTATAAAAAAAAAAAGAAAAGAAAGAAAAAAGAAGAAAAGTTGTATACCTTTATTAGGCAAAAAAGGCAAAGAAAAAATGTACAAGCCAAAACCTCTGCACTGAAGACATTTTGTTCTTTAGTCCAAAATTCCCTAAAAACACCCATCAGATGTTAATACTGTGGACACACCATCTTTTATTATTTATTTTAGTGCAATTCATAAGTCAATTACAACAGTGCACATTCTTTTCTAGTTCATTTCTCTACAGAAACAAACAGGATTGATGATGGTGAATATGTAATAGATTTTTACATGGAAGGACATCTCTTGTGGTCACTTAGGAGAAGCTCTTGTCACAGAACCCTAATCATGCTATTTCCATCTATTCATTTTTCCAATTAGCTTTCATACTGAAGGTATATACTGAAACAACAATAATGTGAATGGATGACAGCACAGCAGAAACATCAAAACTTCTCTCACCATTAAAGAACTAACATTAATGCATGATTTGATAGCAGTAATAGAATAGACATCAACTAGAGAATATATTCAAGTATTTGCTGGAATCAAGTTCCTAATTCCTCTCAAAATCATTGAAATGAAAAGAAATTAGCATTTAGCCTGGGTTCAGAAAATTTGCCATAGCATAGTTTCATTACCTTTTTCATCTGCAGTACTTTTAGGTGTATGCACTACATCAGTTTCTCCGGACACTTCCGACGTATCACCTGAAATAACGTCCTACATTATTTTGAAACAAGAAAGAAGAAAGCATCTTACTACTACTTAAAGATCATTGTCAGTTACTTACACCAAAAAACGACCACACTCCCATACACGAGTAGTTATTTTACTCATCAAGATTTTGTAATGTCTCAAACACTTTGATGCTGAGAAACTTCATCAAAAATCAGTGAGTGAGCTAGTTCCAGAAATTCTGCATGTATGCTTAAAGAGAACATCTATTTTGTTCTGAATTCCTGTTTTGATTTAGAAGGAATCAGTGGAAACCCAGAACTCAAGTAAAGTCCAATACCCTCTTGAGGGTCTCAGATCAGTAGGACCATGTAGATGCTGACCTGGCTGGACAGCTGGGATCCAGCAAAGCTCCATGCTATCCTAAGCTCCCAACTACTGGGCACATCAGTCCACCACACCTCAAAGGGATTCAGCAGAGACCTCTGCCTTTTTTTTTTGTTTGTTTTGTTTTTTAAATTGTCTTCCCCTTGAAAAATCATCATTCTCCACTCATTTTGCATTCAAGACGATGCAAAAGTAGTTTACAGTTAATAATGAAAACACCTCCCAAAATAAACTGCTATAAAAATAAAGACTTAGATTTTAATCTTATTTAAATTACAGTTGCAGAACATAAAAAAATTTCTTGAAAATACCTTGATGTTATCAGGTTTTGTTTTGGAACACTGACTTTGTTCATCATCTTTTTTCACATCCTGAGCAATCAGCTGGTTGCCTGCAAAAGCAAGTAACAATTGCAGTGTTAAAAAAATGTCTTCTGCATTTGTCATATTCTCATGCCACTTTTGTATCAGCTCATCATTACTGAGATTCCACAGCCTGAAAAAGCATCTTACTTTCAGAAGTTATTCTAACCACTCTCTGAATAGGGAGGACAGAACTATTGCAACAGAGAATTCCATATTTCCTGTATGTTACAGGTGTGGTTTGCTTTGGTTGTTTGTTGTTAAAGATTAGCTCAAAATTGAAATTTGACATCAAGAAATAGAATATCAACCTTAATTCATGAAGAGACAGAGAAAGCAGTTAATGCTGTGGGGGAGACACTAATAAATACATGCCTTCTAATGGCTTCTAATTACTTAATTAAATCAAAATTCTTAGAAGAAGAATAAAAGCTGTTTAAAAAACCCGATACTATTACTATTTTTTTCTATATTGTTCTGATGCTGAAAAGACAAAAGCAGTTAAGGCCAGAGTTTGAACAGATACTACATAATCTCAATTACTATGTTAACAAAATGCATAACTTATTACTACATTAACTTCATCGAAATTTAACTTAGAAATGTTTCCCATTCAACGGACTTAATTCCTTCTCACCTTTTGCTTCTAGACAAATAAACGTTACACTAAAACTTAGTTCTTTCCAACCTAAGAGAAGGAAGCATCCAGCCTCACAAAGTCCTCTGAATGTTTAAGATTTCCTCTAATGATTAGCTTCCTTCCCTGTGTTTTATTTTAGAAGGACAGATCAGGAAATATGTTAAAGACTAAACACAAATGTTTGTTCACTTACTATTCAAAAAGCCACTATAATACTCTTTTGTGCAGTAATTAATATTGTTTTAATATTTTTATCAAATATATGAAGCATAATATTAAAAGTAGTTTTGGGAAGATAAATTGCTTTGGAGTTTGAAATTCCCCATATTCCATTCTTTCCTCCAAAATACCATTTTACGGCCTAATGGTAGTAGGACTTAGTTTTGCAGCAGAGAAGCTCTGCAGTAAAGTCACGTAGTTCTGTATCACTTACACTTTTCTGTATCTTTTGTTTCTGAAGATTTACGTTTTATTCCTCTAGATTTATGTTCTTCAGTTACCTGGGTATCCGAGTTTTCCACCTACACATAAAACACAAAGAAAGATAACTTCTTACCTTCTTTTTTCCCCATGAAGTTTATAAACACAGAAGAAAGAAACTTTTTTGTTCATGCTACTTTCAAATACAACATGCCTTAAAATGGAAAATAGCAGTTTACAAAAGGAATTTGTTCCTAGAGCTCAAGTAAGAACAGCACCATGAAAGAATTTCTAACTCATAGTATCTTCAGAATTTGATTGGTATTTTTACTGAAAAAAGTCTCAGAATTAATTAAGCACCCTACTAAGTGTTTTAAAAGCAATTTATCATGGCAAATCATGCAAAATATTTCAGGATTTAAAAGGACACTCTCCTACATGCAGAAACAATAGAAGTATCTCACTAGCACCAGAAATGTGGTCAATCAGCATTACAATATAGTAATAAATAAATTTAGTTTCTTAAACTACAAACACATTTTCATCTTGCTAGCTGTGTTAAATGTCTTGTTTCTGCTCCATAAGATACACTTTACATTTGCAACTTTCCCAGTTATCTCTTTTATACTTACGAGTTCCTCTGAAATCACAGAAGACTGCATTAAAATAGCATGTTTCTAGTCATGATCAAAAGCTCCACGAATAATCCCTATTTTTTCCCCCCTCTATTCTCTTGGAGGACAATCAAGCTTATCTTTTCTGCCAGCTAACAGTCTTGAAATAGTCACAGACTGTGGAACAACAATACAGGATTTATTTACTGGCAGATTTGAAAGAATAATTAGACATCAACCTACACAGCTGCACAGTCTCAATATACATAGCATATACAAAAATAATATTTTCCTTTAGAGAATATTTAATGTAAATAGAAGTAAATGAAAGTATGAAAAAAGCAGCACAGACTTAGAGAATAAATTTTAGAAACAAGAACTTACATGACAAGTTTCTCTTTCTAAAGCAATATTCCTCTGGAGCAAATCTATTAAAAAAATAATTGCAACACAATCAGAAAAGCTAAGCATGAGCAAAGCATCACTGTATTCTCTACTTCACCCCTCTGACAGGAATCCAGAGAACCTGAAACTATACAAAACTTATTTTCGATGTTGTAAATAAGAGATATCCAATCATCTTCTCTTTAACAAATATACAAACAAAACAAAAGAAGAATACGGATTTCTATAGCACAGAATAACTGAGAATCACTTTATGACTGAAATACTGGTAATCAAGGGGCTTTCATCTTTGAAATATATGGTGACTTTGACATTTTAAATACAGTTCTATCATTTGAATGAATCAGAATTTCAGCCTTCAAAACCCTAGATGATGGATTATGGGATGAAGTAAAACATGATTGAAACTATGCTCTAACACTGTTCTTCCAGAGAACTAAAGTTTGCATAATTGCACTAGTGAGACCTGTACCTGATAGAGTGCACATAAGGAAATTATCCAATTGCTAGGCTGTACTATAACTCTGATGAAGAAGAACCTTAGCCTTTCCTATCATAAAAATAATTATGAGTGCTGGAGTTCTGAAAGAATTCTGTAACTTCCAATACATAAAGAGAATCACAAAGAAGATGCTCTATTGAGAATTCTTAAAATCATAAAGGCACCAAATTAATATTTTAATTAAAAAACGCTGCTAAAGCATTCCAAACAGCTTTCCTTTCAGCTGCAGTATGAACAAACCTACATCCAATAAAAACTTTTTTACATACAATTTTATATAATTTGTACCTTATTTTTTAAATGTACATACTCTAGCAACAATTCTTCCAGTTATACTGCTGAGTTGCACATCTTTCAATTTTTAAAGCAGTGTCAAATGAAGAGCTAGTTCCTACCCACTCAAACAGCAATGACTTGTTTACATTCCAAAGAATCTTGCACTACTAAACTACTGTGTCTGCTGTTCATACTCATGACAGGACACACATTTGTCTTTTAAACAACTTCCTTTTACGTACGTTTTGCTGTATGTATATATACATGCATATACACATACAAGAGAGATTATTGTGGGGGAGAAAAAGAAAAAACCCTCCACCAAGAGCTACAAAGCATTATTCTTCAGTTCCTGTCATATCCAACATGATTTACACAAGAAATGGGATTTTGTTAAACATTTTACAAGAAACAAGATTATCACAGCTAGTTCAATCTGCACATTTTAAATTTTAAGTACTGTCTGACTGGGAGACTGAATGATGGAAAGTGGCACAGTATTACAGGCACTTCAAAGAAGCCTCACAGTACAGAAAAATGGGTTCAAATTTTAGATCTGCTGTCCTTAAGTCCACATTCTTCTAACCCACTCTTAGGTTTACATTTTCTTTCTTGTGAATAGAACATGTCTCTTATCACCCAGATGAATATACACCACCATGAGACCAGTTATGTGAATCTGACCTACTCTGGGAATAAAAAAGAATTCTCAAGTTTTATACCAATGCTCATATCTCACCTTACTCCTATTTTCATTTTCTATTTTGTAAATGGTTATTTTGGTATGCACATCTTAAAATTTAGAACTTAACAGTGTGTCCTTTCACAGCATTTAGGTTTTCACCTGCAACTCTCCATACGAGGAAATGCATTTTTAACCTCCCTGGACAATATATGCAGGAGTAATGCTGGTACCTCTTGGGATTAATTTCAGTTCTGCTTCTTATTCCAATAACTGCGGATTAACTCTCATCTGGTAGTGTTGTAAACATCTTTGTAATGCATCTGGAGCACAAAATCCATCAAGATAGGCACAAAGCAGGTGTTTGTTTCTGCTTTAACAGGAAAGTTAAACAATTGCAACACCTAACACATTTTTGGGTTTTCCTTTTGGACCTACTGATGATTAGTTTAATACATGGAAAAGGAATTACTGAGCACAAATCCAAGTTGACTAATTTGAGATTTCTAGCTAGATGATTACTTTCTTACAACTGTTCTTCAAATTTCAGTGGATGGCTACATATATTTTAATCTTTTGGAGAGCAAGAAAAAAAAAAAACCAAACAAAAAACTTTCTGTAAAGTCTCTGTGACTTGCCATACAGTACTTAATATTGCCATATCCTCACAGGGCCTGTCAAAACACCCAAAACACAGGATGTCCTAAATTCATAAGGAAGAAAGCCATTCTTTGGGGAAGTTTCTGCATCTTTCCCTGTCAAACATTTTATTTATTGATTTTAAACAAAATGTTAGCAGTCTACTTTTTTTAAAATCCCAAATGCTTTCCACCTTTCTTTCGCTATATTATATTGGAAGAAGTCTGACCCTCCGTCTTTCTCACAAATCAAATTCAAAGCCACCTGAACTAGAAACATTCCAAGATTTCCAAAGGCTTTCTTCAACTTCTCTGTACGTAGCATACAACAAAGCTGCAACCTTCCCGTCATAACTAAGAGTCCTTTCAGCATGAAAAGTAAGTTGCTATCAATATAAAAATCACCTTTTTGTAATTCTTTAGTATGAAGATCCACACATCTGTCTTCGCTTCTTGCACTTTCAGGCTGCTGTGACTAAATACAAAATCAAAAGAAACAAGTATTGCAGTCATTCAGAACAAGTGCATCTCTCCCTTCCCTCATGCCGTGGTGCACATTGTCTTATTATGATCTATAAAAGTCTTCAAAAGCTTTCTAATTAAGACATCAGCACAAATATTAATAAAGACCACTGCCAGAGCTGTCACATTACTGTTCAACAATGCAGTACCTAGACTTCACCTTAGAGTTAACATTAGTACCAGAGGTTAGTTTAAAAAAGCAGATCTCAAGAGAAATCTCAGGAAGTTAAGGTGCAATGCCTACTCCGAGTTTCAAATACAAGTAATATTCCAGAAACGTTCATATATAGAGGAAAAAAAAATCTGCAATGTATAATGGGGTATAATGAACTCTTTTCAACCTGTGTTTTGGGTGCATTAGTTTGCTTGCTTTTAAAAAATAAAAAATAAAAAAATCCAAGTTGCAGATCAGCTCTGAGTTACTGCTGCATGGATAATGCTGTATGGAACTAAGTGTACTTAAGTCTGATTTGGACATTGTAAACTTAGCTACAGTTCCATATTACATGGCTATACTGACTTTAGAACCATGTACAGCTGTTTGCAGGTGGAACTCAACTCTAGTCAATAAATCTCACCAGACTGAAGTTTACTTGGACTTTTCCTGAAGTGCATCCCAGGCACGAAAACTGTGATTCAGAAATACTCGGCTGGTCTAACAAGGAGCTGCTGCCAGAAGCCATGTGGAGACCCACCCCTTCCACTTGGAGTCTCTGAACCACATTACCCCTCAAAAAGCTTGTTCTCAGAGTTTGGCAAGATATAATACATGGATACCCTTCTGCACCTGAATGAAGAATTAACCCATGTGGAATCCTGGCTACTATGGATCACAGCCCAGACATACAAACAGACTCAGCTTTGGTCTTACAGAAGCTATAGGTGACCATGAGCCCCAACACCCTGGATGATGCAGGGGGCCCCACTCTTCTGTAACAGCAGATAACAGGGCTGTAGTTATCAGCACAGAACAGCAGCAAGTGTTCCTCAAGCACACAGAGAAAGGGCAAGTTTGAAGACTGGCAAGAAAGCAATGCAATGAAATGAACAGCAATGTGTCTACTGTTGCAAAAAACTAAACTAACAACTGCCAGCTGTAAGGACTAGGGCATGTAGGACTGTTTTACAAACACTATCACAAGCAACATGCACACAGTATGGCCCATTTTTAAAAAAGCAAATTTGGATGTTGTGGTCACAGAAGGAATATGGCTGAGGGAGGGAATTAGTTCTAACACAGAATAACATGGACAGTCCACAATTTAAATGTCAGCTACCTAGAAAAGTAGAGCCGAATAATCTGAAAAATTACTACTTCAAAGTTTTGCTGTTTAAATGCCATTTTTGCTGCATAAAAATCAAAATGTATAGTAAGAAACCCTAGCAAGTTGCATGATAATACAAGAAACAGTATAGTAAAAATTTTCAAGATAAAATAAATACCTTCTCAGTTCTGAAGTCACTTTCAAATTCTAGTTCTTCTGCCAACTTTGGTAAAGCTCCATTATTGCCTAATGAAATACAAATACGTTAAAATTATCAGATTACATTATGCTGTGTTTTTCTCATGCTACAGTAGAATGCTATTTCTCAGGACCACCTCATGAATACAGCACATGAACTAAAACCCTTTCTGCAGACAAAGGAAACAACAGCAAGTCTGTTTGCAGCAAACCAGCTCAATAAAACCCCAGCTTGGCATCTGCAAGAACATAAGTACTTCTATGTTTTCCTTAAATACAAAAATCTTGGAAAATATGGGCTATCAGGATTTACCACAGCTTGCTTGTGAATTCTGACTTTGACCTTTTTCTTGCTTTTCCTTTAAAAAGACACCATCAACAGATTTTTCAGGCCAAATTCCAAACAGCAAACTACCTCTGTATTGATGAATGAAGAGCTAAGAGGTAATACTAAGGATAATATTTTGCTTTAAGTAACAAGTAGATCTAAATCTGTAAGCTCTAGAACCATAACCACTGAAATCATCCAATTTCTACAGAGACTGAAAACTCAGTAGCTCCTACTAGGGTCAGTATAACTTCAGAAAAATCTTATTCATCCAATTAATTTCCATGGAGAACAGCTGTATGTTTGTAGTATCTGAAAAACAGGTCATGGCAGACAGCGTCTTCATGTGACTTCTACAGCCTTTTTGGAAACCTTTTTCAGAAGCCTATTTATACAGCTTATCCTAAACGAAAATAAATACTTATAAAATGACAATTCATCAATGATGCATGTGAAGTGATTAAATTATGGTTGCAGTCCACAGAATAAGTACCATTACCACTGGTACTTGCAGAGGCTACATCAACCGACAACAAGGACTGAGGCAAACATTGAGACCAAAATACTTTACTGTGTGGCAATTTACACTTTCATGGCTCATGTCTGTCTCTTGTGTAAACATCAAGCAACATTTTTCAAGTTTACTAGGTCAGCATCTTTCCCCAACATACTTTTAAGATCTCAAAAATCTGCAGAGCTTTCTGAAGTGAAACATCAATAAAACTAGAGAAGCTGGACCTAAACTCACATTACAAAAAGTTTCTTTGAAATAACAGCAAAGACAGACATGAGAAGAAAAAACCTTTACAAGTAGTACTTGGTCAGGATTGTTCCACTTCCTGTGTTAGAAACAGATCCTTCTAGTATTTTTCGACAGTTTAATTTCTCCAAAATTCATAATGAAGTCATAGTCTTGACTATGGCATCTACAGAATTTATTAATTTTCATAAACTTGGTGCTTCAGCTACTATAGAGGGTGAAAGAGGAGAAAGGTTGAAAAGAGCAGGATATTCATTATACGGTATTTTAGGAATTAGCAGCCATGCAAGTTCATTTCACATGTTAGCTTCCAGAAAAATTGATTTGAATATCCACTATGATATCCTTAATGCCACATACTATAATAAGCTTTCTATTTAAAACAGACATCTCTTATCATTTCTCACTTAAAATACTTGTTTAGGATGACTGTCTGATTCCTTTGTAACCTAAAGAAGAACCATATCAAGTGTATTCACCAGACAAAACTCAGTACAAGACAATGAATCTGAACATGACCATTAAATAACCATCCAGAGAAAATGTGCAACTGTGACTAAGGATGACTTAACCTTAAAAATTGCTGTTACATTTCTAAGATGAACATATGTCTAAATCAAATGCATCCTCTTTCCTAAAAAAGCATTTTTGAATTTCATATACATTAATAACAAACCTATCTGTAGCTTCACAATAATTACTCCTTGCAAATCACCTCATATATTAGCTCATGGTTTTAAGTTGATGTATTTTAGTAGTTTCTTTGCGCTCTAGTAACGTGTTTTCCAACACAACTCAGATAACTGTCCTCAGTCTATATTCCCAGAATCACATGCTTAAGTATTTGTCACCAATTCTTAAATGTATTAATAGATATTTTGCAAGCAACAAAGCAATGAGGTATATTTGAAC
The DNA here is from genome assembly GCA_035047865.1 of Dendrocincla tyrannina. Lineage (NCBI taxonomy): Eukaryota > Metazoa > Chordata > Aves > Passeriformes > Dendrocolaptidae > Dendrocincla > Dendrocincla tyrannina. The sequence continues at coordinate 59,729,565 of JAWWMP010000132.1, read as the reverse complement.
AGCGCAAGTTATTTCTGACTATAATGATGGTAAAATGCATCTATTTAAGACAGCTCTTAAAGCAAAGAATGTAAAACAAAATAAAAAAAAAATCCTCACCTGCATTACTTTTTTGTAAAGTAACTTCAGTGCCGGGATCATCTATTTTGACCGAGTTTGTTTTATCATCACTGCCACGTAGCTCTTCCACATGTAACAAAGGAAGGTCACTTTTTTGCCCTAATTCTGCTTCTATTGTTCCTTCACCATGATTGGTGTTTACAGTCACTTCATTTGCAGAAACTAAGGAAAGAGCCTGTGTCTTAGGCAGGGGAGTCCTTATTTCAGAAAAGTCACTTTCTAAAAGCAAGTCTGAGTTCAATTTACAGTTTACATTCTTTAGAGTTTCACTCTCTACCACTGCTTCTGAAATCATACAAGGCAGCTCTGATGTAACATCCTCGTGCAGAACATCTTCAGCTTGCCCATCATCCTCACCTGCCTCCACGGAAGGACTCTCGGCAGTCTCCGTGCTAATCTCCACGCAAAGGGCTTCATCTACACTCATGAGGTTCACTGAATTTTCACCAGTTTCTGAGATTTCACTCTCTGCTGGGGCCTGAGGCACTGCTGGTTCTGCCCTCACCCCACTCTCATGTGTCTCATTCTCCCCACCAACAACAAGCAAAGAATTCCTGCTTTTTTCTGGGCTTGTAGTCGATAGAATACATTCAATCTGGTTAGCGGTATTGAAAATTTCTTCACTTTTTTCTTTTACTTCTCTACTCTCTGCAGCAAGCTGACTTTCTTCTATGACTGTAAAGGTGAAGAGACTATCACATTCTTCCACTGTGCTCAGAGCAATCACTTCTCCCTCCTCCTTATCTCCTATACTAGAAGCGGCGTGTTGATCTTCATTGTCGGTGGTGACCCTTAGCACAGGAGCTCCACATTCTCCCACAAAAATCACAGAACCTTTGCTCTTTCTGTCTGCATTGAAAGCAGCTAACCCAAACTGTTCATCTACAGTTGCAGTGGTCTCCACAATCTTACATTCCTCTGATGCATTTGGAGAAAGAATGGCATCTTCATCTCCTTCTGCTACAATGAGCTGACTTTCAGCTTGCGGTGCTGCACTGAACAGGACTATCTCACATTCTTCTGTCATGCTTGTAGTGATCATAGCAGCTTCATATCTTCCTTCTGTTTCTGAAGCTGCGAGTTTGTTTTCATTTTGCATAGCTACACTTGACATAGGAGCTTCAAAACATTCTGCTGTACTTGTAGAGATGATTACTGTTTCATTTTTTGACTCTGTGTCTGAAAGATCTTGAACTGCCTCTTCTGTGACTTCACCTGACATAAGGATTACTTGTTCTTCCACAACACTTGTGGAAATCATAGCACACTCATCCTTTTCTTCTTTCCCACTAGCAGTTGGATGACTCTCATCATCATTATTGTCTCCCCCTGTACTGGATTCACTAGGCATGGGAACCTCATATATTTCCATATCTATAGAAACCATAGAATTCTCATTTATGTCTTCTGTTTTCACAGAGGGGAGCTGACCATCATATTCAATAGCAGCACTTGACATAGGAGCCTCAAATTCCTCCACAATACTGGTGGAAATCATAGTGCACTCATCTTTTTCCTGCTTACTGCCAAGAGTATGCACATACTCTTTAAGCTCTGTAGCTGTACTGGGCATAGGGACCTCTGTGCCTTCAGTGTCTATTAAGATCACAGAGCTTTCCTCACTTTCATTTGCTCTTGCAACAGCAAGTGCACCTTCTTCAGCATCCGTTGCCGAATGTAAGGGAGCATCTTCCACTGTACTAGTAGAGATGATATCACCTTTAACTTTTACTTCTCTGTCACCAAGAATAAGAGAAGTCTCATCTTCCTTTGGAACTGCACTACTTATAGAGGCATCAAGTTCTCTGCTGTCTGAGGAAGTCATGGCATTATCACGTTTGTCTTGAGCACCAAACTGAGTTTTATCTTGTACTGCCATAGCACTAGTCATGGGACCCTCACATTCCTCAGCATCTAAGGGAAGCAAGGTACCTTCATGCTTTGCTGTATGTGCAGCCAAGGTGCCCTCATCTGCAGCACCTGCACTGGTTACGCTGCTTTCAACAATCCCCTTACCATTTTTACAGTTTGTGCCACAATTAACTTCTTTGTCTGCACTCGTCATGCTATCAACAGTAAGCTTATTTGTATTTGTGCCAGCCACTCCTGACTCAGCTTCCATTTGTTCAGCAACTATGCAGATAATGGAACTTTCACTTTCTTCTGCACCTATACAAATTAGTGCATTTTCACTTTCCACTCCTGTACAAGTAGAAGCATGCTCATTTTCTTCATTTCCTCTGCCTGTACTGGTCACAATGTCCTCACCTTCTTCATCCTCTTCTTTTGAGCCTGTACTAGTCACAAAACCTTCATCATCACATAGACCTACACTGACTGTAGTGATATTGGCTTCTTCCTTTGCCCTTATACTGTCCATTAGACTTTCACATTTTTCAGCTTCTAAACAAACTGCAAATCCCTCGTTGCTGTCTTCTAGCCCTGTGCAGACTACTGAAATGTCAGCATCATCTTCTGGAGTTATGCCTGTGCTGGTCACTGCGCTTTCCCCATTTACAGTATCCTCAGATTTGTCACCACTAGTTCCACTTGTGGCACTGTCGTTTGTGACCATGGCAATACATGCCCCACTTACAGTGCTTTCTCCTTGGGTATCTGTACCAGACACAGAGCAGATGATGAAGTTATGGCCCCTTTCTTCTGCACCTGTGCAAGTCACAGTACCTTCGTGTTCTTTCACTTGGCCAACTGTCACACTGCCCCTAAATTCACCCGAACTGTCACCACTGGTTGACCCTTCACCTGTTTCTGTTCCTGCACTAGTTACAGCTCCATCACTCTCCACTTCACCTAAGCAGGATACAGAACTTTCAAGTTTGCCTGTATCTGCACATGTTGAGGTCTTTCGTTTTTCTTCAGAGCCTGCACTAGTCACAGCATCGTCTTTTTCTTCTGTTCCAGCACTATTTACACTGTCTTCAATTTCTACGTCACTTGCGTTGACTGAGTCCTTATCACTTTCTTCTGCATCAACCATGGTACAGTCACCATTTTCTTCTCCTTCTGTACTTGTTAGGAAACTTTCACTTTCTGCTAATCCTTCAGTGACAACACTGCCACCACCTTCTTCAGCTGCTGCAACAGTACAGTCACCAGCATCTGCTCCTGTGATGAAACTGCAACCCTCACTACTCTTTACCCATATGCCGGTTGTGAAACCTTCATCAGCCTCTATGCTCGTGCAGATGACCGTCACCTCACCTTCTTCTGAGCAAGTGGTTGTAGCATCATTGCCCTTTTCAGAATGTGATGCACATTCAGCACTTTCTTCGCCTGTACTAGTTGCCATTGCAGTGCTCTCAATGATCTTTTCTGTGCTGGTTCCTATCACAGTGCCTGGGGTTGTTTGCAGGCTGCTGTACAATGAACTAGGTTTACTGCTTCCTGCACTGGTACCTACTGCATTTCCTTCACTTTTGTCTTCCATGCCAACCACACTTTTTCCCTCCTGCCCATTGGCTATAACAGAGCCTTTGACAGTTTCCTCAGGAACTCTTTCAGGCACTAACACAGACGAAGACTGTATCAGATCATCAATATCATGCACCTCATTCTTTTCCACATCACCCATCATTGTGCTTCTTTCTTCTTTTGTGGAAGGATCTGTATTCAAGCACTCTCTTCTTTGTAGGGGAAGTTCTTTTGCTGTTACATTTCCACAATCTTCAGTTACGTCAGACATCAAGTTCTCCTCTTTTATTTTCAACTCCCTATCCCGAGAGCTTTCTGACTTTGCTGCTTCACTATAATTGTCTTGACTAGGTAACCCAGCTGTACTGTCTTCCATTGTCTGTTCATTAGGTGGAGATACCGCGTTACCTCTTCCTATACTGTTTGTCATGTTGGTGCCACCTTTGTCTTTCATGACAGAACTCAGCACTGCACTATCTTGCTCCATGTATGCAACACGTGATGCATCATTTTTCAAAGTGGAAGTATCTTCCAATAAAGAAGTTCCATCAGAATTACAGCATTCTTTAGGCATACTACCTAAGGAATCTATAAAACCTGAGATATCCATATCCATGGACTTTGCAGCAGCAGCATTTTCTCTGGAAGAATTAATTGCTAAAGAAACATCATCTGAATTAGAATTTATCACAGTTTTTAAATTCTTTGGTCTTCTGCTATCTTTTGAAGCTTGATCTTTCCTGGGCGCATTATGTAAGATTTTACCACTTGTTTCATACACAACATTCCTTTTAGAAGCCCCTTGTTTACTGGGTCCTTGACCCATGGAAGCTTGTTTGGACAAAGTTTCTAAGGCACCAACTTTTTTATTAGAAATATCTTCTTGTTCAATAGTTTTTTCAGCTGCAGGCAGAAAGTGTGAATCACTGGCTTCAGGATCTGTCAAGCTGTGTTTCATTCCCTTATTTGAAACAGAACGAGATACTCTTTGTTTTGCTGCATTCTTGACATCTGTGGCTCGGAGTGAGTTTTGAATGTTTTTTCTTTCAGTGTTAGATGTTTCCTGTACTTTTGTTTGTTTCAAATCAAGTTCCATGAGCTCTTCCACATGACCAGAATCATTACTCATAGTTGCCTTTTGAGGGGCTGGAGCCTGGCTGCTTTCAGTTGTGCTAGCTGATTGCTTCTCCTCCTTAAGTAAATCTTGGTTTGATGTACTGCCTTTTCTATTTTCACAGGATACCTTCTTGCTTTGTTTTTTGTCCACTGCCACTGTGACATTTGAAACCTTTTCGTGCCCACTATCCATTTCTCTAGTATCTTTATCTTCCGATTTGATGATCTCTTCCTTCTTCTTCATTTCCTTGTTGCTGTGCTTTAAATTTCTAGTTTTGTGACCTTCAGCAGAGACCCTTCTTTCTAGCTTGGAATTACTTAAATCTTTATCACCTCTATGTTTTTCTTTTACAGATCCTTTTTCTCCAGAATGTAACTTAACTCTGTGACTTAAGTCTTTTTGTGATCCCTGAGTTGACTGCGTGCCACTCACAACCTCAGCCTCAGCACCGCTCTCCTCAAAACCTTTGTCTTCATTCTTGGATTTGTGTTGCTTATCTGAATCACTGTCTTCCAGGCTCTTATCTTTGTCTTTCTGTCCAGTCTCTTGTTTTGCTAAGTTTTCCTGTAATTCTGTTTCAGACGCTTTGAAATGTTTACTATGACCCTTTGACCTGGACTTTAACAAAATCTTATCTTCTACAAGGCTCTTAGATCTTCGTCTATCCTTATGAATGCCATCTTCATGTTTTAAATTACAATCAGAGTTAGATGATTCTAATTCATGTTTATCTTCCGAGTAGCTTTCGCTCCTTCTGTGTGATGCAGAAGGAAGTTGCTTTGAGGCACTTAGGGAATCCTTCTGCGCTTTAGAATCACTCAGGGACCTTTTGGTCTTGCATTCTGCTTTTGATTTTTCTGTTGAGAGATGTCTGTCTTTTTTGTTTTCTCTCCGCAGCAATTCTTCAGCTTTTATGGTTGATTCAGAAGTGGTTTTTCCATCTTTTCCTGTTACTGATATTTTCCGTTCACTGCGGTGTTTACTTTTTCTTTCAGATTTGTCATCTGAAGAAACCTTTATTTGTTGATTATGTTTCTGTCCACCATCCTCTCCTTTCAAACTTTTCTCAGATGAATGGAGTTCAACATCTTCATTTGATTTGTGAATGCCATCTCCTTTATATTTGTGCTTTAAAGAAAGTTTATCTTCTGAAGCAGTTTTTTCCTTTTCATTTTTATCTCTGTAAGACTTGGCTTCTTTTTTGGCAGCATTTCTTGTATGTTGAATTTCTGTGTCAGTATCTTTCTTGGGGTGTTTTTCATTTTTAGATATGGATTTCTGCCTCTGTGGTTCTTCAGGATTGACTTCTGCTCTATCCAGCTGTCTTTTTGCATCCCGTGTTTCACTATCCTGCTGGGCTCCCTCAGCCTGAAGAGAAGTGGAGGTTTTTCTTCTGTGATCTTTTTCTCCTTTAGAATCACTTTTGCTTTCCTCAGTTGAATGCCCCCACTCTGAAAGTCTTCTGAGTTGTTTAGAGGTTTCACTTTTCCCATGATTATGCTTCAATTCTTTGGAAGAACTTTTTTCACAAGTCTACAAAAGAGATAATTTTTTATATATATAACTAAATGTTACACAGTTCCTTTGCTAGGTGACCGAAATGAACTGTTAAGGACAAATGCCCCATAATAACAATACAGCAGAGAATACACAATATTCTAATAAAAATTCACTTAAAATATAGTGTAAGAAAATGAAACTTGCCATTTTCACTTCAACTATCTTCCATTGTGAAAAAATCCAAAGGATGAGAAGTTAAGCTTAAGTAGCATGTCTGAACTTTATTATCTTTCTTTATAAAGTGATTTTTCTTTATAAAATGATTTTAACAGATTTTTGAATGGACAATCACAATTTCAAGTACTCAGTAAGTTACTCTGAACAGCTATTACGCTGTCTGTTGAAACAAAACTATAACTAAAACCCCAAAACTATACACCAAAACCTGCAAAAGATAAATTTTTACTTCCGTTTGGACTTCCAACTACCACCCTTTTTATTTAAATAATGCTGTTGCCAAAAAATTCACACCATAAAAATTCTCTTTCCTTTAGTGTTTGGAGAACATTAAATCTTTCTTTAACTTTTCAGTGAGACATTTAAACAGATCAAGCTCCTCAAGTCTTTGCATATAAGACCCTGCTCTTTTTAAAAACCCAATACACTTCAGAGATTAGAGTTTAAAATTCATCTTGTGTTCTACTACAACATGCATCAGTCCTGAATGCACAGACCATGTATTTCAGTGGCTATTGGAATTCAGAAAGCATTACTACAGTGATGTCAGATCACTAATACAACTGAAAGAACTGTTAGGGAAAAACTAATTCATGAGAATGAACGTAATTATATGCAGTTTTGTGTGGACACATGAAAAAGTTCTGTTAGAATTAAAAAGGAAGACCATAAGGTTTATATTTAAGACACACATACCTCATTTGTCTTTTGCACTTCTTTAGAATCTTCTTCAGATGGTTCGTATTTCTTTCTGCAGCCATCTTCCACAGGTCTGAAACAGGTATTTGGACAATTTAATAAAGGAAAATCAGTATCAGCCTAATGTTACTTTGTAAACTTTCTGCTTTCAAAGCTGAAGGCAAGAGAGAAATGCCTATTAAAAGTATAGAAACAGAACATGATCACCCAACTTCTGACTAACCAGTTTGCCCAGGCTTTTTTCTCTTGTAAAATCATGTGTATCAACTTAAAAATAACTTCCGGATACCAGGGCTTTAAAGCAGTATACTTATGACAATATAAGTACTGCAGTTGTCCTTGTAAAGTGGGTAAAAGCTCTCCTTGCCCCATATATACCTGTATGCATACAGGAACGTACACAGGTACATACCTACATACATAAAATATAAGTTTAAAGATGAAGCCAGGTTGACTTACACATTACATGCACAAGCATGTAAAAGCTTTCTATTCTCATTAACATTGTGTGTGTGAAAAGCCACATAAAGACTACTACTGTAGTCTGAGCTGCAATATATTTAAGCAGCTGTAATTTAATTTTTTGCCTGAACTTCATACTTATTTGTAACAAAATAATGTGACTATTTTAAGAGAAAACTGTCAAAGTGGATAAGGCTAAGTACAAAGTTGAAAACAATGAATATTCAAAACCTTAAATCCTGAGAGCAAATACATAAATACCTTGAATCCCTTTTTCTTTTTCTGCTCAAGGCCACTTTTTTTTCTAAAAACTTCTGTTCTTTAAGCACATCCTTGATGCTGGTACCAGTAGCTTTTGACTCTAGACTTTTTGATGAAGGTTCTTCTATGGGCATGCCACCTTTTCCTAAAATAATATACAAATGGTGAAATACACATGCATGTCATTGTATTACTGTTTCATCTATAAACATGACTGAAGGCAGCTCTGCTAATGTGTAGCAGAGAATACCACTGTCTATACACTGAGTTTAAGTAGTGTAATGATATATGAAAAAGTGAAGATGAAATTTCATATTAATAATTTGCATTATATGTTTTTCTGTAACATCACTGTTGAAGCACAGGATTATTAAGGGCAGAAAATTACTACAGACCTATGACCATTATTAAAAGCCGAATGTTTTCTTCTAGAGAGTAAGTGAACACAGGGTGGTGAGGGCTAATCATACCTTTACTTCTCATACCTTTAGAATTTTGATTTCCAGTTTTTAGGGATTTTGTTTTTTCTGCAGCCTTCTGTTTACGTTTCTCTTCAAGCCTCTCTCTGTTAATTTGCCTTCTTAGGAGTCTCTCTTCTTTTTCTTTGGCCTAGAGATACAAAACCAAGGAAAACAATAACTATATTTAGGGCACAGAGCATTTTTTGCCTATAAATATAAGCCTAAACCCCACAGAAAACACAACATTGTAGCTTGTGAAAGTTCCAGTTTCACTGCTGCTTACACTGCAGATTGAAGCTATGGGACCTTCTCAAAGAACATGCACCATTCTTATTTATATACATATAATAGGTATATATAACATATACATAATGTATATATACTAAGCATACATATTATATATATAACCATAAATATATGTATCTGGCCAAAAGAGAAAATCTAAAAGAACTGCTGCTCCCTCTTCTGCATGATGGTCCTTCTTTCACAGAACAGAGTGCACATGCTTAAATGTCTCTTTCCATTCTCAGTGGCTGCACACTTTCTACAAACTACTCATTTCACGGACAGCAAGAATGACATTTGTAAAGAGTTGGTGTAATGAAGTAGCCCGCAGTACTCACCACAAACATGACCTACTCAACATGCCATTGAAGGCAGGCTACTTTTCCCACCCAAATTGTCATTATGTACATTAAATCTACTGAAGACCAGATTTTTCCTAAGTACAGCAGTTCTTATTCTCCCTATACTATCACTCAGTTGAGAAAGAATTCACCTATTGCGGTGATTCTGTGAAGATATCGCATATAATTAACAAACCCTCTGTCAACACCAAAAGAATTTATTTTGGAGTAGCGGAAGGAGACAGAAAAGTGTGTCATTGCTTTCACTACCAGAGGCCTTCAAACTACAACCATCAGAGTGAAGTGTAGTGCTGAAGGGCAGATCATGCCATATTGATGGAAATCTGAAAAAAGGGCAGTTGTAACACAAGGGAAAAAACCAAACCAAAGCGAGAAGAAGACTCCATGACTTCCCCTCACAAACCACCACCACCAAATCAGAAGTGGAATTTCTGCTCTAAAAAGAGCAGTAACAAACTCCACACTTACAATGGACTGCCGGCGCTGTTCCACAGTTCGTTCATCATCAGAGTCACTGAAGTATTTGGAGTACAGGAAAGGCTTGCGAACATACGTGTGGCGAACAGGCTTGGCCTTCCCATCGCTCACCTCATTAACATGAGCCTTTGTCTTACTTTGGCGCTTTTTCTCCTCTTCATCTAAAGAAAGGTTAGTGAGTTTAAGTGATATATTGATAAATTAGGGCAGTGCTTTCAATGCAAATTTCAAGGAGACAAAGCTACTCAAAATATATTAACTATTTACTCTAAAAACATAAACAGTTAAAAGAAAACCCATTTTAACAACAAAATATCACTAGATTATGAAAAAATGAAAGATGTAATCATGTATTTATGTACATCATTCAGCCAAAAATTTGCAAGATACAAAACCCATAATAAACTGGGACAGAATAATTGCATTTACCCTCTCACCTGTAATGCCATTGTCCTTTTACATATAATATTTTGCAGTAATAATGCATAAGAAGACAGAATGTAATTTCTGCTATGTATTAAATTATGCTTCCCCCCAAAAAAAAAATCTGTACAGTACTAGAGTACCTAAAAACTAGACAGGTTTATTGAAATACATAAAACACTGTTGTTTACACTCATATTAGTCAAGTAAAAAGAAATAAATTTATTTCAGTTTTATCAGTATTATTAGAAATAGTGCAAAAACACTTGTGCTCCATACAGCACAAATTATTTCTATTCCTGAAACATACTTAAGGCTTGCTTTCATTTTACAAATATTCAGTCATATCTGAACAAAATCTGCCACGTTTCAGAGCAAGAGCAAAGCCAGAGAACACGTAAGTAATTCTGTGTTTCGAAATAATATTCTTAGAGCAGAAAATGTAAGCTGTTAGCATACTAGAGCGGTATTCAGGTACTAAGGCACTCTGCATTATAAAATGGAAAGTCTTACTAACTGCAGAGGCCACATCAGCTGAATAGGAGTCAGAGGTCTGTACTAGACAGGGAGAAGACAAAAAGGTAACCCCTCCAGTGAAACAATTTGGTGTTTCTGAACTTTTAAGGCTAGATCCATTCCTTGTTCCTTCTACTGTGGCCAAGTAAAATTTAGATATTCCTGCAATCCTAGATCTCTAAAATCAACCTGATTTTCAAAGCCAGCTACAACCACTACCCCAGAGTCACAAAACACTTCAATGTTATACCAAGTCTGTGGCAGGATGGAGGGGAAAAAGACCCAGAGAACAATGACATATCCTTCATTACGTGTTTTTGTCAACTATGTAATACTGTAACATAAATAAGGTCTACAAAGTTTAAATTTGTAGTTTTGTGTTAAAAAATATTCAAAAACTAAACTCACTACTTGCCTCTTGCAATTGCAAAAATTCTATCCATTCCACAATCAAACTGTCTCATAGGTAAGTACAATAAAACATACTGCAAACCCTCAAGTTTATGGTATGATGTACTCAACAAAAGCATTAGATACTCCTTCGTGCTAGTTAACAATCTAATTATTTTACCACCTGATGTGATCTCCCCTTCTTCAGTACTGTCAGAAATTACAGGCTCCTCTTCACTCTCCTCTTCAAAGGAAGAAAGGTCACTGGTATGGACAGAGCTCACCGTGATGTCACTGAGTACATCCATATCCGAATCTATTAATGAATTTTCTTGCAAAGTTAAAAACAGAAACAAAAAGCTGTAATGCAGCACACTACATTTGTGAAAATTTTCTTATCAAAATAGCAATTTTGTCACTGAGAACAAAATTAGCTTAAGAACTAGAAATAAGAACACAAAATTATAACACCTTAATGAAATGTTATTAGGCTAACTCTGGTTTATTTGAAACAAAAATCACCCTGAGGCACAACTCTAAACTTTAAAATGAAGACTGAAATTGTTCAGACAACTTCCAGATTAAGGCAGATGACTAATCACACACTTGAGGAATCAAAGTTCATCTGATTCCTAATTTGGGTACCTCAGTTCAGATATATGGACAAGTCCAACTGTGGCTAGCTAGACAAATTTACCAGAAGACTTACATTCGAAATATACTTCTGATTCAACTCCTGAATGCACTTTAAAAACCCACCTCAAATTCATATTTTGAGGAAGAGTATTGCCCCAACCATACCTTCTTTAGTTTCTTTAGTGCTTTCAGTTGTTTTATGTTTATTGCTATTTTTTTCTGGAAGTAATGGTTTCACTGGTTCCAACTCTTTTGCTTGCTTTTCTTCTTTTGACTTTGCAGTATCATCACTTTTCTTTGAATGGTCGGACTTCTTGTCAAGCTTTTCCTTCTTTTCTTTTCTTCTTTCACTTTTATCACTGCTGTCTGGTTTCTTGTCACATTTATCCAATAATTTACTCTTTTGATCTTCACTGTCCTGTTGAGTATCTTTACTTGTAAAAGTCGAAATACTAGTGTCCTTTGTTGAGCTTTTTATTTCTTCACTTTGGCAGGGAAGCTCATTCAAATCTTCACCCTTTGCAAGTGTTTCAGTTCCTTCTCCAGAAAGGTCACAAAGTGCCTTCTCTCTATCTGGCAAGTCCTCTGCATTTCTCTCTTTATCAGTGCTACCATCCACACTCTGCTGAGATGAGAGTTTCCTTGCAACTTTGTCATTGCTTTTGGAACTTGAGTTCTCTGTTGAAGCCCTGGCAGCACTTGCTTCTTGGTTAAGAGAAGTTATGGTTTCCAAAATGGACATTGCATCACTAGCAACATTAGTATTAGGAGCTGTAGAAGAGACACCTTAAATAGTAAGAGAGAACAGTTTTACTTCACCCTAGTTTCCGTAATTTTGTTCAGATAGAATGTTAAACAAATGAAAAACACAGAGTAACCACTGTCTATAAAATACAAATAGTTACCTAAAATATTTGGCTAATTTTGCATTGAGAGATTTTGGTTAAAAAAACCCCAACCAGACAAAAAACTCCATGAAGTTGCACTTCTGCAGCAATTATCATGTGACTATCCGAGAATCATTTTGCTATGACACACCTCTGGCTCCTGAGGTCCACTAGGGAAAGTGGGGGGTGTCAACGGGAAGGACGTTCTGAACTCAGTCCTTGTTCATCTTTACCAACACACTAAGTGGGATGATGACTACAGATATATTTCACATGTACACACACACACACACACACATATATATATTCTACTCACACTGCAACAGAAAGTCTGTATCTTGCAGCTCTAGTATCTCCATAAAAGTCATGGAAAACAGGCTCAGCATACCGATTATGCAACAACAGGACTATCAGATATACCTTATCACTTTTCCATCCTCTTAGAACCAACTCCAAAGATGGATGAGAAAGGGTTAATTGGACTAGCACTAAGAGCTGCAGCCGGCTTGTTAACCCACTCTAAAGGAAATGGGCCTCACAGGAAAAAGGCTTGGATTTAAATAAAGGGTCTAGTTACAAATAGATGGACTGCTGTGGAGAGTTTTAGGAAGGGAAAGAATGGACAGTGACTTGCAGGAGTGTTTAGAAGTTGATACAAGCAACAAAAATGAAAGCCCTGAAGAAAAAGTGCTGTGCTTATAAACAAACTAAAGATTGGCTGATTTACAGCACAACTTAAGCTCCTGAGAGGATCTCAATCATTCAAATTTTATGGCAACTGCACTAAGACATGAACTGTGTCTTAGCTAATTTTTTGCCTATCAAACAATGGATAAAAAAATTGAATCATTCCTCTCTTACCTATGTCCTATCTGATCCTATGATACTTGGAGGGCCAAACCCTGAGACCAACTTTTCTCCCTACAGTAAACTGATCCCTCATAATCTCAAGCAGAAGTGACAGAGTGACATGGTTGCAACAGGGTTACATCTCTCCTGCCTTCTACCTTTAAACATACAGTAACAGACATGTGTTACGGTACTGCCTGGAACTCAGCTTGCTAATACTCATGCTAACAATGTTATGTTAGCAGCAAACCTAGTCAATGTTTCTGCTCTCTCAAAACCTCCTTTAGTTAATAAACTGCTCAGAGAAATGTTAGAATACCTTGTACTGTAACAGAAGCATCTGCTTTCTCCTCACTCGAAGCTGTACTGGGGCCTGCCTCCTCTTTGTGATTCAATGTGGCTAAAAATTCATGGACAGCTTTTTCCACCTGAGGTCTGAATGTGTGGTTGATCTTTGGGTCCACAACCTGAGAAATAATTCTGTCAATTCCAGATTCCAACATTCCAGACCTGGAACAAAGTTACATTAATTAGTAAGAAAAATTGTTTTTCAAGAACATAATAATGAAATATAACCATTTAGATGTGGGGCAAAAACTCCTAAGAACCTTCAAGAAAGCATTAATGTTTTCTGAGCAACACTGCAGCTACAGATTTAGCCTTTGCCTTATCCATAAGAAAAGAAGTGCTAGAGAAATAAAACAATCCAAGCACATGGAATTAACATAACAAACAGCCTGTTGTTACATCATTACTGGTTACACTTAAAAATGTTATTTAATTGCAAAAGCCACAACTGTGGAAAAAGTTAAGAAGAGCTCTAATATTATCAATTCCCATAGCATAGAAGAGATAAATTATAGAAGGCACAAGGGACAAACAGCTACTAGACCACTCATAGCCACCCTAAGCTGCTTTCTGCCCAGTACAGTGTGGCAAGTTCTGCAGCTTTAGAGAACATCCTTAATCTTCAGTAAAATGCAATAAATGGCAATAGAAAGCTTAATATCTATGGGTTTATCTCTTTAGACCCCTGTAATCTCTTGTGGGACATATACTGCTTCTTGCCCTCACTACTTCTTTAACAAGAAACAACATCCGTGCCTCTCCCTACAAACCACACAGCTACTCAGTACAGGTTACCAATGGTACCACCACAGCACAGCTGACTAAGTTTGTTCCTGAATTCATGGTTTGATCCAATTTAATGACCAAACTCCTGGTATTTTGAATTAATTTCCTAACGTTTCTTATGACTCTTAAGATCTGAGAAGAAAACTGGAGGAACCTTCACGAAATAATGTAGTATCAGACAAGCATTTGACATCATTTTGACATAGTAGCAATTCTTAAAAATCTCTTCTCTGTCCAGCCAGATTCACATCCAAGTTTTGTTTATGACTTTAGCATTGTACTCTGCAGAGCTTAGTTTGTCAAATACTTTTAATTTTCCTTAGCTCTAAATATGATAGGTGCAATTTTATTAATACCTCCCTTAACAGAAAAAGTAAAGGTAAATTTTAGCTAGGGCATTTCATCTTAAGACAAAATCAAAGTTTGCACTCCTGCATCAACTTGGATCAGATAAAAAAATATCTGCCATCTAATTGAGACTAATGTTGATAGCAAGTTACTATCTATAGTAATGCTGCATTTTAAACATTAAAAAACAAAACAAAAAAAGCAAAATACAAACAAAAAAGAGTTTCTTCAGAAGTTTCTTTGAAGAAGCCAAGACACCTGACCCAGAGCCTCCAACACTTATCATGGTTCATGAGCACGTTCAGAGAAACCTCAGAGCTGTCACTTACTTGAGAACCTGCTGCCTAATGTTATTTCTCAGCTGGTTCTTGTTGAGATGAGGACTCCAGGTATGAGTCGCCAAGTGATTGGAAACAAAGTTGTCAACGCGCTGTCTCAGGTTCTGGTAGGCAGGCTGGAAAGCAACAGCGGAGAGGTTGGCCTGGGCGGGTCGGACGGGGGGCTGGTTACGCTGCGGGGGCCGGGGAGGCACCCCGCTGCCTCGGGACAGCGTTAAACGCGGTTACCGCAGCCCGGGACAGCCCCGACCGCACCGCACAGCACCGCCGGCACGGAACAGCACCGCACCGCACCGCCCAGCACAGCCCCGACCACACCGCACCGCCCAGCACAGCCCCGACCGCATCGCCGGTACCGCCCCGCGCGGCTCTGGCCCCGGCTCAGCCCCCGGAGCCCCGTACGGGCCCCGCGGCCGCGCCGTCGGGAC
>JAWWMP010000132.1:59660953-59714103 GCA_035047865.1 Dendrocincla tyrannina | reverse complement strand
CACCTCCAGGGTGGGAGCAGAGCAGTGGTGGCACCTCCAGGGTGGGAGCAGAGCAGTGGTGGCACCTCCAGGGTGGGCGCAGAGGGGGGGTGGCAGCACCCGGGGGGGGGCGGAGCGGGGGGCTGTACCAGGGGGGATCGGGCGTCGGGGCGGAGCGGGGCCGTCCTGGAGGGGATCGGGGGCTGAGCCGGGAGTCGGGGCGGAGCGGGGTCTGTACCGGGGACCGGGGCGGGCCGGGGGCCGGGGCGGGGCCCGGCGGGAACGGCGGCCCGGCCCGGGAGCCGCAGGTGCTGCCGCTCCCCCCGGGGGTGTCGCGGGGGGACCGCCCGGTCTCTGCGCGGGGTGCGCGACTTTGCTCTCCCTTCTACGCCCCTGGTCGGAGAACACTTAAAGTGCTTGAATTTAAACGTGCCTCCTTTACATTTGAGTGCTTTCTCATGTGCTTTTCACATGCAGGTGTTAACAGGACATCCCTTGTTTGCTGGTTAATTTTAGTTTGTTTGTTTTTTTTCCTGCCGGTGTCAGTGTTACGGTCGCCACTGTCCAATGTGCTGAGATGGGAGGTGCAGATTAACTATTAGAAAAAAAAAAAAATCACTGTTAGAGTGGTCAGGTTTCACTGTTAGAGTGGTTAGGCATTGAAGCAGGTTGGCCAGGAAGGTGGTGGAGTCACCGTCGCTGGAGGTGTTTAAGGAGAGTCTGGATCTGGCTGTGGGTGATACGGTTTGGTGGTTTAGTGGTTGCAGTGATAACGCAGGTTGGACGTGATCTTAAAGGTCTCTTCCAACCTTGATGGTCCATGAAATGAGATAAGGAAGTAGAGAAACTTCATACCTGGGCCAGTAACTAAGGGACTGTTCTGTCCTACTCTGTGTGATTTGGACCTCCAGGCTTTTCTTGCCTGGATCTTAGGTCTTCTGTTACCTAGAGAGTCTATTGCCTCTTAGATTCTTCTTGCCTGAATTCCTGTCCTAACCAGGATGGGTAAGGATGCAAGGAAGTGCAAAAATGTACTTAAAATTAGAAAAAGTGACTGGATTTGGCAGTAATAGTATTTTGGTTACACAAATTTTGTGGCGTAGTGAGTAAACATCTTGTCCAGCTACAAATGTTAGGATTTGCCCTTTGTAGTAATTATTAAAAATCAATTTGATTGTAAAGGCAAGCGTGTCAGGTTTGTAATTGCAGGTTAGAAGTGTAAAGCTTGCTGCTAGTTTTCCTATTGTAAACTAAGTACTCCTAGACTGTTTAGAGCTCCACAGAAGGAAACAAATCTGAGAAATATTTTAGAAGTACTGCAAGATTTTAATATCTGAGATTTAAAAATTTAAAATCGATGTTTAAGAAAAATCTGGCCTCTATCTGTGTAGTTTCTTATGTTCTACATGGACGTGTAGAAAGAGTAAAGCACCAAAGCTTAAGGAGCGTGGGGAATCTGCAGATTGGAGCCTGGTAGAACCCCTACTGGTATATCCAAATGTGTGACCTGCTGTGTCATATTTCTTCTCAATAAAGAAAGACTAAAGATCTTGAAGCAGGAAACAAGAAAGGGCAGAAGTAAAGGGTGTTATTTCAGTAAATGCATCTCTTAATTTCAGGCTTTACTGGGAAGTTAACATTTTCAGAATTTTGTATTAGTGAAAAGCATTTTGGCTCCCCTTCTCTAATCAAAGGGGGTGCAGAAGATGTGAAAAAAATATTATTTATTTTAACAGCACGAGCAAGACCCCTGACTCACTGAAAAGTGTACCATTCACACAAAAGGTATCACAGACAACCTGGAATAGGTGTGGCCTTTGTCTTGGACTACATCAGTGAATGCTCTCTGAAGAATACATACGAGGGAGCAGGAATCCATTAATGAGATTCAGGAATTTTAAAGGCTATCAGGGATCAGTTATGCCCAGTGGTGTGAAACTGTTGCAAGAAGCAGTCCACACTATAATTGATTCAAGAGCTGAATGTAAAAAACTTGTTCTGTGCTCTGAATTATGTCCCATCCTGTGTTTATGCAACTTACAGAGTGTTGCAGGCTTATCGGCTATCTTATTTATCAAAGGAAATATCTTCATCTTAAGTGCTGGCTGAAAATGGCTTTTTTGTTGTTTGCATCCAGCTGTATGTTGTCCTATAGGAAAATGCTGCCAAGGAAGCTGAGAGGTTCCTGGAAATAAAAAGGAATTTGAATTAAACTGAAATCAGCCTTTTGTTGTCATTTTAAGGACTCTGAGGTGTGACTGGTTACATGAAGCCTTGTGTGCTAATAAAAAGATACATTATTTATTGGTTGCGCTATTTTATGGCTATACAAAGAGTTAGGAATGTATGGCTAACTGTTAAGCCATACTGCTGTTTTCAGTGAGTTCACAAATGCACTTATGTTTTAAAGTGTAATTGTTTCAATTGTTCCAGAACTATTCAATATTTGTAGTTGTTTATTTTGTACTCAATATTTATCTTTGTAGCTTACTGTTGCTATTACTGTTATAGTCACTTAGTGATGCCCGATGTCCAGTGCTGGTAGAAAAATGTGAAGTAAGAGACTGAAAAAGTCTCAATCGATAATTAACAGAAATAGTGAATATAAAGGACTTGAGATTTTTTCAGTAATTTATCCTTCTGTTTTCCTAGCCCCAGTTAATTTTGCTAAACTTGCACATAGTTCATATATTCCCTTACACTTGTAACAAATTTTTTCCAGATGTCCCAAGAGTACATCTCCTTAACTTTTGCTTTTTCCATATTCACCTTGTTCCTCAATTTTCAGTAATATAAACAGTTGAATTACATATAGTTTCAGCTTGGCATATGTTTAACACTGCAGATTTTCTGGACATTGAATTATACTTTTTCTAAAGTAATTTGGAATATTTCTGGTGTTAAAATCTGTGATCCCTAATCACAGTATGAGAATCTTCATTTTATACTTTGCGTTTTGACTGCAGAGCATTTTAATTTGTCTGGAACTTTTAGTGAAACATTTTTGTATTTAAAAACATGTTATTTATTAATTTTTTCATATCCTGCAACCTGTAGCCCCTGCTATGCATATTTACAATCTGGTAATGACTACAGTTGCTTTTGCATTCTCTTCTAGGAGATAGTCTTACTTTTAAATATTTTTGACATATATTTAATGTGAGAAGTCTCAGCAAGTTTCTTAATATCTTCTTAATAAAGTAGATGTTTCTTAGTTTCAGCTGCAGTTTCTAAATTTCAGGGAACATTTAAATTGCTGAAGAAATACTAAGATATGAGAGAAACAAAAAGGATATGTGTGTGATATTGTGGGAACAAAAAGTGGCTGCAAGAGGAGAAGCATATGAAAA
The DNA here is from genome assembly GCA_035047865.1 of Dendrocincla tyrannina. Lineage (NCBI taxonomy): Eukaryota > Metazoa > Chordata > Aves > Passeriformes > Dendrocolaptidae > Dendrocincla > Dendrocincla tyrannina. The sequence continues at coordinate 59,710,774 of JAWWMP010000132.1, read as the reverse complement.
TACAAGTCACAAAATTCAGGGCAAGTGCTTGTGGCCCAGAAGGTACCTGCACTGTGTGCTGCCAGGGGCTGGGAGGGTATTTTTTTCTCTTTCTAGCTCTTGGCTTGCTTTTCATCTCCCTGAATCTGACAGAGGACTGTAAGGCTGGGCGTACCCGTTTCAGCCATTGCTGTCATGGCAGCAAGCCACACAGCTTGTGATTACAGATTAACATCTCTCTGTGTCAGGTAATAGTTGGGTAATTTGAGTTGTAAATGGCATGATTATCCCACATCTGAAGCAGAAAATCTGTTCCTAAATATAATGTGTGTGTGATAAAATACAATGCTGAATTTGTAAATGCTGTTACTGGTAGTAACATAAGTCAAAATAAAGCACCTGCAGCAGCTCCTTCTTTCTTTAGACAATGTTGCAGAAATCCTATTCTGTGGATGCCTACCACAGGCCACAGGCATCAAATTCAGAGTGGCTAACATACCCAGTGAATTCTATGAGTGTTAATAGAATTAAACTGTCTTAAAGTCAGTTCATACCAGAGTTGATAAAAATGGTAACTTGGTAGCTGAACTGGGCAGGTTAGCTGATGTTTTCTGGCTTGGTTTTTATTGTCTCCCTTTCATGTGAGTTTTTTGTTGCTGTTTTTGTTCTCAGTAACACTTTCTTTATGCAATTTTTTTCCTCAAAAACATTTTTCATGTCATGTATGCTGATAATGAATCTAAATTTATGAACTATCTGAAATCCAGGTAAGATTAAGAAAGTAAAAAGAAGATAGAAGTCCTTCACTTTGCATAGGAGTCAGTACCAATCTGAACAAGTTTGGTTTTGATAGGAGATGCCCTTTCTCTGTGATGAACTCTTTTGCAAAATTCTGTGCTCTCAGAAGGTAAAGTATTGCTGTCAATGTTGAGCTTACAAGGGTGATGTTCCTCTTAAACCACTGTAGTCTTTTACAGACAAGGGTACACAGAAAGGTGAGCTCTTTAGGAACCATTTGAGTTTTCGATGAAAAATAACGCCTTTTTACTAGGAACGACTGAAATGCCTGAGCAGATTCTTGGATAGTAAAAACTCTGAAGCTGCCCAACACCAGCAAGAGATCTGTCCTGGATTAATTACTTTTTTTCTCTACATATGTGGTAACATGTCTGTGCCTTGCACCATCTGTATTACCACTGTTGCTCCATTCTCTGAGGTTTATTTTCTTTTAGTGTTGTAGCTTATTGGTATGTTTTTTATTATGGCACAACAAACCCCAGAACTGTGGATGATGAATTGATTTGTTGTATAAGTGTGCATTGCCTGATGCATATTTCACATTTGCTTCTCCCTGTGCATAAATAGTGTACTTTTATGATCGTCTCCAGTTAGAGAAACCCTCAGATTTTTTTGATATTTGCTATAATGGGATTTTTTCCAAAACAGGGCAAAATTATTATGCCTAGGAGCAGCACTAGCAATCACAATCTAGTCCACTCTGTTTTGGAACAGCAGAGAAGTGGTGCCAGCATTGCTGGGGTTTTATGCTTCATCAATAACAGCATATGTGGCTTCAGCTGAGCTGCGGCATGAAATGCTGGAGTTGCAAAACTGAAATGTAGCCAAGGCATGGACTATACCTTCAGCTGTGATGTGATCAGGGTGGTGTCTGTATCCTTACATGGGAATAGTCATGGTACAGGAAATGTTCTTGAACATCTGTGAATGGAGGATATAATTTTGTCATCCTTTTTTTTTTTTTTTTTTGTATGTAAATAAGAACGTTTTGATAAACTGTTGTTTAATAAAAAATGCTTGAAGTGTTTCTGGCTTCACAACCATGTTTCTTTCTGGGTGTTAGTCATGTTTTTATTTGTTCAAGCACATATATAAACATGTATATATAATTTTTTTATTTGGCATTGGCAACTAGGCCCTGTGTAAAAGGTGAAACATGGTGGCTTAAGTGAATTATCTGTGGAACAGCAAATGTATTTTGATTCAATGGGAGGCTGCCTGTCTTAAGTGTTTTTCACAGGCAAGCCTTTGGCAAGTGCAGAAATTAAAACAGTGGCTGGACAACACATTTTAAAGGGTTGAAAGTAAAGCTTTCATTTAAAGTAAGCTGGAAAGTTTTTATTTAAAATAAGCTATCATGACCTTGCTCTGACACCTCTAGAACTTTTTAGTCACTTTTAAAGAGATTCCTTGAGCAAAACTAAAACTACCGTGAGATCCTGATTCTCCCAGCCAAGCTGAACAGGGTGGTTGTTGTCCGTGATGCTTAAGTTCAATATAGAGAGCACATGGTGCCTCCTCAAAGTGGCTGGTCAAATAGATAGACTGAAATGCTCTTTATTAAGGTTTTCATATTCAGTAGTTAATGCTACTGGTTGTATTTGCTGGGAAGATTGGTTAAAGTTTGAAAAATAATTGTGAAGTCTTCCAAGTCACATTTCAATAATTAGAACATTTTCTAATACTTTTTCATTGATTGAAGAGAAATTAACTCATCTTTGTTTAGCTTAATATGCAAGTTTAACATATAATAGTGTTTAAAGTTACACATCAGGGTGTAACTTCATAGATTAAGCTTATTTTTTCCAGTTTCAGAAGTTCAGTGGGGCACTAAGTTTGCACATAACGCTTTTAAAGTACATTATTTTGAAGGTACTCCTCCCTTTATTTTATGTTTCTGTCAAGGTCAAGAAATTGAGTTCCTGGATGTCCAAATTCTGTGAGAAGATGAGGAGGGCCTGTTTAGCAAGAGATATTTGACAGAAAAAAAGATTACTCTTACAAATGAATATATGGAGTTACTTGGTTTGTTTGTGTGTTGTTTTTTTTTTTTTTTTTTTTTTTTCTGGTTGTAACCAGAAAGGAATCTTCAAGTGCAGATGGAGCCTTGACCTGCCCATGAGAGGAAAGCCCATCTGTGTGGCCATGCCTGTGACCATGGTACAGCCCTTTGTGCTGTTCCTTTTCATGGTAATGAGAAAGGAGAGGTGCACTACAGCTTTCTTACCTTTTCACAAACAATCAATGGCTAACTGATGCAATATGGTTGGAATTGGTATTGGCATCCAGGGGATTGGACATCTAATTCCTGCTAACGTGATTGATGATCTCAGCACTTTTCTTTTTTTGAAATGTAGGTTCCTGCTTGCTGGAGAAGTACCGCGTTATTTCTCCATTCAGATGAAAAATGTTAGAGTGAGTGACTGTGCTCCCCTTAATGGGGTTTTTACTTTGCTGTTTGTTTTTGACTGCAAAATACATTTTTTTTGATATTTGTGTACAGGGAGGTGGAGAAAAACTTTGTGGAGACTTGCTCTCCAGAGAGAGCACAATAGATTATATACACTTTCTACACTCTCATTTTTGCCCAAATGTAATTTTAATGGTAAGTTAAAATGGTACAGCTTAAACATGAAAGCAGAGCGAGTGGATACACAAAAGCACGACACCTTTCATATCAGCGTTCTTTGCTGACTACAGGAAGGTGAAATCAAGGTGGAGACATTGCTTAAATGGGATGCATGAAGCTTAAAGCAGAGCTGATGGGCTGAATTTTGCTTTAATTTGTACCTAGTGCAGTTTCATTGAAGTCAGCAGGGAGATGGATCAAAGCAGGACTTTGCTGCTAAATAATAGGGTGCTCAAAATTGCTCATGCCATCATTTCTGCAACCTTGGTTGTAATGCTCAAGTAAAAATGAGAGTTACTGTATTTAGTGCAAAAATAGTATTTTCCATGGAAAATTTTTAGGGGTTTGTTTAGAAAAATAATAAAAAAACCCTGGGCTTTTGACTTGTTCTTTTGTGTTGGTCATGCCACAGGTCCAGAGAAAAAGAAATGGTGAGGAAACAGAGTGGTGAGTCACTTTTCAAAAGCATTCTTTTAGGAAAGGTGGAGTAGAGGGACAGGAATGAGATGGGTCATTGTGTTGACCTACTTTCCATGCTTGGTTCCTGGTACCACTGAGTAATTAAGAGAACTCTATCCAAAGTCATTGTCCATAAAGGGCTGGTGTAAAGGAGTTGTAGGTGAAACACCACCCTGCTGGATCTAGCTATGAATTGGGGCAGTGGGTCAGGTGCAATCAAGGGTGTTCCCCATTCTCAGTCTGCTGCAGATCCCACTGGATACCCCAGCAGCATGCCTAGCATCTTTGCTTGTCTCTCCATCGAGGGGACAGAGAGTAGGAGAGTGTTTCCCACCTGAGGCTGGTCCCACTGTAAATTCAGGTGGTATACCTGAATGTGAGACTGAATGGGACGTTTACTGCCTACCCAAAGGAGCACCTCCAAACTATTGCACTTTAAGGCCAAGGGCAGCCCTTGGGACTTGTTCTGAAAAATGTGGAAGATGCAAGGAAAAAATCTTCAGTGAAACAGCAGAAATAATAATGATTGCTCAGAATTTTTCCTCCTCACTTATTGATTTGCACAAAGATGATAGGAATTTAATGTCTTTAAGATTTGTGCTTTTCTGCCAGATTTCATTAAAATTGGCCAACCGTTTCAAAAGTTACAGGGCAGGGATTGGAGAAAGACTGACAAATAGTGAAATAATTGTTTCCTGGGGAAAAAAAAAGTAATAGAAGCCTGGATCGACTATGATATATTGTATATGGAGATAACCAGCTCTGAATCTATTCAGAGACCAGCTGCTTTCTGAATAGGAACTGATATAGGAGTCAGGCAAGGGGAAACAATCCCAGACTCACACTGGGGAGTGTGACAAATGCAAGGTTTTCTATTTAATTTGTTTAACTGCAGGAAAATGGAAAGTCAGGGAAAAGTATTAACAGTATTACCAATGCTAAGCCCAAACATTCAAGCATCCCAATTTTGATCCTACAGTAGGAAAAGGTAATTTTTAAAATTTATTCTTATGAAGATGTGCAAGAGTAAGAAATCTGAATGCATAGGGCTTTTTAGCTTTTCTTTACTCTTAACAAGGTTTGAAACCTTTCTGAAATGGAGAAGTGGCATGTTTGTTTCAGCAATGGGATTAGTAAACAAACATTTATGCTCAGTAAAAAAAAGCTATTGAGGCTGTGAAGGGAGAAACCAACTGGGCAAGAGCCTTTTTTCCTGTTTTATGGGTATGTTGGCTGGCAGGGGAGGGGGTGGCTGAAGCACCAGTGCTGTCACAGGGCTGCTGGATCCAGCAGGCTTGGCTACAGCCCCTTCCAAGAGGAGAGGGCAGGACTGCGGTGTCTGCAACCTCTTCTGCAGACATTGCCTCAGGTATCAGAAACCTGTCCTTTTTATATTTTACCCCATAGTCTTTGTTGTTATGTGTTAATGATCATCACCTGACTGGCTTTGTTAATGTCATACAGCTTGTTTTGTAAAAGGAATTCTTAAGAGAGCAGCATTGCACTTCAGTAGATTTATTTTGTAGTTAGAAATGTCTTAAAACTGTCTTCTTTTGCTGTGGGCTCTTTAGCCCAGCTGTATGGCATGCTTTGCATAAAGGCAGTTCTAATTTTTTTCTCATTATACACTGACTTGAAAGGCATATTCTTCACTTTTATCAGTAAGGTGCTGGGAAAACTTTGGGCAATGCCCCTCTGTCCTGCATATTGTGCAACAGTGGGTCAGTGCAGGGAAACCTGATCATCCAAAGCACCTGCTTGTTTGGGGTTCTTCGAAGAGTCTTACAGTTCCAACTTCAAGAAAGGCAGGGTTAGAAAAACAATGAAAGGCTTAGGGAATTAAAATACAAACTGTATGCCAGTAGCCCTCTGCTGTCTCTCCTCTGCAGCCTAAACTCTACTTCCTCCTCTCTTGTAAGGACTCTGGAGCAAGCACCCACTCTCTGTTTCACAATTGCAGTAACACCAGTGTTCCCAGCTAGAGCTAGTAGATGCTTTGATAGAGGGAAGGAAATGCTTCCGCATGCTGCAGGGGGGCTAGGTGGTTTTTGGCTTGCTAAAAGCATGTGTGTCAGCTTTGGAGGCTGGTAGCTTGGGTGCCTAGCCTGAGAAATGAGAACAACTCTCCTTGGACTTCAGGCTGCTCTGCTGCCCTCAAGTGATACACACAGTGGGATGTTTTGCAGTGTTTATCACTGACAACAAAATATTCCAATCCTGCCAAGGCTGCTAGCATCAAAGGAAATTATCTAAAGTAGTGATGATTTCCTCAGTCTGAATGTTGAGAATAGATGAACATTTATTTCTTTGACTCTCTATAAGTCTAAATTCCTTTCCCAGGACTGTTTGATTTCTCTTGTGAGAAAAGAGTCTGAAATTTTCCAGAATTTTGATTGCATCTACTGCTGTACATTAATAAAAGAAGCACCAGCTTCCAACTCTTCCTTCTCTGAGACAGAATGAGTAATTGCCCACATTGGAAAAGGATACTTTAGGAGTCTTTTCTTGATTTCTAACGTAAGAAGGAAGGAGACCATGAAGCTGCGCGCCACTGAGAGTGCTAAAAAGGAAAGGAGCTTCTCAGGACTGGTGCCTCCAAGTCAGTCTGTTAGATTGTCCCGCTGTCTGTCTATCCATATGAACAGAACAACTCTATCCTTCTCTGTGTGTCTCTCCTGGCAGAAGCTTGGAAGGTGTTCTTTCAACTTTGATTACTGGGTGATTGTTAATATCAGTTTTATATAAAAACTAATACAAAAATGTTCCTGGCAAGGTTTTGAATTTTTTCTCTTCTTCAATTTGTCCTTCTGTACTTGCTTGTTTCAGCCAAATTTGTGATTTACTGCTTGTTGAAAAGAGCCTGAAGAGACAAGATTATAAAAAATATGATGTACACACACTCCCCGTAAACTAAAATCCTGTGCAGCATAACAGAACTTTCTTTACAAGCCTGCAATAAAATATCTCCAGAGAGAAAGGGAGTCAGGAGAAAGATACATGAACTTTCAGAACTCAATAAATGCTGGTAATAGTGAAAGTTTGTGAAACCTACCATTCCTGAAAAGCATCTATAGCACTAGATTATGCCTTGACTTTTCCTGCAACAGTTCCATTAGTTGTAGTGGTGGAGCACTGCATGTAAATCAGAGTGGGATTTTACCTTATATATAGCAGAGGAGGTAAGAACAGAGTTGCCATATGCCAAATTTCTCACTTTGCCTGAGGGATGGATTAAAATAATTTATTAGACAAGTAATCCAAACCTCTGGGACAGGTGAAAGTATTTCTAGATTCTCCTGGCATGTATGTTATAGATTACTTCTCTGATACTAAATGAGTCAGAGTAAATGGGGGGAGAGAGGGGGGAGGCAGGCGGAGGGCTCCCGTATCCGTTTCCTCTATAGAGTAATTCTCAAATTCATTTCATGTCACAAAATAGCAAAGAAAGTCTGCTGTCTAGGAATTTCAATGAACCAACCCTTCCCTCCTTCCCTCCCTCCCTCCTTCCCTTCTTCCCTTCCTCCCTCCTTCCCTCCCTCCTTCCTTCCCTCCTTCCCATTCCCCCCACTCCATTTCTTTTTAAACTTCAGGTTTAGAATTTGCTTCTCACAATTTCATTCTGTTGAAACACTGTTCTGTGTAGTTGCAATGCTTTTTGAGATCACTATTTGCACTAGCATATGAGCAACCTAGAAAAATGTAAATACTGCATTAAATGAATAGGGATTTTGGATAATTTTAAAATATTGATTTTATGCATTTTTGGATCTTTTTCCTTCTGGGCAGACAAAGGAAAATTAAGTTATGGATTCCAGAATTATTCTGTATACTCATCTAGGCTTATTCTTCTATTCTTCAAACCAGCTCCCCACAGATACATTTGTTTAAACAGAAGCATGCTAATTAAAATTGCAAAGGAGACATGATCTATTTAAAGTCTCAAAGCACAATTTTACTTTTAACCTTCATATTGTGATAGTGTAAAAGAGCAAAGTTTCTCTTCAAGGTTTAAATATAATGAAGTGAAAATTTTTGTTAAATTTGTGCTATTTGGCTGCATGCAGCTCTTATCTCCTCTAACATGCACCTGATTTCCTTTTCTATCTTGCCTTTGTTCATTTGTAAATCTCCAGCGGTCTTTCATGTTTTTTAAAAGACTGCAAAACTCATTAAAACTTTCCAATTGTTTATTTCCTTGTGCTTTCTTATTTAACCCTCTTTTCACGGTTCCTGTAGTTTGACATAAAGTGACATCAAGTAATAAATTTTAAACAGTTCAGGCCTGTCTACTACTGTCTCTACTGATAGTGTTTGCAGGTGTATTTATGGTAAATATTTATTTCTAGTGCCAATATTGAGGCTTAGTTCTGTCGATTTGTTTTTGTTTTGATTTTCAGTCTAATCTCTTAATTTCCCACGCAAGGACCATATAATTCCGTTTCTTCTGGTTCATAACAGTGCTCTCCATTTTTTCTCTAGGATGACAGTTCTCTTATGTTTTTTCTCTTTGTGTCTTCTCCAAGATGCTGTATATGTCAAAGTCTTCTGTTGGGGACACCTGTATAACTCATTAGCTTTGTATATGTGAACCTTGTTCCTTAGGTCTTCAGTAGAAGAAGCTCTCTGGTGTTTATACAAAGGGGCACATTCCCTCCTGTAGCCAGAAAACTTAAATTGTTGTTGAGGAAAGTGTTCCCACATTCTCTGTGACAAGAAACAGGCAGTAATCCCCTGAGCTTGTCCAACCTTCCTTGTCCAACCTGCCTCAGCCCCAAATTCATCTTCACAGCAAAGCACTCTGTTTGTGCAGTGGCGTGTGACTTACACATTTTGGCTAGAGTCTCTGAAGAAGACAGAATTCTTAGGTCCTCATCAAAAACACATATAATAGCCAATTTGGGATTTGTGTGCCACTTGCTGCAAAATGGCAATTCTGAGACAAACATCAACAGCTTGTTTAGTGGGTGATAAGTCTGTTGGCTGGAGGGGCAGAAGGAAGCAGCAGAGTAGTTGAATGAAGGGACAATATGTACTTGTGCAAAATAAATAACTTGCTTGAAAGTCATGAACACAAGTTGGCAGTGGGAAACCTGCAGGTTCGGTATATATACTTGTGTCTGCGGCACAGAAAAGTTCTTTTCACTTTGAGCATTATTGCAGCAACATTTATTTCACAATATATTTTCGGACAATTTGGGAACTCTTGGTTTTGCTTGGCATATGGTTTTGAATAGATGCAACTAGACTAGACTAGAGTATTTCAGTTGAAAGGGACCTGCAACAACCATCTTGTCCAACTGCCTGACTACTTCTGGGCTGAGCAAAAGTTAAAGCGTGTTGTTAAGGGTATAGTCCAAAGGCCATTTAAACACTGACAGGCTTGATTGCCTGTCTGGGAAGCCTGTCCCAGTGCTTGACCACCCACTCAGTAAAGAAATGCTTCTTAATGTCCAGTCTGAACCTCCCCTGGCACAGCTTTGAACCATTCCAACATGTCCTGTCACTGGATCCCAGGGAGAGGAGATTGGCACCTCCTTCTACACTGCCCCTCGTCAGAAATCTGCAGGGAGCAATGAGGTCACCCCTCAGCCTCCTTTTTTCCGAACTAGACAAGCCCAGAATTCTGACACTCCTCATAGGATATTTCTTCCAGTCCTTTCACCAACTTTGCTGCCCTCCTCTGGATGCATTAGACTATCTGAACATCCTTCTTAAATTGTGGGGTCCAGCACAGCACACAGCACTCCAGCTGAGGCCACACCAGCCACCTGTTTTGACCAGCTGGTCGTGCCATGTTTGATCCACCCCAAGATGGGGTTTTCCCTCTGGGCTGCCAGAGCCACATTGTGCCCTTCCTTCAGGGCTACTCTCCAGACGCTCCTCTCTGCATTTATACTCGTGAGTGGCATTACTCCATCCCAGGTGCAGAGTCCAGCATTTCAACTTGTTAAATTTCATGCCATTAATCATAGCCCGGTGCTCCAATTAGTAGATCCCTCTGCAAGGCAACTTCTATGTCAAGAGAATCAACAGCACCTCTCAGTTTGGCATCAGCAGCAAAGTTGCTGATGCTGCATTCAACTCCTGCATCCAGATCATTGATATGAACAGAACTGGCCCTAGAATTGAAGCCTGAGGCAACCCCACTAGAGACCAGTCACCAGCCAGGTGTAACCGTATTCACTGAAAACCTTTGAACTCTGACTTTCATCCAGTTCTCCACCCAGCACAACATGAACCTGCTCATCTCACTGTTGGACAACTTGTTCAGAAGGATACTGTGAGGGACAATATTAAAAGCCTTACTAAAATCCAGGAAAACTACGTTCACTGCCTCCCCTTCATCACTAGGCAGGTGACCTTATTGTAGAAGGGTAAAAAATCAATTAAACAAGACTTTGCCTTTGTGAGCCCATGCTGATTGTGCCTGATGACTGCATTACTATTTAAATGTCTTTAAATAGTACTTAATATGATCTTCCCCATAATTTATCCAGAAACTGAGGTTGGACTCCCAGGTCTGTAGTTCCTTGGGTCTCCCTCACCCCCTTCCTGTATATTGGAATACCACTGGCTAGCTTGCAGCCAGCAGGGACCTGCCCAAACTACCAAGACTTTTGGAAGATGATGTAGAGGGGTCCTGCCATACATGTGAAGCTTATAGCATTGCAAACCTAGTTCACTTCCCTTTGAATTTGATGTCTGTATTTTAATGTCACTGATACAAACCCAAACTAGTTTACCTTATATGCAGCCTGAAAACATTTTTTTTCTGAAAGAATTTGTTAGTAGCCTCTACTTCAGTACACTCCTGATTGAGGTGTGGATCAAATCTGATGCTGTTGGTCCAGATTATTGGACACTAGCCACAACTTTTTGATTGTGTAGTTCCATGGTGTTCTGACTTTGACATCAAAGCTGACTTATGAAATTTAAGGAGTGCCTACGAAGTGAGATTGCTCATTCCTACATCTGCATCCCTGTTTTACTGGCCATCACATAACTGCTAGTGGCTCTTTGGTATAGGCCAAATAGCTGAATTCATCCAGGTTAAAAAAGTCACCTCTCTTTGCAGAAAAGAAGCCTGGAGTAGTTTATTGAATCAGTTTACAGTAGGGATCTGTACCAAGCATGTCTGTGTTGTGCTGCAGTCACAGGGCTAGGGACATAAAGCTGAGTTGTGGGAGAAAGGGAGGGACTCCTTAGGACAGTTGGGAATTTGGCGTAGTTCCTGCAGTGTGGTTTAATGCAGAGGTTGGGTGCTGATGACAAGGTACGACTCCACACAAGGTCTTTTGGGACCATACAATATAATAGTAATACAATAGTAATCTCTCTCCAGATGTACCCTAACATTCTTTGTGTGGTTTGACTGTGTTCTTTGAGCCAAGCAAACTGGCTAGTGTCCAGTGGCCTCTTGCAATTGCCATTGAGCACATCAGGCTGGATTGTCAGGCTGTAAAAATATGACATTTTGCTTTAATTTCAAGCATGACTAAAAAGTAGACTTCCAAAATCTGTGGGGAAAAGAAATAAATTAAAATGTACATTTCAGGGTTTATATTTTTGCATATCTCTAGTAGTGTGTGCAATACATGTCTTGTAATAGACAGTTGTGTTTCAGAAAGAAAACAAAGCAAATATTTCCTTGAGTATTTATTCTCACTTGTCATTATGAAAAGGAATTAGCAGCATAATATAATGATACCTGGTCTCCCTGGTAAAGTAAGAGGAACTGTTCTGATACAGTTTGATTTCCTCTAGATTTATCCAGAAGTGATTAGCTTTGGTATTTAAGAGCTCTGGTTTGAAGCATCTTCTGTGGTTGAGGCTTTTTTAAGATTCCCATTCTATGTGGATCCTCTGATAGCTCATCAGGGAGCTCATGAGGGGTGCCAAGATGCAGTCCCTCTTAGAGTACAAAGTGAGTGAGTCTCCCTCTCTTCCCTCTTGCCCACTATTCATTGGGAAATGCAGTGCAGTTCAGGCCTTGCACCTTCTAGTGGCTGTGGCTTTGCCAAGTGTGTTTGTAGGCCTCTTTCTGTTGTGGTGAGGAATCTCCATACTTGTACAAGACAGAGCAGCAACGTGCCCCTGACTGCAAACCAAGGCTGCCTCCTGTCTGCACCAGCCACCTCGTATGGGGCCCTCCTGCTGCTGTTGGATACCACTGATCCAATGATCCCCTGCGCTTGACCAACTCATAGATGAAAAAATGGGCATGAGCTGGCAATGTGTGCGTGCAGCCCTGAAAGCCAACCATATCCTGGGCTTCATCAAAAGCAGCAGATAGAGGGAGGTGATTCTGGCCTTCTACTCTGCTCTCATGAGACCACACCTGGAGTCCTGCATCCAGCTCTGTGGTCCCTGGTACCAGAGAAATGTGGCCTTCTTGGAGAGGTGCAGAGAAGGGCGGTGAAAATGGTCAGAGGGCTGAAGCACTTCTGCTATGCAGACAGGCTGAGAGGTTCAGCTTGGAGAAGAAAAAGCTCTGGGAAGACTGTATAGCAGCCCTTCAATATATAAAAGGGACTCATAAGAAAGGTAAAGAAAGACTTTATGAAGACCTGTAGTGAGTAGACAAAGGGAAATGGTTTTAAACTGAGAGTAGGTTTGGATTGGACATAAGTAGGGAATTCTTTACTGTGAGGGTGGTGAGACACTGGAATAAGGTCGTGGATATTCCATCTCTGGATGTGTCCAAGGCCAGGTTGGACAGGGCTTTGAGCTACCTGATCTAGTGAACAATGTCCCTGCCCATGGCAGCGGGCTTGAACTACATGATCTTCAAAGGCCTGTTCCACCCCAAACCATTCTATGGTTCTATGACAATATGATTCCAGGACTCTATGATAATAGAAGATTAACAGCTGAAGCTGATGGGACCAGAGATCGATTGGCTGTAGACTTTTCTTGTTCTGTCAGCTGCTTTCTTACGCAGATAAAGTAAACGGCTTTTGGGGGGTGTTTTGAGTACACGGCTTGATTTGGCTGGCAAAGCAAACTGAGACCAAGGGTGGGATGCTGCTCAGCCGAAGAACGCATCAGAATTCCGGCAATTTCGGCAGAGCCTGGCTTTCTCTGCAAGCCTCCGGTGCTGCCCTGGGTTCGGCCAGGAGGTGGCAATCTCTACTTTCCGTCCGAACTTTGGGAAAGTTGTGCCCGCACAGCACCAAGTCTCTCTGTTCTGCTCCGCGTGTTCTGACTGGCGGCGGGGCGAGATCTCATTCCAAATCTCTCTTAACATTTAAACGCTTACTTAGTCATCAAAGTATTTTTAAAAACAGAACTTAGAAAGCCTATCCCTTTGTAAGTCACAATTGTTCCTTTCCCATTCCTAGCTCTCAATTACAGACAGAAACTCCCACAACTAAAAACTCAGCTGTATAAATTAAGTTGTGTGTAGCATATCTTTTATTGTGAACCATAGACATTAATTAATATGCCAGGACTCAGACCTCATAAACTTGCATGTTCAAACATCCAGACTTAATGTCACTTATTAATATTTTAAATTAATCTTGTAAACAGGTGATAGAATGAGGAAAAAAATGCAGGTAATTTTTATGCTGTTGTTAAGTGCTTGCCTCGCTTATTAGGTCCAAGCAATCTAATGTTCTTTCCTTGTGGAACAATTGGCCAGTAACATACCCAAGGTCAGCAAGTCCTTGAGCTCTGCTGTGTAAGTGCAGTGTTGCAAAGCAGCTCTAAGGTTCTTTCATTATTGACATCCTCTCTCCCTGCCCCATTCTGAGACCTCTTTTGCATACCAAAATGTATAGCAGTGCATTGTTTCATATGAAAATTAATGAATACTGATTTTTTTTGGCCAAAGCTTTGTGGGAAATTTGAATTTCTCCTTGAAATTGGGAGAGACATATGTGTAAGTCTTTTCACAACAGGCATTTTGATCTTAGTCTTTCTGTCTGAGGCACATAAGCAAGCTAAAATACCATGATTGCTTGTGTATTGGCAGTGTCAAAAAATACGTTTTTCACTGTTTAATTGCCATCAGCTCTGTACTATGAACACCATCATCTCTGGACTATTAATACCTAGAATCTGCTATTTAAATACAGTCTGTATTGTGGCAACTTGAGAAAATTTCATGAGGATCATTAGGAAATTAAGTTACAGTTAAGTTAAACAATTTCACTAAGGGCATGCAGTCCACCAGAACGAATAAACCTGCAGAGATTAATTCTTTCTAGTGGTCAAATGCAAAGTATGAAACATTATTTTTGTTCAGTTAAAGAAGTACAGTGAGGGTTTTGTGGAGTTTGTGTAGTTACAGCAATAGGTAAAGAAAAACATGCAGGTCATTACATTTTCTTGTGTAACTTGTGTAACTTCTCAGAGGGAGTAGCTGTTTTTCAGAACCTCATCTGCTTTGTTTAGGACCTGGGTGTATCTCTGCATGTGACGATGCCTGAGCATCTACTGGCAGCTTGGGAAGCGCCTGCTTTCACCACAGGCAGGCAGCTGTAGGTTTCATGCAGGAGCAGAGTCACTCAGCTTTAGAGAGAAAAAAAGAGTATGCTGTTAGCCCTTGGCAGCCTGCAAATGCACTGGGTATTGTGTTGTCCTTGAGTCCTCATAGCTGTGCTGGGAGCTGCCTTGCAATTTTGGTATTGTTCCTTAGGTAGTTGTTTCAGGTGCTTGGATGCCATGGTGACGACTTCTGTCAAGACAGATAAGTAGGAACGGTTGCTGACTTAAAACCAGTGGGATATTCAGGCTTGGAATAACTGCTGTTCTGAGGCAACACTTGAACAACAGATGTTTTAAATACACATTTTGGCTGGAGAGGTTCTGCAGTCTCCGGCTTCAGAGGTTTTCAAGACCCAAGTAACTAAGTCCCTGAGCAACCCTGTCTGATCTCACAGCTGACCCAGTTTTGATAAGGTTGGCCTGGAGCCCGCTGGAGGTCCCTTCCAGCCTGAGTCATTGTGGTTGTCCACATGGACCTCTGCAATGCCTCAAGCCTTGAACCTGACAAAGCCCTGTTGTGCCTCTACGAGTCCTGGCTCTAAGAGTTATACCTCTGCAAGTACTGTAGTACTCCCAGTAGTTCTGGGAGCTGCTATCTCATATTACTCTTGGAGAAGCCATGGAAAAGGTGACCCTGGCTGAAGCCCCAGGGAGGTCGCCATGAGGGCTGATATCAGGATTTTGTAATGCAGTTGGAAAAAGAAGTTTTTCCTCTCCAGAATCCTTTGCTATTTTGAACTAGGTTGAAAACAGGACATCTCAAAGAAAAGACAGAGAAAGACTTTTTTTTTAAAGCCAAGAATAATCAATAACTAATTGGGAAGTGCACTGACAGAACATACAAGAGACAAGGTTACCAGCTCTGGGCCAGTGAGACACACCATGGATTTTTTGACCTTTGTATTCTGGGTTTGCCTAGTCTTTTTGTAGTGGTTAGGAGAAACTTTTACAGCTTTCACAAACTTGTTTGGCTTTCTCTCCACATCCCCCACCCAAATATATAGGTAGTCCTATTAAATTTTTCCCTTGTTAATCTGGCTTTTTATCAGAACATACCTTTTGTTAAATTCCATAACCTCATCTAGCTGGGAAACACCAGCTTCTAATCATGAGCTGAAAGCATTAGACAACATAGTCTTTTCCTTTTGGGAATGGAATTGTTTGAACTAAGTGGCTGATGTAGGTGGAAATTACAGTTCACTTGAACTAGCAACTCTGGTTATCAGTGAATGAAATCCAGACTCCAGAGTCTAGCAGAGTTTGCATTCAGTTGAATTAACAATCCTTAAACTTAAGTCTTTCTCTATTTGTAGTTTGCTTACAGACATTTAATGCTGTAATCATTTCCTCTGAGATTAAAAAGACAAAACACCCCTTTTCTTATCGGAGGAATGCACCTGTAATGCAAAGCGGAACAACTCCAAAAAGTCGGCCCTTGACTTTTACACCATTTTTTTTCTTCTTAATTTTGTATTTTCCTTTTGAATGTCCTCCTTCATTCAAGAAAATACCTTCCAAAATTATTATTATTATTATTATTATTAATCATTATCATCCAGGTATCATTTTTCCCAGCAATTTGTTCAAGCCCATATTCTGTCTAAGCAGTAGATCAGATTCAACATCTAAGTAACAGCAGTGTTTCACTTTTGAGACAATGTCAGGCTCCACAAAGGTGCTTCAGGATATTGTGAGCTCCAATTAAACGTGCAATAAATGGCCACAGATTTTTCTCTTATATTGGGACCTAGGAAAGACAAAATGGGATATAATAAAACAGGCTCACAAAGAATGGATTCTGCTGGAATTTTTTCATGTCGCTCCTTTGTAAGATCAAACTTTTAGTATGGCCCTAAAGTGGATGCTGCTGGAGTAGAGGCTAGCAGAGGGAACTCGAAGGTAGTGAACATGGCAACAGTCATCAGTGCTGGCAAAGGAAGTATCAGAGAAAGAATCAAATATGGTTCATGTAGCTTTTTCCTATTTTATACCTTCATTAATACTTTATTTGAAACATAGAGAAGCATGGTGGTTGTCTGGAGCTGGACCACACTGTTCATACAGAAAAAGGCTGAGATATGGAAATGAGAACTGGAGTAAAAGGAGAGAGATGATATTAATTAGTTCTAAATGAAATATTATTTAGTGCTTCTGTACCCAAAGCAGTTACTGTGAGAAAGTACTTGAGGGAGATAAAGATCTAGGCATACTACCTGAACGGATTACAAATCCAGTTTTCAAATATGGTTGATCTGTGAAAACCCATATGTTGTGTATCAAAAGAGGTGCTTCTAGGCTAGACAGTGAATCCTTCAGAACTGAATCCTGGAAAGAGTATGATTGTTCTGTATAGCTACGTGGTCATAATAGTTCTGTGAGTGGTTCAAAACACTACTCTAGTTTCCCTTTAGAAATCATGCCACTGAGACCTCAAGCCCCATGTTTTTTGCAGAAAGCTTAATGGAGCCAGTTGCCTGTGAAAAGGGGACAGATTTGTTCCGTGACTTACTAACTATTCTTTTTTTGGAGCATATTCAGGAAACTTTGCAAGATGAGCCTTGCAGAGACTTTCATGAAAATTTCTGTCCCACAGGAGAAGAGCAGCTTGGCTAAGCATGAGGTTCATTAACTTTTGGGTGACCTTTTCACAGTAGATACATGGCTGTTGCAGAAGCAGGTAATGAAATGCTGATAATTTTGCAGAAAACATTCCATAAATGTGGCTAGAAGCAGCAATGTGAAATCTGAAGAAATAGGTTTCCTGCTTCTAACTTGGCATTAAAAAAGAGGCTGAATCCAAAGACAAATCAAATCATATAAGATTATGAATATGATTTAAAGAGAACCAGTGTTGTTGGAAGTTTTGTTTTGTTCTTAGCATGGAGACACAGTATTTTCATTAAATGGGTGAATAATAAACGGATTAACCTGTCAGGGAGGAAAATGACATACTATGCTCAAATTCTGCAGCTATTTTGGGGAAGTTCAGAAATGTGTGAGTGGAGATTAGACTGTTTTTCTTTTAACTCTTTCTTTCCCCTCCAGAAAATGCCCTGTAACTGCAAGCAGAAGGGACATGGCATGTGTGAAGGGTGGGGATTACTGTGGATATATATATTTTCTTTTAGTAGGAGAACTTGCTTATAAATAAGAGGTCATATATTGAGTCAACAGGGATTCCAGGACCATGGGAACAGACCATTCAGTGCTACTGCACATCTGATTGTATCTTCCTTGGGAAAAGGCACCCAGATTTCACCTTTTGGTAGGGCTTACCAGTTACATGTATCTAACAATGAACCACAATGATTAGTTTTGTCAAAAACTTAAAAACCCAAAGGAACGTCTGCTAGTTTGAGGGATCAGCAAATGAGTCCAAAAGAATCATTAAAATTCACCAAAAAAAGTGTACTTTTTTATGCCACTGTTTTTAAGCAGAGAGTTTATTACAGTCTGAAGAAGTGAGACCTATTTTTTGTTTGCAATGGGATTGGGAAAGGGCTGAGAAATTCCTGTCTGACTCATGAACATTTTTGTATACAACTTCTTGGGAATTCAAGCAAAGAAATACATGTCATCCTCTAGTATTGTAACAAGAAGTTTTGAAGAGCTATCCTGTATCAGTGAAATTCCACTAAAGGAACCATAAATACATGTGAAGACTTTGTGGGTTTTGGGTTGTTCTGTAGAGTTCAGAGGTCTGCTCTGACACTCAGTGGAGAGATACACAGGCCTTTGGGGAATGGATCTTTCTTTGTAAATGTCACAGAATCATCGTAATAGAAGCTTAGTGTTTCCACTACTGTAAAATGAAATGCCTACAGCCTGATTATAATCAATCAAATTGCTATAATCAAAATATTGATATTTCTACTTTGAAGAGTTAGTCTAAAATATATAGCTGATATCTCAGTTCTAAAAGATATAACCAATTATCAGAGGTGGAACTGAACCCTCCCTGACCTCTCAGGAAAATTGGGCTGAAGCTCTGTGGATCAGCCTCCTCAACAGATGTTTTCAAGCATGAAGACAATGCTTTTAAGATGGGAGGGAGAGGAAAAGGGATTATGGAAATCCCAGTGAGCTCTCCTAGCTTTCACATTAGTTATTTCCTTTTCCAGGATGTTTCTGTGGGGAGAATGCCTAAGAAGCATTGCGGGAGTCATCTTTTGTGACCAGACCATTGTCTGTTACTTGAATTAATTTTAGAATAAGTTATAGGGATAATTGGCCTTTTATAACATTTTCCCTGACTTGCTGCTCTCCTAGGAACGGTATAGTTGGAATTGGTTGCAAAGATTTAGTAGCCTTAAAAGGAGTAGCTTGAAGCTTCCACTGTTTCCTTCACAAGAGTTTTTTTTTGATATATTGAAGAGTCATAAATTTTATAACCTCCTAATTCAGAGTTCTAAATTGCCATCTCAGAATATTGAAAACAAACTGAACCACATCCATTCCCTGTGTAAATGCACTCAGCCACAATTTAAGTGACTTGAATTTTCTTAGTGCAGTACAGCAAGGGCAAGTCTATATAGATAAATTCAATAAACCTGAGCCTCTCTGCCCTCACAAGTGGGATATATGGCAGTGTTAGTGTCTTGGCCATTGGTTGAAGTGCTTTAAGCTTTGCTGAGATGCTGCGTAGATCAGAGCTAGTTCATGTTCATACAATTTACAACTTTGCCAGTGAATTTCAGGGACTGGAAGAAACACTGGTTACGTTGTGTTTGTACCACATGTTAAATCCCAGTTTAGACTCTGAATTTTGGTCCAGCAACAGTGTTGAAGCACTATTATTATGTCCTGAGATACAGGTCTCACCTGACAGGGAACAGGTATCTACAGTGTACATGATGCAAATGTAGCCTTTAATATGCTAGAGCACTAGCCCTATAGTGGTTGTTGATGAATGTTTATAGACCTGAAACTTGTTGTTTGTATTTGTTTCTTTTTCCTTCTTTACAACAAAAAACAGTCACAGCCAAGGAGAATATTTAATGAAACTAAGCTGAATTCTGACTGTGTTGAGTCATTCACCAGATTAGACCTCAGGGCAAGAACATTGTCTCTAGTGCAATAATGTGTAGGTGTTCAACTTTTTTCTATTGCTTTGGTTGTTTTATAAAAATAATTCCTAGTTACAACCACAAGGATTTTCTTTAGGAATACCCTTGCTAAATGTCTTCCTTTAAAGTTGAGAAAAAGATTTGCAGGAGAAGTTAATATGATGAGTGTTATAAGTGTATTTTGTAAATGCTTTGTGATGACATATCAAATGTCATCCGTGCATGGTGACAGGTACTTCTCTTTCATTTTTAGGATACACATGGAGATGGTCACAGCCTCCTTAATGTGCCAGAGCAGGGAAGTGGAATTGAACTGAAAGTTCAATGAGTGAATGGAGAATACAAACTCATCAAATACTGTGTTCTCCTGATGGACAGGAGTTGGAGAAGACAGAATAAAGCAGTATGTAAGTGTAAAAAATATAAATCCTAGTTGGAAAAGGATTGTGGAGCTCTGCCATGTGTAAAGGGGTGTGTGTGGCTTTTACAGTATTTGATTTATAGCAAAGACTGGAGAGAATTTTCTTTTTATCATCCTTTATTTGTGTTAGGAACTGAGAAAATTAAGTTCATTTTCCATTTTGAAGTTGCCTCTTCACAGCTGAGAATTCATCCTATGGCTCCCTCTTTGTTTCTGCTGCCCTCTGATTCTTGTGCTCCAGATTGCAGCCCATTTGCCTGGCTGAAACTAGAATTAGTCTTCTAACCACAAATAATGTCAGAGAGAATGAGGTTTCACAGTGTAGTAAACTTACACAGGCAGTGCCAGATGGCTTTTACAGTCCAGTTTGGCCCATGAGCGTTTGCTCGTGTGAGTGCATGTGTGTATTCAAAAAAACAAAAACAAAATCTAGTAGCTGCTGGTAACTGGACCATCTGGTAGCTGTTCCATCCAGTATAATGTAATTTACTTTTTTGCTTTTCAAGCAGGTCTGTTTTTAAATGGCTTATTTTAATCACCAGAAACCACATATGTGCCAGTCAGTCGTCTAGTAGTTCCCAGCACTCTTTCCTCTATGCAGCCTCCTTCTGTCAGCTGGGGTTTTCCCCAAGATGCCACTCACACTGATATCAACTTTGTCTTTTCCCCTAGGCATCTTCCAGTTTTGCATATGCAGTGCATTTTTTTTTCCAGCAGAAAGCAGTTTCTGTCTCTATCATTTCCTCTTTGTAAGGACAGAGTCTATTCTTCCTAAGACTCATATTTTTAAGAAGCCATTGTTTGGTTTCGTTCTCTCTTAGGATGAGATCTGATCTCACCTCATTTCAATGAATGCTTAAAAAATTTAAACAATGAAACCCAAATTTCCCATAGCCTTCCCCCTGTGTAGCTGAACTGGTTACAGAGCTTTGCAAGTCCCCAAAGCAGGTGCATGAAAAATCATGCCTAACTGCCTTTATCAGTGGGGAAAAACATTTCAGTAAGCAGATCAGGAGGAAGGCATAAATGGCCGTTGGCTAAATAGCTTGTCCTATATCACCCCTGAGCAAGCTGAGCACCTGAGCCTTCAGTAGGTGCTATTTTTTTAACTACTTATGCCCTTACCGAATGGATTGAACAGGATCCAGGGTCAGGAAGGCAACAGCTAAACTCAGTGTGCTTTCCTGTTAATCAAACTATTTTCTTTATCTTTTTCACATGTCATATGTGCATTTAATGTCCATGAGATAGTGTTACAACATACTTCCTTCTGGTGGAAAATGCTTCCAAAATGGGGATTCTGCTGTGAATACTTATGTTCGTCTTTCCCAAATACATGTAGGGTAAAAGAGTCTGAAATTAGCTACCTGCTGTATGTGCTGTATGCCTCAGCTCTCTCTTGTCTTTTAAAAGCATGGAAGATTTCAGATTTTGCTTACCCTTGAAAAAACCTACAGCTGTAAGAAATATTTTTAATGTGGCACGGTGTAATCCATATTTCCTTTTTCTTTTCCATTTAACTGTAATTTTTATTAGTGAAGTACTGTGAAGGGCTTGTAAATAGGGCTGTGTCTTTGGTTCACTCTCACCCTGCAGCATCCCTGCAGTCACGGCACTGGGCTGTGTGATGCAGAGGTTGTAATGCGCAGTGTTGCTCTGAAGATTTAACAACTCTGCACTACTAGCTCACCCATAGGCATGTGTGAACTATTATCTGCCACCCCTGTATATCTCATACGCAAAGTGATTTCTAAAAGTGAGCAGGAGGAATGGTGGGTGCATAGAAAACCAAGAAAATAGAATCCTTCATTTTTAGACACTCTCTGTAGGATAGCAGGTAATAATACTCTGAATTTGGTACTCTGCCAATATTTTCTCTGTTCTAATTTATGTAGTTTCATTTTAATACGTTAAATGAATTCTTTAGCTTAGTCAAGGAGTGAAACCGTGTGCCATTTTGACATTTGTTCACATGAAATGCATTTCATAATGCGCATTTTTAATTTGTGCTTCCTCTGAAAAGCTAGTATGACTGCGTGTATTCTGGCATTGCAAGCAAAATTGAAATACATGGTTGCAGTTCCATGTTTTATTCTAAACTGTATAATATTGTATCTTTTCATGTGAAGACAAAGTTCATGTTGAATGAATGCATGATTAGATAATTATAACTTGAATAACATATCCTAGGAAGGAACTGTTTGAAGTCAGTGCAATAAAGGGGATTCTCAGCAACAATCTTCACTGTCATTAGAGAACCATGGCATTACTATGAAATAGAAATGCCTTGTTTTCTTACTACTCACAGAATTGTCTAAGACAGTCAACCGTGATGAAGAAATTGGATTGGCAACATATTGTATTTGTCATATTGTGCCAGTATTGAGGCTGAAAATTGTAGCTGATTGATTTACAGACAGGATTCATATGTACTCTCATTTATGAAATATAGTATATCAGTAACTCCAAGAAAAATACACATGGTCTGGTGCATTTACTGGCATCTGGAAGAAATCTATGTGCACAGGCCCATTGTTTTGTACAGGTGTGAGCTCTTGGCTAGCAACCCCATAAGTATATCCCTTTCATCAGAAGTTAGTTCCAGTTCTAGAAGACAAAGCCAGTGGTGTGAGAAGCCACCAGTTAAAAAATGTGTTTCTATAATTTTAATAATATATCACAAACTACCAAGGGTGAGTGGCCTTAATGTATTGTCTATAACAGTTTCAACAGAAGAAACCAAACCTTTAACATCCACTTGAGCGGGGAGAACTTAAAGTTCACTGTTTTTTCAAAACATGCAGAAAAAAAAGCAGTCAACTACAGATCTTAAATACATTCTTACAGAAACTTACAGTTCTCAAATGAAATAAAAGATCTTAAAGTAATAATCACATCAATACTTGTTCATAAAATACAAGTTTTTCTAGAACTCAGAGAAGAAAACAGCATTTGGCTGATATATCTGTGGTTCCTTGCTGCTACTTGTTTCATTTGCATACAGGAACCCCAGAATAAATGCAGCACTGTGTAGCAGGATGTTATCACTGAGAAATATATAGGAAGCATTATATGCCAAAGAAGGATAAAAAAGCTGTATATGTTTCAGTTCTCCTTCACAGCAGCAGAGTGTGAGCATGTATTGTGTACAGAATTTAACAGCATAAGTTCTGAGGACTATATCTGGGACCTGTCAGTGTTCTCCACAACAGTCTTGAACTTAGAGAGTCCCTGAAGGATAAATACTTTTTTTTCTTGCTTTCTTTTTTTTTTTTTTCCTTATTTAATTTATATTTGCAACCACTAGACAAGAGGCTGGGCAACAAGTACCTGAGTGGCAGTCAAATACGCGGATTTCAAACAAGTTCTTGAACAGCAGTATAGTGGCATAGAATGTTTTGTCCCATTTGTAGCTCTTCTGAGGACCCTAGCTCCATCTCAGAAATATCAACCCATTCATCAGGACTGTGTTTTCCTGCAGGCAGTGGCAATACACTAAACTTGCATGGAAAGGGTTGGCATTCTGACCATTCCAGCAAGTTGCAGAAGACAGTGACATGAACCCACACAACTCATCTTTTGTCTTCCCCAAATTAACCTGCAGAACTCCAGAGAAAATTCAATACTTTGGAAGTCATGCTTCAGACCTCCAATAGCTGGGGTTCAGTTTACATATAGTGTTAGCAAAAGCCTTGTGATAAAGACTGTGAGTAAGGTTTCTATGTCTCCAGCATAACAGAACTTCCTACAGATAAGGGTTATGTTTGACTGTGTTGGGAATAGAGGTTTCTTGACTGTCTAAGATTAGACCAAACACCCACAGGAGATGAGGATAATCCCAAACCTACTATCTTCCTTCTCAAGAGCAAGTCTTTGTTCTTGTCTAAGTGGCATGATTAAATGTAGAGACGATGTATAAACTCCTACCAGAACTGAGCACTAAGCACATACACATGTATGTGTATCTGGTATTTCAGGGGATGTGCGACTACCATCTGTCATATCACCCAGGACACTTCGGGTTGGACCTTGTCTAGAACAGCTGGAGCAACACTGGCCCAACCTAGCTGGAAGAAACACTAGAGGGACATAGCAAAGAACATTGTCAGTAATCAAAAGGGTAAGAGAAATCCCTAAGAAAGAGAGACTGTAAGGAATTTTCTGTACTTAAAAATAAGAAAATACGTAAAGAGTACAATGCATGGTCTAGAAAAGAATAAAGAGGAAGTGAGGCAGAAAACTCACCTCCTATTTCTAGTGATTCCCTAGTGAGTTCTTGTTAGTTTTCCCACAACAGACCAAGCATTTTGAAAAATTCATATTGAATGTAATAAGGACAGGTCCAGCAGAAGGCTCAGAAATACCAGTATGACTGAGGTATACAAAGCATAAGTGTTGGCAGGTTAATAAGACCTCAATGGATGTGACACCTGAAATTGTCTATTTCAGTAATGACACTTGTACTGATTTTTTTTTTTATTTTGAAAGTGGCTAATCCCCATGCTGCAGATGTCCTTTAGCATGGCAGTGTGTTGCTGGTAGCACTATCTCTCCTTTGTCCTGTAGCCGTAGCAGATTCCTTATCTTTCATCTCAGACCTCTTACCCCTCAGACACTAAATGCAGAATCCTGTTTTCCCACTGAGCTCCCATGTTTGCTACATGTTTCCAGACTTGGCTTTCCTCTCCAAAGTCTCCCCAACACATCTCTCTGCCGGTGTGTTCTGGCTCCCACTGTGTAGCCCCAGGGCTTCTGCTTTCCCTCACCCAAGCTCTACAATATTCCCTTGGTGCCCATTCCCTCTGTCCCTAAATCGGAGCCTCCCTGCTTTCCCTGTGCTCCCTCCTCAGGGTGTGCATCCCTGTAGATCACACAGAAACCCAGGGCACTACTTGTGCCAGTAAATACATGGGAAAAACAATAAACTGCTGAAGAAGGAGGTAGAAATTAGCACACATTACCTGCTCCCCAGAGCTACTTCCAGGCAGACTCTTGGCATACCCCCAGGATAGCGGTGATTTTAAATTATTTTGTATTTCCAGTCAGGTTTCCATCATAACACAGATGGCTAACCTGTTGTTAGCCTTCTTACAGAAGAGCTTTCATTTTCAGGTGATTAAAAATGCTGGAACAATTTATGATATTGCCATAGTGAGGTATCATTCTGTTCCATGTCCTCAGGCAGTTTGAAAGAGACAGACTATCAGTTATCTTCTGTGAAAGTCCTGAAGATATTGGTTCATGGGTTTGTGTAACCATTTCAAATAGCCTTCTGAGATTTTTTTTCCCTGCTGAATCCCTTTTTGCAACTTCATGAGGACTGTGCTTTGCCTAGTTTCTTCTTTCTGTAGTTTTTCCATCAACAGAAAGAAACAAAAAGGAAAAATCTAGCCCAAAAGAAATGTAAAAGGAAGCTTCCTTTATCCCTTTGTGTATAAACAATACCATGCTTTAAAAATGTCTTAGTTTGAATTATGCAAGAAAGGGTTGATCTACCCCAACAGTCACAACCCTATTTCATCCATTCTTTGGATGGTTACAAGGGGAGCTGAAATCAAGCATTTCTTCCAGTGAATTAAGAAGAATGTCAGTTCTGAGCCAGCAAGCTATAAAAATGAGCAAAATAATATAAAAACCTTTTAGAGGTAGCAAGAGATAATGATGATAATATCCTTAATGTACTGTTTCTGCCACTTCATTCTGCATTAGGAACTATTGTTGAGAATGATCTGCTTCACCAGGTTCCTGTCTGACCTGCTTCTTGCCTGGCTGCAAAGACTTGCCCGGCTCAGTGTACCATTGACCAGACATAGTAAATCAGAACTGCTCCAGTGAAGCCACAGCAGCATATACTGTAGGTAGATGCTACAAAACTATATTTTTTCATACAGCATCTGCCAGACTAAGGTCTGAAGAGATGAGCTAATAGTGGGGCCAGTCCAGATGCTGGCCCACAGGGCTCAGTTCTGGTTGCATCCCCAGAAGACAAAATGTTATCTAAAAGCTGTAATGGCAGTGGATGCACCTATTTTGTTTATTTTCTTTTTTTCACTATCTGTCTTGCTATCTCATTGTTTCACAGTATTTTCTAAGGGGCTCAGCTCCATAGAAGCTGGGCTTCTCTTTCTCTCCTGGGCAAGGCTGTAACTGTATGTGCCATGTAGCATGCACACAATGATTATGGCTCCTAAGAGAGGTTTCACACCTGTTGATCCATTGAGCACACTAACACTGGATCTAGGTATGCATGCAGAATGTTCAGTGCAGCAAAGGCAGTGGATATTAGCAACAAAGCTGAAACGTGTCGAGCTTTCTATGCAGACACTGTAGAGTCAATCAGTGCAGCAGAAATTTGCATTTGTCCAGAATTTCCACAAAGCTACAACTGCCATTACTGACTGAATTTCCTAGGCACTCTGTGAAAACTATTATGTTTTCTCTTTATTAATGGCCAGGCATCTCTGGAGGAGACCATACAGCCTAAAGGTGTCACCAGCCCCCAAATACTCAAGGAAAGGGCAGAAATAAGGGACACAGTCTCCCACGGTTGCTTGGTTTTCCTCAAAAGGCAGACTTTAGAAGTGTCTGCAAAACAAACCTTCAAGTTTGCTCATTCTCTTGGCTACCCTGGTATGAAGCTCCTGTGGATTCTGTTAGGTAAAAGACTGCCAAAACCAGTGGTTTTGGTGGTACAGACATGGAGGTTATCTGAGATCAAGAGGTCAGTGACAGCACTGTACTTATGAAATAGGCTGGATGAGGGAGCTGCACAAGTACTTCAGCTCTCTAAGGGGCCATGAAGGTCGTAAATTGCCTCACGAAGATAAATTGCGTTTACAGAAAGTTCCATGAGAATGTTTTATTATTTGGCCAGAATAGTTGTTTTTCAGCCTATGTTTCAAGGTTTGTTGTATGTCCGACATTCATTAGTTTTATTTTATATGCTTATAAAATAAAGCACATTAGTTAAGTTCTGTTTTGCAACAGTGTAGCTATTCCAGTGTGTTTTGTAGTATTTTCTTTAGTAAGTGTTTCTAAGTGAAAATAATGGGTTTTAGTGGTGCACATCTCCTCCCTCATCTGCTCTATGTTATGCAGGTAGCTTCATGCCTAAACTCTAAATCCTGCAGAAACTTGACACTGTTCAAAAGAAACCTGTGACAACCTGGGAATAAGTGCACTTGGCCAAAAGAATAGTCTTCATCTAGTCCTCCTAGATGCTTAGTAAAGAATATAATATGCAAAATACCATTCCTTTTGTGCAGGCTCCCCAAAATATTGTGGTAGTATAGTGTTACAATTAATTGTGGCAAACAAAGTGCTAAAAAAAGGTATCTCAACACTGTAATTATATTGGTATTTATCTGAAGGCATCGTATGTTTACATCTAGTTCTGAGAGATTTTCATGTCATAGTTCTGAAAAGTATCATCAGTTAAGACCTTGTTTTTAGAAGAGATTAAAAAAGAATGGGAAGGAAGCTTCTTTTAATGTCTGATTTGGCCAATTCTAGTTGAAAAAAAAGAGACAAGGTCGGCCAAATATGACCGGCTTTCGTCTTATTTATGTAAAGCTCCCTTTAAGTAAAATTTCAATGAACATTTCTTTGCAACACAGTTATTTCAAATCCAACCCTATATTTGTACAGAATCTATGGGAATATATTAAATTAAAAAAATATAATCAGCATTAAAATGTATTTGACATTAGCATGAGTTCAGTCTGAAAAATAGTGATAGAGAGTGTGTTCAAGATTAATTTTGGGGTTATTTATTTCATAAGGGCCATTAAAAATATCATTAAGGTATGTCATTAAATTCTGGATTTATGTCCCCTAATTGTCTGTCTAGAAGGGTCCTCACCTAAGCTATGAATACAGGCTGTGTTTATATTATGGTATGTCGTACATGTTGCTCATCCTCAGATGTCTATTCCAGCTGCAATCCAACTGCACCTTAGGGTAGACCCAGACTTTTTGCTGTCCCTCTGCATCTCTGCCTGTTTCTTCAGGAAAACCTCAGCCCATGTGCAGGGGGAAGCCCCAGGAGACACAGTATTTCTCTGGGCTGACCACAGAGTGGCCTGGACTACAGGATACACCATGGATTGCACTGCATTGCCATACAGACATTTCCCCAGTTGATGAGAAAGAGACCCCTCCAGACAGTGACCTGTCTGACCCAAGGTGAGTGTCCAAGAAGCATGGGATGACTGGCCACTGGCAAGTGTCTTTCCTTGTGTTAACAAGATCCTTTTGAATAGGCATTTAACTTTCAGGCACCTGAAATTAGAGAAGGTGAAACCCATCCTGACTAACTAACTGTGCTTGTTCAGTGGCCCACTGAAAACATGCAAGAGACAAGTGTGAAATATGTGACTCTGTTGAGATTTTGCCATGGATTTTTATTGCCAGTGACTCATCTCTGGGTATCCTGGGGCTGGATGGTCCTGCTCTGAGAAATGGGCTGTGCAACCATTGGGGATTTGAGCACATTTCCTCTGACAGCCCCTGTGAATAATCCAAACATTACCCTGTCTGCTGTGTTTGGGATACATATTGCCAGGATGTGTGGCCTTGTGGGACTAAACCAAAAAGACAGATGAGGGACCTTTTCGTGCCAGTCCTGCTGGGAATTAGGCATGAGCTCACTGCTGAGCTCTTCTTTTCTGATCATAGTTTTTCACCTAGAAGGAAAATATTGCATGCCTTAGGGACTTTACTATTTGTTAGCAGCTGAAATGCCTCAGGACTAGATAAAAGCTTTGAAAATCTGTGTTTTGGATGTATACATTTCTTGGGGGCTGAAGCCCTCATCTGCTTTCTGGGAAGCTCCTCCAAGGCCAGTTATTCTCAGTCTCTTGTGTTTCTGCTCCATCCCTGTGTAGTACCTGGCATTGCTATCTTCTCACAGATCAGACCTGTAGAAACTTGTTGGAGTCCATATAATAACCTCTTTATATCTTTCTGTCACCTGAAAATGAGTACTGACATTGCCTTTCATTGCTTGCAATCTGAAGCAATAAATCAAGTGCACTGTCACACACACAAATTCTCTTGGTTTTGTCACTGTCTGGCTTTTAATTCAGCTCAGACTGGATGTTATTTCTGGTTTTAGACCAAGTACAGCAATTAGATGCTTGCCATGTTGCTAATATTTTAAGACTTAAAAGTATGAATCACTGTTACTCAGGATAAATGTTACCCAGTATGGCCAGTGCATGAATGACAGCCTTTTAGGGTGGAAAATAGCTACAAGATAGAAAATAGCATGTTTTATCACAGGAGAGGCCAGCTACTAAAGGATATGCAGACACACAGATCAGTGTCTAAAACTACACTTGGTTACAGAGGATGATCTGATAACACATGGATATTAGAAATGCCCTCAGTTGCTGTCTTCTGGGTAAAGGCATTTCAAAAACCAAATCACTGTACTTGTCATGTGTCAGGACTTCTGGTACTCTGTTTCCCTGTACTATTCTCCTAATGCTTGGGGAAGGTAGCAAGATAATGCTATGGTGTCTACAGATATTTTGGACCAAATCCTGCAGCAGTGAGAGCCCATGCTGTTTTCTTCAGTGTGGCACTGAAGCACTGCAGTGTTTCCAACATGTAATACCCTATGGAAGGAGGCAAAACTGAAGAAGAATACAGTGTACTTGTGTGCTTTCTTTGTCCAATTGAATCACAGCCTGCATGTGGCAGTGAATCTGGTACAGCCCGGGATCTTCTTCCACGTGTTCTTTTCTATCAAATATCTGTAGAATAAGATTAATATATTTAGCTGCTCTTCTATTTTTTTTTAAAGAAATGAATCCTTTCAACATGATTTCTGATAGAATCACATTGCCTAATTTCCCATGTTTGAAGTGACCTTTTCCTCCGCTTGTCTCTAAATGAAATTACTGCAAATTCATTATTCATAGCATCAAGACAGAGACCCAGCTGTAGAAAGTCATGAGGTTTCTTTCTTTGAAAGTCTTCTGAAATCCTCAGATTTAGCTTAAATATACCAATATCTCATGATAGTGTCAGCAACTTTGTTCTAGAAGATTACAGTGTAGGCTAACTTGGGAAGACTGGGAAGCTGACTGTTACAGATATGTATTTGTGACTAAGGTGATAACTTTTTCCTCTGCCATGGTGAGTTCTTGATTAAAGTTTCTGGAAGCTGTGCACACTACATAATCAACAAACACGCTAATCCTTGGCCATAAAAAAATGCTAGCTTGCTAGTGTGTGCACAGTTTTTGCAATGACCCCCTTTTTCTGCTGAAAATAATGCTAAAGATCAATGCTTTCCTATTCTGTATCTGTGAAGAAAATCCAAATAGTGATTTCAGGTGATGAATTTTCATAGCTTTCATCTAGATATAAATGTATTAATATTCGTTAGGTTTATTAGTATTCTCAGGGAGTAATAATCTTCAGTTTCAAACAAATATATTCAAAGCTGCTTGTTTCCTACAGCACACTGATGAAGAAAAGGAAATCTCACAAGTTTCAGGATTTAGCTGAGGAGTTTGATTTACATGAACAGCCACAGTCTTTGGATGAGGAATAAGCAAGCTTGTCTTCTTTTAATTTGTTTTCATCTCTTAGAAAATATTGGGCATGTGAGAGTTTGACTCAGACCAGTGTGACGTTTCCAGTCTTCTAATGAAATAACATATGTCCACATATATGTATGTATGAAGCTTGTGTGAAGCTTTCCTTGGAGAGTTTTGATAAAAAGTGCAAGAAAGTCTTCCACATTTGTGTCCAGTGCAGCACATTTTCTCATGTGTCTTTATCCATTTTTGCAATTATGAAGTTAGGGCTGTGTCATATGTGATTGTTTAGGCTACGTGTTTGTGCTGTCTGAATCATTGAGTTTTGTGGTTTGCTAAGAGATTTTTATTCACTTTCTAAGAAAAGAAAAAAGCTAACATAGATTAGCCACAAACTGGGTGAGCAACCTAACCCTGAGTTAGTTGAAGAAGGGACACCATGGCATCGACTGTCACTTCAGAAGTCCAGTACAGTGATTTTTCTGTCTAGCAGGTCTGAATAAGTTTTGCAAATGTTGAACAATAAATGAAACCAGTTGTCCATTAATTCAGTACTAGCTTGATATTTTTAGTTCTGTTGCGTTGTGGTCACTTGACCCTGGCTGAATGCTGGATGCTCACCAAACCTGCTCTATCACTGCCCTCTTCAAGTGGACAGGGGAAAGAAAATATAATGGAAGGTTTGTAAGCTGAGATAAGGGCAGTGAGAGATCACTCACCAATTACTATCACAGGGCAAAACAGACTCAACTTGGGGAAATTAATTGCATTTATTACTAATGAAAATTAAAGTAGGATAATGAGAAATAAAACAAATCCTAAAATCACCTTGCCCCCACCCCTCCCTCCTTTCCTCTACCTCCTCCCCCTAGAGGTGCAGAGAGATGGGGGATGTGGGTTATGGTCAGTTCATCACAGGTTGTCTCTGCTGCTCAGGGAGAGGACTCCTTTCCTTGATCCAGTCTCCCTTCCACAGGAGACAGTCCTCCATGGACTGCTCCAACATGGGTCCTTTCCACAGGCTGTACTTCACAAACTGCTCCAGGGTGGGTGCATTCCTTCAAACAGTCTGCTCCAGGGTAAGTTCTCCACAGGGCCACAAGTCCTATCAGGATAACCTGCTCCAGTATGGGCTCCTCTCTCCATGGGCTGCAGGTCCCTGCCAGGAACCTGCTCCAGAACCGACCTCCCACAGGGTCATGTTCTCCTTTCAGGCATCCACCTGTTCCAGTGACTCCACAGACTGCAAGTGGATCTCTGCACCTCCACAGATGTCCATGGGCTGCAGGTGGACAGCATGCATCACCATGGTCTTCACCATGGGTTGCAGGGGAATCTCATCTCTGGCACCTGGAGCATCTTCTTCCCCTCCTTCTTCAATGACTTTGGTGTCTGTAGTGCTGCTTCTCTCATGTATTCTTGCTCCTCTCTTCTCTGGCTCCAATTCCTTCTGCACAACTTTCTTTCCTACTTAAATCTGTTATCCCAGAAGTGCTACCACCATTGCTGATGAACTTGGCCTTGCCCGATGGTCAGTCCATCCTGGAGGTGGCTGGCATTAGCTCTGTCAGACATGGGGGAAGCTTCTCAGAGAAGTCATCCCTATGGCCCTCTGATTACCAGAAACTTGTCCCATAAACCCAATGCACACATAAGTGACGGTAACAGGATCTTTGCAATTTGTAACAAAAACACAGAATTTGTTTTTTTATTTGTTGCTTAACATGGTGGGTCTATCATAACTGTCACTCTTCTTACTTGTAGTGTACGCAAAGACAGTAATATTATAATACAAAAAAGAATTAAAACTGGTTTTGCATGCCAAAGAAGTGACTGCTCATTTTTAATAAGCCATCTGTTTCATTTACAATTTGGCTGTTTATAAATTTCTTTTAGTCAGCAAAATATTGTCTTCTTCTACAAATATTGAGAAAAAACCATTAGATCCAACTAATAAACTGTATTCTGTTTCCACTGTAAAAAACCAACAAACTCACCAATTAAAAGAAAGCTACAGTGTGAGGCACGATGTTAAATATTTGTGGCCAGGTGAAGCCATGTGGAGTAGAAGGAGGTGGATGAGCGAGGGAGTGCGGTACCTGTCCAGCCCCATGGACAAACCTCCCCTGCACCGTACTGGTCAGCAGCATGGTTGGGAAGAGGAAAGGAGGAGGGAATCTTAAGTAGTTACAGTGATGGTCTGTATTTCCCAAGATACTTCAAGATGAGTTCCAGGGCACAGAGTGCTCACAGAATGAAGTTTAAAACAATACTCAATACTGAAATTGCTGTGAAAGTTTCTTGTTCTCATGCCACTTTGGAGGGCAGGGGAGACACAGCAGAAGATCATATTTCAGTGGTTAACAGCTGAGTTTCCATGAGAGTTTTACTGGATAAAGTATACTGATTGTGTGTTTGCAAGGCCCCTGGTTTGTGAAGTTTGCGGCATGAGCAAGAGAGCATATGCAAGGCAAGAAAGGAATATGATATAAAGGCCAGCACCACAAGGGCTGGGAAGAGAGGCTGCAAACATGATCCCTCCTTATCAAAGGGAAAGTTGAGAGATGTCTTGAAGAAAGGGCTTAGCACATAACAAAGACACCACACGGTTCTTCAGCTAGGCTCTTGCTGAGGATTTTCCAATCTAGCTGAGAAAGGCACAAGATGGCTGCAAACTGAAGTTAGATAAAATGAATCCTGAAAGAAGATGTGGTTTCTTAGCAGGGAGAAAAGGAATAATTTATCAAGGAATGTGGTAAATTCAGCATCTTTTGATGTGTTTATGGCAAAAGTAAAGCACATCTTTTAGGAGAATACTTAATCAAGCACTCCGAAGAAGTTATACAACTTGCTTGTGCAATGGGTTGTGCTGTGTGCTTGTGATTGTTTTTCCTTGGTTCTGGAGCCAGTGAATATATGAAGTTCTCCATTTATTTTCTTTCACAGAAAGAGAATAAAATATCCTGCATTGTCCCAGCATATTCACTGCTACTGCTGTTCTGCATTAAGAAATGCCTATAACAAAATCTCATTATTTAGAGTTTCTGACAGTTGCCTGCAGTGGTCAGATATTATTCCCTTTCAGTACAGATTTGCCTGAAAATATTTTGTTTGAGACTGGTTGGGGGTGGCAATTGTTTGCTCTTGAAAGTTAGTATCATTCTTTTTGATTGTTCTGTTCATTCTTTCTGCATGCTCAAGGTCTGCCTGATGGCCATTTTTGGGGGCAGAGAAAAGTTCCTCTTCCACCTGGGCACCGTGATGCCTCAAGTCCCATGCTGTGCATTGATGCTCAGGGCTGATCCACTCCTGCACGAGCCCCCGAATGCACCCAGAAATGTCACCCTGTCCCACAGCACTGCATGTTGGTGGCTGCCCACACCAGGACTCTGCAGGGTTTGGTGCTGTGCTCCACCTGTGTTCTCCTATTGCTTGTAACACAAAGAGCACTGGCATTGCCTGACCATCCTTTGCCAGTCAATGCACTGCTCTTGCAGGGCTGCAGGAGAACACGACCAGCCTGGGCTGAGTGGCAAGGCATGACTGCACAGTCTCTCCCTTATGAGAGACTTGAGGCCAAATGAAGGCAAAGCGAAATGAGAAAAGTGCTTCCAGCTTTGCAGTAAAGGAAAGCAAATGAAATTATGTGTTTGTCTGTTCTGGCCGCAATGAAGGGACAAAATATTGACAACATTTTAAGAAGTGTGGTGGTCACATAACAGTACATGTAATTTCAGTCCACCTATAAAACTACCTGAGTTGCAGCAAAACTTATGGAAAGTAGATTAATCTGTTAAATTTTATAGATTTTGGAAGTAATTTCATTAAAGTCCTCTTGGTTTCACTATTATACTAGAATTTTCCCTAGAGAAATTGGTATTTTATTATGATGTTTGTCTTGGATGTTAAAGAATTGCAGTTTAAAGTACCCAATTACTTTTGTTATTAAAAAAGTCAGAATGCAACCTGATTAAGATGTTAGAAATTCTGACTTAACTATCCAAACACTTCCACTTGGTTAGTAGAAAAATTTGGATCCAAATTTTACTGGCAGCCAGCAGGCTTGTAATTGGGTTAAAAATAAGCAGAGAATTAGTTTGAGAAAAATAAGAACTAAATCATTTACTCATGCCTCTGCACATTTTGTGCCTTAATGTACTCTGATTTGAAGGGGATTTTTCTCTTTTGTTTTTTTTTTTAAGGGAGGTTTTGATAAAAATCATATGGTAGGTTATACCCTTGTTTTTCTGTTGTGGGAAATCACGTTCAAAATGTCCTTAATGCAATTCTTTGGAAAACAAGAAGGCAGGCAGTACAAAAAAAAAAAAAAAAAGATTTTGAATGCTACCTTAATTTAGGGGTGACTGTAACAGATACATCAATTTAAATACTTTCCACAATTCAATTGATTTCTTTGTTGAATGTGAAAGTTAATAAATCATGCCTGCTAGCGTAGTCCATTAAATGAAATACATAATGTGGCCAATTTAATGTTCTCCTAGGAACTGGATGGAATCTTGGCCCCATGGAAGTCAATGGGAGTTGTGCCACTGGCTTCAGCAGATCCAGTTTTTTTTCACATCAGTTTTGAATATGCGTGACTAGTGTGCTTGATTTGCAACCTTAATGTTTAGTTTTGCACTTACATTGGAAAAGAACATTTTAAATCCTATCAGGAAGGAAGCCAATGCATGTTCTTAAACCTTTGGTATTATTTCCTTTGGAAGACCTAGACAGAGAATATATATTTTTTTCTTTATCTGATGGCAATATGCTGTACTGAAAGGAAAAGCATTTCAACCTGAATTCAATTTTGTGTTTTTATATGTATGTGTATTTGAGTGTGTGTATCCTACTGACGTTATTTCCTATTGACTTAAGATACAATTAAATATGGGTGACAGGCACGATAGGACTTTTCTTTGTAAATCTTTGCCCATTAGGAATTGAAGGCTGGTAAGAAAACCAGTTCCTTTTTGGTATCTGGAAATTCACAGCAGATGGCCCCAGTTCTCTCATTTACACCATTCTGATTTCACTGATTTAGGTTGTAGTAAATCCTGATTATCCAGCTATGAAAGCAGGATCAGAACCAGCATTTTGGCAACTGGTTCTGACTATAAGAAACAAGCACTCTGTACAAAGGAGCAGTTTGTAGCTCTAATAAAAACCATGGGATTTTTTCTGCTTACTTCACTGGAATGTGGATGTCACCAAAATGTAGTGGGGTTCTTCTGTAGTAGTCTGCATTCACATTCTGGTAATGAGAGATGGATGGAATAACCCAGAGAAATAAAAAATAAATAAAAAACAACACTTGCCATTTATAGAGCAACCTGATGTAATTAGTGTTTGCAACATTTGCAAAAGTGGGTTTTATTTGTGTGATTTTTCACTGCTTCTGCAACTTCTGTGAGGGGAGAGCAGTGAAATCTATGCCCAATGTACCGTAGGAAAAGACCTGATCTGACAAAATAGAATAGCAGATTTAATTTCCATTTTGTGTGAGAGATATTTAGCATCTCTGCTAAGCTGTAATATGGCACTGTGCTGAAATCCATAAATGCATAACTTTCCTAAACTGCAAATTTAGTTATCCTGCATTTGCTAGGTTTCCATAAAATTGCTGTAGAAGCTTTGTGGTAACAGAATTCTACATAAATGCAATTTGCAGGTTTGTCACTTTTTCAGCTATATTTTCCATCCTTCTCATCTTTGTGTTATGGAGAGATACTGACTTTGTGGAATCACTGCAGAAAGTTATAAATGATGTATGAAATGAGAAATCCCTGCTCAGAGCACAGCACTTAATCTATGCTATTTGCTGTGAAAGTCAGCTCAACTGCAAGCAGAAAAGCCCACCAAATCCAGAAGCTGCAGACTAAGAAAACTAAAGCACACTCTAAGTATTTTTTTTTTTTCACTTTGTACCTGGGATAAGCCAGGGCATGGTACTGCAGCTGCAGAAGGTCACGGGGAGGGCAGGCATTCACAGCTTAGATGTGCTGAGGCGCTCTGCACTGGCTGGGTGTTGAGGAGACTGTCTTTAGCTGAGAGAAAAGCTTCTGTGCCCGTGCTTAAATGGGAAAGGGGATACATAGGTAGCGGCTGTGCTGCAGAAGAGGGAGTGGACTTAATTCCCACAAAATTGCATGACCAGGAATGAAACAATACTATAAAATGCCCTAGGATTTTGCAAGCTGAGTGCTCAGTGTCTTTGTGCATGTAGTTGTCACAGCAAGTGTGGGGGTTCACTTGTCAGCACAACACAGTTTAGTTCACCTTGTTAGACCAGCAGTGATGCTGCAGCAGGCACAGAATCCACAGCAATTGCTGCCATCCTGCAGAATCCAGTCACTTGGAGAAGCAGGTGCTGAAAGAGCAAAAAGTAATCCTGAAAGGATACAGTGATTTCCCTCTCCTCACCCATTACAGATTTTTTCAGACTCCTGCACAAAAGCTGCACTTCTGCACTGGGGTTAGGGACACTACTGCTTGTTGATTGAGTCTTTCTGTAAAGACGGGATTTTTTGCAGTTGTTGTCTAAACCTCTGTTTTCCATGAAAATTGCTTTGGCAGAAAGGTAAATTAGCCTGGTCTATGAATAGGAACAATCAGCCATTTTGTGGCACAAGCAGCTTGCAAATAACTTCAGTGGTTCCTAAGAAACAAACATCTCTGCAAGACATTTGTAGAGGGGAATACAGTATAATAGGTAACAGCAAGCCTTGGCTTATCATGCTGTTTATTTTCCTTGTTTTCTCTGCTCTGCTGTGGACTGCCTGTCTATTGTGGCTAGCCAAGAACGATGGTGAAGGAAACGTCAGCTTCTGTAATCCCAGAGTCAAACCTGGGCAGGAGGAGAGTGCAGCTACCTACCTGGTCACAGGCAGGAGTGGTCAAATTCTAATCTTGGCTTTGGTAAACAACTTTTCTGGGAAGCTGTCTCTGCTGTTGTCCGCAGTAGCTTACTGCAGGGCTGTCTGTGGTTGCAGACTCCTTCCTTTAGCTGCTGTGCATCCTGGAGTAGCCTCGAGATCTGAAGGATGAAGTGTTTAAATGTGCGCAGAGGGTCAACTTGGAAAGACCAGGATTTATTTACAGGACAGCTGGCCTGCAGTCTAGCACACAGAGCTACTGCTTATATCCTACGTAAAATAGATGACTTGGCACTTGGCAAGTGCTACAGGTATTGCTAAAGACGTGTTCCTTGGCTCATCCATCTCTTGCAAGGTGCAGAGGAACTGTGGCAGCTATATAAAGAGTTTGGGGAAAAATAGAGACACATGAGTAATGGAGTAGTAAAACTCAGTTCAGCTCCTTGGCACTGCAAACTCACAGCCAAGCCCTGGGGTCTTAACTTGCAAAAAAAAAACAAAAAAAGAAAAACTATCTGGAGAAATCAAAGGGAGTTTTATCTTAGAAAGCCACCAAATTGCTTGCTTGTACTAGGGGTAGATGTTCAGCAGTGAAGTTCCCTTTCTTTGGCTGTACTGGCTGTGACTGGGGGCAAGTATCTCCTCCTGGTATCACAAGTGATACAAATTAATCAAAACTACATTTCTAACAGCTAGCAAAATCTGTCATATTATTAGGAACAGCTTCTAAAATGCTGAAGAAAACTATAATCAACTGCTAAAGCACTTCTTGGGAAACTGAAGGGGTTTATAAATAATCATTAGAACAAACTGCTCCCTGCCGTGAGGCACATCTCTTATTATGTCTGCTATGTCCCTTTTGGCTTTCTCAGTGCATCATCAAGCATGGATTAAGGTCAAATAAATTTAGGATGAGTGAACACAACAATATTGACTAAGTTTCCAAAAATGTAAAGGACGTGATCTTGCGAGTGAACAAGTGCAATGTATTCAAATCCACTAAAATACTTGGATTTCAGCTCGTTCATTAGGCTCTTTCTCAAGAAAAATATATTGACAGCATCACTTTGCTACTAAATACACACATATTATGCTTAGAATGATACATATAATTATGTCAATGTAATGAGGAATAATTATGGTAGAAGTGAATATGCTTCCTTTGTATTTTTAAAGTACTTCATTGTTCATATGATGTTCATGTTTGAAATTGTATCATTTGTGGGGGCACTCTAGATTCAAGCAAACAAGCATTATGTTACGTAATATTATTCTTATGTTATTCGTATTTCTCTTTAAAAGAAGCTAAACTCCTGGACCAACTTTTTATTGAGTGTGTGTTTGGTTCCAGTGTGGTGTGGTTTGTACCTCCCTTAAAATTGTGACATTAGTGCCAATTCTAACTAAACATTTTTTTGGCTTAAATAGATCTTCCTGTTGTTTATCCCTAGATGTGTTTCCAGAAAAAAACAAGTTTCCAGTTGCTGGCTTGCTAAGCCCAGGGTTGTTCACCTGCCATTCCAAAACAGACTCTCAGTTGGGATGATGTGGAGCTGGCAGAGGATGCCTGTGCGAAGTGCCTTCAGCAGCATCAGAGCTGAAGGAGAGAGGGCTGTGGGTCTATCTTGGTTCGACCTCTGCACTGAAAGAAGATAACAAACCTGACAGCCATGTGTAGAGAATGCTGACCAAACATGAAAAATGAAACTTCATCAGAAGACATAAATAAATTAGGTGCAAGGAGTGCTGGTAGGAGCTTCTATAAACCTAGGCAGGGAAAAATAAGGGGAAAAAGAAATGAATGAGAGCAGGGCAAGGCATCTGCTGCAAGCAGAAAAAGCACCCTGTTTCAGCATCTGCAGTAAAATAAAATACAGTTTCCCAAAGAGAAAGCCTTCAGGTGGCTCTCTGGGCTTCCTTACCATGGGCAGAGGGACACTTTCCTATGGTGGCCAGCTCTCCATGCAGAAATGAAATCACAGCCTCCCCCAAGGAAACCAGTTATTACTTGCAGCCTGTCTCTATTCTTTGTCAGTGTGCTGAATGGATTCCGCATCCTGTGCTGTTTTTCAGCCTTGCTTCTGAGCTTTATCTTCCAGACTTTTGTTGACCCCCTATGTATTTTGCTTTATCCTCTGGTTTCTCAACTAATGTTATTATTGATGTATCAGGTTTGCGGCTCTTTTTTTTGTTTGTTTTGTCCACGCCCCCCCTCCCCCCCCCCGAATACAGTCTGTATGTTTTTATAGCTCTGCACACCAATCTTGCATTTCATTATGGGTACTGAATTGAGCAGTTGTTAACTGTAGATGCTGTTGTCTGTTCGGCAAGTTACAATAGCCGGAGTGTTTAAGGTGTGTAGCTAAAATCTATCCTATGCCAGAGGTAAAGACCAATAATGTTTCCAGTGTTTGTTTGGACATTTTAGTTTTGCTTTACATCAGTAAAATCTGCTTTATCATTTTGAGGATAGAAAGGGAACCGATTGCAATAAAAGCAGAACAGGGTTTATAGTATGTTCTTATAAATGAAGCCATGCTGCTCTGCCAAATTATGTAAAACATGGCATGTTGCATTGTTCTGTTCTTCTCATAATCTATGGTGCCATACGGACTTAAAAAAATAAGACTATTATATGGATTTCTGCAGCATAATTGGCATTGACACTTATATTGATTGAATAAATGAAATAACATGCACAGTTCTGACAATCTTTGCAGATTTGTAAGATTACAGCAGTGATGATTCTATGTCAGCAAAAAAGTCTTTAGGAATTTAAAATGAAGCCACAGCCAGTTCATTAATATACATATGTTTGAAATTGTAACCCTAACAATTGAGTTCTCTGCACTGAACACTATAATACATATTGTCATGAGCTATATGCCCTCAGATCATTTCTGTGAATTACAAGAAAATTATGGAGTGGAGAACATTTTATTACTGTGCTTTTCATCCAGGGATACAGCCTTTCACTGATGAAAATTGAAAACACTGAAAATTAAAATGTAAATGCATTTATCAAAAGAAGAGGAAAAAATTGAATCCTGAACTTTAACTGCTTTTGCATTTTACTTCTTCAAAAAGCAATTTTGATACTTACATCTCAAAAGCACAAGCAGTCAGGCACTATAATATCTATTTGGATTCTTACTAATAAGTGACTGGCTGTTTGTTGCTGGGGCTCTGAACGTTTGTTTTAGTAAAATAGCATGGAAAGCTCTGTGTGTGTTTATTTGTGTGGTTGCATATTCTGCGAGACAAACAAAATAATTACACATTTATTTCATGTTTCTCTCCTTTCTGCTAAACATGTTCTTTCTTTTTTTTTACAGGTCAATGCTGCATTAAATGGGGTGTGAGTTACTCTTATTGTTGTAGGGAAGAAAGAAAGAAATGACAGAGAAACAGTGATGCACACTAGAAGCTTCTTTACATGACACTTAGCACTTAATAGATGAGAAAAATGCATAATTTAAGATTTATTTAAGATGGATATTTTTTTACCTTTAGATGCAAAAAATATGTATTGTTTTTTTGGTTAGCATCTTGACTTAACTGATGATATGTTAGCAACCCCTAAGAAGCAGCTCATCCATATGCTGAAGAAGACCTTGGGCTCAATTTCCTGCAGAGGAAGAGTGTTGGACAAAGCATGGAAGCAGGTAGGCTGTGAAGCAAAGTGGGACAACATGTGCCTCTGGTGCTGCTGTGTAATGTAAGGCAGTAAGATGTTGATTGTATTATCTGAATGGAGAATGTGCCTGTTTGTGCAGTCCTTACTGTATACGCAGTCAGAATAGTTGACTCCCTGTAGCTAAAATCCATCCAAATCCTCTACAAGTGACACATGGGTAATGAGTAGGTAAATCCTTTGTATGGCATTTTTGCTGGTTTTGTAATTCTTTTTCTTTTTGTTAACATTGGAAACATAATTTTTCTGGTGGATATTTTCTGAACTCCTCCATGCTGGGTAACAGTGTTAGACCCTGTAGATTAAAGTGACAAACCTGACAGAATTAAGGACCTGATGACAAAACTTCTGCCTATGTGTAAATTCTGAAAAGACACCAGAAGAGGAAATGGACACTGTTCTTCCTCCCCTGCCTTACACATGTCCCTAGTGACTCTGGCCGCATAGTGGGATGCTGGTGTGGTCAGTCACCATGAGTTTTCAGCTGTTCTGTC
The DNA here is from genome assembly GCA_035047865.1 of Dendrocincla tyrannina. Lineage (NCBI taxonomy): Eukaryota > Metazoa > Chordata > Aves > Passeriformes > Dendrocolaptidae > Dendrocincla > Dendrocincla tyrannina. Next base: position 59,669,315 of record JAWWMP010000132.1, on the reverse strand, counting down.
CTGCTTCTCCCAGCTCTATGCACAGGACTTCCAGCCCCAGAAGGAAAGAAAGGGGACCATTACCAGGATCATGTCCCTGGATGCAACTTCTGAGTTATACTTCAACACAAATCATACCTCCACGTGGATAGATAGAGATTCCCTGACTGGCCAGTTTTAACAGGATTGGAGAAATTTTGAGCAGTACCTTATACCAGGTGTTGGTTCCTCCTGCCATTGCTATGGGTAAAATACCCCTCATGAGGGTGGTGAAGAAGAATGAGTGCCAGTTTTGACTGACCCTCCCACCACATTGTGATGAGAAGTGGAAGGCAGTCTTTGATGGGGATTGGTACTGCACTGAAGGAATCCATGTATTTTTCTGCAGTTTTATCCTCAGTGTGTCCCTGATTAGGCCATTAACAGAGGCCCATTATTTTCAGATCCTCTGTCATTTCTGTGCTTAGCTTTGGAGAATTCAAACTGAACATCCAAAATAAAGTAAGTATTTTTTTGAATCTTTGGCTTGACTGTGTCTGTCTACTTTAGTCTTCCCCATTGTATCTGGAACACAGTTTTTACTTTTCCTTAATATTTTTAAATAACTTTCAATTCCAAGGTGGTAAATCAGCATAAGAAACACACACAGTACTATACATAACACAATGACAATCACAGAATATTTGGCACCAAGGAAAAGTTATTGCCTTTTAGGATCTCAGATACTGAAATAGTTGAGAATTTTCTGGGTTCATATTTCAAAAAAAAGATTATGTCAAGTAGAGATTTAAAATGAATATCTACTTATGCTAAAAATGTTCCTAACATATATTTTTTATAATAAGAGAAAACCTGTTTTCATTATCTTTATTTAAAATAGATTATTTAAAATTGTTCTATCTTCTTTTTTTGCAGGAAAAATCCTTTCTTTTTAGTTCTATTAAGGTATCTGATACTTCTTTTAACTTTGAAAGAAAAATTACTTCAATGTTTCAGATGTTTCAGACAGTGGAATATCTTGAGCTATCAAAACAGAATACAACAGTCACGATCAGAAACATTTTTCTTTAGCATGTAAGCCATTATTTCTATAAAATCATTGATATTCTTAGGATTTAACAGGCGTGTTTAGTGAATTTATTTGCATCTTTCCAATGTTTTATGCATTTCTTGTTCCAGTTTCATCTTTGTTATTTCTGTTCCCCTGTCTTTCTTGAATTTATGATTAATGTTTCTTTAGGCAACAAAACAATACATTTCAGATCAAGAATTATGCAAAGACATAGCATTTCTTAAGAAATAAAATGAGTCAATAAAATATGAGTATATAATAGCAAGTTTCCTCTCCGTGCAAAAGATCTTGTAGGCAAAAGTTATGCTTAGACCAAAATAACAACTATTCAAAGAGGAAGGAAAAATGGAACAGCAAGAGATGTTTGTGGAAAATTCCAGTCACTACTTGGATCTGGATGCAATTGGTGAAGAGGACAAAAGAACTAATGGCATGGATTTAATGGATCAAGTTTCTCTTCTGCAGTTCATCTCTTCATTAATGGCCCATGAAAAGTGAAGACCAAGAGATTTGGACCAAAGAGCTGCCAGAGACTAAACCAACCATTACCTTTTGAAAGATTGCATCATTGATGCTTTAAATTAAAACTTTATTGCCATTGTAAAACGTCTGTGAGTTACCCAGGGAAAATAAAATATATGGTTTTCAGAGGGTGTTCATTATTTTTTCAGCTAAAGAAGAAGTGTCCTTTCCGCTTGGGAGCAGTGTGAAATGGAGCCCTCCGTAGGTCTTTCTTAGCTGAGATTCCTGGCCAAAGACTATTCTACCTTTGCCATCCACATCTGGTTTTTGTTCCTTTTGAAAGAGTTGAACCAAGCTTTGGGTCACATCTGCAGGCCCTCCTCTAACAGTAATATAAAAAGAACCATATTTATGTATGGAAGAAAGTAATTTTCCAACTGATCTAAGACAAAGATGAGGGTTGTTTAGGCTGAAGAAAAGGAGATTCAGGGGGACCTTATGGCTCTCTATGACTGCCTGAAAGAATGTTATAGACAGCTGGGTGCTGGTCTTTTCTCCCATGAGCCTGTTTCCCATGTAACAAGTGATACGGCAATAGGAAATGGCTTCAAGTTGTGTCAGGGGAGGTTTAGACTGGATATTAGGAAACATTTCTTCACTTAAAGGGTGGTCAAGCACTGGAACAGGCTGCCCAGGGGAGTGATGGGATCACCATCCTTAGAAGTGTTCAAAAACATGTGACTGTCGTACTTAGGGGCACAGTTTAGTGGTGGACTTGGCAGTGCTGGGTTAGTGGTTGGATCTCAGAGGTCTTTTCTAACCTTAATGATTCTACAATTCTATGATAGTATGGTTTAGTGGTGAATATGGCAGGAATAGGTTAGTGGTTGGACTTGGTGATCCTAAAGGTCTTTTCCAACCCAAACAATTTTGTGATTCTCTGATTCTATGGCACAGCCTCCTCCTACATCTAGCAAAGGGGTGCCCTAGGAGAAAACCCGCCTGTGCCAGTCTGCTCTGCACATACTGGATTCACACCTGAAAGGCAAATCCTTCGAGACCTAAATACCAGAATGGCCCACAGGGATTTGAATCAGTGATTTTTGGACTACAATTCACAGACAGGACTGTTAGGGGCTGGAGGGAGTTGGAGGGAGAATCCAAGCAGGCATCTGTGGAGAGCATCGACTGCCTGTTCAATAACCAGATATTCTTTGTGCAAAGGAGAAGGTAATTATTTTAACGAAGATTGAGATGTTTGGAGCTCCATACTGTGGCTCAGGAGCATTCAGGCCTAGCTTCAAAATACTGGTGTGCAAGGGGAATACCTTAATAATTGCCATGTGCAATGGCACAGCTTAGCTCCAAAGAACTATTTTATGCTGGACAAAATTGCTCACACAGGCACTCAATCACAAGACCTCCTGTTTCTGAATAACACTTACAGTATCCAGGTAGCTTGAAAAGCAGCCACTTCTCTGGCAATAGTGGGGAATGTAGCATTTGTCATTCTGCTCAGGAATTAAGGGGACTGCTGTCCAGGGCACAGTATAAGGTTCTCCTGCAAAAATGCTGTAGGTGCTTAAAATAGGCAAAACTAAAATGCATATAATGAGAACTGAAATTTTGAAATAGTTTTCTTGGATCTCACTTACATATGGAGGAATCCAAACTCCACAGCTACCTGATATTATACGATTGTGTGTTTGCTTTAATTATTTTATTTTTTAATATTTTTTTAGTTATTTTACAGTAGAAGTTGGATAACTTGTGAAGAGTCTTAGAGCCTCTGTCTCACCTTCCTGTCTTGCTGGAGATGGTTCAAACCCAAATCTCTCACCTTTCCTCCATATGAGAGGCCCAACCACTACGATGCTGGTACAGGCGCTGGAGTGTGGTGTGAAGGGGCAGAAAGTGACTATTGTCTCTCTGACTGAAGCTGTTCCACTGCACAGAAAAACCTTTCCTAATAAACAGATCAACAAGGCACCAAGAGGAAATATGATTGTATCTTCTAGCAGTTTGTACAGTCACTTGGCAGAAGGAAATCTGCATACCACCCTAACAGCTGTAGTGGGGTGCCGGCTCCTCTACGGTCCCACGGCCTCCCGGGGTCCGGAGGGGATTGCGAAATCCCCACGTGGTCAGGAGTAAAAAGATGTAGCAGCCCGAGATTGAGTAGTCATACAAAAGCCTTTAATTACCGGTGTCCAGAGTATTTAAGCCTTTTGGGCGGGTTTTGGGAGGTAGGATGTGATATGGTAAGGGTTCAGGGGGAGTGCTGTGGTTTGGGGGGCACAGGGGCCAATAAGGGAGCAGTAGGACCAAAACCCAGTGGGAACCCAGGAATAGGGATTGACAGGTGATAATCCAATAAAGTCGGGAGGGGAGTGGGGCTGGATACCCGGGAGAAAGGAACACTCTTTTCACATGTGTGCAGGGGGTTCTAGGGGTTACAATCTAAACAGGGGGAAACCCGTACATAAAAGACGCAGGTAATGTTGAATTATGAAGTCTCTGATCCTTTGGAAGCTGTCACAGCGCTGGTCCTGTCTCCAGGGGCTTCTTTCTCCACGATGTGCAGTCTGGAGAATCCTTGTCTTTGCTCCGCATATGCTGTGGCAGAAGTCATTCCCAATACCGCCCCTTCACCAACATGTGTCTGCATGCCTTTATATGGAAAAATAATTGAAAATATATAAAAAAATCTGACCCTATGATCTTTGTTTCCACTTTTTATTTAATTGGATTGTGCATAAGTGCTCTGTGTAGGAAGAGCCCTTATCAGAAGCATGTAGATTTCCTTGCCAAATGGAAAGATGACAACATGCTCAATAAGCTGCTCTGTGTGTCTCATGAGCTAAGATCCAAGTTGACCTTATGATCCCACAAAACAAAGGGCTGCTTATAAAATATATCTTAATTTCAAAGTATGAAATCAAAACTAGTTGTCAGTGGCGATAGCTTCTGTGTATCCCTGTTGCTATCTACAGAGCAAGAATGTTCAGGCAGCCTGAGAGGCTCCCTGGTAGTCTGAGCACAGCACAGACCTCTCAGAAAAAAACTTTGACAGAAATTCATAATGTGCCTTTTCCCCAACTCTGTCATGTTTGTGTCCACCTGAGGCCTGACTGCACAGGTATCTTGGTTTGTACAGCTGAGAAATTCAGGTCTCAGTGCCTTCCTGGTTTTATGCAAAGATTTTATTCAGGCTCTGCTCTGTTTCCTAAATTTGAGTCTTCTGTTCTTTACTGATGTGCATTTACGGCTGGGCAATTCCCAGTACTGAACAGCAGTATGCAGAGCTTTTCGAGGGTTAGAAAATGAATCTGAAACTTAAAAAACCATTGTTTATCTCATTATATGCATCTTCAGAGCGCCGAGAGCAACCTACGCAGTGCCACTGTTCTGTGGATTAATTCACAGTTGATGAAAGCAGATTGTTCTTTAAAGCAAAAGCTCTGTCTTTGGAATGTACCGTCATGAGCCTCACTGCCCTGCATTACCCAGTGCCTGTAGGAGTCACAAGACCTTCGAGGATGTGGCTGCCAATGTAGCCTCAGTAAGCACGGTATCCTTTATGCCTGGGTAACAAATTGACTTAAAGGAGCATTCATTTGTTGGCTGGCACTTTTCCCTCCAGTTTTTTCAGATGAATGAATGTCATGGCAGCTAAGGACAGATGAAGGTTTGAAATATTACAAGCAGAAGCCTTACACTAAGATAATACAAACCCATTTTTTTCAAGCACATCTCTGAGGAGGAAATAGGTTAGAGATTATAATAAGAATTTTTTCTAGCTGTAACATTTTGTTAAGATGCTGGAAAAAAAGAAAACAACCTACTCAGTACACCTATCAAACTTAGCTCAGTACTGAAACTCCAGTCTTAAGACAATACTGTTTGAAATTGCCACATCATTCAATTCTAAGTTATTTGCATACCAAATACAAAAAGAATTATTATCTGGAAACTTCCTCCCTCCACCCCTCTGAGACATATGGTGAGACAGCAACAGAAATGATGGATGTAGTGGATGATTGCTTGCTGAACCAGTGTGTGAGAAACTATGCTAGGAATAATTCATGTCAAGACATGGTCTTAAGTAAAAGACGTATTAAAAACAACATCTTGACAGGTTTAATATCTTACATGATACACATAATCCTTGACTTCTAAGATATGTGATTATCTCAAAACATGATATTTCAGTAGAACTTCAATTTTATGAAAAGATCTCAGTTGATGCTTGATCTAAAGTTAAATCAACCTTCCACAAAATAAAGGAAACTTCAAGTAATTTTGGACTCATCTTTTTCCAATACTGCTTCAAATCAGTAGTAATTCCTCAGCAAAAATGGAGTAACAATGGGATGAAAGGGGTGAAAGTGACCCAGTAAACAGGATAATGAGGCATTTTGGAGGAAAATGCATTTCATATAAACAAAGGATTTAATGCTTTGTCATGCTGAGAACCCACTGATGCAAAGAAAAAAGCTATGTCTATTAATACAGCAGTCATGTATTTCACATGTATTTTTGTCACCTGTATTTTACCAAAGGTGAAATTTTACAATAATTGAAGTGACAAAAGATTAAGTTGGATGTTTAGCAAGTATGAAAATCAGATGATACTGATGAGTAAAATTGGCATTTTTTACCGCAATGATTATTTCATGGTTGTTGTGACAGATCAGTAATGGTGGCTTGTAAACTGGCCACTTACTTGTACCTCACCATGAGCAGAGATCCTGGGTGAGGGGACAAGGGCTGGGCCGGGACGTAGAGACAAGCTGAGTTAGCACTGCTCCTGACCTAGTATGGGATCCTGGGCATGCCAGTTTTCTCATGGCATCTCTTGTTTGTCTCACAAGTTGAGGAAGCTGTCCTTGACCAAAGAAACTTCTAAGTATTTTGCACAGTCACTGGCCAATGAAATCAGCTAATAATAAGTAAAGGTTACAAAATATCTTCTATTCCATAGTGATTTTCCTGAAAAGACAGCATCCCCAAGAACTGAAAAAGGGAGAGCTGAGATCAGCATGTAGAAGGGCCAAGTAATTTAGCTGTGTTTAATACAAGAGATAATCAGTATAGGCATTGCCAAGGACAGGTATAAAGAAGATTGTCTCTCTCACATTCGTCTCTCTAAGATGTGCATCCACTTGATTTTTCAAATTAAATTGGTTCAAATTTAGCAAATGCTAGAGGAAAAAAAATCTTACTCATCCTGTAGTGACATGGAGTTTGATAGATGCTGACCAGATGGAAAAAGTAATTTTTTTTTTTCAAACGATCTAGTATTGTCAATTGAAAAGTATGCAGTTTTATGGATTTATTGTGTTCCCCTCTGAAAAAGCTTGTTATTTCTAACCAGTGATGGTTTTATCTTTCTATAAATTAGACAAAGGCTGAGATTTACCTCATGATGAAAGTATAACGTACATTCCTGCAAACTAAGGAAGTCATAACAGAAGCCCTGCAGTAATATTCAAAATGCCCAGTCCTCTCTTATTGCTATTGTTTATCAGTTTCCAAGTCTTGAAATAATAGAATCCAGATCATAAAATGGCAAATAAAAATTATTACCTATCTATAATATGTCTTTCTATCTGGCAAGTCAAATCCCGGCTTCCTATGTCTTATATGTGAAAGGGTGATTTTTTCTGCCAATGGCCATCTTGTCAGCAGCTTCTTATTAATATCTATAATCCTTTTCTTTGATGGCTTTCAACATCCCATAACTTAAGAAGCACATATTTCTGTGCACAAGCACTGACATAGCAACAGAAGGGAACACAGTTTTAGTGGCTCTGAGGAAGACAGTTTGACAGCCAACAGCCCCAGCTTTTAAAGAGTCTGACTTACCTGACTTTAGCTATAAATCAACCCTTAAATGTAACCGATTGGTGGAAAAATATGCAAGACTCCCAAAGAGTAATATGCAAGGAATAATGGAAAAGCAACAGAAAACTCATAAAAATAAGTAAATCAATATTTGGAGTGAAATAGTATCAGAAAAACTATAGATTTCTGAAGAAATCCAGAGTTTCATTGAGGAGTGTCTAGCTTGCTCACTGTCATATGAATATGTAAATACTGGGTGTCACAAACATTGCTTAAATGACCTCTCTGCACTCATGCAAGAAATTAAAATTATTTTCATCCAATTCTGAGAGGGAACTTAGGCACTCAGAAATTAAATTTTGGAATCTGCTTTTCTAAGGAAAAATCAATATGTTGTAACATTTGAGAGACTATTTCAGCCAAACTACCTTTTTGATGTTTCCCTCGGAATTTCTTGTGTAAGGATCTTGGTGTGCTATGGGAGTCCAGTGCTTGAGAAAAAGAGACATACAGGGTTCTCTGTTTTCAGCTGGTAGATGTGTGGCATTGTCTTGGCTTCTTCCAAGTCCACAGAATAAATCACTTTACATTACCAAAGTGTCTGACCCTACACAACCCCAGAGCAGCTAGGGGGGATGATTAGGCTGTGGGCAGAGGCAAGCACAGAAAAAGGTAAAACAACCATGGAGGGTAATGAGGAAATGTTTGTTGGCTGAAATTACACCACTGGGAAGGGGAACCTGAGTGACAAAAACACTTTGGTCCATGGGTTGGGGCAATGTGTAAAGCAAAGATTAGGTAAAAGTTTGCTTCATCGGTGAATTCCATCTTTAAAAATATTCAGATCATTATTTTTTCCATATGAAATAAATTGAGGGATATCTGAATCAGTAACTTTTATATTCCAATGTACAAATTTTTATAGTATTTATTTTATTTTATTTTATTTTATTTTATTTTATTTTATTTTATTTTATTTTATTTTATTTTATTTTATTTTAT
>JAWWMP010000132.1:59624596-59660853 GCA_035047865.1 Dendrocincla tyrannina | reverse complement strand
TTTTATTTTATTTTATTTTATTTTATTTTATTTTATTTTATTTTATTTTATTTTATTTTATTTTATTTTATTTTATCCTCCACCTGAGCTGTGCAAAATGACATGCAGGATCAGACAATTAGATCCAACTGGTAAATTTTAATTCTTTTTAGGTTACCTTGTTGAGCACATGAGCAAGCTGCAGCACTTCTTATAAACCAAAGACTAATAACTCAAAACAAAAAAGGAAATTCAATCATCCCAGCTGGAACAGGGAGGTTGATACCTTTTTGTTTAGGACCTTTGTACATTGAGATGGCCTATTCTTTCAGAGGCACTTCTCTTGTGTCAGACAGATTCAACATATCAATGAATTTATAGGTGAGCTGAATCCAAGCTCAAATAAAATGGGAAATAGAAGTTCAGACAGCAAACGTCTAAGCAGTGAGAAAGTACCTTTCTGTTTTGTTTCTGTTTTGTGTGAGTTTAGAAGACAGGAACAAAGAGAAAGGTGAAGAAATAATAAAAAATAGTACACGAGTAATGAGTTCCCTGTTTAATGCACTGAGCAATAGCTTGTAGACAGATTTCTATGAGTGCAGTGGATGTATTTTTCTGAAATTAGAAAGGTATAAAACCAACCCATTGGTTTGGTCCCACAGGATGGGATACAAAGCAGAGGTGCGTCAATAAAAATTGAATTAGATTTACAGCTCTGCCCTATTACCTAATTATAGCATGCTTGGAGATATATGGTAATTTATCAATAAAGAGAGACCTATTGAACGTGTTAGTCATAGGCTTCACACTGAACGCTATTTTCATTAATCAAGCAGGTAGATAGTTACCCTCACTACCTTACTTTTAAAGAAAAGTGGGTTAAGTTTCTCTCATAGAGTTGGTTCTGTCTCAGTGCCCAGCCAGAATGTACATGAGTCAAGAAAAAAACCATTATTTGTTTATATGCAGGCCATGTTTGAACCTTGTGTTAGTCTAGTGGCTCCAGTGAGTTGACAGTAGACTGGAAATTAGCTCTGCACGTTGCATTGTGTTTCACATATTTACAATGTGAGCAACACCGATCCTACATATAAGAAACATTCTGTAGGTTGCAAACAGAACCACCAGATTCTCAAGGAAGGAGGAGTCAAGATTGCCCAGATGTCTTTGTTTTTATCCCTTTGTGTGTGCTTTATGATATAGTCTATAAATATATGACTATATGTAAAAAAGTGCTTTGTGGAGAAGAGCATGTGACCACATATTTATATGCATTGACAGGCAAGAGGATGTTTTTTTGGATCAAACTTATTTGTGACTTTCTGAGTGTCGATTATTTCCACCAGTTTTCTGCTCAAATGCCATTGTACTTTTTTAAAGACTTTTATTCTCTGAACTGAGGACATGACAGTACAGTTCAGCCAGATACATAGCTGTAGCTGCTTATCCTCTCTGCCATGTGTATGGAATGTGTGCTGCATCTGCTGATGGGCAGGTGCGCCTTGCCCCTATTTATTTTTCCCAGTAAATCCTGCACGGGGCAGTCTTCCTTGTCAGCATGCTGTAGGCTGGCTAGTACACACCTGGACATTATGTCTGGTCCCTCTGCCACAATGTTCCTCCAAAACCATTATTTTAGTTTGACAGTGGCAATCTCAGAGCTTATGGTCTGTGCCAGGGATACAGAATAAGAGAGCTATGCCAGCACTGGAAAGTGGTTGTGCAGCTGCTGCAAAAAGTGAGTGTAGGGATGATAGTGAAGAGAGTAAATTGTTTGGGACACAAAATTTACAATTGTAATGAGGATTTGTCTGTTGACTGTTGTCGTATCATCCATCAGCTATTTCTGGCCTTAGGCGACACCCATGCGGTTAGCTGTTAACAACTTCAGTCTGCTTCCTTCTACTTTAGTTCATTGCTTTATTTTTGCTTCAGTAAGTTTCAATACCTAAAATGCAAAGTTAAAAATGGATGTGAAGGTTTTATTTGTGGGTGCTTCATAAGTGGGGATTCACCCAGAAAAGTGTAAAATGTCAACTACTTATTTATTTTCTTCTTGGTGTGTAAGGCTTGGTTGCATTAATGAAGGATGTTTTCACTCTTTAGAATATCACTTTGTTTAAGCCGGAAAAAGTGTTGTCTTCTCAGTTACCTACTCTATGAGATATTACACACCACATTCCTCAGATCCAGACTTGTTTGTTGCCTCCAGAGCTCAAAATCTTGAGATTATCCTGTCTTCTGAATTTTCTTTCTAACTTACCTGTCTCCTGTGAATGCAAACTTGCTTACCACTGGCTCTTCAATTGCTCATGGTCATGGCGTGGCCTTTTTTGAAAGTCAACACACTTACTTTATTAGCCCCAGGCTGGCACTCGGCATTCACCCAGCACCCAGAAGGACCCAGCACCCTGTCTCCTGTGCCAAGTCAGAGAGACCAAACCCCTATTGCCCCTTTGAATTTGGAGAGGAGTGGGGAGAGGTGATAAGTTCTTGTGCTGGAGATGAAGAAACATTTTTCTATCCTTATCTATAAAGCTATATAAACTAATTAAATTTTAATTAGGTCAGAAATGGAATTGCTGCACCACCATGGTCAGAGATGATCACATAGAATCATGGAATGGTTTGGGTTGTAACGGACCCTGAAGACCATCTAGTTCCATACCCCCGTGCCATGGTTGCTACACCAGGTTGCTCAAAGCCCCATCCAGCCTGGCCTTGAACACTTGCAGGGATGAGACATCTACCATCTCTCTGCCTCATCACCCTCACTGTAAAAAACTTCTTATATCTAATCTACCCCTGCACTCTTTTAGTTTAAAGCCTATATCCTTGTCCTGTCACAACAGCCCCCTGTAAAAAGTCTCTCTCTGGCTTTCTTGTGGCCCCTTTTCAACACTGAAAGGCTGTTACAAAGTCTCCAGATTAACAACTCCAACTCTTTCACTCTGTGTTCACAGGAAAGCAGCTCCATCCCTCTGACCGTCTTTGTGGCCCCTCTCTGTACTCACCACAGCAGGTCCATGTCCTTCTGACACTGTACTCCAAGCGGTATCACGTGAGAACAGAGTAGAGGGGCAGGATCACCTCCCTTGACCTGCTGTCCACACTTCTTCAGCCAGGATACATTTGGCTTTCTGGTCTCTGAGCGCACATTGACAGGTCATGTCAAGCTTCTCATCCACCAACATCCTCAAGTCCTTCTCCCCAGGTCCGGCCTCAGTGCATTTTCTGCCCAGCCCGTGTTTGTGTTTGGGATTGCCCTGACCCAGGTGCTGGACTTTGCACTTGGCCTTGTTGAATTTCATGAGACTCACACGGGTCCACCTTTAAAGCCTGTCAGTGTCCCTCTGGATTGCATCCCTTCCCTCCAGCATGTTTACTCCACCACAGAGCTTGATGTCATCAGCAAACTTGCTGAGAGCACACTTGATCCCACTGTCCATGCTGCCAGCAAAGGTGTTAAACAGTGCCAGTCTCAGTATCAGCCCTGAGGAAAATCAATGGTCTCCAAGAGAAAGAAAGCCTCTGTACATGCTCCTCTTTCAAAGACTTTTAAAAATACATTTCATCTGAAACAGTTGATAGAATAAGCCCAGAATCAGTATGGCAGCTGAAGGGAAAAACCACTTTATTTTGCTTTGTTCTCTTATTTTGCAGTAGGAACTCTTTAAGGTGGGCATCTGAGAAGTGTTTTGACCACAACGTGATAGATTTTTATTTTTTCATCATCATCCATTGGGGTAAAATGGTTGACCAACTGAGTGGAAATGGCTCTTGAAGATGGCATTTGTTGGGGCCAAGCCAACAGCATTATGAGGCATGACTCTGTAGTTGCATAATGAATTTTATATTCATTAGTTTCTGTACTTTTCCTTCAACATTTATAATTGAAATAATTTTCCCAATAGCTCTAACAAATCATTCTGCTTCTCCACTAGCTGTAATGCTATTATTCAATGAGAAAACTGCATATTTGCAAGTTCTTAAATTCTTGCCTATAGAAAGTTGGACTGTTATCCATTTGTAGTGTCTTGAATTCTGGAGACAGAAAGTACCTTATCCAATGATGTGACAATGCTGCTGGCCTTCTCCACCTGGAGAATTGTAAACATTCCTCATTAATGACTAAAGTAGAATGATAGAGATCCCTAAACACTGACATCTTCCACAGACTCCACAAGACTAAAAGTAATAAAAATTAAATGAAAACTCTTTAAACTCTCTCTGTTTAGAATGCTTAATACATCCTAGTTTTGATACTCTAAGACCTTTAGATTGTCTTGTTTCCATTTTTTAATGTATTAAGCACATTTTGTTTCCCTAATAGATAGTAAATATAGTAGAAAACACGTCTGAAGAATATGCACATTTTTGTGCACTTACATTGCCATCTATCCATGGTCTGTAGTTCCATCTTTCAGAATGGATGTGCAGATGAATGGCAGCTACAGCCCCTTAGCAAAACTAGCCTGTGTCTATGGGCGGCTATGAAAGTAGAGTCTTAAATCTGGGCATTCTTCTTTTAAAAGACCTATGATTCATTTTAATTTTGGCCTTAGCTTGTAAAATTTATTAGCCAAGTTTTACAGTTTTCTCTCTTTTCTGAGCCATTTCCAGTCATTTGCAAACATTGATCAAAGGAAATCCAGTCCCACACAAACAAAAATGTTGTTAATTTTTGTCTCACTCCAAGGGTTTTTGGATTACTAATTGATGGGTTTATGAACCAAGGCTGATTGATAGAGCACTGGGTATAAGATGTTTCCTGGTGTAACCCTTTTGCTTTGGGAAGTACTTTGTCCTTCTGCTCTGGAAAGCTAATGGGGTACGGAGTGTTCTGTTTTTTCTTTTTTTTCAGCATGGCACAAGTCCTGTTTTGATTGTTTTTTTCCTCGAGTTTCTTTAATTTAATGAAATGCCAAGTATGAGAAAGTTATGGTAGCCCAGCATTACCGGTTGCACAGGAACAGCACTCTAATCACATCCAGGGATACTAGAGCTTTGCGTCTTGTCTCTGACAATAGTGATGTCACATATCTAAGGAAAAATGTAATTGTTTACTTCCAGGAAACACTTTTGTATGCTTTCACAGAATATTTTAGCAGCCTCTAACTGCTCAGGAACTTTGTCAGGCAGAGCAGATATCTCTGTGTTGAATGGACCTCAACAGTGTCTTCTGCTGTGAATGTACTGAAATGCATTTTGCACTAATGTCTAGCAACTGCAACATCCTGCAGCAAGTCAAGCTCCGGATAAAATGTTTAATTTTAATGATAAAAGATCTGTGCTGTTTGATTTTCTTTGAGAATTTAATTTCTCTTATCATTTTGGTTTTCATTTTATCTTGGATTAGGATTTTTTTAATTAAAGAGTTTTCTGTACGAGAGAAATCAAGTGCATGGCCAACTGTACTTATGGGATTATACTATTTTATTTGAGGGAAAAATAGGTAGTCTTATGATTACAGATAATTTGCTGTAATGCTCTTATTTTATAGCAATCATTGGGAATAAAGATGGAATAAAATAACAGTCAGAAAAATCCTGTGCTGTAATCCACATAATAGAGCAAATTGAAGGGAATTAATGTCTGAGTTTGCCATAAATTTCCCGATTTTTAAGCATTATTGTTTGCAACCTTGATAAGTTTTTATATGCTAGTAGTTTATATTACTCAGAATTTTATATGGCAGATTTTACAGCTGCCTAATACCTCATTAATCACTAATGCAGAAGAATCTTGAAATGGGACAAAGTTAATACTATTTTAATGAACAGCACTCAGACCTCCAAAGATGTCCCAGGTTGTTTCAAGCTTCTCAGTGTGAAAATGAAATTGAATACAACACACAGCAAAGCCACTTCTTTAAGCTGCTGAGATTTCCTGATTTTTGAAGCAGCAGCCTTCTGTGGCCTCATAATTTTCACTCCAAAGTTAGAAGAGAAGTGGAAATAAATAAAAATGTTAAAATAACAAAATATAAATTTAACAGGCAGTCTTTGGAGAATGTGCACTTTTTCAGAATGATTTTGTCCCCATTGCAGAGCTGTCATGTGAGTGTATTGGTTATACCCTGTACAATGAAAATTCCTGACATGCCTCTAGTGTCAGCTCATAATGACAAATAAACAGCTCTGGTTCATAACCTAGATTATTTTTTTAAATTTTTTTTCCCCCACAGTGCAGTACTGAATTTGAATTTCAGCATATGCCAGGGAGAAAATGCCCATCAGGATGCTAGAACAACACAGTGCCTGCTAACATTAAATGATTCAGTGAGGACCTGTAAACCGTGATTCAAAGAGACATGAGATTATCTCTGTAATCACTCAAATTTAAGGGAGTAGCAGTACCATTTTTTTTGGCACTGTTATCTTATTCCACAAAATATATGTATTGTCCTGTCAGCACAACCTGTCTGCTTCTGTAACTCTTCTTATGACAGAAATGCATATCTGTCACTGCAACAATACAGCAGGGAGCAGGTACTGACGTTTTTACACTGATGTCATATTCGTCCACCTGCTTTGTCCTGAAAACCTGTAATCTTGAAATGACTGACAGCACCAGAAACCTTGGGAAATTGTTTCATTACTGAGGCAAGAATTTGATTTCTGTCCAGTTGATTTACTCTGTTTATTTGCTAGGCTGTAGACTAATCCGGCCTGCACAGCAGGGCTAGATTCACACAAAATATGGAAGGGGAGAGTGCACTTGGGCACAGACACCCCATCACGCACCTGGAACCCACCCATTCCCATGCAGACCCACTGCTGTTTTCTCAGAATAGCCATTGACACACACTTTTGGCCAATTTGACCTGAGGTATTAGGCATGCAAAGATCACCTGTGACCTGTGGCTTGCAGTCCTGGCCTCCCAAAATGACCTAGAGCTTTCTGAGAAATGGAAGGTTCTAACTCTAATTTCTAAGTAGTCTTTGATGTCTTACGTGCCAGAAAAATGGCTATTAGCCATTCTCCATGGGTATTCCTTCTGTTGGAGACAGTCAGCTAGCTTCAATTCAGGTTAATTCTTAAGTTAAATACTAATTGGTCTAACTGAGCCTATGCCCTCTGGTAAGTGTGCTCAGCTGAGATCCAGGAAGCTGAGGTCTCAGTCCCTGCTGAATGTTTAATGCAGTGTGCAGAAAGAATAGCTCCCACAGGAGGAATCCCCAGCATAGAAGAGGCAAAAATCAAATCATCCAGAAGAGTGGTTTGAACCTGTTTTTTTGACATTGCAGGGATACTCTAATGGGATTATCAGATCCTGTAAGGTGGAACCTCCCTTTCTTTACTCTTTGCAAATGGGGTAGAGACATTTAACTCCAGGTTTAGAAATGGTAGTCCCAGCAATATGAGAAGCCTGCACAGCCCTCACTATAACTGGGTGAGCTGAGGGTCAGCATTATGCTGGTTTTAGCTGTATTTTACTCCTGACTCCCTGTGTGGTGGCTTGCTCTAAAAAAGCCTGTATCTCCACAGCTGGAGGCCCTGGGCAGCATGTCACATAGCAACTGGAGAAAATTTGGGGAACTCTGCTTCAGTCTTTGTCCAGGAAAATCCTGGAAAATTTGACAAAGGAAGTACTGAGCAAAAGAACAAGTAAAGACTTCTGAGTTCACCAGTGTGAATTAACAAGGTGAAATTAAAAAAAGCTTTGTTATTGTGCCAAAGAGAACATAATGAAAATATCTCTTACCAATCACTGCACTAAGCAACTCACGACCATTTATTTGGCTATTTGGATTAACTAACATTTAAAATAATTTAAAAGATGCCTATCCTGGAAACTATACATCCTTTCACCTTGCATTTTCCAGTTGTCCCTATTTCATACACTTTGATCAATATCACAGAGTGGCCTCGATGCATATAAAAATGGGTTCCTTTGAAATGAAACTAAATGGGGAAGTGGTCTCCCAAAACACACTTTGCCCATTCTCGCACTGGAGTTGAACCTACAGGGTCAGTCTAGAGCTTGTTGAAGTCAAACACTGAGATGTGCATTGTGCAGCACTGAGCAATTTTCTCTGCAGATCCACTTCGGTTGTGTTCATAAAGCCATTTCAGTCTTCATTCTTCTTACAGCCAGCTCACCAAGAAGCAACTTGTGCTGCTCTGAGCAGCATTAATTGGCATGATTTTGCTGAGGCAGCTGGGGACACTGATCCCTGCTTACAGCCATTACCTGGAAGTGACGATCACTCTTCCAGTCACCTATGGCTATTCAGGTTAGATATTTGCCTCCCTTGTTCTCTTTCCCTACAACCAACACACAGTCACAGCCGTTTTGGGAAAGGTATTTACTGTGGTAGCAAGATTGTCCATGCTCAGAATTGCATCACCTCTTCAAAACTCAGCTGTGCCAGCTGACTTGCTGCCTGGCTGCTGCAGTAGCTCACTCTGCTGGCTGACGACCTCCTGAGTGAACCTGACAATCTTCCTCGATGTGTTAAGTTTAGATGTTGTTCGGTCAGACTTTTATTCCTTAACCACTTTTCTTTTTCGTGAAGAAAGGCACAAGATAAGAAGGAGGAACTGATCAGCTTCCTTGATACCCTTCTTAATTGTTTTTTTTTTTCCTTTGCTTTTATCTAGTGCAGGTATTGAATGAATAAAATTTAATCTTGAAGTGCTGAAACAAATGATTAGAGTGTTATTTAACTATCAGGCACTCTTAGGTGGCATGGGATAATTAACGCATAATCTGACTGCAAGTAGCATTTTTAGCTATTGTATTGATATCTTTTATTATTTTCATATCAGAAAAATTAAAAAGAATTTCCACCCCTCCCTTCTTTTGTGTTGTAGAGTAGCTACATGTACAGAGTGCTTTTGTGAAACCAGGGAATTTTATGATCAATCCTAATGTGATATGCCATTGATGTAACTACAGACTGTGAATGAAAGATGACATCTGGGTAGTATTAGCAGAATTTATATTAAATTAGAAGAATATGAATATTTAGAATAATATAATGCAGAACACTTAACTAGACTTTTGTGCAATAGATGCATGGTTCTGCAATTCAACCATTTTAATAAGTAATGAAAAGTGGGTTAAAAAATAAATAAGAATGAAGCATTTCTTCACCCACTACTGCCATATAAATTTCAAAATAGAAAATATTACGTTATTATAGATCTTTGAAGAGACTACACCAGTATCGGAATGATTGCTAACTGTTACATTTGGGCTGAATTCAAGAGGACACAATATTTTAGAACCTGATTATCTCTCCTAACTTGCTCTTTATCTCAGTGGGTAGAATAGAAGTAATAATTAGAGAATTAAGCTTTGCTCACTCAGTCATGAAGTGCACAAATTCACTTGCTGTTTCATATTTATTTTCCAGCTGGAGGAGTTTAATTTATTTTGCTTTCTGCTGTGCCTACACCTGACCGACCAAAGCAGCTTCACCAGTGTCCCACTGATCTCTACTATTTAACCCCTGTATCTCTTCCCAGTGCTTTGCAAAGCAAAGGGCTTTCCTCTGAGGCTTGTGCCAGAGATCTTTAGATACAGCTCCAGTGACTGCCATCCCTGTTGACCCCTGAATGTGATAGCACATCCACAGAGCACAATCACAATCCTTCCAAAAGGACAAAAACCATGAAGAGGAATCTAGTACAGATAGCCGGGTATGGTCTACACACAGCAACATGTAAATCTTAGGTGCCTTTATCACCACGGTTTTCCATTGTCAGATTCATAGGTCAGGGTCATTTTGCCTTATAAATACTAAAGTGTTATTACCAATGGACAGAAATAATAATATATCACCATATATAATAATATGATGAAAAATACTAATGAGTTCCTCTTTAATTATAATTTCCTGTCTGAATCCAGATGTTTTCTGTGGTCCCTGTAGGCAAAATGCTGTCTGTGAGAAAGTCCCTGCTGGCTGTCACAATGCAATGTTATCTTGTGAATGGTTCCTTAAATATCTGCAAGGTCAGAGAGATTAAATGTTCTCCCGGGAATCTCAGGGAAAGTAGAATGTCAGCATCACCTTTCGTCCAAGTGAAAAGTTAAATGACATTTCCAGTTATATTGATTAGACCATCTTTGAATGTGAAAACAGAATGGAGATCTCAATATCTGTAATGAAATGCAGAGGTTGAACCAGAAGACTGTGAGAGTAGGCAGCATTTCATTTCAGAAGTCTGGGAATCAGGAAATCTTCCTCAGAGTGTTTAGGTCTTGTCATTGATGAACTGGATTTTTCTCACTCTCCATTTGCACAGGTAAAATTGTGGACTGAGTGGACCATGAGCAATACTACCATGCTACCACCCTTTCCTTGTCTGAGGTACCTTCTTCCCTTACTTGTATTTCAGAGAGTAGTGCAGGGGCAGAGCACTTCCTCTAGGATGCTTCTGTACTGCATTTCCAAAAAGGATGCTCCAAGCCATCTTTGAAAGTCACAACTTTTGAGATACCTTCATCTCACGTCAATCCATAGTGTAAGACAAGTCACTTGCAGCCCCAGAAAACTGGATCTCTACCTGTCAACACAAGTGAACTGCTGTTGTATTAGAGAGTAGACTTCCAAATACTCTATACAATAGCCACTTTTACTGACTTATGGGTACACGTATGGAAGGAAGGGCATTGTCACTATCTTGACTGTTTAGCATATAATTTGTTTCACATCATGTATTTCATACAAACAGTGTCTCTACAAGGCTTCTTGCATTAAATAGAGCAGCAGAGTGAAAAAATTACCAAAGAAGGTAGAATAAGGAGAAAAAGAGAATGGGAAATGGCGATTTTGATCTGGAGTAGACTGAGAGTCAGCTGTGCTGAAGCCAGTGGAGGTATCCTGAGTCCTGTTATGGATTCCCCAGACAAGATCCATCTTATTATTTTTTTTTTTTCAGAGAAGATTAAGAAAGTGCTGAAATAGGGAGTTACAGACAGACTGTTTAACTTGCAGAGCTGCTGATGAGGTTTTGGCAGCAGAAAGGGTGGAGGTTTTGTCTATTCACAATGAAGATGACAGTGCTAGGAAAGGAGAAATTGAGAAAAATGGGCAGAGAGAAGAGTCTGAAACAAGAGAGAAGAATCTGAAACAAGTCTAGGGAGCACAATATTTTAAGAGTGCTTTGAGTGTCCCCTATCATATAATTAATACAAATGTATCTGTTCTCTTTGAAATAATTTTTTACTGCAGTTCTGAAGCAGCAAAATTGAAACAAGTCATTTAACAATACAAAGAAATCATCTTCACAGTCTAACTTATTATAACTCAATTTGACTTCATTATTAATAAAGTAATAAAATAATCTTAATTAATGTTCTGATTTTCTATATCTTTCCGTAATTGGTAGGTGATCTTATGTGCACTGAGCATTTTTCAGTTTCAAGATTATCTCCAGGTTCAGCTCCCAGGCTCTCACTTGATCTTTTGTTGTCCTTCTTGACCTTAGTCTTCACAATCAAATGGCCATTTAGATTCTTATGATTGCAGCCTGAGAAAGAGAAGGGAGGAGAGGTTTATCTTTAGCCTAGCCCTTCTGTAAACCCATATTGTTTCTTTGCTATTACAGAGAGAAATTGGGGTTGTAAAAGTCTGCATTACATTGATCGTCTGCTGGGGTTCAGAGACATAATGGGTTTTATTTGATTTCACTTACACCAATGTAAATTAGAAGGAGCTGCATTAAAGCTATCAAAGGAAGCAGCTGCATTATACTGGTGCAAGCGAAATAATAAGACCACTCACTTCTCCCACAGCAGCAACTTTCTCCCAATAGTTCTACCCCCCTCTATGTTGTTGCATTGGAACAGAGAAAGATCATTGCACAAAAATAGCTTTTCACTTTCTTGTATGAATATCCAGCAAAATTTAGTCTAGCAAACTATCAGGGTGATTACTTAAATTTTATGCAGAGATCACTGCAGCAGAGGGATGTGTTCTTGCCAAAAGCAAAAGCTTGGGAACAAACAGAGAAGGGAACTGACAGCCTGGCAAGATGCCATTTTTGTCTTCCTTGATTTTCTAGGACTTCAGTAGTGAGGCAAGTTGGGGTTTTTTTTAGAAGCCTAGATATCCTATTTATGACATACAAGATGTTGCCCTGTAAAACGTTGATTGCAAGGGCTTTGATTTCCCAGGGTGGGTATTGGTGGGCAGCAGGGGGAGAGGTTAGAAAGTTGCATGAGAGGCACTGTGTGGCATGATTAAGTGACAATAGGAAACTGCATCTTTCAGCTGTATTTTATTGGTGACATTAGAAACAGAAAGTGGTCTCACCTAAGTCTGTGGACCTGTCCCTTCAGCTCTGAGGAGGTTTGAAATCTGACTGTGGTTCTAATGGCTGAATTAAACTCTTTGTGTCTATAGGCAGGACAAACTCTCTGGGGTTAGGGTCCCAGAGGGCAGCTGCTGAAGGAACTGGTGGTAGAAGGGCAGTTCCAGAGGGTTTGCTTAGTGATTAAGGGTCTGTGTGTCCTATTGGTTCTGGAATATAAACAATAGTGTTGCGTCTTTTGCACTAGAAAATTCTGCGTGGAGCCTGTATTGATTTCAGTACCACAGAATCAGGAACTAAGGAAATATGGGAATATTTGTAGCAACGTAACAATGCAAGGTTGGGTTGCTTTGGATTTTTTTGTCATTGTTGCCTTTTAAAAATGTGCTGGTTTAAGGGTAAACCGGCAGGAGAAATGGATCCACCACAAGAGAGTTTATAAGTCAGAGTTACAATTTAATGAAAGATATTACAATAAATACACTGGCACAAAGAAAACTGCTTCCAACTCACCAAAACCCAGCAGTATAACCCAGTGTCCCGGGCACAAGCCCAAAGGGGTTTGTTAGCCCTTGTGCTGAGACCCACGTGGTTCTCCTGAGTCCAAAGCAAAAGGAAGTGAAGAACCTGTTGGTGCAGATGGTGGCTGTGATCTGGTTGGGAGTGATGGTTGTAATCTGGTCGAGAGTGGTGGTTTCCTCCTGTCAAGGTCCTACTGCTCCTCTGGATCCAACGAGTCATCCCAAGGTCTTCTTACCATCGCTTAAGTACCCTCAAGGAGCACCCAGTCCCTCCCCCAAGGGCAGGGACTCACACAATGGGTGATTAACTCTGTGAGTCACGGGGTATTGTTGAACTGTTGATGGCCCATTAGCAGCCACCTCAGGCTGGGTGTGAAGGTGCTAACGACTCCCTGGGCAGCTACTGCAAATGGTCCATTGTTCTTGGGAAATGAATAGAGGGGGGTAGAATACATAGCTTTGATCACCCCCACACAGTGATAACTGGTCCCACCTGCTGAACTAGGACAGAAAGGCACTCAGAATATGAGATATGTCAACCCAAATTTAACTACCAAAAAACCTCTGTGTCTACTCTAAGATGGTCACTTCAACCATGGAGAGGGAAAGGCACTCACAGGCAGCAATTAATCTAATTCTGAACTGGGGGGCCTGAGGTAAGTGATCTGAATACCAGTCTAGAGGGATCTGTGTGACTAAAGACAGAGCACAGACAACAAAAAGATTAAATTCAGACCCATGAAGTTAGGGGAAACAAATCCACGTGGGGTCACTGATGGTCACAAATGTTTAACAGACATGGAAAAGACAGATAGACCTGGATGTTATTCTGTGTAATAACAACTTCAGATTACAGTGCAAGCCGGTGAACACTAAAGAACCAATGTGCTGTGGGCACACTGTGAAAAGCTTCATGAATGCTTTGGCTTATTGGAAGAGTTTATTGTCCTTGACCGACCTGGGTACCATAGTAGTGATTGGAGAAAAGATAGCTGGCTAGCTTTTGGATACAAAAGAAGGTGGAAAGAACTCCAAAACAGAGGTGGAAAGAGAGACATCTTCATAGAGCTTAAAACACAGATGCTGAGGAACTCTTCGTTACCAGTGTTGCAAGGGCCAAAATATTTCACAGAGATTAGAGTAATTCCTGGACATTCAAACAAGTCTTTCACTGAACTAAGTGTACTGGAAGGCCACTACAAAGGTCCAGCTCAAAAAGGCCCTGAAACCTGTAAATCTATAAAAAATAACTTCAAGTACTTTTGTTTCCTGACTGACTCTACCCTGACTACAGACTATGATTATGGTCAAAATATTGCAGCAGCTGAGCTTTCACTTTCTAGCTGTGAGATTCTTCTCGTGTCCTTAGTATAGCTTCTTGGAGCCCAGTGGATCATCTATAAAGGCAAAAGTGTTTGGTTTCAGACCCTCACTCTCCAAGAAGGTTGCAAGTGAAATTGGATGTCAATGTGTCACAATGTTGTCACACAACAACAGCGCCTCACAGAAGTATGATACAAAGAAAAGGATTTAGATGGTTTATAAAAATATCTTCTTCGGCCAACTTTTTGCAGGGAATCACAGAACAGGATGTTTCAGGTATCTTCTTTTGCTGGCAAAATATTGCTGTGTTTGGTGCAAAAAAAAAGGTAATCTCTACTATAGCCTGTTCTGTTTCTGAAATATGTTGGATTTCTAATGTAAGGTAGTGACGATAAAAGAAATTAATCTAATCACAAAGATTTTATACCATGCACCATACTCTGTGAATGTCTTGATATCCAGATGTAGTCACCAGGGTTTCCTAGCATTGCTTTTGCTTGTTGCTTTGTTTATATGACATATTAGAGGGGTTTTTTTAGCAATATGCATTGGTATTTGTGTTGAAAGTAGATTTCCTCTATTTTTAGAAACAGAATTCCCCTTTTGGTAAATATCGATGCTGGAGATAAAATACTTTTGTTAGATCTTTATAAACAATGAAACCAATGAAATTTTAATCACATTATTCCTCAATTTGTCATGACCTGATATTTCCCTTTTCCTTAAAAGAATCTTAACTTGTGCTTGGAGGAAACCAACCTATTTTAAAATCCTATCTTCCCCCTCACATAATACCCATTTTCTATGAATAGCAGTATTTATTGATTCTTCTTTAAGTGAAGTTTATTAATTAGAGTGGTACTTGTGAGGTAGCTGCCCTTAAGCAAAATTAGCATGATCTACAAGTTATTTTTCCTACCAGGTTTAATCACAATTAATTATATATTACAGTTTCTTATAATTCTCCACACACTCCAAGATTGATCACATGCTTTCATCCAACACTTCTTACTTTTCTCATGTCAGGAAACAACAAACCAGAAAAGATTAAAACAAAGGTATTAATGAGTGTTTTTTTTTTTCCTGACTTACTTTTCAGCTAGATTTTGTCTGCTCACCAGCTACACAGGAAGCACCCTTGTGGGGGTCAGCAAGTGACTCTTGGGAAGTTGCCAGAAAGGAGGCTGGTGAAAATAGGCAGAGCAGGCAGAAGAATGACTGTACAACCTTTCAGCTTGCATATTCTGTCTATCTTTTACTTTTTATAAAACATAAAACTGTGGTCTGAAAAATATTCAAAAAGGCGTAAACCTTTGAAGCACATGTGCTTAAATCTATAAAAGTATGGATGTGCTTAAGATTAGACAACATTAGATACTTAATTCTTGCTGAGTTCAATTATTGCCTAATAGGATTCTGGCTGAACAAAACATTTAGTTGCCTAACTCTTACTTACTTTTAGATGTTGAAGCTTATCTACGTTTAAAAGCATTGAAGTTGCTTTAGAAGTGCAGCTCCTGCATGGTGCTAAGAAACTGAATCGTGGGATATGATGGGCATCCTTGGGAGAGATGAGCCTGTGCCCTGCCTTTCTCCAGCATTGGTACTATTCTGACCAATGCCCATTGGTGCACGGGCAAAATCCTTTTTCATATGCATGTGTATACATTAGCAGGGGCTGAATTAGTCTTGTGCTGGCTGGGAGAGCTCAGTTGGCTCCCTGGAAGGTCAAATAGCTCCTCAGGACTCAGACAAGCTCTAGAGGAGGTAAAAAGTAGAATTTAGGAGCAGTCAGGGGACTGTGGCAATTTAAGCTACTTGAATTCAAACTGCAAGGATTAGATCTCGGGCTTGGGTTTAGAGAATTAGAGTAATTTTTTATTTTTTTTTTTCATGGAACTTTACATCTTTGAGGCTGGGCTCAAGCCCAGGACCATATGCAGCCATCTGCTCTGTGATGTGTTGAGGCTGGGTGTCTTCACTGCCTGTGTGGAGAGCCCTGTGTGACTCGTTCAGGTACAGGCATCTGCTCTGCAGGTGTCTGCATTTTGTCAAAGGAATTCTGAGCTCTGGCTTGGTGTTAGGTGGCTAAAGTCATCACTTGGATCACTTCCACAAGCACCAGTCATGTACTGTAAGTATAATGCAGATTTCAGGATAAAAGAACATGTCAAGGAGAATAATATGCACAGGACTTGCCTTTCATTTACACTAAGCCTGACTTACATTACGCAGATGTTAATAAAGGTGCCTTACACATCTATTAGAGGCAAATTAATCACAATTTAAAACAAGCTGACATGGCCTGAGTGATGCATGGTGGCTTTAATGTAAAGGAGTAAGAAAGCTGTCACTCTGGCATGCTCATCTTTTCAGAACAACAACCTGTTCACATGGCAGCCTGCCTTGTTGAATCTGATTATAGGACATCTCCACACCTTCCGCTTAATACAAAGTATGATTCAGAGCACTAGGAAACTGGCACATTTGCTCCCTGTCTCGGATGAGTAAGTCAAAGAATGACCATTATCTGTGAACATGGGATAAGTGGAGAGAAATGGTGTGAGGCTGAGCAGCACTCAGACACTTATCTTCCACCTGTAGCTGTAGAGGGAAGCGAAATCAGGTAATGAGAAGAAACAGCTGCTGGAGACCTTGCCCTGTACTAAGTCATTGGCTCAAAGACATGTCTAGTGAACAAAAGCTGGAATGTGTATATAGTGCTGAAAGGGAGAGGATGTCTTTTCTTGTCTCTTTCCCAAATTTGGGTAGGCTTTTTGGTTGCTAAAAATAGGAAAACCAGGATATACTGGGAATACAAAACTGGAGCTTGTGAATAGAAGATGACTAGCACTAAATTGTAGTTTTGCAGACGAAGGCTTATTTATTCCCACTGACCACATTAAAAATATGCAGTGCACACAGAAGCCAAACTTCAGATTTTGTCATGCTTAATAAAATATTGAATTAAGCAGAAGTGAAACTACCTGCCATATCTAAAAGATAGTCTCAATGCCATTTCAATGCCTTATTTTAAGGCCAAGCACAAAAGGTTTTCACCTTACATAATTAACTTTTTATCATTAGGATTCAGAAAAATTGAATTGTGTTGGACACAGGTCATCATAATGAGAATTTAATGGATCTGTATTACTATGCAAGTTAAGCTTTGAATATGTGCTAAATGCATTACATTACCATTGACCTATGCAAATTTCCATCTCTGTGACTCTTTTTTTCCACCGCTGCTGCATTAAGACCCCCTCTCTCTCCTCATCTCCTTAAACAATGATTTCCTCATTTTCATATTAATTGCATCAGTTAACTGAGATAATGCTCCCACTGAAATGAGCAATAGGATGAATCACTGAAATGGTGCAGTTATTCTTTTTGCTTAACCAATTTCACAGGACCTTCACAAAGAACTGCCTTAATTTGACTTTATATAATTGCTTATCATTAGGCACAGCAGCCCCATGAAGTACCTTTATTTATTTAAGTCTCATCTCTGATTGATGGAAAATTAGTCACTTGCATATCTGAGGAGCACAGATTGTTCTGCTACCAGGCAACTTCGATGTAGAATACCCTGGAGAACTTCAAAACAAGCAATCGCTAATGCATGCTGAATATAAAATACAGGGAAACAAAGTGCAACAGCTAATGACATCCAGGAGTTCCTGTATAACAACTGTGATGTCACAGAACTGCCTTACCTGCTCCTCACTAAATTCTCTCTGTGAAAGAGGGAAGACAGGCAGATGTTGTTCCAGAAGAGATTATACATCTGGCGGCAGCCACAGATATACTCTGCCTGTTTTTAACACTGATGGGCCTGTCTATCACAGTGTGAACACTGAAGGTTATAACATCTCTCCTTTTAAAATTAACAAAGCACGCTACATCATTTGGAATTCGCTCAGAAAGCTTTAATCCACTTCTCATTTTTAATATTCTTAAAGTATTTATTCAGGACAGCTCAAAGGAATTGTTCACGCTTTTCTTCTTTGTAAGGAAAAGGGTATGTGTGTGGGGAATTAAAATTTCTAAGGCAAATTATGCTGTTATCATCAACTGACATACTCAGAAGGGATCTAGAAAGGATGCCACCTCCAGCATAAAAGAAGCCATAGCATATTATCCTATCATGGGATTTGAGTTGAAGGATTGCCTCCAGGTCTCCTCGAAGCACACTGTGTACTTTTGTCCCTGTGGATGAGACTACCTGTCACTGAACTGGATATCAGC
The DNA here is from genome assembly GCA_035047865.1 of Dendrocincla tyrannina. NCBI lineage: Eukaryota > Metazoa > Chordata > Aves > Passeriformes > Dendrocolaptidae > Dendrocincla > Dendrocincla tyrannina. Next base: position 59,642,512 of record JAWWMP010000132.1, on the reverse strand, counting down.
AGTCATTAAATCCATATAGTCATAATATTGTTCTTTTCAGACAGCAATACGGTGATTCATTTTCCTCTTATATTTGCTCCTACTCTAATTCTACATGCCAGTCTGCCATCTCTCTCCCCAGCAGAAGCCTTAGTTAACCTTTCCCATCTTTCCAGGCGGTTGTAGCTCCCAAAGGGTGCAGTATCCAAATGACCCCTCAGATTAATACCTCAAATCATCTTTACCCAGCAGCTCTCAAGTCTGAAAAAAACTCTTAATGAGCTGAAAGCAACAGCAAAGAATTATTCTGATTATTTCTTCAATGTGCTACTCTTGGAGCTGTATTGAATACAAGCTGAAGACAATATTGCGCTGTGGGCTTGCAGTCAGAACTATTAACCTTGGAGTAAAGGTTTTCAATTGCTTGGGAGGGTTAAATTTTGGTTTCGTTCTGCTCCTGTGAAATCCCAGGTAAATGAAGAACAGTTTTGTTTTGCTTTGTTTCCGCTACTTTATCTCTGCCTAGAACACCTGCAGGAAGAAAAGTTGTCCTTTCCCTAGCCTGGCATTATACACATTATCAAGAAAATTAGATTGTCTTTTGTGGGAAGACTGGCATCTGAAAAAGTAGCTTTTCATATTAGCAGTGAAAAACAATTGCAACTTTGCTAACATTATGTGATGCTTAGGTTGAACTATATGTTTGCGGGATTTCATGCTTTATTACAAAACAAGACATGCCCTGAGAAACCTGGATATCTGTTTGATTGAGTTAATTTCAAAGTCTGGAATAACTCCTGATAGTTGGCAAACCCTCAGTACTGGCCACCTAAAGCTAAGTTTGAGGACTAATGCCAAGGAAAAAGGCTCATGTGCTTCCTTTCCAAATGTTGTCTTGTTCAAAGTTTAATTGAGTGGAATAAATTTTTTCCTTGTTATTTGGCACAGTGTTTTGCCTTGTACCACTGATGCTCTCATACATCAGGGCTATAAACTCGTACGTGTCAGTGTAACCACAACACGGGGCCTAGCCCAAGGCCACAGCTGGCCCTGAGCATGCTTTGTATGATGTCCTTATCAACACTACCAAGGAGTCTTCGTGCTAGTTAAGCTGTCCGCAACCTGGCTGCCAGGGAATGTTATGCAAATGTTTGCCTTCCTCATGAGTTTTCATAGTTCATCCTTGCTTGTAAAACAATTTGCTCTAAGAACTTGGAAGAATATTTCCCTGACTGAGTGCAGGACATGGAGCTGTTCCAAGAGGTAAGTATTTGCAATTAGGTGACAATATAGTCTTAGGTATGCTTAAGTACCTCACTGTATACTGTCATTTGTCTGTAACTGTTTGTTTTAGTCTAAAATGGCTGAAATTAATACAGTTGAAGGAATCTTTTCTCCCGCAAACCCTCAACAGCAGCAAGAATGACTGTGTTAAATCAGACCTCATTGCAATGTAATGAAGCCTGACTGACATATTGCAGGTATGATACTAAGTAATTTCATAAATTATTAAACTGTAATTGAAAGTAATAGTGCAGATTACTTTTCGACACGCTTTAAAAAAGACCTTGGCATGAATATAAGGACTGTAGCATGACTGATTTGAAATAATGATCAATACCTTAATTTTAAGAATAGCCACTAGTTCTAAGTTTAAAATTAGAACAGAAAAAAAAAATTCTACTGCTCGAACTACTCTTGACACTTTGACTTCTGTTTAACTTTTAAGTAAAGAGGATAAATGGAGATATATTTTACATTACAGAATGGAAAGCTTTAACAAATTTGGATCAGAAATGCTGAAATAGTTATGTAAAACTCAAAATTTAGAGAAAAGACCCCCCCTTTCCTAGATAATTTTTAATATTTAGAAATGCATTTTCTCCCTGCAAGCAACCTTGAAGCAACTAGTTTCACTTAAAATCTTGGTATTATATAAACTGTATCATTTTATGTCTCTGGACATTTTGTGTTTCCTCTTTCATCCCAGTAAAAGTTTAGTTACCATTATATGTGTTTATTTGTGCACCTGCCTTATGAAACCAGCCATACCTTGCACCTTGCACCTCTGATCGCCTATTATATTTACTTCAGATCCAGTGACTTGACGCATTTAGGTAGAGATTTGAAAACAAGGTCAACAAACTTTTGGGTGTATTTTTGGATTGTTTAGCTTGGGATATTGTGGCCATGAACTGCATAAGAATAAAAGTATTTATTAGATTAACCTGATTGTTAGTACATTTCATGTGGTGCTTGCAGGGATTTCTCTGACAAAGCACTTGCTGGTGAAAAATCAAATGTTCTAAAGGAAAAAGTCGGATTCAGCAATAATTTTATTGACATGCTGAAATGTCAGGGAACACATGCATAAGGGGAAAAGAAGAGAGGGGCACTGCAGCCCAGTGGTGAGGATACCTGGATAGATACAGAAGGCCAGAGGTTAAACCTCCACTTCCACTGAAATTAATTTTTCTCATCAGGAGATGAAGTTCTGCCTTTCAGTCAAACACAGTGTGCTAAAACTCTGTCTTCACAATTGCTTGCAGATCTATGGTATAAAAAACTCAAGTCATCCCACTGAAGACACAAAAAATATTACCTATTTTAATGCAACCATGCTTCACAGTTTCTTGCTCACTTTATTTGGTTTCCTAAAGTGAAGCACTTTCAGTTCAAGGACATCTTCATCTTTAGCTCTTGTTTATTTTTCTTGTCACTGGTCTATTGCCCTCCGGAGGAACATTAAACATTTCAATGGCATGGCTTACACATGAAATATACAGTTAGTTCAGCAGGGAGGGCTTCATTTTAGGGCTCATATTAGTGGGTCCCTTGTGAGTTGATATTATACCATTTTTGTCCTTAGATCTTATGGGGAAAGCTATCATCCAGTAAATTGCCTTAGTCAGATAAACATTACCAGATAGATCTCTTCCTGCCTCTCTCAGCAATGGGCTCTGCAGAAGGAAAGGTCATTGTTCATTCTCTTTCACTCTATCCTGCTCAATTTTTTCTCATTGTATCAAGAGAGAGTCGGTTAGTTTTTACCAAGGTGAACTTAGGAAATAATAGTAACATAAACACACAGCTTAAGTGAACCAAAATAGTTGACATTTCAGGAAGAGTGCATTGACTCTTCCAGGAATTTTCTTCATTCACTTTAATTTGCCCCGTGTTCACCAGAGTGTAAACCTTTTCCAGACTCTTGGTTTTCTACTTTTGCTCTTCAAAGCATGTAGAACAACTTTGCAGTGTTCCTAAGATTTGGAAATGGCTTTTCTCCATGACTGCCAAGGGGTAAATCCTATTTAATTGTTTTGAAGCTTAAGAAAAAGGATAAAGTGTTTCACAAAGGCAAAGACAAAATGAATTATCAATTTTTAGCTGTGTCTGTCCACAGGCAGAGTGATAACATTGGTCTGGCAAGTATAATGACTTGGTCTTTACCAGACAGGAATGGTTGGGATGGAATGGGTAGTCATTTTTCCTCTCTGTTGTCACCTGGTCATGCTGCGTCTCCAGCTTACTGCTGTCCTGGCCATGAAGACTTCAGCACTGCCCTTCTATGAGGCATTTCTAACTGGCTATTCTGAAATGTTCCCTGCCTGACTTGCTGAATTAAGGAAGATTTCAAATTCTTCAAGATGGTGCAGAAAGTTCAGGCAATTGCTGGTTTCTGGACTGTGACGGTGGAAATCCACTGTACTTCAAAACTTTTGAAACTCAGAATACTTTTTTCATTGAATTCCCTACAGATGCATCTTGGTGTAATGTTTGAGGTGAAATCAGCATCAAGCAGGGCATTATTAAAGAAGCTGGCAAGAACAGTTCCTTTATGGTAGGCATTATTTCAATTTTATTCATTTGTACTGGAGCCAAGGGTTGTGCATTTCAATCTGTTTAAATGTAATTTGGATTGGATCAGTTTAACCCAGAGACCATACAGGGTAGACAGATGCTTTCATATAATCAGTGAGTCATATAAGGATTGCAGCCACCCCTTAATATCTTAAATAAAGCTTGAGATTGCAGTGTGTATTGAAGTAACAGACGATGTGACCAAGGGGCAGCCATTAACACTTACCCAAATGAGGCAGATCATACCTTGGTAGGATTTGTGAGTGCTAATGGACAGGAATTACAGGGACGGCTACAGATCAGGTTTTGAGCATGTGCTGAAGACTATGACTCTTCTCTCTGACCTTGCAGGGATCGGGCTGGTGAAGAGAGCGAGAACACCTAGATGCAGGTTTTCTGGTAACCTCTCTTTCTGATCAAATCCTTCCTTTTCTTTGAACGTGCAGGGAGTACCATAGGCACAAAACTCAGGCTCGTCCCCAGGGCAGCACATACATTTCACCCTTGGAGGCTCCCTAGAGTCTCCTCCACAGTCCTAGTTTGGTTTTCTGATTCTAAAATGCAGTGTCTCGTGAGAACCTTGAGACCATTTGGCATTTCTGTTTTTGCATTCAGTTGGGCATTACTTACGGAAGTAATCCAGAAATTCTAGGAAGGCCTTCTTCGCTTTTCCTTTCTGACAGCACAAACTTGTTGGACCTGTGTCAGACTTGCTTCTTCTGCATTTGGAAATCCAAGACTTTTGGAAAATGCTTGCTGCACACTTTCATATCCTCTGCACACATAAAAGAGCAAACAATTAATTTAGGATGCGGAAAAGGTTGCTCCCACAGGCAAATTGATCTCTCTGTGCTGAAAATCCTGTCTTCAACCCTTTATAAAGTAGAACACTTTCAACTGTTTCACTGGTAAGCCAGTCAGACTGCAGGAACTGACCTCGAGCAAGCCTGGTTTACTTTGTGCTCTAGCAACTATAGCAGTCCACCTTTTCTGATATTTTTCTTCTAAGAACCAGAAGAAAGCTGAATAACTAAAAGGCCTATGCAAACTCTCAGCTCAAACCCATGCATGCTGCACTCTGTGAGCCTGGTAGCAGTGCTCTTGATCTATAAGAGAGGTACACAGCAAAGTTGCCTTTGGAATTGCTACCATCCTGGCAAACAAATCCATCACTGTTTTGTTTTGTGGTTTCCTTTCAAGCCCCTGTGACAGAGTAAGTACAGAGCAAAATGTTGCTAAACATTATCAGCATTCATACGAATCTGCCTACCCTGCAGCATGTTTCAAATGCAAGAGAGATGCAACACTGAATCAAGCTGAGGATTTACTGTTCTGATATTCTGACACTGGTTAAAACAGTTCCTCTGTTCCCCTGTGCCTAGAAGTTTAGATGGCTTCTGTATCCCCCATTCTGATCTTTCTCACAAGATACTACCCTCCTTTTATGGGAAGCAAACAGACTTTATCTTGCCAACATCAGGTTGGAAAGCTCTCTCGTCTATGTCTAGAGTTCAAGGTGGATATTATTCATCTTTTTCCTCTCTGGATGACTCAGAGTTTCCCTTAGATATCATTACTGGGGGGGAAAAAAAAAAAAGAAAAAGTATTAGAACACTTGTCTCAGTCCAGAACTGAAATGAAATTTTCTCTCATCACTATAACATGAGGTAATTGCATTGCACGCACTTGTGTCAATTTGCAAAAGGTCAGTGAGATTCTTGTGCATCTGCTTCAGTTGTGTCTTGCCAAACCTGTGACAAATAACTGTGGAAGTCTCTCTTAGAGTGCTCAGCTATTGTTCCAAAGCAGAGAAAATGTACCTACTGCACTGAGCCTTGTAGCCTTCAAATTTCACTCTCATAGCTTCTGTCCTTAAATATCACCTCTGTGCTTCTTCAGCTGAGAAGATCTTGGCCTTGCTCATTTAACTGCTTCGGCACCAAAATCTCAGAGATTTTTTCAGATATAATGACCACTGTCCCTGTCCACATTTGTCATCACTGTAGCAAGAAAGAGAAATGGCAGAAGACACAGAGTTTTGTCTTCTAAATGGACATATTTGGGGTTCAGTTAGCAGAATCACTGCACGGGGTATGTAGAGTTTTGTCACAGCTCTACTGCTGGCCACAGCGCCCCAAAAGCTGCCACACAGGGCTCACACTGCTGTGAGCGTGCTGAATGGGCTGGCTAGTATGTGTCCTTTGAGGACACTGGATGGAAAGGGGAGCTCAGCTTCTGACAACATATGCCTTTGCCACAAGTCTCTATGTTTTAGAGCCTTTTTCTCCATGCTTATAAGTAAGAACTAAGACAGAAAGGTTGCCTAGAGAGGCTGAGCAGTTGCCATTGGAGATTTTTGAGATCCAAATGGGTCAATCCATGGACAACACTGTAACTGTGAGCTCAGCTTTGCCTCAAACTCTCTAAGCAGAACAACCCTGATATGTGCAGCCCACAGCAGAGCAGGGGATGCAGCCTGTTGCTCGATGAATGCTTCTCTTCAGGAGGTCGTAAAGGATGCATCTTCCACCAAGGGTCTGTTCCCAAGAGCCGTTTCTGCACTTACGGCTCCCTGAGGAGCTGGGGCAGCATGTAGCTCTTACCTATGGAAACATTGCTCAGTGTCTGCATGGCCAGCATGGAGTATAAGAAATTTATACTGTTTTCCATCAGTAGATGCATAAGAAAGGTCATGAAAACACAATTCTGTGGAGTTTTGTTATTTACTTTATTCCCTTTGCCATGAAATATTGACTTTGGTAATTTTTTTAACCTAAATCAAAGAACAAAACCCTATCAAGATTCCACAAAGCCCAATATAATTTTTGGATAAAATTTCAGATTCATAATTTTTGAGAAAAGCAGGAACATTTGTCAGACATTTGTTTCCCAATTTGCTGGAATGAAAACAGGGTATGTTATGAGATCATGCAACAACTAGTTTGCAGAGCTCACCTGCAGTGGTAGAGAATGCAAGTTAAATTGCCTTTATAACATCACCACTCTATGTGTACGTAGAGCATGTGGCCAAGGGTATGTGTGTCAGCCTCCATAGGCACAGACAGGCACAATGTTAGGAAGTTTGAAAAAGAGATTAAACAGACAACCTTTTGAAATTTATCTTCTTAGAGCACAAGGTAATACATAAAAGAAAAATTCATTTTCTGTGTTTACAGTTTATGTTAAATGCCATTACAGATAGAATCTCTGTTACAAAGGCAGACGGTTTGGTTCAGGGTGATTTGATTACTAGGTTTTTTAATGGAAATGTCACTAGTTCAAAGCAGCAATGCTGAGTATTAACTTCAGGCATGTCATGTGGCAACAAGTTGGACTAATCTCTTCTGTCACAATGGGTTTGGTTCCTCCTATTTTTTTTTGTTGTTGTTTGTTTGGTTTTTTTTTTTCATTTTGAGGTTAAATAAGACTAATAAAAAATGTCTCAGCAATTCTGCACAAATAGCAGCAGATGGGGCAGGAAGCCTGTGCCTGCCCCAGCTCAGTGACAAGAGAGGGCAGGCACAGGTGACAGAAATGCATCAGCATGATACAACAGGTCATCATCACTGCTCCATCAAGGGTTTTGTAAATTCCTGGTGACAGGTTTAGGGCAGCCAACTTGCAATCACCTGAGAACTTGCTACGCTTCAATCATTTAAAAGTCTAGAGGCAAGCATGAGAAAATAGTTGGACTGATAACATTGGTGAGTATTTGGTCTGAGAAAAATTTTCTGATATATATATTTTTAAAGGAAAATTCCTTTGTTGTACGCATCTCATGTATCTGCTCTGAACATTCATTTATAGCCTAAAAAAAGCAAAATTCCAACAGAATTAAAAGACATAATTTTTGTGAATATTTGCTGCTCTGGCAAAGCTGCTGGAAAGGAACTTTAAAATGACCTTTCCTTCTTGAGAATAAGTAATATCTACCATTGATAATTGTGCATTTTATTTTCATTAAATGACTTGAGGTTTTGAGTTTCCTTTAGGAGCACACCAAGTTAACTTGTACAGAAGGCCTATCATTGTGCTGGCTGAGTCACAAGGTGAGGCAGTGAGTAAGGAGCTTGTGGGGTCAGATGCTCCACCTGACCTTTAAGACCTTACTTTGCACAGCTATTATACCCCAGGAACATTCTTTTGTCCCTTGCAATGTAATCTCTGCTCAAAAATTACCATACAGGACAAGGCTCTTGTTGGTATAAATACTTTTTAAAAGCACTTTTGTACAGTTGGTTTGTAACTCTTATCTCTAAATCCCTTCAATGAAATATCAGAGAGTTATTCATCTGTGAAACTACGCAGAGGGGACATTTTCCTTATGCTGGGTCAGCATTTTCTGGCTTTCTGTAAACACTCTCTCACATGATGCTTGTTAATAGGCTTCCTCATGCAGAAAATTCTTGGCAGCCACTGGAAAAGTTCTCCAAAAGACTGATTACTTTCCCTGTGCCCGAGGCCGGTTGCCGATCATGGCCCTTACATAGCATGACAAACACTGTTAATATCAGAACAAGCAGCCAGGACTGTGAAACACTCAGTCATGCACCAGTTAAAGCTTGGCCTATCAACACCCCAGGAGGTATATTAATATGCTGCAACTTGTTGGTACTAGTTCCCAAGAGTTTTAAAAGAGGAGAGGGGGATGGAGGATGGAAACAGTGAAGGATGAATTTAGCTGTAGTTCACCCAAGGGCACATTGCCATGGCCTGAGGACACTAATGGGATGGGACTGTCCCTGCCAGCCTCTCCTGGAGTATTTCCAACCCTGCTCCTGGCCCAGGACCCCATTTCAACCCAAGTGACCCCCACACGAAGGCTGACATCCCATCCTGCCCTCAACCCTGTCCCCAGGGACGTGCCTGATGCCTGGGCTGGGGGTCCCCATGGCCTCTTCCCAGCTACCCTGTCCCTACTGAGGCGATGGGGTGGATTCCAGCTGGTAAAACCCTCCCCTGCCACCCCCCTGAAGCCGTGACACCATTTGTGTTTGGGAAGCTCCAAGGCTGACTTTACAGACTCCACCACTGTTTTTCCCCAACCTAAGGACACAATGCACACTTGTATCATGACAAGTTGGACAAACCCTGACATCTTATTTCCTGAAGATATTGTCCTCTAGATGAAATAAATGTAGGTATTTCTGTGAGGAATCAGAATGTTGATAATTTTTAGTGGCGGTAATGATCCTGCATGTCTACTGTGCTAAGCAGATGGATCCCTAAGCACTTTGCAAATGTTGCTACTCATGTTAATGTAAGAGAGAGTTCAGCAAAGCTGGAGAAAAAGATTAAATGCAGTAATTGTAACAGTGGGCAGCAGCACTACAATAACTCAAGACAAATGAAATGTTGAGTGACCCTCTGCAGTATATGGCGGACAGGACAGAGGGAGGAAAGCATTTAGAAAAGCTGGGTGGAATTTGACTAAGACAGCTATGCTGGGTAAAAAAATTGTTATGCAGCAGTTATTGCAAAATAATTCTCTTTACCTGAGCTGTCACATTTAAACGTCACAAAGCTGTCTGGTGGAGTTTTGCAGTGGAAATATGTATGGAAAATACGTATGCATACAACAGTGGAAAATAAACCTCCAACACATCCTTCCCAGGTCTTTTGGGTGAAGTACTGAACATTTATGAGCAAATAAAAAAAGAAGAAAAATATGTAGATGTTAATATCCTTGAATGCAACACTTAAAATTAGGACCAGATCATGCTTTCAAACAGAGTTTGGATTATAGGATAGGTCTGCATGATCCAAATCGCCGTGAGCTTATACAAACTTATAAAACTGTATTATGGCAATGTCACTTCACTAAACTCCAGCTATACAAGTTCAAGATCTGTGTATTGTGTATTCCCTAGTGATTTTGTAGGCTTTGTTTATTGTGCCTGAAAAAAAATCCAATTTAGAACTGTGTAATAAACACTTCCTCTAATCTCAATAAAAGACACAAGGAAAGCATGTGGCATGGGCTAGAAATGTCCAGAGGAAACTTTGTTGTAAGGAACCTAAGCCTTTAAAATTTTTTGGTTTTTTTTTTTTTTTCTGATTCCCAGGCCTTAGACAAGACTTCCATGTGCACACACAGATGCTGAATTTCACCTTCTACTTTATAAAATGACTGAACAAGTTATAATTTAGATTCCCCAAAAGAGGTGCATTATTAATGACTGACACACATGAAGTTCTTTCAGCTTCTTTCTCGTATCACCCTGTATAAATTTTTTTTCCTGGGACTCCATGCCTCATCTTTGCTCACACTGATGTTTTAATAGGACACCTCAGTTTGGAGGCGTCCTGTTGAATAGAGGATTGGAGGTATCAGCGTTCACGTGCAAGCTATGGTGCATTGTGCTCCTGGCAGCTATTGAAGCATTGCTAAGAATGGAACATAACGGAAAAGATGGGTCTGAATGAGAATGTGGCTCTGCAAAACCTGGATAGATGGTGAAATTAAATGCATGTCAAAGTAAAGTGATGCCTGTAGGAAAGCCATCACACGAATTTCATTTGTAAAATGAGAGTTCTGACCTAACCTTTGCCAGTCTAGAGGGAGATTTTGGGGAAACAATTGATAATTCCATGAAAATGACAGCCCAGTGCTCAGCAACAACAACAACAAAACCGCAAATGTTAGGAACTATTGGTAAAGCAGTAGAGAACAAAACAGAGTTCATTATGCCTTTATATAAATGCATGGCATGTCTGTGCCTTTATACTGTTCTGTTCTTTTCATCTCAGAGAGAATATAGTAGAACTGGAAAAAGGTTCAATTGTCCTTGATTGTCAAGGGCTATCAATATATGGGATGTGTGCTGTGCAAGGAATAGCTAAGTAAGCTAAGATTCTTCATTCTGGAAAAGGGATAAATTACAAGGGACATGCTTGAAAGCTATAAAATCAGGAGTGAGGTGGAGAGAATGAATGGGAGTTGATGGTTCACTGTCTGTTCCACTATGAGTACTAGGGATCATCAAGGTAAGATAGTAGGAACAGCTTCAAAACAAGCAGAAGTAGGTTATTCTTCATGTAGCAGGCAATACGTCAGTGATACTGCCAGCAAAGTATGCAGTGAATACTAAAGGTTTAGAGGGGAACAAGGAGAGACTGGACAGGTTAACGGAAGAGAAATATATTGGAAAATACCAACTACACAGAAGCCAGACTTAACCCAGGAAATCCTTGAACTGAAAATAAGGTGGTGACTGGCAAAGTGTCATGGAGGTGTGCAGTCTATTCTTCTGCTTAGTCCTCCCTAGTTAAGCCCCTTAGGGCAGCTGTAACCTCAAATCCTGTCTTCTGTCAGCCTTGGGTCTCACCAGTAGCTGACAGTTCTTGTGTTCATTCAGAAGCAATGACCTAGTAAAGGGAGAATTCTTCAAGTCTGGCACTGAACTTGGCAGTGCTAGGCTAGCAGTTGAACTTGATGACATTAAGGGTCTTTTTTTTCACCCTAAATGCTTCTATGATTCTTTATTTTTCATTTTTGTTTTTGTTTTCTTTAAATATTAGTGCAGTTGATAGACTATATTTAGCCTCTATTGACCTATGTACTAATGTCTCTTTATGTATCAGGCCAATGCAGTTCATATTCCAGAGGTGTTCTTGTGTCCATCAGTGTAAATATGTTCTTTATGTTCACAGCACAATTCCTCTTTTTTGTCTTTTTCCTATCTGTGCCTTTCATGCCTGTGCTATGTCATTTCTTTTGTAAAACAAAGGAAAGGCCTTTGTATTACACAAGGAAATCTAATTTGCTTTTCACAATGGACCTAAAACCAGTGATTGATGTTCTTCAGTAATTAAATTCTGCTACTGGCAGGTAGCTGAATGTAAGATTTAGGAAGACAGGGAGAATGGGTGAAAATGGAAAATATATTAGCAATTTTCATGTCCTGTGCTACAGTGTTCAATATTCCAACCATTTATGTTTGAACAGGTGAACAACTTTCTAATACAGGAGGATAACCCTATACATTGAGGAGGAAAAGACTGATAATTATCCTGCCTATTGAGAGAGGAATTACTGAGGACTGAATGCCAGTATACATTGCCTCAGGAGAAGAAAGAAACAAAAATTGCGGGTATTGGACAAGCCAGAAGTTATAAGGAAAATAGAATCCTTTGACAATAATGGTCTCTTTCAACTCCGTGTTGTTGGTAGACCTCATGCCATTCTCAGAGCACCTCTGCACAGCACAGGACCTCACTGTATGCAGGACTCAATGTAAATCTTGCAGATGTACTCATGGAATGGAAACTTAAGCCCAAGACTGTGTTGCTGTGCGACCACTAACATATTTTGCCTCTCAGTTTTTCTGTTGAAGCTTTCTGTGTCTGTGTTCAGAAGGCTGCTCAGTGCCCAGCAGGCTTACCTTCATATTAAGCAAGGCAAATGATATACATTACCTATGGTTCATTCTTTTTCTCAGCTTCTCTGCAGGGAAGAAATAGTGTATACTGGGTGGTATTTTATTTGCATATTTGAACCTTATACTGGTCTTTGGTAAATGTAATTCTTCCATTTGAAGACTTTCAAAAGAGCTAGATGTTCTGAATTATGTGTTACAGCTAGAAGTTACCTGGAAGGTACAGCCTACATGTAGGATTGTAGCAGTCAACCAAACAAACAGCGAAATACCTTCTGATCTTAAAATCTACAAATAGCTGAATCACGTAGCTGACCAAAAAGGTCTTGATGGCCAGAATAAATGTCACTATGCAGGGTAAATTTATAAGCGCTCCACTACTGAGCCGCATTATAGCTTGGTGGGCTTTCTAGTTTTTTTTTTTTTTGTTCTCTGTCAGAACATCATCTGCAGAGCCCAAAGATCTTTGGTGCCTGGGACAGTTAGTGAGTATTCAACTTGCTTTTGTAGCCTTATCAACTGGAAACAGGCACATGAAGTCAGACTGGAGACTGAATCCAGGAACAAAGTAGTGCTGGATACACTCTTGCAATCAGGATTCTTCCCACTGTGTTGACAGGTTTCTTTTGTGGTAGCTTAATTTTCTAGCTGATGTTCTGATCTAAATAAGGCCACTGTCATTAAATTAAAAAGTCATGATGATGTGATTGCCTTTGGGAGGCATAAAACCTAAAATGTTTGACATATTGGGATATCCACACCTTGGCAATATGGTGTTTTATGGAAAGTAGAAGTAACAGTCAGGCTTTCTGTAGGTAGACGAAAGAAGACACCAAAACCATCTCAGATTTACTCAGAACTGTGACACAACCTTGACATCCTGTAACTTGTGCAATTATTATTTGAGATAAAAAGTGATGCAATATTTCCTTATTGAGCTCTTTGCTTTGAAAGTGAAAGTTCATCCATACAAAGGGTACTACAAAGCCTTTGCTTTTCGTCAGTCATCAAACAGCAGGCTAGTGAGGTGAAGACCTCACACTGACTTTTGCACTCAGGCAGTGGTCAAAACAAGACTTCAAGTGTACAAGTATGGATACATGCAAATCCCTGCACGGAAAGGAAAGTCCCAATATTCTGCTCTCTGTCCTGTTTCTTGTCTGCAGAAAGTGCTAGGACACTTGCTGCATATGCTGCTGATGAATATAGGAACATTTTGGTCACTGCCATAAGATAAATTTCATCTGTTGCAGTTTCCTGAGAAAATACACTGGAGGACAAATACTATAAAATTATAGCCTTCCAGGTTTTAAGCATTCTTGTCAAAGTGGTATTTTTAAGAGTGGTTATAACATTAATATCAGAGTGGTCTTTTCCAGAGTGGTTTCAATTTTAAGAACTCTGCTCCTCTTATTCACAACATGGGGGTTGTTTCTCATTAAAAGTCCTCAAATCTCTAATATTTGCAGCTAACAGCTTCTAAATGAGGACTAAAAACTACAGTAGAAAACTAGCCAATGAATGATTAAGAATGACATACATAATACAAACAGTTAAAATCTCCACAAGCAGATTTCTCCAAGTTTCTTCTTTCCTTTCTCTTCCCACGCTAATGGTAAACAGCTTTGTGAAAATCTAGTTTTGTTTTATAGCTCACAGAGAGCAGTTACATTTTCTCCTCTTCTTATATGTAGAGGTTTTAACCCTACTTTAACAAGAATTTAGCAAGAGAAGACCCAAACCTGAGTATTTTCTCTGGCTAGCTTATAAGACCATTTGATTTTCTTTAGCTACTGTCTTCTGATATTGCCTTCTGGGTGTCCCCACACTTTAGTTGATTCAGTATAAGATAGCTGATGGACACAAAGAACAAAGGTACAACTTTAGAAGAAGAAAGGTCACTTCTAAAATGCATATTGAAACAAATATTCATTTGTTCACACTCACCTAGTGTAAAGGAACTCTTTTCTTTTTCTTTATACTAGCACAGCCACTTGACAATGTTACTACTTTCTGTCTATTTTGTTATGAAATAATGTTTACAGCTGTCACAGGTGGTACTGCACCAATCATGAGTATTCGAAGGAGAGGAAAAATATTTTTGGTTTAACAAGGAAAAAGAAACACCAGCAAACAAAAGGAAATAATATGAGAAGCAATCCTGATTCCCTCCCCAGTAAAATCTTTATTTGCATCGCATAAGCACTGAGGCAGATTACTATGTGCTTTTGGTACTTTTGCTCAGAAATTATCTTCTGTCCAAATGCATTTTATGTCATTTGATAAACAGAGTGACAAAAAGTGGTCTTTGCTTTGTAACAGGGGTTATTTCTTCAAGAACTGTAGAGACTGGTGTAGACTTGAATAACTTTCAAAAAGTGTGGGTTTTATGCCAACCATGAAAACGCAGGACACAGCACTGAAACTGAACTGCTGAGGATGAGGGCCAGGGCCAGGATATGGCCATGTGCCACGTCCCATCAGGGACTTCAGCCTACATTTCTAGCCAGTATAGATTCATCTATTCTGGTGTCAACATTATTACTTTAACTAGCTTTTCTCCTTCAGGCATACTGGCCCACCTCCCAAGACATATTTATTAAATGCAATATTATTAAAATTCATTTCAGACTCTCTTTGCCAAGACAAAACAAACCAAAATTCTGTGTCTCTTCCTGTATAGCTTATCTCAGCTCCCTTTCCAACAGCACTCTAGAGGGTTCCACCTGTAGTAAATCTGACAGTGTTGCACCTGCAGTGCATACACTTGTGTATACCCTCCCAATAACTTTGAACCCATGGGTGAGTCAAAAGACACCTGTCTGAGAGACAGAAAATGCAGAGGGATGTGGAAAACAGAAGTCTGAGTTTATAATTCAATAAAAGGGTTATTGAATTATAATTGTGATTGTTCTTTTCCAAATCAAGTAAATGTCTAATAATTTTTTTTTGTTGTTTAATAGACTTAGTCAATAAACAGAAATATAAGACCCTTCATCCTGTACTGGCAGCAGGCTGAACCACCTCACTCTGTGTATTTGCCCAGTAACTCCAGCAAACAAAAGAATCATGGAAAAAATACTTTGACAAGGTCGGAGATGGCCTATAAAGTATTTGACGCTTTTGTTAAAGGCAAACAGGCATTGAAAATTTTGGAAAAAGGAACAAGAGGTACTTTGCTGCATTAGTGCTACGAATAACTGAGCAGCTCATTATTGACTAAGGAAGATAGTAGTGTCTATTAAAGGTACATGTATAAAAAATAAGAGAAATTTTCAAAGTTCTCCAAAAGAGCTGGCTAGAAATGTGTCATAGAAACCTTGGCAAAAGAAAGATGGCTAGAAGAATACTAAATTTAGGGTAATACTAAAAAAAAAAATAGCATAGAGATAGCATAGAGTACATAGAGAATGGTTAACCTGCTCTCTGAACAAGGCGGAAAGGCAGAAAATCTGATGAAAAATTAAATCTGGAAAGAAGTAAATGATAAAATATGTAAATATGAAACAATTTTATGGCAAAGAAGTCTTGTGAAACAAGCTTGATTTTTTTTTTTAATTTTTAATTTAGATTTGGTTTATCAAGATGGATAGACTTCTTTGATTTAGCACTACATTTGACCATTATTAAAAAAATTGCTTCTTATAATATCAGTACTGAATACCTGACATGGAATTAAATGCTGGCCAAATGGTAGATCTCAAGGAATTAATGCACAGAGATAAATGTTAGTGAATGGGATTCTTCAATGGGTCTAAGGGTTATAAAGTTCTGATTCCAAAACTACTTTCAAAAATATGTTAAGAATTGCCACTTGGGGTTGTATGCAGTGGAGATAACTGATGAAAAATGAGGAAATTATTTTAACTTCCACATGCTAGAATAAGATTAATGTTAGAATAATGTTTTTTGTTCTGGCACCTTCATTTTTAAATGTTGTTGAGAAATTGGAGATGATGATAGAATGACATTATGAGAGAAGCAGAGGAAAGGCTTCACAAAGGAGAAGCAGAGGAAATACTTCACAAAGAAAAACCCACCAAACTCAGTCAGTTTATCAGACACAAGACCTGGTGACAGTGTATAAATATCTTAATGAAGAAAAAAATAGAGTTTCCTAAAAGGTTCCTCTGGAATCAATGTTTGAAAGCAGAAAGCAGGCAAATTAATCTGAAAAACACAGTGCAGGTTTTTAGCAGGGATTTCCATTACAGGTGATTATTCTCAGGAGAGGTGTATTTTTTTCCCATTGCTTCGTATATTCATCAAGATTTCATACCTTTGTAGAAGTGAGACTTTTGTCAGAAACAAGTCTTTAGGCTCCACGTAGAGGGGATATAAAATTGGCCTGTGATACAAAGACCAGACAACCTAATAGTCCTTTCTGAGTTTAGATTTAATGAATCTCTAAATGATTCTTAGAGAATTCTTGTGCATGTGATACTATGTATAAATTAGTTGGCAGCAAAAAGTATCAAAGGGCTGTACACATTTCAACCAAGAAATGAAATGCCCTGAACTCTCAAGAGGATCCTTTTGTAGAAATAGCAAGAAACATCAGCCTCTCTTTCAGCAGTTGAATAAAGGCCAACTATTAAAAAAGATGAAAAATTAGCACCTTCTGTTGCTGTCAGTAGATCAGTATAACACTTGTAGCCTAGTCAGTGCTCACCTGTGAGTCAGTTTAAAAGACTTCAGGACAAACAAAGGCTGTGTCTCAGAAAACCATGAAGCATTATTGAGATGACAAATTCCAAAGGTACATGAAGATTTAGTAGGAAAAAGGTGGGGACAAGGATGAACAGGTGAAAAGGAAAATGTCTCTGGGACTATGAAATGACTGACTAATACAAAAGAATTGTGTTCCTCTTGCAAGGGTATTGAATTTAGCAGGAGAATTAGTGAGAGCTAAACAAACTTGTATTTACATAAAAGCACACATCTCAGTGAGTGAAAGAACATTTCTTTAAAATAATTGATTGATTTATTTTCCATCTTTCACCTGGAAACTCATCCTTAATAAAAAAGAAAAATGTGCTTTGCAAAATCTGAGATCCGTTCAATATCCACTCCGTAGAAAGTCTTGTCACACTTTTTTCCTATTCATCAATGATCTTAAGATGGCCAGGCTGGAATCAAAGGAAATATTATTATTCTGCAGGTAAGAGTGCTTGCAACATGCCAAGGGGTGTTTGATTGAACTTTAATGGATAAAGCACAGAAAGCAAGTTTCATTGGTCTAGAGAAATAATACAATTATTTATCATTCAGTGTGAAGTCAAGAGTTCTGTAAGTTTACTAATAATTCTGATGACTTCCAGATAAAATTATAGAAACGATCATAAATACCCTGAGCCATAGAATATTGCCTCTAAGGAAATAAAGGCCTTAAGCAGTGTAGACTTTTCTGTGGGCAGAAGAAATTCATTGGGAGGTTTCACAATTTGTCATCAAGGAGTGGGGGATAGTTTTTCTCCCAACTTGCGGTTTCCCGCAATAGTAATTGGTTCATCTGAAGCTCCCATTTCCAGTAAGGTAGGTTGGAAATTCTGGAAAAAATTCACTGTGGATTGCAGCTTTATCTCTGACAATTCTATTTTCACAAATCTTTTGGCGGTCTCAGTTCCCTTCCCTTCCCTTCCCTTCCCTTCCCTTCCCTTCCCTTCCCTTCCCTTCCCTTCCCTTCCCTTCCCTTCCC
>JAWWMP010000132.1:59599323-59624139 GCA_035047865.1 Dendrocincla tyrannina | reverse complement strand
ACTTGTGCTCTAAAGAATCTGTGAAATCTTAACTTGTGGAGATATCAAAACCTGGACTAAAGACCTCCAGATGCCTTGCCTTGCCTTGCCTTGCCTTGCCTTGCCTTGCCTTGCCTTGCCTTGCCTTGCCTTGCCTCGCCTCGCCTCCCCTCCCCTCCCCTTCCCTCCCCTTCCCTTCTTCCTACACGGGTAGGAGTGCTTGGATCTCCCAGCTGAAATCAGGACTCCTGGGTTGTGATTTTTGTTCATACAATATGAAAAGACTGTCTATCTGAAGTGTTCAAGTTGATAAAACAGAAGACATAATTATTATCCAAAGAAGTATATTAGTCTTATTTTGCAAATGAAGACCTGAAGTATGTAGAGGGCTGAGGGGCTTGTTTTTAATACCACTGTTAATCCTCTTCATTCATGCTGGTTCTTTTGGGGCCAAGCCTGGTTTTGCATATACTGAATAACTATTCCAGCATCTCATTAACACATAATCAGCCCTGCTTACACTTTGTTATTCAGCACCTGTTTATTTCCTGTTTCTTTCAGAAAAATCACCTGCCCTAGTGAGCCAGGATATTATCATCTCATCCTGTCACATGCAGCTCCTGCAGTAGAACAGGGAATTGAATCCAGACTCTATCCCTGACTAGTTCCTCACTCACAATGTCATTTTTCCTTATGGCTGGTAATGGAGACTAAATGGTCATGGTTATGGTGACTAAGGATAATAGCACTGGCTGCCTTTAGTCAGCTTTGTTTTTAATTAAATCGTAGTTTAATTCAACTACCATGCTCAGTTCATCTGCAATTAGTCAGCTTCATACAAATATTTACATGACACGAATCCTGACATGTTTTTTACTCCTCTGCCATAATAAAGGCCAAAATGACAAACTTTCATTTGCTTTAGCCTGAATCCAGTTTGACACTCCTGGCTGAGCAAGCTCCTTGGCGCATTTCTGCTGAAATCCCACATGTACACATTCTCTACTGCAAATGCTGAGTAAGCAACCATGATTTAGATGAAATACTGGGCCTGGGGCTACAGAAAACTGCATGGATTATCTGGTCCAACTGCAAATTCACTTTCAAAGGTATATCTATAGCTGCCAGCCATACAGCAGCTTCTGTTCTCTTGACTACGTTTCCTCTAGTTCATGTATTAACATTTGGTTGCTTACCAAACTATACTCTTCAAGGCAAAATGTCTGTTAATGTCTCAGTGGAGTCGTGACCAGGGTAATGAAAATCATTACTCATGAATACATTATACCACAACTGAAAAAAATAATCTATCAAATTAATGTAATTGTCAAAGAACATTTGTTCCTTGATAAAAACAGCAATAAGCACAAGTACTGCACTTCAGCCCAGAAAGATGGTTGAAACTTTATCAAATTCAAGGTTTTGCTTCAATATTACTTATGATATTCATTGAAATTTTCTCAGTTTTGAGTTCTGGAGGTGAACAAAGGTGGCTTCTGAATTAAGCGGGTGACAAGGCTTTTTAAGAGGCTAGCAACAAGGAGCTGAATAATTTTCCCAGGCAGCTTCTAATGGTGATAGCACTGAAAATAGAGATGCCCACATGGGGGTCAGTATCTTCACCCAGGTAACCAGAGAAAGAACGAAATGTCCTCAAATTGCACCAGATTAGATTGGATAGATTTATATTAGACTTTTTTTTTTTTTTTGCCATAGAAAGGGCTGTCAAATATTGGAAGAGGCTGCCCAGGGAAGTGGTGGTGTCACCATCCCTGGAGGCATCTAAAAGACATGTAGATGTGGTACTTAGGGGCATGGTTTAGTGGTGGACTTAGCAGTTAGCAATTGGACTCAGTGATCTTAAAGGCACTTTCCAAACTAAATGATTCAATGATTCTGCAAGCCTGTGATTTCAATTACAAGGCATACTCACTAGACCAGTATCCTGATGTGTTAGGTGCTGTAGAGGCTAAATATAACACCTGAACCTAAAGGCATAAATATAGAAAATAAAAGATTAAAATAAATGAGAGAATCTGAATAGGTTAGTTGGAAAAATAAAAACAACAGTTCTTTCCTTTGGACTTATTAAATTTGAAAAAAAAAATCTTAGAAATAAGTTTTTTGAGAGGAGAAGTTGTTAAATAATATAAAACAAAACCTATTCCTCATTTGAGTAATATAACATATTAATGATAGTTTCTTTCTTTTATTTTTTCAGGTCATCAGATTTATCAGCCCTGCTGGCAAAGTTGTATATAAATTAGAACAAAAAACAAAATTGTGGTGAATTTCCTTCAGTCTTGTGTTGCCTACCATCAACTTTATTGCCCCGACAACATTAACAACAGGAGCCAGCACTCTATATCCTGAGATGTAATTAAAATACACACAAAGCTCTGGGCCTATATACAGAATACATTGCGAAATTCATGTGAATTGGAAAAAATTCGATACTGCATTCTGAAAAAGCTTATTCAAGCCACTAGTTCTCCTACAGTGATGTTTTATTTTTACTTTTCTCTCACAAAATTACTGGAGAAAGGGTGTTAGAGTTTCAAACCCTAAGGGAGAATTCCTTCCAAAAAGCTTGGAGTCAATGCCCTGGTGTGGTGGGGATGGTTAACAGAGGATACAAAGAATGCGCATATCTTGATATCATCTGCCTTAAGCACAGCCTTTTGTTCTGATTTTCCCCCAGTCTGGGAGGGGAAAGACTGGCTGCAGTTGGGGGAAGGAACTGGTTTTTCTGGTTTTTCTGTGCAAGGCAGGAGCTCAGCTCTTGGCGGAGAGAGGAGGACGGGGACACAGACACTCCGATCTCGGCATCGCTGGATATTGCATGGTGTTCCTCTTCCCTTCTCTAACTCGACCATTTTTCATCCATGAGCGATTATAAACACCAGAAAATTACCGTGAGGAAAAAGAGGGAGAACCCCCTGGTTTCCCACCCCTGTGGAGACAGGATTGTTGCTGCTTCTGCCTTCCCATTTTTCTCACAGAAACGAACCTGAGAACTAACTGCCACCACTCTGAGGGAGCCCAGCCGGCCAGGCGCGACATCACCACTTGCTGTCCGTAAATGTTATTGCAACCCCTGGGAGAGAGTGGCCAGCAGCGGAGGGTTCTGTTTTCTAAATTTAAAGGAGAGGGATTATTTCTTGGCCAGCATAATATCTTAGTTCTCTTTTGAACTAAGACAAAGGGGTTTTGTGAAAAAAACTGAAGGTCATATTACCAAGGCAATATTAAACTACGTGGAAAATGTGTTGCAGAAATGAAGGCATTAGCATTTAAACCAACCTGATTTAGATGATACAGATGTAAAACTTGATCTTTTCATACAGTAAACCTCTTTTATTGTTACCAACTGTAGCACTACATCTTTCATTTATAAATGCTGTGTTTACTCCATTTGCCTGTGAGTTAGGTTCCTCCTTGGCACAGAGTTGGAATTATTGTCCTTGTCCCTTTTCTGACCAATCACCTATGTTTAGAGCATGCTGGGACAGGAAAATAAACTTTCCAAATTGGGGTGGATTCTGGCTTGTCTCGGATGGAGGATGACTCTTTTATTGATGTAACCCAAGCCTAGATCTAGGGTGAAGAATTCAGGTGTCTGTGCTCAGAGCTGGGACAGCCTTTGCTCCAGCAACCCAAAGCACAGGGCACAGGACAAAAATTCTTTAAAGGGCAGGTGTAAGAACAGCTCCCCGTGCATATTTTCCTGTTCAGTGTCAGCACAGGAAGAACTGTGTGGCAGGAGAAAGAAAGGATGATGCTTTGCCTGCTGGCACTGGTGAGCCCTTCAGTCAGCTCAGATGCTCATAAAACCCCAGCCTGACAGCCGCGGCTGCCAGCACTTAGCTTTCCTCTTCACTAATATTTCAGTGTTATCCCATGGCATTACCTCACTGTTTCTTTTGTCTCTGATCTGATATATTAAAGCTTTGTACTAAACTTTGTACAAAAGAATCTGCTTCACAGTGTGAAAACAGTCTGTCAGGGCAAAGCACCCATGCCAGCTCAGGACAAAAATACCTCTTTTAACACAGATATGTGTCTTCTAATGATTTAAGCTCAAGAATTCAAAGTCATTCTTTATTTCTCCAAAACAAACAAACAAAATCTCAATCATGGCTTAAATGATCCTTAATTCAATAGCTGGCAAACGACAAAAATACCAGATTTTATTACAGCTCCTAAATGACTGTTGTAAATTTGTGCCGAGGTATCCTTTCTATCATCTCCCCTGAGCATTATCTGAGTTCGCTGCCTTATTTGGTTGTAGTTTATAAGGTATTATGTTATTTTAGCTTGAAAATAGGGAAAAGAAAAATGACCATAACAATCTGGGTATGCATTCACCAGCTGCTCTTCAGATAAGATAAGCAATACTGGCAATCTTTGGCTTCCTGTGACCACATTTTGAAGTGAGAGATATCTGCTGTAAAATGCACATATCTCTGACTAAGTGTGGTTTTGAGGGAACACAGAAGGTCAGATGTAATTCGATGTCATATTACACCATGCGTTGACTTAAGAAATCAGAGGTGCAAATCACTTAATAAGATTACTGTGAGGTGTATAAGAGCGGGATATTTCAGCATGAAAAGAGTGCAGGAAGCCTCAAGACACATTATGAGAGTAAATACTGATGCACATTTAAAATATTTTTTGAAGAAATTTGCTCTAAGTATTAGCTAGTGGAAAGAAGTAACCGTTTGCAAAGAAAAGCACCATTAAAAATTGTTTGAGGTAACAAAAAGATCTAGTTGGGAGAAACTTTTTTTTTCTTTCTTTTTTTTTCTCTTTCTTTTCCTATTCAATTGAAAGAACTAAACCTTAAGACTCCAAAGCAAGTACCTACAAGACATCTAAATCACAGTAAGTCATGTAGATAGCTGGAATGGGCTTATTCAGCATCTTCAAAAGCTTGTTGCTGGACGGGGTGCCATGAACTCTGCTGGCTATGGAACTTGAGGGATTTGACAGGTGCCCCTCAAAACACAATTATTTAAAGTATTTTTGGAAGGGCTGGTAATGTATGAGGGATGTTTTACTCTCTATCTTTGTGGCGGAATGCAAGAAGATGTGAGCAGTGGTGATGGTGGAGAAGCAGGGAGGAGCACAGTGCAAGGTCTCTTGTAGAAATTGTTATGACCCATGCTGAAGGCCTAGGTCTCTGTGAACATATGGTTTTATTTATTCGTGTTCTATACATATATTTTTATTCTGAATCAGACAGAATCCAACCTTTCTGGTCAGGAAGAATCATTTAATTGCACTTCCTATAAGATATGCATCACAAACTATTACTCATCACAAAATATTACTCAGTTACCCATTCTCTGAGACCAGCATCTTGTTTTTTGCTAGTAGATATGTTCCATAAAAGTATCAAGTTTAAATCTGAAGACACATTTAGAGGGATGATAGAGGGATAATACAGAATTTCCTTAATAGTTTGTTATATGTTTGCTTTAGAAAAAAATAAAATTAAAAGAATTGTCACTTTAGCTTTTCACCACAGGCCTAGATTTTTTCTTCTGCATTGAAGAACACTTTAGCACCAGGTATTTCCTCTTCACGAATACAGTCATATTTTTGAAGGAATTGTATAAGGAATACAACTTATTTTTTCACCAATCATAATGTGTGAAGAACATCAGCAGTGAAATTGCTCTCTGTGTACATATCGACAGGTGGGCAACTTATCAAAGGAACATGTTCCTGCCAAAACAGACTTGTTTAGCTGAGTGTTAATCTTAAATATGTGAAAGAGGTTACCTGATATTTAAAATATTCTTTTGAGATGTACAATACTGTTGGGCTGTGAGCTGTTCCCTCTTGAGCCATTCCCATGCAGGATCCCTGAGCCATTGCAGATGAACAGAGGTGTTCCCAGCCCAACTTTCTTGTGCCACTGAGTGAAGACTACAACAGCAGATGAAACTCTGCTGGAATGCCTGGTAATCCTAGAACTCACCTTCTGGCCACAGGAAACTTGCCTTCATAGGCATGCAATTAAAAAAATTAGGTATTTCAAGGAGACTGTCCAGTCACCTAGTACTTAGTTTCTAGTCCTTTACTTTGCCTGTATATCATACCATTTGCTTAAGCTCATGTATAGCAGTCACAAAGCTAGAAAAGGAGAATGTTGGTAAGCAGCCTAAAGTTCCTCCCATCTGTGCAGCACACACACATTTTAACATATATGAACATAGATTGTATATAAATTTTATATAAACATACATATATATGTAGGTGTTTGTTTGAAGGTCTATTCTTAAATTCTTAGTGTGCTTTGAAGCTTTTTTGTTAAGGTGATGGAATAAATTGGAAAAATTATTTTTCACACTTTCTGTTGCTGACTGGTTGCAGTGTTTAGTGTCCAATCCTCAGAGATGAGATTCTGTCTGACATAGGGCCAGCTGCCCCAGTGCACTAGGTTGGGTCACTTTTAATAGGGCCCACATTTTCATAAGCCAGTCTGATTCCAGAGCTGATTGTTAAGTTGCAAGGTAAGATTTCAGCCTGCAGAGTTATATTAATTAAGAGTGTCAAAAGATTTCTATCTTTAAGATAAAGGTCCCACATTTCCCCCCATGCTTTTCCTGATTCACTGAGGAACTGAGAAATTATTGGACCTGTGATATGTTTACCATGAAGGTGACTTGCACCTGAACATCTGTCTGAGACATCCT
The DNA here is from genome assembly GCA_035047865.1 of Dendrocincla tyrannina. Lineage (NCBI taxonomy): Eukaryota > Metazoa > Chordata > Aves > Passeriformes > Dendrocolaptidae > Dendrocincla > Dendrocincla tyrannina. Next base: position 59,617,453 of record JAWWMP010000132.1, on the reverse strand, counting down.
AGGCACTGATTATTCTGCTATAAAGCATGTCCACATGCAGGCTCAGTGACCCAGGTTTTTCAGATACAGAGAAGTAGCTCTGACGTGGCTGCTAGACATCTGTAAATCCTGGGCACCTGACTAGACTTCAAATTCAACCTGTCTAAAATAGCCAGTGAAAAATGAAGGTTTGTCTGAGAAACCTGGATGTACGACATCTGCCTTGATATAACTTTACCATAAAAAACAAGAGAATAAAACAGAAATATGTAAACAGGAATGCAGAAACCTACAGGGTTTTTTGACATGTGAAAATTATTCCTTCTGTGAAAAGGCTTATCTTCCTCAAGGAACTGGTATAAACTGTACTGTGACTCCCCAAGAGATCTACTGATATTAGCAAATCCACACAAAAGCAGTCACTTAAGGAGTTCCAAGATGTTTTCCAGAGTCATTTGAGCTTCTGAGATTTTCAGTCTGAAATCCTGTTTCCAGACATCTGACCCCTGGATACTGTACAGCCCTCAAAAATGTTTATTTTGAACTCTGAGATCCCCTTTTTCTGAGGCTACTAGACGACTCCTGTACAACAACAGTAATCACCATTTCTCTCAGAGTGGAATCAAAGACTGCCCAATTAGTCTGGTGCAAGGCAGTGTTTGTGTATGAATTATAACTAATGCAGAATTGAAAGGGAATTGTTCCATTCCTAGGTTGAGCACTGGTGGTGAAATTAGCAAATGTGATTCCTTTTTTCCCTCAAGGCATGAAGCTGGGGAAAAAAAGCAAGATGAGAAGGAAGCAGCTTCTGCGTTTTTCTTCTAATCAGCCATGCGTATTAGCGTATAAGACAAGACAGGAAGGTAATATGAGAATCAGGCAAGCAGCCAGATGACATTGTGTAAAGCATCTTTGTATAACTGCCAGCTAGTGTCTTATAATATTGAACACTGAAGTTTCTATTTAGCAGTGTTGATTGAATGGTGGGAAAAAAAAAGTCCAGGCAAGGATAATGTCTGTAATCAGCACTGCACAGTTGCTATTGTCTATGCTTGGTATACTTAATGGAGAAGCTAATTACCATGTATTCATTTTTTATTGCATTTACTATATTGCGCAGAGAAGTAATATGATTTTTTTTTCCCTCCATGGCTTTATAGAAAACAAACAACACAAACAAAACCATGGTGGATCCCCCCTCCCCACCCCAACCCTAATTAATTCTCATTAGGGCCACCGTTTTTATTTCCAAGAGGAAGTCAGAAGGCGAGGATAGCATGCCTGATGAGCTTGCTAACCTAGCCCAGTGTGTGCTTGGACTGGGCTGCTGATGGGTTTGAATGTGACAGGAAGGAAATGTACAAGCCCAATGCACAGTCGTTTCATTTAACTTCTCTGAGACACATTCATTTACCTACCACTTCCCATGCAGCTTTACAAAAATAAAAGGGCAAAGTACTCCTGAAAAGTAGTGGACTGACAACTTCTTTCTGCATGGTTGGAGAAGAGCAGTGCCATGAAAGCACATCCCAAGAATGACATGACAGTGCCCTAAAAAGTTTTGACCCAGTTCTGCAGTAGTTAGTTTGATCTCTCTCTGATCCTCAGACCATCCTCTGTGCCTGTCTAGTTCAAGCCATTTGGCAGAGTTCACATTCATTGACTGCTGTTATGGGGCATCTACCCCCACCAGCATAGGCAGAGGTCCCTGCAGAACACCGCCTGCAGCAATGACTCCTTTTAACCCATGGCCTCTTAGGTTGAGCCCACCCTTAAGTCAAAGTCTTTTGCTTCTGAAGAGGAGTGAGTGCCTACATCCTCAGCAGCCATCTCAGCCTCTAGGCTTGGACACAAACCAAAGGGCTCTCAGTCTTTCTTGATAGGGCTTTTCTTTGTGTAAAATACTTGAACAGCTACTGTGAGAGGGACTGGAACTTTTTCCTGAAGGTAAGTCTCCTAGGAGCTTATCTACTGACTCCTTCTTCCACTTTCACCTTGCCAATGTATAATTATTCCATGAAAAATGAGCATGTAGAACCTTCTTTGAATCGGGTCCTTGTGAATTTATATGCCAGCTAAAGTCAGTGTATGACTTTCAGTGAGAATTTTGCCACTAGGGGCCTGATTTTCAAGCATGTTTTGTAATTGTAAGATGCTGATGGTGATACCAAGCAAGATCTTTATGTTTGCGTCCCTAACTTGCATAGGAAAACAGCTGCATATAACTCTGATAAATATTTGGTGTTCATTGACTGTGCTTGGAGAGTTAATGCAGGCATTAACACAACCACTGCCAAACCAGTGCAACACTATTGAGTCCCATGAATTGTTTTGTAGCCCCTGAGAGAGGTTAGGATCCTGCTCAGGTCCCATCACTTTTCCTGGAAGGATCAAGTTCCACATTCATGCTGTGTTTAGAGTGCAAAAGGTATGGTGTCCACAGGGAACTGAGCAGCAATTGTCAGTTGCTGATTAGACGAATACTAACACCAAGACATAGCTAAAAAATGTCAGTCAAACTGAACTGAGTGCTGATTTTAACAAGCAGGTTCACTAAGTCTGGTCCTCCCACACCGAAGTAAATAGGAAGATGTTACAGTATTTATAGACTGGATTTCAGAAAGCAGAAGCAGCTAATGCACTCTCTTTATTAGGCATGCTCCCTGGTGCCTGCAAATGGCTGCATATTTCAAGCCTTATTTAATTTTTAATACAGCAACCTGTTATGTAATCAGATATATTTTGAGGGAAACTTATTATTGCATCTTGCAGTCTGATTGGTTTCCCTGTAAGAGTTCAGCAAGATGTTGCATGTGGTTTTTATGGGCAGAAGCTCCTCTCCTTTTCTCCTGCTGAAACTGAAATTAGAATGTCCTACTCAATATATGAGGTATATTAAGCACAAAGAGGCAGGGCCTGACAAAGTGGTAGGTAAGGAGACAGATTGCTCCTCTACTACAAAAAAAGGGAGTGAAGATTTCCTCATCTAATAATGAAGATTTTGATATAAAAAGCAGCCATTCCACCATGTGGTCCTATATTGCTGCCACAGAGTTTAGGCAAGGTAAGAAGGAAAGACCAGATAAAGATAAAGCATTTCAGTGTCTGTGAGACATTACTAGAAGGTCTCTAAGGAGTTTGGTTGCTCCTAGGTTTATAAATCTTCCTAAAAACATGAAACTGAGATCACAGGAACACAGAATAACAATTTGCTGAGTTGGAAGGGAGGGATCCACAAGGATCATTGAGTCCAACTTAGCCCTACAAAAGACCATCCCCAAGAGTCACACAATGTGCCTGAGAGTGTTGTCCAAACACTTCTTAAACTCTTTCAGGCTTGTTGTTGTGACCACGTCTCTGGGGACCCTGCTCTAGCACCCAATCACCCTCTGGGGAAAGAATCTTTTTCTAATATCCAACCTAAACCTCTCCTGACACAACTTCAGGCCATTCCCTTGGGTCCTGTCAGTGGTCACCACAGAGAAGAGATCAGTGCCTGCCCCTCCTCTTCCCCTCGCAAGGAAGCTGTAACTGCAATGAGGTCTCCTCTCAGTCTTCTCTTCTCCAGGCTGAACACACCAAGTGACCTCAGTTGCTCCCCATAGAGCTTCCTCTCAAGGCCCTTCATCACCTTCATTGCCCTCCTTTGGACACTTTGTAATACCGGATTATCTTTCCTATATTGTGGCATCCAAAACTACACACTATGTTCAAGGTGAGGCCGCCCCAGTGCAGATCAGAGGGGGACAATCTCCTCCCCCAATCGGCTTTTCCTGATGCCCCCCAGGACAGGGTTGGCCCTCCTGGCTACCAGGGCATTGCTGACTCAGATTCAACTTGTCATTGACCAGAACTCCCAGGTCCCTTTCTGTGGCACTGCTTTCCAGCATCTCATTCCTCAGTCTATCCCTACTTCCAGGGTTGCCCCATCCCAGGTGCAGAATCTGTCACTTTCTCTCATTGAACTTCATATGGTTGGCGATGAGTAAGACAGACATGGCTCAGGATCCTGTATTTCTGGTCTGCCCTCTTCTCTTATGGTAGACAGGATGTTGGAGCAATGTATTTAAAAGTAATCTATGTTGGAGGTGTGGTTTAATTACATTCACTATAAGTAAGTTTCCTCAGAAAAATGGGAGTTGAATATTTGAGAGAAACTGTCTCTGAATCAGCCTGTGGTGCTGAACAGAAAGTAAACCTTACCAGAGCTCAACCTTACCCATCCAGAGAGGAGATGAGAAAGAATCACAAGCTTCAGAAGAGGGAGATAAATCTTTATGATTACAGGGCACCTTCTCTGGGATGGTGGGTGCTGTAAAACAGCAAACCCTCCTGTTTTTTGACTTTTTATCTCTCTTAAGAAACCATGAAGGTTTTGTTTGAGCCCTCCCAGATGTATAATTTACAGGCTACCCAGATGTATAATTTACAGGCTACTTACAGATCCTCTTTCTTAAACCCTTCACTTGTGTAGCCAAGTCAGTGCCTACAGATAGGACTCAGTCTCAGCCTGAGGTCTGGCTCCATTTTATACTCTGAATGTAATCTTCTGCTTCCTAGATACCTTACTGATATAAAGAATCAACTGAAATGTCTTTTTTGCAGATGGAATTTTTGAGTTCTTGAAGTCATAAATATTTTCCCATACAAAAGATCTGTTTTTACTGAAAAAGATTTCTTCCAAGAAAAAAAAATCAAAACAAGGGGGGAAACAATCTCAGCATTCTGTAATTCCCTGTTACAGAACATCAGCAACTTCATTATGTGTTTGGACTACAGTGATAACAAAGGGCATATTTGAAGAAAATAGTGTCTAAAAACATAGAAGCAGATATGTTTGGGCCTCTTATGCAGGAACAAGCTTTCTGATTCCCCCTACAGTCACCTTGCCATACCTTTTGTCAGAAAGATGCTCTCAGCCCATCTTCTGAGCATTTCTGCAAAGTGTAGGGGGAAAAGAAATGAAGAAAATGTTAAGAAAATATCCCACATGGCCTATTTAGGCATGGTCGTAGGGGAACTTAGCCTGAACTGCATTCACAGGACTGCTTGCCATATTCAAGATAAGTTTAGAGTTGGTTCTCTTTAACTATATCACAGTATGCAATGCATGAGCACCAATTCAATATAGACTCTTTATTGAATTTGTATCTGTGTCTTTTCTTAACCTCACCATTTTTAGACAGTGTTTTCATCAAGATATTCAGCTTAATGTAGCCAAAGCTTGTAGTATTACCCATAGGCACTGATGAATAATTTTCATTTGAAAGCAAATATAAGTAGATTGCAACACTTTCCCTATCCTCTTTCCCTTTACGAGATAGTTCTATAATGTAGTATGATATGCAGAAAAATACTGAAATAGCAAGAAGATATTTAGTGATTTTTTTTTGCATATCTGGCAGGGAATCTGGAGAGCACAGATCTCAGTCTGAGTCTCTATTCAGTCCATCATTATTGGCAATAAACTAGACCATTGTAGCTAGACTATGGGCTTGAATGAGTAGTGAATTTATCTTGTTTTTTTGTCATCACCTTTACCCTTCATTAGCTCTGGTAACTCTTCCCAGGTAGGTTCTTAGCTCATGGCACATGTTTCTTAAATCCCCTTTTCTAAGGGCTAAGCTTGATGTGACACTTGGCATGGGCTAAGAGCACACGAGCAAGATGCGCTAGCACAATCATTTCCTAAGATGTGGTGGTATTTTGGACTGAAGACATCATCATCATCTCTGATATGTAAAGCCCAGCACAAGCACAGTCAGAAGGATGGCTTCTTCTTTGTTACCACAGACAGGAAGGCTTGGGTCTTACTAGGTATTAAAGAGGTAACAGGCTCTAATACAAAAAGAGAAAAACAAACAAGCAAACAACAGAACCAGCAAACCCAGCAAAAACAACAAAACCCCTTCCTCAGTAGGAAAAAAAATCACTCCAATTATAGGTGATCTGGCCATTTGATCTCATATGGCCCACACTACATTTGATTTTCCCCTCTCGGAGGTTTTGCTAATGCTACAAGACATGTCTTTAATTGGATTCCAAAACAAATAGAGTGTATGATAGAGCTGGTACCTTGGAAAGGATTAGTTCTGCTCCGTCACTCCTGTATATATTAAATTTTATTCAGTCATCATACACCCAAGAATAATGTAACTTATGGATATATTTTAAGGCAGTAAAGTGGTACACACTAGTGGTCCCATTAGAGGAAAGTGTCAAATCTAGTGCATTTCTAAGCACCCCATTTTAATCTTTCTACCTATATACTGTATAGAAGACATTAATATGTTGTTTTAATTTGAGACTCAGAGCCTCAAAAAGCTCTCATCAAGAACCATTTCCAAGCCTTGCAAGATAGAGAAGATAAAATAGAGCAGTAAAAATAAATAATTCAAGACAAATTTTATTCATTATGCTGTGTTTTCTGTGGGCAATGGTTTGTGTAATTTCTTCTACAGTGCCAAACTGAGCAGCATCTCCTTATGAAGGAGAAGCTTAGCTCTTTTCTTCACGTCAAATACTTGATTTGAGTACTTGGATCCTTTTATCAAGTTAAGTTTAAATCTGTCTGACTGTCTCTCCTTGTTTTTAACACCTTAACAATTGTGGAAAAAACCACCCCCTGCAATGTACTCTCAAATTCTGAAGTGTCTTGTAGGAAAGGAATATTCCATTTCTTTGCTGTTTAATCAAACTTATTTAGTCAATTCTGGTTTGCATTTCTTACAAGAAATTTGGTAAACCAGCTTTCTTGCCAGTGTGAAATACTGGGTTTGTTTGAAATTGCAAACTTCTGGCCTAGTCTGACCTTTTCACATGAAATTTACCTTGCATGGATCTTACATGCCCTCCTTTGGGTAGGGAAATTGTGTGTGTTTTAAAACAAGCTGGCCAGCCCAGTTTTGATTTTTTATAAATTAATACAAATACTAATAATATTAGATCATAAATTATTAACAGAGTGTAAAGTAAGCCTGTCTTTTTCAACCAGGGTTCTAAGTACCCCAAATAATTTTAAATATTCTGGATTACTGAATTTGCTCCACCTACTCATGGCTTCCTTTCTTTTCTTCCTGAAATATTGCTGTCAGGTAGGCAAGTCTCTTGCACAAAAGGCCATCTATGCTTGCTTAGATGTGGAGAAATTCTACAGGACAAGTCTTTAGTCTAGAATATATTTCTTATCAGCTAAGTAGAAAAAAGTGATCCCCTACAAAGATAGAGCTGGAAATATTTAGGGTCAATAGCAAGTCCAAGGCACATGAATTAGGGCTTGTCAGAGCCAGAGCAATATGTGGTGCAGGGGGCTGAGCACTGTTTGAGAAAGAAAGTCAGAAAAACCAGAGTGAAGTGACAGAGCAGCAGAAAGCAGTGATGAATGTAGACTGAGGTACTGCTGTTTGGACCTGGTGGTGGATGATGCAACCTGGATTTCTGCCCAGGACTGTGGCTTTAGCAGTTGATTTCCAATATACTCTGAGAAACAGGACATTGCAAGGATCTTGGTATTAATTGCATAGAGCAAAAAGAAGAAATAATGGCAAAAAGATGGGGCTTTGTCTTAATGAGACAAAGAGTAGGATGAAAGGGATAACTCTTGCTTTGTGGCCAATGCCACAGTAATGAGTTTGTTGCAGAATAAAATGAAAGTGGGAATCTATAGCTTCTACTCAACAGAAGCTTCTCAAAGACAATTCCATCATCATTACAGTTTCAGTAAAACAGTAACTTTCACTGTCTGTCCAGACAGAGAAAATCAAGCACTTTAAAAGTTTTGTCTGTAGCAGGCAAAATGCCATCTAACCAGATCCTGGGATCACACTTAGGAAGCAATTTGGAAGTGCTTCAGCTGTAAGCCCATGGCCTTGCATCAGACTGGATAAATCTGGTGGAAAACTGGTCTCTTCCCTGGTACTCACTCTCGGTGGAACTGATCCAGGGAAGAATTCTGACATCAGGGTCAGAAGAGAAACAGGTAACAGTTTGTACCATTACATCCAACTTCCCAAGAGTATTTTTGCTGTGTTCAGTCACTCTTCATCTTTGAGGAAATGTTATGTTGTTGGATTTTTTTATAAAGTCTGTAACACAAGAACAGCCTCAGATTAGTTTCTTTGTCTTAATCTTTAACTCAACCTCTTTAACACAAGCCAATACCTTGAGCAGAACTGCTCCCTTGATTCTCCGACTGAAACTGCATGTGCGCTGTCTGACAGTCTCTTGGTGAACTAGTAGTTGGAGTGTAAACAAACTCAGTTGAGAGCTCTGTAGCCTTTCAGAAGGACCTCAATAATTTGGAGAGATGGGCAGAGAAGAAATGTCTGAAGTTCAGCAAAGGCAAATGCAGGATCCTTCACCTGGGGAAGAATAAGCCCCTGCACCAGGACAGGCTGGGGGCTGACCTGCTCGAAAGCAGCTCTGGAGAAGGACCAGGGGGTCCTGGTGGACAACAAGTTGTCCTTGAGCCAGCTGTGCCCTTGTGGCCAAGAAGGCCAATGGTATCCTGGGCTGCATTAGGGAAGTGATCCTGCCCCTCTGCCCAGCCCTGGTGAGGCACATCTGGAGTGCTGAGCCCAGTTCTGGGCTCCTCAGTACAAGAGAGACATGGAGCTCCTGGAGAAGATCCAGTGGAGGGGAACAAAGATGGTTAAGGTACTGGAGCATCTCTCTTATCAGGAAAGGCTGAGGGAGTCGAATCTTTTCAGCCTCAAGAAAAGATGATGGAGAGGGGACCTCATGTCTATGAGTATCTGAAGGGAGGGTGCCAAGAAGATGGAGCCAAGCTCTTCTCAATGATTCCAAGCAATAGGGCAAGAAACAACAGGCAGAAACTGATGCACTGTAAGTTTCACCTGAATATGAGAAAGAACTTCTTTACTGTGTCAGTGACTTAACACTGGAACAGATTGCCCAGAGAGGTTGTGGAGTCTCCCTCATTGCAGATATTCAAGAACCATCTGGATGAAATCCTGTGCAATGAGTTCTAGGATGACCCTGCTTGAGCAGGGAGGTTGGACCAGATGATCCACTGTGGTCTCTTCCAACCTTACCTATTCTGAGATTTTGTGAAGAAAAATTCTCCTTTAGTTTCCTCTTCCATTGTAGAAGAGAGATGGATATACAACAATCTTATCATGAAACCTTCTCTCCTGGAGAACTAGAAGAGGACTGGCAGCTTCCACAGACTTTTGGATGTCACGTCTTTTACTGACCATCTTTGCCCACTCATTGCTTTCTGTCAATCTGGTCCTTAAAGACATGGATGTTCACCTTCATGACCACATTGATTGTGTTCTGTGAGAGCTATCAATATTGACTTTACAAGACACATGTTCACCATGGAATGAGATCTGCTGCTCTTGATGGCAAAGAGTCCAGCATCCTTGTCTTTCTTTAAACAAGTCAAAGAATGGTAATAGAAACAACTTTTCGTAAAACCCTAAACCACAGAATTCTTCCATGGCATTTTGAGAATTACTGTAGTTTTCACAAAGACTTCAAGCATAACAAAGACACAGTTGGGGTTTCCCAACAAACTTGAAAATAGGCCTGCTGAGTACAAGTTCAGATTTTCTTTTTAATTCTAGGATTAAACTGAGAGAAATTTCGTAAGGCAGAGACTGGAAAAATAGTGTGGAAGAGCAGAATTTGCATATTGGATATTGTAATTATAGGACTGTTATTGTAAGTTTGTCATACAGAAGAACAGAGACATCTATTTTCTTCCATTTGTCTTAAGAAATTGTTGCCTGGAATAATGCAACCATTAAAAAAAGCCTAGTTGATAGAAATCCCTCAAAAAACAGTAATATTATTAGATAATCAATTAACGTCCTGTGAATGCATTAAAAGAATTTGGTTCATAAAGGTCGTGAAAAACAGGATAGATTTGGGGCAAGGTTTCCTACTTGGGCCTTCAAGTCGGAAAAACGTTATTACAAAGAGAGAACAACTTCCTGCTATGCCTGTTGAGTAATTTGGCAGCAAAGGAGATTTGAGCTGAGTGTAAGAAATAAAACTGAAGAGGCTTCTAAGAGAATCCTGTTCAGAGGGGAAATGTAAAAGCAGGCCATGCACACTTAGTCTGGTCAAAGTGTAAGCTTTAGACTGTTTCTGAGGAGGGAGTAGGTGGCCACTTGAGGTCCCTGTTCCTGGCAGGTTTATGAGTCATAGTGGCAGCTGAAGAACTGAATTAACGGGCACCTGCCAAAAATTACCTCTGGGAAGTGCTTTTCTTATCAATCATCTAGAAATATTGTTGCTGTTATATCACACTGGCATGGCATTTTCTTTCTGCACTGACTTAAAACCCATGATTGCTCCTAGAAAAGTGGGTTCTCAGAGGACAATTATGATATGATTTCAGAATTCCAAAGGAAGGTCGTAAGTTCCATAAATACGTATAGCTTGTTTTAATCCAGCTTTTGAACCATCTGAGAAATGCCTCTTGCAGGAGTTATTCCTGGTAATTGTCAGCAGAGGAAGCACAAGATGAACATGACTGATGGGCATTCAACGGAAAAACAAAGCAACTAGTATTGATTGCCACCACTTAGCAGGAGGCTTGTGGTCCCAGGTCCAGATATGGCAGGCTGATGTCTTGCACTCACAAGTAGGTGCTTCTGATGAGAAGTCTGTAGTGTAATGGGAAATATGGAGTCTCCTGGTTTGCATCCAGACCCAACATTTGGGTAACACTGGCGACCATGATATTAAGCTATAGCTGATTACAGTGATGCACTTATGCCAACATGTCTTTTCTTACCAGTATCTACCAGTATTGCAAATCTCTGCAGAGCTTTATAAAGGAAACAGTATTAGCAGGTTTTTGAAGCTGGTATGTCTTTTGCACATACCTCTGTATATCCATATGCCTCCTGTAACAATTCCTGCATATATATGGACTCTTAGGCAAGGTATATAAGAGATAAGGTTTTATTAGGCCAACCATTACAATTTATAGAAATTGTTCTCGTAGGCAGAAAATTCTCTCAGGCTGACAAGCCCTCAGCTGGTTCTGAGAAATTAGGATCTTTTCCATCAGATATGACACAGAAATTCAGAAGTATCTTTAGGCCTATTAATCACCATTTTGCAAGGTGATATCAAGGCAGTATTTTAAAGGCATTACTTTTTGCTTTCCCAGCTAGTGGTTTTCTTTATCAGAAGGTTATTCAGACTGATAATGTATGCTTGACCTTTGGTTTTGGGAAAGGAGAAAATAGGTCCAATACCTCCATCTGTATTTGCTTCTCCATTAGCGTTTCCTTTCTTTATAAATCACTCACAGGTCTAATGCTGCCCTAACTGTTGAGAAAAGACAGGCTGGAGAAATCAGTGGGTGATCAAAGAAGCACTTAAAGGTGATGCGCTGCTGCTTCAAAAAGCACTTGCATAAATAAATCTGCATCAGAGGGCAGAAAGGAAATGAAGCTTGAAATCTAGCTGTCTGCCTGCACTCCCTGGGCCCAGGGGTATGTTGCTGCTAAATGGGAAGAGGCAAAAGAGATTGTATGGTTTTGCTTTCCTCTCTTCTCTTTGGACATGCAATGGGAAACCAGTGAGTCTATTCAATAGAAAAACTGGTGTACACTGGCAGCAAGAGGCACTTCTTTCTCCCAGGAGGTCTCAAATACTGCAAAGACAGACTAAAACTTAACTTTCCCTCAAGCCCTGCTGATGTCAGATGAGCTTTGGCTTTCCTCCATCAAAGTCACTGCTCAGACTATGTCACATAAAACACTTTGCAGGAAGGTTGTTTCAAAATAACTCTTCATATTCTTTATAAAACTGGTAGTTCAGACAGTAGAACAATGCCTTGAGGTCTCTGGCTGCATGAAGGCATCAACCCTTCCCAGAGCATAAGCAACAGATAGAGGCAGAGGCACTTGGAACCACTACATACGGAGTAAAAGAACTCTATAGAAGATGCAAGCGGAATGAGAAATAAGATACAATCAGGGACAGTTCATGTATATATGGCAACATTCTTATTATTGGAGCAAAAGCCAGGTGAGATGATTAGTGAACGTCATATGCAAATAGAAGAGCAGTAGGAAACAGAAGGTAAAAAGGACCAAGATAAAAAATTAGAGTGGTTATACAAGCTAGCACCATGCTAGAAGAAAAGGGGTACATCATAGACAGCAGAATGATATAAATTAAAAAAAAAGAATAAATAAGGGAAAGATTTTCAGAAGTTCTGGACTGGAAGAAAGCAAGCCTGATTTGGAGAGCAACAGACATCAGCAAATTAATTAAACAAGTAATAGAGCTGCTCTAAGCATGCCATTGACTAGATCTGGCATTGATATCATACTGAACACCATCACAGAGTAGAATTTCAGTTCTCTGACTTCCTAAAATATTTCCTTCAGGCTGTACATGATGTTGCATTTAAAGAAGAAAAAGCGCAAGTTTTCTTTCTTTTTTTTTTTTTTTTCCTTTCCTGAGCTTTGAAGTAAGGTAAAATCACTTCATTTAGTTTCTCTCCCATGGCTCCCTTCTGGACAGCTTTTAAAAGACACTTTCAAAAGTACTGAGGTTTAATGATCTGACACTGCTTCCACTGAAGTAACTGCTGAAATTCCCATTGACTACAGGTTCTAAACAAGCTAATGAATAGGGTGAAAAATAAGAACAAGATATGTGAAATTGAAGCTATAACCAATGGGGATTTTCATTTTGGTTCCAGTAGAATAAGGTTTAAAATAAAAGGAGAAGCCAAAATGATCATTTCCTAGATGACTGCCTGGATGCTCAGACTACTGGTCATTCGGGGTATCAGCATTCTGACCGCTTATTTACTCTCCGCCAATCAATCAAATAGAGAAGAAAATGTTTTGATTTCAATTCAGAAGAGAATGAGACATTTTTGCAATAACAAAACAAAAAAAATTACAGTGCTGGGCAAACTGTCTCCACCAGCTCCCTTCATATTTTTGTCTACTTTTTTTTGCACATCCTGGCAGACATAAACACAATTTTGTGGGGCAGAAAACATATTAAGATAGGAAATATTTTTATCAAAATAATATTTTATCATGCAGCACTCTTATTATGATAGGTTTCCTTCCCTGCTGTTTTCATGCCATGACTTACACAACACTGATAATAATAAATGCGAGATATATAAAAACAGAGAAAATGGAATAAAAATCCCGAAACTTTCTAAAAGCTAATTTCTAATTTTCAAACTAAGTGAGACATCTTCCTGAAGTAAAAATGAAACAAATCTTACAGGCAGATTTATTATTACCTTGTTTTTCAGTCCTTGTTAAAACCTCTTGATTAGTACCCTCTCTTTCAAGCAGTTATCTAATTTACTAGTTTTCATGGTCAGTTGTGTGGCCAGCTTTTATCACTGGGATGAGACATCTACTCTTCTTTCTAAAATGAATTTTCTCTAGTTACTCAAAGGCAGACAGCCAGTTTGGGATGCTTATGGGTCATTGCATGTGAGCATTTAAAGGTACAAGAAACAAGTAATTGCCTTATAGTAACGATTAGTACCTTTCAAGTGCTTATTGACATGAATTAGACTCTGCACCTCTACTCTTTTTAGCGATTTGTGTCTATCAATTTAAGAAAACACATATTCTTAATTAAAAATTTCATGTCTGCTTTGAACTATGAATTAAGAAAGAGGAAAACCCCTTCCTTGGTCATGGCAGGCTAGTGAGTCAAGGAAATGAGAGGCCTGAAGGCATGCAAGATCATGATACTGAACAAGAAAAGTAAATGTGCTGTATGATTTTTCTTTTTTTTTAAATACATGCAAGGAATTTTTTTTAAATACATGCAAGGAACTATGAAAAGTCAATAATGAATTGGCTGAATAAATAGTTGTATGCAGGATTCATGCCATTGCCTCATTAAAGCATCTGCTGATATTTACCAGCTCACAATGGCACAGTTAATGCAAACTGTGTAATTTCTTTCCATATTACCCTTCCAAATAATAGACATTACTCTTAATAGGAATATCACAGAAATGAAAAGCCAATAGTAAGTGAAAATTTCACAGTGTTATTGTGCTAAAGTGGTTTCAGCACCAATTTAAAAGTGTTTTCATTTAAAATTTAATGAATATAAACAGACACTAGAAAGTAGCATAAATTCTGTGCTGGTCAAGCAACGTCCAGTTTTCTTAATTGGCTTCAGGACTGATTTAAATTCTGTCCAATTCAATGGAAGTCCTTCCATTCACTCCACTGGATGGTACCTCTGGTCCTCAATGCTCCAGTGGTATGTGCCTTGGAAATATATTAGATTAGTGATAAAAGTTGTCATGTATCTAAGGGGTCATTTACTTCTCTCTCATGTAAAGAGAGTGATTTTCTGAACATGAATATACTGCCTTTGTGAATATTAAAAATTACTGTTATGTGCTCCATAATTTATCACTCAAATTGCACCTTCAGCTATATTGGGTATGCTCAAGGATCCTCGAAGACTGTGTGATTAAGTACTCTGTAAGTTAACTAAGAGCCTGGCTTCTCATTTCCTCACATCTGGAGGGATCATTTAAATTTGTCAGATTTATTACTTATTTCTAGAATATTTGCCATGTCATAGCACCTAGGAGTCTGAAGTTACACACATGGACATAAACTACTTAATAGTTCATAGGCACAGAACAAAAAAAATCATCCCTATCTCAAGAAACTTCTAGTCAGAGAAGAAATGAGCCAATGAGTGGCTCCAGTGGGTTCAGAAGTGTGTTGCTGGCTGGTACAACAGGCAGTAGCCTTGGTACTTCTGCAACATACCCATCTGCCTAATTGCTGGTGTGTTTTAATGTAGCTGACATCATGGCAAAGGTGCTTTTCAAAGAAGGTTTGAGGGAAATCACAGTTTTACGGCTGTGTGTAGGGAACACCTCCCATGCCTGAGAATGACAGCTCTGGTTTGAAAGTCTACTAAGAGATGGATTGCAGGCTGGCAGCTGGGGTGATCGGAGTGGGGAGCAAGCCTTCCAGCACTGAAACAATGATAGATTAAATTGTTTTTAAATGGTTTGAGACCCTCAGGTGAATGACACCATATGAATACAAATAATCCTGAAAAGGCAAATGCTGAATATAAAGCTGGCAGTGGTGCTACTGGAGGATGCAGGAGGCAGGGCTTCCACTGATGCAGGTCTGGTCACCTTGTTTGTCCTGCGCAAATGCTTTAATTACTGTTCTACTTCTCATTATCTTTAAAAAATAGAAAAGGAAATAGATTTAATATAGTGAATATATAATTTTTTAAGAGAATGGGCTTTCTCCTGAACAAGAATGACAGTTCTTGCAGTTTTTATTTGAACCTGTCTTGATTTTATTTCTCTGCTGTTTATTTGATCGTTAAAATGGAGGTTAGTGAGAATATGAAGTAAAATCAGTGATGTACACTGAATTTAAATATATCTTTTGTTTTTAACAAGACTTTTTATTTGTGACCATGGGGAGAAAGGCCATTTAGAAGTCACAGGGTGAGTCCTATCCTCCACAATGTGTGTGAAAAGAACAGATTACTCATTTCAGAAGTTCCTGTGCAAATCTTGCCAGTTTTGACCTCTGTAATCCTCAGGAAACCACAGTCACTACACATATTTTCAGAGTCAGGTTGTTCCAGGTGACTCCACTCCCAATCCCAGTAAACTCTGCACCGTACCTTCTCTGTACCTTAGGCCAAACCTAAAACAAATTGCTCTGAGCCTTATGGGAAATGAACCTGACTCATGGTTATTCACTCTATAAATAGGCCATTAACTCCAAGGCAAGGGTCTAACATAGATATATGCAGTCATTATTATGCTTTTGGCATTATAATTCATGTGCCTGCTATGTAAGCAAATATGCAGAAAAATGCGTGGGGATATTTGCAGAAATCCCTGCCCTTCTAAAATGAATGAGGATCTTTCTGAAGATTTTAGTAGAAATATATCTCACATTATTCCTTAAGCTGATTACCACCAGTCATATTGGTGACAGTTTGCCACCCTCCAAGCTTCCCTGGAAAAGCAAGGTTGATAGATAGCTCTTCCACTACCAACACCACACTTCTGGTGTGGTTTTTAATGTGTTTAACCATAATTTCTTTCTCCTGGTAAGTTCCTGGGTGCAAGATAAAAAGAAATAGTGTTTAATGAGGTTGAGAGAATGATGGACTTGACAGGGTTTCGCGTATCAAGCTTTGAGCTGTATAGAGAGGGCCCAGACCTGAGAGAAAATATATACCTGTAACTTCCTAATGACTTGATAGAAATTGTGGGTGCTTGATCTCTTACACAGCCTCCTCTTGTAGCTGCCTCTAGGAAAGCATTAGCTTGGTAGGGCTGAGAGAGCAAGCAGTTTGTATAATCCATTACCTATGCAAACTTGTCATTTTGGCTGACAGTAAGAGACAGTGGGAAGAAAATAATTAGACTATCCATGCTGAGTGTCCTCATCAAAGAGAAAAAAAGAATAACCTAGAAACATGAGTGTGGTTTTTTTTTTTTCTCAGTTGTAATCTTCAGACTAACAGAAAAAGAGGCAATGAGAAAGCAGAGGTTTATGTCAGACTAGAAGTTCTCATTATCAACTCTCTACCTTGAGATGGAAAAAAGAATTCCCACAACTCGATTCTTCACAAGTAAACTCTGATTGCTAATTATTTGCTAAATTTCCTGCTGATGTTCCCTGAGTGTAGTCAGGCTTGATGAAAGTTTCTGACGCTTGTCTTGTCAGCAGGAGAGAAGAAAAAGTGTGCCAGCTTAGTTCAGAAAGGACCCTCACTGCTCATCACTTACATTTTCACTGAACATGCATTGACGTTTGTCTGCCACCAGTTCACAGCATCCCATCCACTTTCCTTCATCATGGACATTTTAAGTACATCTGCGCGGCTTCTCTAAAAATGTGTAGCAATAAAAAACTCTAAAGACAAGAAAAACTAGTATCATGTTACAGTCTCAAGAAAAGAGGAGAACTTGCATGTCAGAAAACTATTGTGACAGGTATTAATACGGTGACTTTTACCTGTCAATCACCTCTGCTTGCACTCATAAGCCAAACTAAAAGTAGTAAATTGTCACTGTTTGGTGTTATTTAGTCTTTGGTATTCAGATGTTTCCCAGCACCTTGTTATCTGAGAAACTACTAGGACTGTATATCCAATACTTCTGAAAAAGTATGATACACCTACATAGAGAGATGCCTGTGGTATCAGAGAGAGGTCAGTTTTTCAATGACACTGAATGATAACTGCAAAATAGCATAGGAGGAAAATTGCAGAGGAGGAGCAGGGACTGGAATCTGGGTTTTCTGTGCCACAGAGAGGCCCCTGTACAATTTAAATACATTCATAATTACACCTGGTCTCCTCTTCCCTCTTGATGAATATTATTTCATGTCATGTGGAAGGGTTTTAATGGAAAAAAAAATTAAAAGAAATTTCTTGTCTTCTCATTTTATGTCAACTACCATAATCAGTTGATAGCCTTATAGTTATCACTTCCTGGGAAAAAGAAGAATCAGTATTTTGGGGGTTGTGTGAGAGATTGTCTAGGCAGAGTTAACACCTATAAATCCATGGGCACTGATGGGATGCACCCACAGGTGATGAGGAAGCTGGCAGATGTTGCTTCACTGCTCTCTATTACCTTTGAAAAATTGTGGAGAGTGGGAGAGGTGCCTGATGACTGCAAGAAGGCCAGAGTTACTTTCATCTTCAAAAAGGACAAGAAGGAAGACCTGGAAAACTGCCAGATAGCCAGCCTCACCTCCATACTTGGAAAGGTGATAAAGCAGGTCATTCTGGAGGTCATCACCAGGCATTTAAAAGAAAAGGTCACCAGGAGTAGTCAGCATGGATTCACCAAAGGGTTGTCATGCTTCACCAATCTGATAGCCTTCTATCATGACATGGCAGGATGGATTGATGAGGGGAGAGCACTGGATGTTGTCTACCTTGACTTTAGCAAGGCTTTTGACACCCTTTCCCATGAAAATCTCATAGGTAAGCTCAGGAAATGTGAGTTACATGAATGTGTAGTGAGGTGGATCAAGAACTGGCTGAATGGCAGAGCTCAGAGGGTTGTGATCGACAGAGTAGAATCCGGTTGAAGGTCTGTAGTCAGTGGCATTCCCCATGGATCAGTACTGAATCCAGCCTTATTTAA
>JAWWMP010000132.1:59580159-59597660 GCA_035047865.1 Dendrocincla tyrannina | reverse complement strand
GAAGAGTGACTTTTTTTTTCTCTAGTTAGATTAATTTAAGGGGCTTTAGAATACTGTGCTTTCTTTAAAAGAAACATATGTATTTTAATCCTTCCAAATTATTAAAAAATCACTCCTCTTCAGTGTCATTACAGGTATTAGATCACCTCCAAGCACCATATCACAAAGAAAAGTCTGTAACCCTGTTCAGTATATAAACTTAGTGACATTGGGGGTGAAAGAATCAACAGTGCAGGAAAACAAATAAATAATGAAAAATTGTAACTATCTCACAGTGACCTGTTCCTGTGTTAGTTTAAACTGCAACTTCTTGACAAGCTCCAATTCCTCCTTCTGCATGTATCTCATTTATCTCTGTTTTGAAGGCTGCATTTAAAACTAACATAATTTTTGCAGCATCAGAAGTTTACATGGATTATTTCCAATGTTTAGCTCTGCATGAGGCAAACGGTACTTAAATGTATGATAGAAGACCTTTCCTATGAAATGACTTCCTTGAAAACTTGAAGACAGAAATTGCGGCAACAAAGAAAGGGAATTAGATATTTTACAAGTTAGCTTACAAAATACACGCTTTCATTATCATGTGACTGAAACCCAAGCACTAACATTCAGAGACATGTTTTGCTTTAAATTGCTTTCTGCAACAAAATGCTCTAACACAACACCTGTGACTGAAGTCTCGGACAAAGAAAGAGAATTATTATGATCTCATTGCATCAGCTATTGCATTCCTGAATTCACAATTGTGAATCTGTATAAAACACAGTAAATGAGCAGCCCAGCTCAATATTTAGTAGTGCATTATGGAAAAGCCGCTAGAGCCACTGCTTGGAAAAGCCTGTTTACAACATCATATGTTGTACTGCATCTGCACCTAAGGACTTGCAGCATGGTGCCTGGAATAATCATGTGTGCTTGAGAAACCGTCAGTAGCTTTTCAGATCTTCAGAACACACACATTTTTAAGTTAAGATTAAGAAAAACAATAAAATTTTATATATACTCATACAAAACTGTAGAGAAAAACTTATTCTCTCCTATGCACCAAAGCCAAAATGTTGAGTAGGTGAGCCTTCACACTGTCCAGAAAGTGCTGAAGGGAGGATAAATATTTGACTCCCTTTTCCATCCATCCCTTTGAGGTGCAGAATGGTCCTGTAAGTCCCCTAGTTCTCTAACAGTGATGGCAGTCTGTCCTGGACTACCCTTAGGAGTACCTGGGGAACCACAGCCACCCACTCCAGCAGTTTGACTGTAAGATGTGACGCACCTCATCAGGCATTCTGTTTAAATCTCTGCATCCAAGTGTGTGGCTCAATCTGTCCAGAATTTGTAATGTGTTTTTCTGTTAGGGTAAGTTTTGGTCCATATAAAGATTTTGTAGACAATCCTGCAGAGAAATTGGAAGGAAACTAATTCTTTTGCGACTACCACCACCTTTTAGTTTTTTTTCCTTTGCTGTCTGGAGGAGGTTTTGTGCCAAGCTAAGAAAGACCTCAGACTCCAGTATTTTTTCTCTGAATTTTTCCCTCAGGATTGATCAAAAGTTCAGTGCCTAAGATGAAGAAAGCCACAAGGTTCTTGGCAGAACTGGTCTACTACACAGCAGCGAAGTGAGAGGCACGCGTTTGCCAATTGCTTGGTCCACTGCATAGCGAGTCATGCCACATCACAACTAGAAAACTATTACTGTACCTAAGAGGAGAAAAAACCGACTTTTTAATTTAAAAATGACTTTTCTGTCTTAAAGATTTGACAGGGAGGATGAAAGACTAGAGGAGATAAAGTGTCGCTCTGCTGAAAAAAATCATTTTGTATACATGAAGTATTGATCTGGCATGTATCGTGTGAGTGCTTGCTGTACGTGTATATTGAGTTCCAAATGTTGCACATTCAGAAAAGCTAAGTTAGAAAAATCACACACAGGCATATATATACACAGAGGTCCACAATCTGTGCTGTCTGGAAAGTCTTGAAATGTTTATCCAGACAGAAAATTTCTTTCCCATATTGCTGAATAAGGTTTTTGTGGCCACTAGTTTTGTGTGAGGAGGATTTAATGCTATCTGAAGTATCCTTAATCTGCATTTTCATGGTTAAATAATAGAGCTGGTCTGAAAAGTGCTTTCATTGGAATCTGTCTTCTGTTCTTTTCTGTTTCTTTTTTGTTTGACTTCAATAGAAATTTCTTCTGCAGCCCTGAAAATGGGGACATTTATACCCATCTCTTTTTATAGTTCCATAATTTATGTGTGCTGCCTCTAATTATCGTTACTCTCTGGCCCCTTTGCAACATCTTCATGACTTCTCTATATTAACAGACTTACATGAAATGGTCATAGTCTAAATGCAGGTCAGACTCAGAAGAGCTTAATTATGGATGTGGCATTAAGAGCACATTGATTTTCACTTAAGAGGATTAATTCTTTGCTTTTTATAGGTAAAGTGGTACAACCTGCTCAAATTTACAGTTCTACCTGTATCTCTCACCATTATAATAAGATTTAAAAACTCCAATGTTTAAGCTCTCTCTGGTTTTTGAGGCTCAAGCATTTTTGCTTTCATGCTCTTCTTTTCAATCAAGAGACCTAGAAAAATATTTCAACAGATAAGAACATTTCAGATTCTGAAGGTATAAAACAACTTAAGAACTAAAAATTTGAGAAAACAAGAGTTGCAGGACTTATGAAGATGCACAGAGATCTGGCAATGTACAGGTTACATACAATGAATATGTTCAGGTGAATCTTTTCATTTATTGAACAACAAAGGTTTTCTAACAGACCACATGAATTTTTCATGAAAAGGGTACAGTGTTGTCAACATTGTACAAATACTGATACATGTTAAAATATCAATTATGTATGTTTTATATTGAAATAATTTAAACATTAACAATACAAACTAACAATACAGTCATAATGACACCAGAAGCAATAAATTATAAAAATTTTGAAAGTGTCTTTATTAACTCTCTAAAAAAACTTTTTTTACAGATGGATACAAAGCTGAAATGATGACTATCTAGCAATTGAGGCAGATTGTTATCATAAAAAAAGCCTTGTGTCATCCAAAAAAAGCATAATCAAAGCTATAACAATGACAGTCAAACTAAGGGAATGTTCTGATCATAGCTGGGAAGGAGAAAGAAGTGGGTAAAGAATGGAACCCCAGTTGTTAGTGCTTCTCACCTCTAAAGAAGAATTATTCTTTCCCCCCAAACTTTCATGATTACCAAACAAATCTCAACATAATTCATTTAAAGGATGCAGCACAGTTGTTTGCCAAAGCATTATTAATTTTTCATTTGTGAAATAAAATAATGATTGTAAAATTAATAAAGATGACAGCAACTCCTATTCACGGTGGTGAAGAGGACTGCAGTGGTGATGGCAGCCTGGGTCATGACAGGTCAAGGAAAATTTGCCTCAAGGATGCGGAATATTTCTTCACATAAGATGCCAGGATGTAGAGTCTGTACAAGCATGGATGAACTTTGGAAAGATAAAACCAGTGTCTCCCACCGAGGAGTGGCCTGCTCCTCTGTAGAGGAGCCACAAGGTACCCCTGCTCCTGTTGCTGACTGTGAGAGGGAGGCATTTGCACCTCCCTCTGCCGCAGTGGTAACTGCTGAAGCACATCCATGAGCCAGGAACTTCAGGCAGGTATTTCCATCCTGGAGACAGAGCCTTTGTGCTGTTATCCTGGAGGTGGCACAGATCCTATCCAGACACAAAAAGAGCACCTCATGCTCACTCCCCTGGGAAGACCAGGTGGAATATGACCCTAAGATACTTCCTCCCCCCTGTTTTACAATTAAAGTGAAGCTCTGGAGTGGAGAGGTAGTAGTCAAATTACTAATTAGCACTCTGATGACTACATCTGCATTTTTAAGATTTCATTTTGATTTGCAAGGGCCTGCAGAGTCAGCTGTTAAGTTGAAATTCAGCTGAGTTAAGTGTTTACTTGTTGTTTTTTAGAAGAGGGAGAGAAAAGATCTAACAGAATTGGGTCTTTGTCATTAGGCCTAGAAAGAAATGTGAGCCTGAAGGCTTCATTTGTTAGTGAAGTGTTGGAGCCAATGCTAACAGAAGAAAGGAAAAATCTTTAACAAGTAGCAAAGGAGCAAACCAATGCTCCTCAGGAGTGACACACAGAGGAATGATGCATATTGACATTTCACATATTCACATTAAGCAGGAAACAGCCTGAGACGCATGTCTTGGCCATCACTAACCAGGGTGGGCACTTCTACCTAACTAATTTAAGATGTAATTTCATCATATTTTCAGAGCAAATGGAATTTATGATCGAGAACAGAAAATATGCTGTCCACTTTGTGATTGTTTACTACTGTAGTTGAAAAACATATGGAGCTTTAAGTAAGTCTGCTCTGATGCCTTCTCTTTCCACAGCGCTCACTTTGATTCCAGATTGCCTCCCACCCACTGCTGATCCTTCTGGATGCAAAGCATTCAGGTTACATTCTGAAAGCAAAATCCTCTGACCAACACTGTTAAATCTGTGACAGTGCACCTGCTCATTGCTGTCTTAAAGCAGATGTTCACAAGCATCCTTTTAGGTAATGACTCCTCCCTGTAGTTAGCTGACTCAAAATCAGAAGTGACGACTAGATGAACCTGCCAGTTTAAAGCCAAAGCAGGTTTCCATTGGCATTTGGAAATGTGAAAGTCCTCATTGTCTCAAAAAAAAAGTTACTATTGCAATACATGTCACGTGGGTAGCTATAGTGTTTTCTCTCCTATTAACAGGGCAAAATCTGTAAGATCTATGGGCAAGATCTGGGAGGCTGCCATTAGTTTCTCTATTGATATAGACTCTTTATATTCCTGGATGAAATTTATAATCTCTGCCAGCTCCCATGTCTGATCCAAAATTTGTGGTAACGTTAGATTGCCGCCTCTGAGTGGTGGTGTTTAGAGTAGTTAAACAAAATATTTCTTTAGACAAAACTGAAAAAAAACCCCAAACTTTTTCTGGGAATCTGTCCATGTCTTCATTGCATTAGTAATGAAACCCTTTCACCAAACAATTTATCAAGGAGATCCAGACAGTATTGGTAAAATAAAGCAAAACATCATAGAATCATTTAGGTTGGTAAAGACACTTAATGTCATCAACTCCAACTGTAAGCCTAATACGGACAAGTCTAGCACCAAACCATGCCCCTAGGTGCCACATCTGCATGTCCTTTAAATACCTCCAGGGATGACAACTCCACCACTTTGCTGGGCAGCCTGTCTCAGAGCTTGATAACTTTTTTGCTGAGGGAATTTTTCCTAATATCCAGTCTAAATCTCTCTTGGCACAGCCTGAGGCCATTTCCTCTCACCCTATCACTTGTTACTCAGGAGAAGAGACCAACCTCCACCTGGGTATAACCTCCCTTCAGGTAGTTGCAGAGAACGATAAGGTGCCCACTGAGCCTGCTTTTCTTCAAGCTAAACACCCCTAGCTTCTTCAGTTCTCCTCAGAACGCTTGTGCTCCACACCCTTCTCCAGCTTCATTGTCCTTTTCTGGACTTGCTCCAGCATCTTAATATCTTTCTTGTCATGAGGAAGAACTAAACACAGGATTCTGTGTGTGACCTCACCAGTGCCCAGTACAGGGGGATAATATTTGCCCTAGTTCTGTTGGCCCCACTGTTTCTGATTCATCCAGGATGCCATTGGCCTTCTTGGCCACCTGGGCACACTGCTGACTCATGTTCAGGCACTGTTGACCAGCACCCCCAGGTCCTTTTCCTCTGGAAAGCTTTCCAGCCACTCTGCCTCCTGCCTGTGTCACGGAATGAGGATGATGTAACACAAGTGCAGAACTCAGGACTTTTGCGCTGTTGGACCTCATACAATCGGCTTTTACCCATCGATCCAGCCTGTTCCAATTTCTCTGCAGAGCCTTCCTACCCTCCAGCAGATGAACACTCCTGCCCAGCTTGGTGTCATCTGTGAAATGACTGGGGGTGTACTTGATCCCTTTGTCCAGGTTATTGATAAAGATATTAGATAGGACTGGCCCCAGTACAGAGTCCTGGGGACATCACTGGTGACTGACCACCACCTGGATGTAGGTCCATTCACCACTACTCTCTGGGCCTGGACATCCAGACAGCTTTCTACTCAGTAAAGAGTACACCTATTCAAGCCATGAGCAGCTAGCTTCCTCGGGAGTATACTGTGGAGATTCACTTCAGCTATGACATTCAGTTACAGGATACAGAAGTTCCAGGAAAAAACAAAAAAGATTCTGCACGGCACCTGATGAATTCATGCTAAGCTATGGGCTATTCTAAAGTGATTCAATTTGATTTTTCATGAATTGGAGGCTTTTCTTCCTAATCTGGAATTGGACAACTCTGGAAATCCCAATATTTTGTTAAAGAAAGGAAATTGTCTCATGCCAGACTATAGTTATAAGGATAACAGTATTAGTTTCTGTAAAGTGCTCACATACTGTGGAAATAAAGATTCCTAAGAATAGAGACTAATTTGAAACCATACCATGAATAAACTCTTTCACTAAAAATACAAAGTTTTCAGTGTAAGTGTTGTAACAGGGACGCGCATGAACCGCCGTATGGACATCCTCATACTTAGATGCAGTATCACGTTGCTCATTTACATCGAAATTAATCAGATTTACTCCCAGATCCTTAACTTCAGCACTGATTCCTAACAATACACCATTGATTTTTCCATACTGAACTGAGCTTAGGCATTCAAATCCTCAGATACTTGAATATACGATTCATATATGTACCGCATTTTTGATGAACATCATTAAAATGCTTGTTCTTTTTAATCAATTGCTCAAAAATCAGAGAGCTCTTGAGCTGAAACACTCTGTTCCCCTTTTCTTAGGCAGATAAAACTACATGGGACAGGCAGTATGTAATTGTTTACATGCTTATACCAGAAATAATTTTCTAAAGAGGTTACTGTGTTATGAGAGTATTTAATGAAGTACCTTCAGCTTTTGTGCAATTAATGCAAATTTATTTGATGATCTACTATTTTACCAATCACTGACTATGTGCATTTTAATTTTCTATCATTTCTTTTTTACTGAAAAAAAAGTTGTTTGCATTATACTCTTGACTGAGTTTAAATACAGCTGCTTTGAAATTTGCAGTTTATGTTCTGTGGGAGGACCTACAATTCCAGAACACCAATAAGAAATTCAGAATGAAAGGGAGAACATATCCAAATTTCCATTGAAAGGGAAGCCTGGATGAGGAGCAGTGACTGAAATTTCTTTCTTTCATTCATTTCATTCATTCTGAATGAATGACAGGGTTACCTTGAGCACAGGTATTTGTTCCAACGCCTTTTTCTCAGTTTTGGTTTATCTTGCACCAGCAGAGCCTGGTGTCAGTGAGTTTGTTTGAATGAGAAGGTGCTTGAGGAAGAAATCCCAGTGCTGTGACAGAGCTGGTGATTGCACTGTGTAGCAGCTGCAGGACGGGCATGGCACAGGTCACCTGCTCTGGCCTCATGAGCCACCAGTGCTCTGCAGCCACAGGTGGAAAATGGGTGGCTTGCAATGTGTGTGCTATGAATGCTTCAATGGCCTCAGATGGTAAAGAATGTCAGCATTTATATCCATGCACAGGGATCTCAATGCAAGAATGGTGAGGTGTCAATCACAGAGAAATACATTTTAATGGTAGAACATTAAATTGACTTTAGGTCTGTACTTATTGTGACAAAATCTCAGTATTTTCTATTAAAAGAAAAAAACTTCCGTATTTTTGCACACTTTTTCTTCCTCTCACTTAACCTGGAGTATTTCCATTCAAACAGGAGCACAATCCAAGCCTCCTTACATTTTTTCTTACTATTCTGTTGTTCCCTCCATTCTTCTACCTCAAGCACATGAAGCAAGCCTACCTTCACATTTTTTACAACATTAGTTTACTTCCTACAGCCATATCACTACTCAGTGTCTAAGCGGATAAGCATAACATTTTTTTTCCATTTCCAACACTTTTCTGCTGTATACCAACCAGATCTTCAGAGCCTTCACCAAGCATCGATCCCTTGACTAACCAGAGCAGCATTTTACTGTGATTTTGAGGTCATGGAGAGCAATGGACACTGCATTGGATCAGTTGCTTTCTGCATACAAACCTAAATTACCATATTGAAATCCACTAGCCAAATAAATCCGTCTTGACTTAGGTATTTGTCAAAGACTGGAAATTGCCATTTCAATATCAAAACTATGCAACAACCGAGATAGAACTTCTTTCCAGGTTCTAAATACTTGGCATCTTGCTTACTGCAAGCTGTTTCTTTCTCTTGTTTTCTGATCAGTTCAGGAAAGTAAAGCAAAGATAATTAATTTTCATTACTGGTAACTCAGCCACTCCCTTTCCAGGCCTTTCTCAGTGAAGTGAAAGCAGGCTGCTTGTCTCACCTGACATCCTCCCATCACTTGTGCTTCCTTTGGTACTTTTATTTGCAGCAGCTTATTGCTGCCTCTCTCCAGCTGTCCAACTCCCTTCACCTTTCATATATTTCTTAACCACCTCACGTATATTTTCTCCTGTTTCCCCTTACACCAGGGTATTTGCATAGAGAAATCCTTGGACTCTTTCAGATCCTTCCTTAAAAGCCTGCCCTTCACTGCAAGGCTTGCGTTATTTCTTACTAGTTTGGCCAGAAGCAGACTGAGGTCTTTTATCTAGGCCAAAAGCATAATATCTTTTTCATACATTTCCCTTTGGTTTTCTATTCTTTATTTCATCTTTTCTAGTTAAAATGCAAACATTGGAGTGGGAGAAGTTTTTGTTCTCTGTTTGTGTAACATTTAGTACAAGGCATTTGGGACATGGGAATTCCTAGACCCTGAAGTAATAACAGAATAAACACTTGCAGAGAGGGTAAAATATGACAGAGAAAGTAGAATTATCTCTCAAACAAACATTTTACATCCCAGAAACTTAGGTCTACCCTCAACTTCAGAAAAATGCAGTAATATTAAATCACTAAACAATATCTGTCTGTTTGGCCTGGTGTGACACTGTATAATAACAGTATGATTATGGTATTATAGGGATTTAAGCTGTCACTGACTCAAACTGATTCATTTTTTTTTCTGTCCCTTGAGAAGTGTTAAAGCAAAAGCAATGTCCAGTAGTAGTTAAGAGAGGAGATCTCCCCAGGAACCCCCCCAAGTAACATTTTTCTCTCACTGGTGAATCAAAAACGCCCTGTTCTGATGAATAACAGCTAAAAAGGACATAATTCCTAAAATAATTACTTTGAAAATGTCCTAAGGAAAGGCTTCAAAGAATTCTGGTGATATATGAATAATGAACAGTCTGTATTTTATAACAGAAGTCATTAGGGATAAATAAAAGTCTGAGAGAAGGTCCAAAAGGACCTATTTTCAATTAACTCTAACTCAAACTAAATAATGGATTTACTTGCAAATTCTCAGAAAATCCATTTCATACTCTGTAAGTACTGTAATTTTAGGACCAATGGAGTGTTCTTTGTGCTTTGCAAAATGACTGGATCCCTCCTTTACGTGCAAATTTCACTTCATCCTCAACTTAGGAGAAGTGCTGAGCACCTTCATAATTCTCCTCTTTCACTCTACCCACAGAGTGAAAATAGAAGATTAATAGAAACCTGCAAGGAAACCTGATATATCTTTAGGGAAAAGAAAACTTGACACACAAAGAGAGTTACATGAATCATGAAATCACATTTCAATAACTAAGCAAGGAGGAAAAAAACCCTAGCCTTTATTGGCCAGTTATAAAATTATAAATGGCTGCACTTTTGAGGATGCTCTTACTGAATCAGTGAAAGTCTTTAACTAAGCCTGATGGAATCCTCTCCTGCTTGTGCTCGTTTTTCAGCACAGACTTTCCGTGCTGTCTGGTGTTGTTCTCATGTTGCTGTTTAAAAAAAATTGCATTAAAAACACTTCTGAAAATGCACATGGTTTAATTAAACAAAATGAAGAAACAAATTGATAAACACCATGCATGGCAATCCTTTAGTTTTCCTCCCCACTTCAGTTCCTTTTCAGGACAGTTTTTCAAAAACATTTTCATCAGGAACAGGAAGAAATCATATGAAAGCATAAAATTTGCAGTTTCAAGATGTCTCTGGATTTTTGACAGATTCTGCGTACTTCAAGCACTTTAATCTAAGTACAAACTATACAATGTTTTTTTAACTATTGCACATTTATTGTGGTTTATGGTATGTGCTTAAAAACACAGATGGAACTATGACAGACTATAGATTTTACAGATTTAATCGAAGACTATACTGGGCATGTAGCAAAGGACAGTGTTTCTGTAGGAATTATAATGTTATCATTTCCTGCTCTACCTAGTATGTAGCCCTAATATTTCATTAGTGTATTACCTGGGTGAGCTTTTTATCATTTTAGTCTGGCTTCCTTGGATGACTTAGCAAAACTTGGTTCTTGTGCTATGGGTCTGCTCATCTGTTCTTCCCTCTCTCAAAGACTCATCTGAACAGAAAAGCCACTGTGGTAATTGCAACCCCAGATGTTACACAAGAAGAAATGTCTGAGCTGCAGGAAGAGACCCAGCCTGGTACCAAGGAAAAGGCAGGTTGGAGGAGGTGATGGTACATCCTGTTTGGCAGTGCCCATGTTAATGGGCAGGCAATGGGCAGCCACCACACGGATGTAACCTGCAGCAGGGCATACCACAAGGCACTTGAATTGATGGAGTGGAAGAGCAGGACTGCTGGGCAAACACCTTGGGTGAAACCACATTTCATTGTTCTTTTGCCCACTGAGTAAACTGCTGAGTTTTGGTGTGTCAGCTCCACAGTGACAGCAGGACTCAGTAAGACCTTCAGCTTGTCCCAAAAGTATCAAGGGTTCTTGTGGTATTTCCCACCCAAGGAATTGCTAGCTCCAAAGCTTCACAACTTGCAGGACCAAAGCATACCAAAGGCATGAAGCCTTTTTGTATCTATATATCCATGGCTGTGGGCTATTTTCTGCACTCAGTAAAGGTAAATACGCATGTAATTTGGAGCTGAGCTTTTCTTGATTATGAAGGGGTTAAAAAGAAACACATTTGCGGCACAGAGACAGAACGACCTTGTGGGGAGCATTCTGCCCAGTGCCAGCAGTTCTTTCTTTCTTCCTTTCCACACAGCTTCTAATGGAAAAGTACTGCCTGCCCTCTGTAAATTATTAATTTCTTCATGTTATCAGATACCGTTGATAAAAAGACAAGTGGCCCCTGTACTGACTGTCTGGGGTAAAATGAATAATTACTGATGCCCTTTAAACTCTGTATAGGTTTTCATCTACTTTCTACTGAGCTCGGCTTTGCACTGTGCAATGGACTGTTACACACTTTTAGCTGCTCACGAGTAACTCCCCATGGAATAAACCATTACTACTTTCATTTTAGGTGCTGACTTAGATGAATGACTTTAAATTACTTACAACCTTCAGCTGATCTAAGATGTCAAACAAACTTTAAACTAGTATATGTTCAAGGATGTGTGAACCTGAAAACAAGAAAAGGCGGAGGCGCTTTTTCATTAGTTGTTGCTTCGTATGTGATAGAAGGTCAACCCCTGGAGCAGCTGGGCATGGAGGCAACAGACACTGCTGCTCCGAGTCAGTGCTCTTAACTATTATTAATACTAACAACACAAAGCAGTACCTCTGATAAAAGCTTGATAAAAGCTACTGAGATTAGGGATCATGTTAAGTAGTGACGATAGCATAAATTATCAAGTGGAGCAGCTCCAAATTATAGCATAAAGGAACCCATTTAAGAGGGATTATAGACCAGGTTCGAAAAGACTGAGGAATTGACAAGAATAAAAGCACATAACAAATCCAACAAGTGGTAGTTTTTCCAGGATTGGTGTACCTCAGAAGACTGTATTTAACTTTTCAGGATGGTCAGTGGAAAAGAAATAGGCAATAGGCACAACAATAAGGGTGATCAGCTGTCTAAAAAGCTGTAATGTACTGAAAACGGTGCTTAACACATATTCATGAGGGGCAGCAGAGTACCCTATACTGCAGTTAAATGCATTAGGAACAGCAGTAGACAGTCTAGCTACCAAGGATTGTCTCCATAGTATTCACTTCAGCTCTTCAGCATCCCTTCAGAGGTTATACCATCTCATTACTTTTTACAGTACTGCTGAAAGGTAGGGACCATTTCCAGACCAGATTAAGCTCTTGATCCTCTGAAGAAGACAAAAGTCTGGTAGCTAGGTTACACTCATGTCTTCCAAATGGGCTTTTAAAATGAATGGCAGATCAAAAGTGCAAACTGAATTAAACTTCTACTTTGTTTTCCCTATACATATACAAAAAAGATGAAGGACTGGGACAATGGCTGTTTGAGCAAACCCTATGCCATGAGGGCTTGCAGTGCTCTTCATAAATTTACCATTCTCCCTCTTAAGCATGGTAGGTTTCTGTGAAGCAATGTCTTGCATGATTTACTGACTTGTCTTAGCCTTACCCAGCTATTATTTCCCACTGATTTTCCTAAGCACTTGGCACAACTGGGTGGTCTATTTTCTGGAACCACTTCATACTGTGAAAAAAAATGAGGCGTTTGAATATCACTGTGGAGGAGAAAGTCATGCAGACATAGTCCTCAGAAAAAGGAGCATCAGATCTTGTTGACATCTATGACACTAATTTATCCACTTTACTGACCAGACACATCTCCTAGCAAATTGAGTGTGCTTGCTAACAACTTGTAGGAAACTCAGAGCTAAAATGGTGTTTCTGTAGATGGATCAGTATTCTTTTGGTGGAACTATGGGAAACAGCTCATAGATTTCTCACAATATCTGATTCTACATCATACCATTAAGCCCTATAGTTAATTAACTAATTAATTATATTTATCCTTGAAATAGTATTGTTGAATTCAAACCATCAAACGGTAAAAAGGGATAAATTCTCTAGACAACAACATTCAAAGCAGATCAAAACCATGAAGATCAGTAGATTCATTGAGTATTGCTTCGGGGTATGGGTGAAAGGAGACGGAAAAGCGAAAGTAAATGTGGGCTCAGGAATGTGATGCTCTGAACAGAGGATTGACTGTGGTTAGGAATTGGAGTTAAGAATTGTCTGAATTAACTTAAAGCAAAAGCCTTTCAAGTTGCTTGGCTCCTTCTGTGTTCAGAGAAACAAGGTTCTATGTGTTTTTCTTCTAAGTAATTGCCATAACATCAGCGACATTGGAATTAAATTCTTGAGCACTTAGAGGCAGAGCCAGAGCTTTGATTTTCAACCACAAATTCACTCAGATGAAAAAAGAGATAATGATAGCACATAACACTGTCGTAAGTGTATTCCTCTTTGCAGGAAAGTCCAAAAAGTAAAATGCCTTGGCTTTTCCATATTTTGCTTGGTCTGTCCAGTGATGTTTAAAGGAAATTCAGACTATACTGTTTCACTGATTCAATGGCTAAACTGAAGTTTTCTATACCTTCTCTTGGACCTCTCATGAAGACTAAAATTCATTAAAGAGTTATTAGTCAACCTGGACTGATAATGTTGCAAGTGGAGGTATAGTTTGCCCTCCTGGCAAACTAGTTTGGCAGCTACTGCAGGGAGCAAACGTTACAGTTCAGGCAAACTATACAAAAGCAGACTGCTATCACCTTAATAAACTCCCCAAAAATCCTACCCTGTCTCTGAGGGTTATTCCTCAAAATCAGGAAGATGAGAAGCTGGGCAAGTTAGTGGGTATATCACATTTCTGGAAGCTGCCTTCACCTAGAAAAGTTAGAAACTTGCATCCGCCTTCTCCAATGCTTGTCTGCACTAATCACAGAACCAATTAGTGATGAGATGATCAAACCAAATGCTGTCACTGCTATCCTTTAGATTCTTTAGCGTTTGATAAGAACAAATGTAAGACAAATGAGAATGCAAAAGAGATTTTATTGGATTGCAGCACTACTGTCATAAAACATTATTTTTAAATTGTTTATTGAGTATAGAAAGGGAAAAATATTTGACAGGAAGGAATAAATGCTGCCAACATTGATTGCTTCACATTTCAAGGGTAAATTTGAAACTGTACTTTCATAGTGATTGTGCATATATCATCAGAGAGATGTTCTCATGAACATCTGCAAGATATATGAAAATCTGGCTGCTGACATAACGCAAAAATAATCTAGATACACCCACATGCTGCACGTGGGAGGACATGGTGTGTAAGGATGGTGTGAAAGGAAGAGAAAGAAAAGGAAAATGGGCAAAAAAGAGCACGAGGACTAATAAACCAGCAGAGAAAACAAAAATAGTCATAGCAGTCTCCAGAATTTCCTTTTGGAAAGAGAATTGGCAAGAGAAGTTCTGGCTGATCAACTGAGAGTAGAATTCTGACATTACATGGTCCTAGAAATGAAGCAGTTCTCTTGTCCAAACATGTGAACCCTTCCTGCCCTTACCAAATTACTTTAGGTGCATCTCTGATCCCAGTTTGTGGAGCTGCTTTCTTGTCCACATGAATGACCTTTCTAACCATGACACAGAAGAGATGGCAGAAATTGTCTGCTTTTCCATTTTTTATTCCTCTGTCAGCTGCATTCCTAACTCCAAGACTTTTTGTTTTTTTCCCATGGAAAGCCTCACAGCCTCCCCTGGTGCCTGGTGCTCCTCTGCACTCACCCTGCCGTGCTGTTACTGCTATTTACAGGTCTGGTTTTCTTTCCCCAAACATTCAGATAAAACAGAGGTTTTCATATGTGAACAATGCAATGTATTCAAGCAAAAATCAACAGTATTAAAGGGTATCAGACAACTGAAAACAAAAGTAATGGATTAGGGGAGAGGAAGGAAAGAAAAACTAGATTTAGCATTTTTCTTTCTGAAAAGAGGGAAAAATCTACTGAAAAAAATAGAGAAAACCACAAACTGTTCATAAATTAAAAAGTAGATGAATTATTCCCTGTAGAGTTCATGTCATCTTTATTGCAAGTATTTCTGCTTGTAGTATACACATTTCCATAATTGCTGTCTTTTTTT
The DNA here is from genome assembly GCA_035047865.1 of Dendrocincla tyrannina. Taxonomy (NCBI): domain Eukaryota; kingdom Metazoa; phylum Chordata; class Aves; order Passeriformes; family Dendrocolaptidae; genus Dendrocincla; species Dendrocincla tyrannina. Next base: position 59,582,605 of record JAWWMP010000132.1, on the reverse strand, counting down.
TAAATGTTTTTCTTTGCACAAATCTACAAAAAAACTTCAAATATTCTTCATGTTCTTCAAACACAAAGTTTGCTATGGAAGTTTTCCTAGCTCAACATCCCTTGCCTGCCAGCACTTATACAGGCAATCTTTGTGAGTTAATTACCCCAGGAGGCTTAATTCTTCATGACAAATAATAGAAAGGTAGAAAAATACTTACTACTTTTGTAACCCTTAAAGAAACTGAACACTTGGCTGCATTAACTCTTTTGTGGCTTTTCAGAGACTGTATGCTCATGCGCATCCAGAAGGAGTCTAGTTAATGGCCCAAGAAAGGGACTGAGACAATCTTTACTTTGAAATCAATAGTAAAGCTCTCTTTGACTTTCTTGCTGGGCAGAAGCTCCTCCAGTGGCTCAGTCCTGTAGTTCAGAGGTGGCTTGGTCATATTCCCACCATAAACAGTAAATGGCTCCCCTGTGACCATCACATTGTGGCCAGCACTTCTCTGGCTGTGCAGCCCAGAGGGAACAGTGTTCATCTGGCTGTTTGCACCAGAGCCAACCCACATTTTAGTGGTATGTGTAGAGGTAAAACCTACTGAAGCTCTGCAGCTACAAAGGAAGAGGAGGATACAGCTGCTCATAGAGGTACCCTTTTGTCAGTCTATACCTGAGTATGCCACTAGTGACTTAAATACACACACGCACCCGTGTTATGAGATAGAGAAGGATGATCCTATCTTAAAGACAAGATTCAAAGATACAGCAGCTGCTCATCCTGTGTATTTGAATGCTTAACTTCTGGGAGTACAAAGAATTAAATACTTATATATTTCTACATATTTGGTTCTAACCAAACTGTTGATCCTTTTCTTTCTCACTCAGATTTTTGCTAGGTATAATATTTATATTTTACCATCAGGAAGGGTTAGAAGAATTGTGATTCATTAGTCTATAATTCATCACAGACAGTTTTCAATCAAACATTATTTTGTTCCGATACTTTTATTACATTACTACTCTAATGTTCATTTTAATATAGATGATTTATGCTTGGATTATTAAGAGTAAAAAAAAAAAAAAGTGACACTACTGCAATGTTTCAGAATAAAGCTGGCCTAAGCTGCCAGTGCCTGAGATTCTCAAGATGAAACAGCATAATGTTAGTTTGACAAAAAACATTTGTTTTTAATTGTGCTGTACATGATTGTTTATTTAAGAGAGTTCATGATCTCAGAAGACCTGATATACTCAGTGCTATTGTATTATGCGGGAGAGGTTGATACTCTTTAGATCCTAAAGAAGGATAAGAACCTTAAATTACATAGAATCACAGAATATACTGAGTTGGAAGGGACCCATCAGGATCATTGAGTCTAAATCTTAGCCTTGCACAGGACCACCCCCAAGAGTCACACCATGTGCCTGAGAGTATTGTCCAAATGCTTCTTGAACTCTGTCAGGCTCGGTGCTGTGACCACTTCCCTGGGGAGCCTGTTCAGCACCCAACCACCCTCTGGGGGAAGAACCTTTTTCTAATATCCAGCCTAAACCTCCCCTGACACAACTTCTGGCTGTTCCCTCGGGTCCTGTCACTGGTCACCGCAGAGATCAGTGCCTGCGTCTCCTCTTCCCCTCACAAGGAAGTTGTAACTGCAATGAGGTCTCTGGGAACTCTGGGAGGATCTCATGAGAATGGAGTAGAGGGGCAGAATCAGTTCCCTCAACCTGCTGCCCATGGTGCTTTTGATGCAGCCCAGGACACAGCTGGCTTTCTGGGCTGCAAGTGCACATTGCCAAGTCATGTCCACAAACACCCCCATGTGCTTCTCCACAGGGCTGCTCTCCATGCGTTCAGTTGTCCAGTCTGTACTCATGTCTGGCATTGCTCTGACCAAGGCTCAGCATCTTACATTTAGATTTGTTGAACCTTAGTAGGGCCTCATGGGCCCACATATCAAGCTTGTCCAGATCCCCCTCTGTGACTTATTTCACTGTGGTTTGGTGCTGCCAGAAACACCCATCATTTATCTTCATCTCATTTGAAGACTTGTAATACATGGTGATTTAGGGCAGCTAATGAAAGAGTTGTATCTTTGTAATTGGTTCCTTAGAACACTGAAACCAACTCAAAATATGATAAAATTGCATAATAGTGATTGACTTAAAAAGAAAATTTTAATGATAACCAGTTATAACTTCCCTCATCATGAAAGCCAGTAGGTGAATTTTGGGTAGGCCAAACCCATTTTTCTGTCAGCAAAAATCCCATAAAAATTTTGCTAACTCAACAAGTGCTTAGGGCTGACATAGGCAATTTTCTTCCTTTGCTGAGTTGAAGACCATGTCAGCTGCTTGTTAGGAGAGAAACATATTTTTTATAGTGGCTACTGTTGCCTTAGGGTTTTCATGAATTTGTAGATTTTTATACTTCTAGGTAGTTTCTCACATATAGCATAGCTTGT
>JAWWMP010000132.1:59564274-59579873 GCA_035047865.1 Dendrocincla tyrannina | reverse complement strand
GACATTCCTTGCTAAAGTAACTATAATATGCAGGGCCCTTTGGAAGCAAATTTAGGTGCCACATGACATATAGTGTGCAATGATTTATACTCAGTGGAGGTTATACCTCTCCATTAGAGGTAGTCACAGGCCAGGAACGCAGTTCAGAGCTTTCTACTTAAGTCTCTATGAAAGAGTCAACACTTATCATACTAGTGCTTGCAGCAAATGTAGGTAACAACTGACACTAAGATGCGATATGCGCCACCACAGAACCAGAGAATATTCAGATGCCTAAATAATGCTAAAATATGCTAAAGTAAAAATAAATATGCTAACATAATCTCACCTTCACCACTGCATAGTGCTACAGGTCTAATGTTCTCTATCAAGAATTATGTGGTATAATTGTGCTGCATAACACTGGTTAAATTTGTTTGGGTTTTGTTTGTGACTTGTTTCCTAGTGACACCTGTATTCATGAATAGTTTAGCACTTCTGTCAGAGGTCCTTGTAGCCCTGGGAGATAATTATTATATTACAAGTGTATAATTGAGCATTGCCTTGTTTAGGTCCTGGTCAGGGTCTTAGTCTGGGATAATTCAAGCTCTCAAATGCCCTACAAATCTACAAAGTACTTGAAAAACTGATCTGGGTATCACTAATTAGTAATGTGTAAGTGCTTGAACTTTACTCACAGTTACTCTTGTAAGAGCTATTGTAAGTCCTAATGTCCACTTGACCACTAGTCATAAACACTGAAGCAGAATCACATGAAAATTCAGATTGGAATGGACCTGAAGAGGTGTCCAGTTCAACCTGTTCAGAGTCAGCTGTGAGACCAGACCAAGTTGCTCTAGTCTTTCTTAGATGGATTTTGAAAACCCCTGGGGACAGAGACTGCTCAATGTCTGTGTACAATTTGTGTCCCTGCTGGACTGTCATGAGAAAGTGTTTCCCATTACACCCATTCTGAACCTCTCGTTTCAAAATGTTCCTCACCCTCTAACTGCGCATTACTATGATCAGTCTGGATCCATTTCCTTGATGCTGTGCCCGTAAGTACCAGGGTCTGCTGTTGGCCCTCTGCCAAAACAGCACTTCTCCAGACTGAAGATCTAGCTCAGATGCCTCAGCCTCTTCTTGGAGGGCAAGCACTCCTGTCCCTACCATTGTGGCTGTCCTATGCTGGGCTTGTTCTACTTCATTAACATTTTTCTTATATTGAGAGTGAGACAAAGATAAGACACAGCTGTCAAAGGTATTTATAATAGGTGTGCTGATCTTCAACACTTCTGTGGGAATATTTTAAAGCAGTCAGAACTGGTGACATGGTCATGCCCTAAGTCAATGCTCAAACTTGTTCTCATTTGGTTTAGAAAATAAGATTTAAAAAGTGACAATGTGGTTCTGTCACCATAAAATGATCCTCTCCTGGAGTTTCTGTAGAGTATCAGAAATGGAAACCAGAGCTCCCAGGTATGTACTGCAGTGACAGCTCACAAAGCCCTCAGATCAGTGGTAACAGAAAAGTTTTTAAACACTTTTTTGTGAATGAAACTCCTCAAAAGCTTTCCTAATAAACCCTTGAGGGTTTCCTTGCACAGAATATGACACCCTTTTTTTTTTTCCTGGAAATTATCTTTCTAGTGGGTGGCCTGCTTGCTTACTTCTAAATATTGAAGTCAGTTAAAACTAGGAGAATGGAGGGGCAGGAGATTACACACACTGGAGGAAAGGCTTACCTGAGGATGGTTTTGTGTTAGAAACCACTAGGCTAGAAGTACATTGATTTGGTAGAATAAACAAAGCAAAAAAAAAAAAGAAAAAAGCTACATTTTAAATTGCTTTTATGTTCAGGTAGCTCTAAGTGACAGCAGTAAAAAATGATGCAGTTCCCTGTTTGACCTTTCAAATGTCTTCAGCTCTGGGTTAGTCCTACTTATGTTTGCTTTTTATGAACATTCCAGAAAAGGCTCTTGTTGGTAAGAAAGATTGCAGAAAGAATAAATTTCATAGGTGGAAATTCAACTCCAGGAAGTCAACAGGGCCTCGTTTTCGACATTCCTAGGTGCCTAAGAGGAGCAAATTCAAAGTCATGATCAGTTATTTGCACCCAAAGCTTGCTTTGAAGAATAACACTATCCAATGACAAACAGAAATGGTACCATATGCCCTGTGTCGGTAATAAAAACAGTTCCACCTTCAATGATAAAAACATAGTAAACCCAGGTAACTAGCAGTGTATTTCTAAACTGCACATTTTGCAGACAGTCCTTACAATAGCTGTATATCCTACAAGATATCAGGGATGAAGACACCTCCACTTTTGCAGACTATTCTGGGTTTCACATACTGCTGTGCTTTATTTCAAAGCACTTTTTTCTTACTCTTAAATTTTTTCTGGGTTGTTCTTGGTTCTCTAGTTGCCTTGTTCTTTCTGGGTTTGATTTTAGAGGGAAAGTAGAGTTTATCCTTTCTATGCCTTTCTTTTCATAGCAAGCTTTACTTTCATGAGTTTTGTTTGTTTTTTAGCACTGTTCTGTTTACTTACGATGTATTTTTCCCTTGGACTATTTTTCCCCCTTTCCAATTATATCTTTTCCTTTCATGCTGTTTTTCTTTGCCTTGACTTTCCATTTTGTTCCCCTGCTAGTATGTTTGTTTTTCAGATTCTGCAACTTCTTTAAGCTATGACTTCTATCAGCCGCTGGTACTGAGAGGAACGATGTACAATGGACGGAGTCCTCTGAGACCACCGTTTCAACGCAGTGAGAGAGCACCAAGGACCCAGGCAGACCTAATCATATCGCACAGTTTGATTGTGGTGTGATTACCCCTGGAAGAAGGGCTGTTTTCTTTCTCCCACCACAGAGAGGTAGGTAGTCAGCACTGAATAAGAGAAAATTTGAATGACATCAGACAATTGAAATACTTTCTAAATAATGGATCTGCATCTTTGCTATGCAAACCAAGAATGTATTCCTGTTGTTGCTGAACTCCTCAGGAGCTACAGTGAGCCCTCACAAAGGCCCTTTCACATGGGAACAGATGTGCAAAAGAGCACATTTAAAGGAAATTAACTTTTCCCCCCCAGAGTTCTAGTGACAATACATAAAATGGCAGCATGGGATCATACACAGTAGTAAATGTTGGAACGCAGAAATATGCTTTATATAAATACAGTCAGAAGAACAGATGCTTAGAAAGTCATGTGTTATGTCTTTTCTTCATTTTAACACTCAGCAAGCTGAGATCCCTTTTTTCTTCTAGAAAAATCAAGAGGGGAAAAAAATACTGTTAGCAAAAGGCTGTTATTTTTTTCAGCTGCAAAGATTTCTTTTAGGGGCAGTTTTCAGTTGAATCCCAACTCCACATTCACATCTAGACCTTAGGCCTCCAGACTAAACATAGGGATAAAAGCCCATGGAAGTAAGAAGACACAGATCATTCCCTGTCAGCTACCAGCATCAATTGCTGGTGCTATAGGCTACTGCTTTCCCATGAGAAGAGCAGAGAGGAGGATAACAACCAGGAAGGGAGGTGCTGGCAGGATTAGGGTAATCTTGATAAAACCGTATATTCTTACACATAGTGGGACTATGGTCCAGTAGCTAATGAAGTAACGCAAGAGTTATGACACATGAGTTTAATTCTCTACTCCATTACCCACTATTGCACTGGTGCTGGGAAAACCATAAGATTCTGTGTTTTGGCAATATTCAGATGTCTGACTGCTACTAATTTCAAGGGAAATGAAACACAAATATTTTTCCAATATCATGAACTTGGTACTGAACATTTCCACTTCTGGGACACAGGCTGCTCTGCCTCCTGCTACAGGTACTTGGGGACGAATGTTTCAGGGAGACATCATGGAGCTGCTCAGCATGCAGCTGGTGGAGGTTGTATTCAGCATCTTAGATGTCATGTAGAAAGTACAGCTATGTGTATGATTACTAGGCATGAATGTGCAAAGATGTTCTGAAGCAGCAAGGTCTCCCCAGACATCCCCTCCCCACACCCATCTTGCTTATGAGCAGAATGTAACCAGTCACAATCTACCTGACAAATACAAACTGCCTTCTGCAGAGGACTTCTGGGGTCTTCTAGGAAGAAGTATAGGTTATCTATTTCTTGGGCTTGGTATCAGTCAAACCATTCTGTAAGGACCTCTTCATACAAGGAGCTGACAATGCCAGCAGGATATGCTGGGGACTGTCATTGCTGTCTCTGCTGTACCTCATACCACAGTGTATATGTAGAGAGCCCTGATCTTCCAACTATAGCTTAAAGAAAGATCACTTACAGCAGAAACATGAGTGGTGGGATCCTCTGGCTTTGAAGCTGTTCAGACCCATATTTTTGTCTCTGAAGTAATACCCAACTCTTATTTCATCTGACTCCAGTCTCACAAATGTCGTAGTTTTTGAGGAGAAACTGAAGGGGAAGAACATCTCTTGACAATATTTGTGATGACACCTCATCAGATTACTTGGTAAGCTTATTATTCGCTGCAGGAGACAGGCATGGTTAGGGGAGCTGATGGGACATATCCCATAAAAGACCCCTCTGCAGCATGCTAAAGTGAGAGGTTAGGTCCTCTGACACAGGAAGGGCAGTGGCGGTCCATAAGGATTGCTCCAGCTGAGGACTGCAAGGTGACGGGGGGGAGACACTGTTGAGGGACCAGGGGCAGAGATCACCTCTAGGGAAACTGGGCTGCCACAGTCAGAATGAGACAGAAGACCCATCCATGTCTTCTACATTGTTTTTTTTTTTTCTCCCCATCCCATGAAGATGATATAATCTTGGTGATTTCTGTTATTTATGAAAAATTTGGGACCAAGGGGGTTGCCAAAAATTTAACATTTTGATATCATTATGAGTTTTATAGGAGCAAGGAGGTTGCAAAGGAAAAGTACAACTCTGCTTTCAATGCAGTAGCTATAGCAAATTAGGAAACAAAGTAAAACAAAGAGAAATTTCATATGACAATTTAATGGGTATTTATATAAGAGTTTTAGAAAGAATTTTCTTTGCAAACAAGATAATCTTTAGATGACCATGCTGAGGATTACAGCTTTAAAAAATAGTAATAAAATTTAGAATGTATTTCTGAATATCCAAGTATTTTATGCTTTTTCATAAACACTGCAAGCACAAAAAATGAGACTTCATTCATTTTCCGAGTATTTTATTATTGCTTTTCTAGAACACCTGGGTTATTTCCTCATCCCATTTAAGACCTTTCATCATCTCTTTATCTAATCTAAGAACCTCATGGGACCATACTTCCACTAATCTATTGTACATGTAGTGTTTAGTGAAAGCTGATAGCAAGATAGGGTGAAGAGTTAAAGACATGATTCTAATGAAAAGCAATGTTCTAAATATTTGGTGCACTATTTGGAGTACAAAATGAAGGGAACAATTCAAAATATCTCACTAGCATTCTGTATGCTGTTGACTAGATAATGTCTAATATAATAATAATGCACATTATTTTCTTGGCCACCAAAGTAGCAATTTGCTGCATGGCTACTATTGTTCACTTGTTTCAGCAAGATCCTGGAATCACGAACCACAAGACAACGCTGAATGCCTTTCATTACAAGCTAATCCTTCAACATGAGACTACACATACTGATATCTTTAATACAGATCTGAGTTGCCTGAGAGACAAAAGAGATTGATTTCTATGAAGTGAGAAAGTCCTACTGTATCATTTTGTTCTACTGTATACATGACAGTATAACAGACATGGCTTCATATAAACATGTTTATTAGATTATGGGCAAAGCAGTGCTATGTTCAAGTGCAGAACCTATCTCCTCTCTAAAAGAAAACCCAGCTCTGCTGGAGAGCAGTAAGAGAGATCCCCCTGCCATAGAAGTGATACACAGGGGCTCTAGGTGAGAGTTTTCCTCCCTTGTTGTTGTGTTTTTCCATAATTTATTTTTATGTACAGCTCTGTCATATTTTCTTTCAGTCAAATATTTAAAAAATCTCCTTAGGTTAGGGAGGAAAACTTGTCCCTTAGTTAAAAAAGGCTAATCCAATGTAGGAAAAAGATGTTCACAAGTAGACTCCTCCTCTTCAAAGGGAAACTGGAAGCCTATGAAAGAAACACATTATCTTATGACATTGTGACCTTGTGACAAGATCACATTGAATATTGTGTGCAGTTTTGGTCACAGCAATATAAGAAAGATATCAAGTTATTAGAATGTCTGAAGGAGGGCAACAAATATGTTGAAGGACCTTGAGGAGCAGCTGAGATAACTTGGTCTGTTCAGTCTGAAGAAGGTGAGACTGAGGGGAGACCTCATTGCAGTTACAACTTCCTTGTGAGGGGAAAAGGAGGGACAGGCACCGATCTCTTCTCTGTGCTGGTGACCAGTGACAGGACCTGAAGGAATGGCCTGAAGTTGTGTCAGGGTAGGTTTAGGTTGGATATTAGAATATTATTATTGGATATTAGGTGGTTGGGTGCTGGGACAGGCTCCCCAGGGCAGTGATCACAGCATCAAACTTGACAGAGTTCAATGAGCGTTTGGATGATACTCCCAGGCACATCGTGTGACTCTTGGGGATGGTCCTGTGCAGGGGTAAGGGTTGGACTCAATGATCCCGATGAATCCCTTCCAGCTCAGCACGTTCTGTGATTCTGTGATATATTTCATACCAAAGCCCAGGTAATAATTAATTCATGAAATTAGTGATTCAGATAATTAGTTGAGCAGAAAACAATTTAGTACTAGATAAAAAGAAATGCCTTACGAAATATGTTACAAATCACTACCTTCTTCTGGAACTGAAACCAGTAGGCTTGCAGGTGTCTCCATTCCCATGAGACCTGAGGGCAGGGCTTTGATGCACTCTCGGCACCAGTGCCCCCTGCCTGGGGACAGCCTTATCCCACTCCTTGGCAGAATGCTGCTCTCTCAGTCTAATTACCTGACACCAGAGTAGTTGTGGCATTACATTTTCTTTTAGTTTACATTTTTGGGCATAACCCCTAAAGCTCATCTAGCAGCAGTTAGAGGCATATCTATACAAAAATGAACGTGTCTGTGCTGTCTAATTGAGTTAATTAACTGAAGCACTGTGTCACTCTGATGTGGCTATGTTGCTTCTGGGTCCAGAGTTCACAGTCTTGTAGTTATTTACTATCCCTGCATCCCACTCTGTCATGAAGGTGGATTAGTCTGAGCCAAAGATTTTGTTTCTGCAGCTTACTTAAGTTAGTTTTTCTATTATTTATTAGAAATAGAAATATATGTGCACAGAGGTGCACGTCCTCATGACCATACATCCTCATTATTGTTCTGTCCTTGTAAAAACCTCCGCAAGCTTTCTCTGCTGCTTATAGATTGTATAAAGGACTCCTGAGTGTTGAATAACTGATCAGCTGATTTCTGAGCTTACTCTGAATGAATAACTAACAGCAGAGCCACTGTTGCACATAACTAATGAGACTGAGAGCCTTCCTCTGGGTCTCATCTGCACTCACATATAGTTTACCCTTATTGCCATCAGTGTGTTTGAAATGGGATTTTATTGCAGTGACTCAAATACTGTCAGACTCACCCCTAGCACCACCACTGCAACCACCTTTGAATAACTAGCTTTGAGAAGTGCAGATGGGATCATTCACTAAATTGTCCCTTATTTTCTCTGAGTATTTGTTATTCATAGGTATTTTCTGAATAATCTGGATAAGTAACATTCGAGCTATAGACTGCTCACAAACCATCCACTCATGCTATCAATGTTCATTACTCTTGTTATGTGACTTGGCTGCCTAAGTTTCTGCTCTTTGATTTTAAACGGAAGAATAACTAGAAGGAAATATAACTATTAATTTTCATGTAAAGTATAATTTTTGCTGGAATTCATTATATCAAAACACATGTGGTTCAGATACCTGAAAAGATCTGTATTTATCTCTGAAAGGACTTATACCCTGCTCAGCCCTCCCAGAGAGCCTACATTGATAATCCTCTCAGTTTGCCATTCAATGGTGGTTCTTCACTTCCTTCAGGTTTGAAGACATTTCTTGATGTGTAGTAGCTAAGAAATTGTTATGGTTATATGCTAGCAGCATGCAAGCAGCTCTCTCTGCAAAGTTAAAAACTTGTGTGCTCTCAAGCTCTCTGCTTTTTATTTCTCACTCCATTAATCTAGTAAAATATATTGTCTCTCCTCATAAACTCCCTTCACTTTCTGAAGGAACAGAAGGAAGCTGAGGCATTTGCATATTGAACAGAATAGAAATTGTTGCATGAAACTCCCCAAAGAGCAGATGAAAATAGGAGCATTTATTTGCAGCTGCCAGTAGAACAGAGAGATATGAAACTTGGTTAATACTTTGCCAGAAACTGGAAATCAATGGGGAGCAAGAGCCCTGAAAGCTCTTCCTGACACATGGAGAAGATGAATGAAGGATGCAATACATTTAGAGAAGCTATGAAATGTTTGGAAATGCCAAGAAAATAGCAGGCGTTACAGGTCAGTGCTCTGGACTACCAAATACCCCGGAGAAATAGTCATTAGTGAGTGGACTAAGCTGTAAGAAATCATGGAGTTCTGGGGTTTTTCCAGTTCATTGTGTTTCCAATGAAGTAAAATCAGTGTAAGAATGAGGATGCAGCCAAAACTGTGAGCAGGAAATAAAATCATTCCAAATAAAATTGTGCATGAGATTCTGGATTTGAAGGGGTTTGAGAGGAAAGGGGTCTGGTTTCAGCCCCTCAGAGCAAGGAGAAAATCAAGAGTGTGTGAAAAAGTGACACAGCAATGCATCCTTGGCCGCTGGAGTTGATTGGGTCCTGAAAATGCATCTGTGGCTCAGCACCACCAGCAGAGAGCTGCTTCTTGTTGCTCATATGCTCCTTCATCTTCTTCAGCCAACACTACAGTCAGTGACTGCTCCTCAATTTCCATGGAGCCCAGTCATGAAATCCTGCCATCATTACCCTTCACTGCTGTGGGAACATGTTCTCGTGTCACTGTCAAATTTCACATATTTTGAGGAAGGTGACCAAGTGTCCACACAATTTTGCTCTGATCACATGTAGCACAGGAGGTTTTAAAAAAACTTCACCATCTTGTTTTTAAGATATGAGAATCTATTCTTTGTAGAAAGGTTTGCCTTTCTGCCTGGGAAAGTGACATAAGCCTTTATAAGCTTATTTCTACTCCAGACCAAACAAAGGACCTTGTTTCTCTCAGGCATGTCTCAGCTGAAAAAATACCGCATATTTCAGTTTGCATTTGCCTAAATTTGATAGCAACTTTAGAGATACCAGTGTAAAGACAGCCTTAATATAGCCTCATGTCATCAACCGAATGATCTTAAAAGGAAACAGTACATACACAACCAGAACCTGCATGGAAAAGATGTGCAGAAAAGTGCTCAATGATGTTGTCATGACAACAATGAAAGTCAGTAGATTACCAGTTAAAATCATCTGTAATTTGAAGCTTCTCCTGGAAAAAAATGGAAGCTGACTGTTTTGACATGTAATGAGTTTAAAAAAGTGAAATGTGTTGCCTTTTTGGAGAGACTGTACCATATTTAAAAAAAAAATATGTTGTTATATTTAAAGACTAAAAGTGGCAGGTGATGCATTGCATCACAACTAAAAGATTCATATTTCCAGTAATTAGACAGAAATAAAGTAGTTTCTAAATTTTCTAGACACATAATCTCCCATATAAAACTGAAAGTTTTCATGGAGAACTGTCACTGAATGCATTATAGATAAATAAAGGAATTATCTTAGAACTGAGCAGTTCAGAATTCTTCAAAATCCATTTACACAAAAGTGTAGGGGTTTCAAACAGCCAAAAATATTCAAGTTATTTAGTGATCTGATATCATATAAACATGGAAAGCAGAAAGTGATTTTAGCCAGAACTCACTCACTTGAAATGAAGACTGTGCAAGAGACAGACCTTCCATTTCACAAAGGATTTTGTACTTTTCAATCTTCACTTGGTTCTGAATCTAAATGAAACATAATAAAATATAGAAAGGAAAACACTGAAATTTTTCATTTCAGATTTATAAAAACATTTCCAATTGCTTTTACCCATTTTTATTCTGCCCTTTGCATCATGAGTTATCTCTCTCCCCCATCCTTGGCTATGTCCATATCAGTGATCTGTCTTAACCTCTGGCTTTTCATTTTCTCTTCCTAATCTCTTTATTTAACTACTCACTCACCAATTCAGTTATTGCCCTTCTTACTCCACTGAGACCATTTTTGTCAAAGCTCTTATAGACTTTTATATATCTTGTTCCATCACCAGCTCTCTATTCTTCATCTCTGAAGATTGGCAGCTACTTTGACCCTGTCAACTGCACCCTTCTCCAAAGCTTGTGCTTCTTCACTATGCCTGCCTCTAACTCCTGTCTTATAGCAGAAACGTCATCTGTGGTTGCAGCAAGTTCTGCTTTCCTTCTATTGCCATCTATAACCAGTCTCTCAGTCTCAATCACAAATATAATTGCCATGGTACATTGACTCATTACAGCTATTGCCCTAATAAAGCCCACTCGGTCCAGTTACACCAACAGGGCTGACTGCATCCATCAGTGACCATCTCTGTAACTCACCCTGTGGCAGAGTTTTCCTGGCAACAAAATGGAGGAGGTCTACCACAATACAGCACAAATTTCACTTCTTGGTTCCATAATTTTCCAAAGACATATTTTGTTCTAAAGTTGTAAATTGACCATTTTCAGGTTATATATGAACAGAAGATTAGACAAGGGAAAATATCAGTTTTGCTTGGAATACTCTTGAGCACTGTGCTGTGGCCAAGAGTTCCAGCACAACACTCTTACAACCTAAATTTGCAAAATAGAGAGAAAAAGCAGTATAGGAGTATCTACAGTCACACTGCAGCTCTGTAACAGATTTTTTTACACCTTGCCAGAATCCTAAACTACTGACTCAAACATCCACAAGGAATATAGCTCTGTATGCATTGATTAATGTATTGTCTTACCAACCCTCTACAAAGCTAAGAAGAATAAAAAAAGTATTTTTAAGCTTCCATAATCCACTCCTGAAAACATTATTGGAAATAACCCCCTTGTTTTAGTGTTTATTTTGTATTGCAGATCCTTCAGGGGCAGATTTGTAAAAATGCCCAGGCATCTAATGATGTTGACAATTACATTGCTAAAAGACAGAATGTTTATAAAATCTGTCATGCAGTTCTCTGCAGCATTTAGAGCCTACATTAATTTTCTTTGCTCTAGTCTTCATTTCTTCAGTTTTGTTTTTTTTTCTTAATTTTTAATTTTGCCTATTAATTTTTTTCCCAAATATTATGTGACTCTTGAGAGTAAAATAGTCTTATAACAGTGAACTGGACTTTCAGAGTCTTGGAAAACCTGAGAAGAAATGTGTACATTGGTCCTGTTCCTATCAGGAGAAAGAAATCTAACCCCACAAAAATAGCACTGATGGTCTAAGGATTAAGGTGTAAACTTCACTGCTGTGGCAGGGTTCTAGAGTGATGTATTCCCTAAATTAGAGATGTAGATGATCAAAAATTATGAACAGGTCTTCACTACACCTGCTGTAGAAGGTTTGTACAGAATTTCCTACCATGGTCCATTATATGTGGTTGTGCTGCCTTCTTAAGAAAAGGCATTTTGGCTTCACAGCGTCAGAACTCAGTCCTGTACTGTGATAACTAGTGGTCCAGATCTTCAGCCCTAATTGCCGAGAGCTGCATGGTTCAAGGGAAGTATCTTGCTTTCCCATAGTACTGGGGACCCAGTGGCTTCAAATGAGGGTGCCTCTGGATTACTTGATGTTGATGTTAGGTCTCTTGGAGATTCAGCAAACTGCAACACGGTGCAGCTGCCTGGTCTGCAAGTCAATGATGTTGTAAGGTTTAAGCATTATACGAGATGCTGGAAAAAGGTATATTCTTTGAAACCCTCTGATGAAAGCTTCTCCAGGAATGCAGAGAATGATGATGAGTATTCCTGTCCCCATCAGAGTCACTGCTTTGCTCCGAAGCACTACAGTGCTGTTTTGGTGTGCAATGAGGAGGAAGGGCTGTGCTGTCTCCCTGTGCACAGCTATCATTACTTCTTACTGCAGATAGCAGGAAAAAACAGCTGGTAATGGGGCTGTGTCAACATTCAGTGAACAAGCCAAATGAACAGATCATTTCTTGCCTGTGCAGTGAGGAAAAGGGAAAGTAATTAACTCCAAGCCCAAACCCATGCCGCTGTCTTCGCAGTGGCAGTGTTGGCATTGTATCTGGGCTGCTCATTTAGAATAAGTAGCAGCAGTCTCCTTCCATGTCCTGGCTGGGCACTTTAGCAGAGGATTGGATTAAACAGTGTCATACAAGCACTGCTGCCCACAGCATCTGATGGCTTTGAAGTAAATGATACAGGAAGCTGTTGTTCTCCATAGTGAGCTGATGTGCAGAGAAATGTGAGATCTGTAGAGATGGGATTCAATTGTGGGAACTTTGTGGGTGTTAAATGAACCTGCTTTGGAGGGCTGCCAAGAGAGGAGATGCAAGAAAATCTGATGAGAGATACCAGGCATGAGAGTTAATTGTGTTTTGGAGGTTGGTGAAAAAGCTAAAATTAAACCATTATCAAAGAAAAGCCTTGGACAGTTTGTTTTAAAACAGAGTTAATGGCTGGAGCCTGCAGAAAACCTAATTGAAAGGGAAAAGAAAACAAATGGGTTTTAGGGCTGTGGCAACACATTCAGAAGCAGTTTAATCTATGGATTTTCTCCTGTTCCCTTTTCCATTTCTGTGACTAAAAAAGGCATTATGGGTGATACACATTAAAAGGGTTTATAGTTATGTAAGGTATTTTGCATAGGGCTGCAGCATGAAGCCCCTTGTTTATTTTCATCATGAGACAGGACAGATAGAAAACAGGCTTTTTTCTCAGAGGTGATTCTGATGCAAAGGTCCCAGCTCCTTCGAGCTGCAAGTTCCGGGGCTGCAACAAGATTGGGGCTGGCAAAAAAACGGAGTAAAATGTAAACACCACAAGTGGTTTAAGACAGAACATATAGCTCATCCTTTTCCTAAGGTCTCTGACAATGGGTGGGAGTTATATCATCTAAGTTCACCTCTCTGTGCTCCAGATGTTTGCATCTTAACACATCGTCATGACCTAATTTTATATTCAAATAAAAGAGATTAGCCTCTTCAAGGTGTGATTTATTTGGTCTGGTTAGATACCTACCTTAGGACGACATGAATCTCACCCTGAATAGGTTTGTGTCCAGTGACTTATTGAAGGAATGCAGAGAAATAGTGTGGTGCAACTATATTTACAGTCTATTGAACACAATGCTGTGAATCACCTGGAAGGGAGATTTAGCATGAATTTGAGACAGTTTCTCTTGTGAATTCCTCAGAAATACAACTCCTAGAGAAAAGCAAGGATTGCTTTTCCTTGCCTCTGTGCTTTTCACTTTCTGTACTCAGTGGGAGATGAAACAGTTTTCAGCAAATGTTTAGCCAAAAATGGACACTTATGAGTTCCTCAGTTGTCTAGAAATACCTCTCATCTGCAAAAACATGCCTGCCTTCCTGTCCTGGCCCTGCATAACGTTCACCCTGCAATTTACAAGTTCACAAATTTAGCTTTATACTGGTGGCATCCACATTTTACCAATCTGGGCCACCAGTGTTTGATACCTCATCTTCAGCCTCCAGCTATCATCATTGTTAGGGTTCAGAGAGCCACCAAGCCTACAGCTCCAGGGACACTGGGTCTGGAAAAGGCATGCCAGTGGGAGCATGGCACTATCCCAACATTTGTCTCTAAACACCATGGTAATGTGTGCCAAGGATGGTGCTGTGGACCTTGGCCCTCAGCTGTCATTATAGTTAGGGTTTGGGTTCAGAGAGCAACAGAAGCTGCAACTCCACAGCACTGGGGATGCAAAAGGCATGTCATAGGGAGCTTTCTACAGGTTGTTGGCAGCTCCACATTTCTTTTGCTGTCCCTAGAGACAGCATTTAACAGCAGTGACTGATACCTGGGCACAAATTTCCTCAAGGGTCCTTGTCCAGAATCACTGTGGTAACTGGCTGCTGTGGCGAAGGAGCTCGCTGGGTATGCATGGCTACATGTTCTTATGGCTGCCTTGCTGTTCTCCCTGGCACTGCCATGGGTTAGAGAAACCTAGAGTCTACTAAAGTGTTTGGCAGCTCCTTCTCAAGAGGCCTGGGACCCAGTGACCCCTCTTTTCCAGTGTCTGGCCTCCAGCTGTGTGGTGCAGTGGGTGCCTAGAGGGAAATACAAGCACAAGGGTAGGTGTGCTGGTGATGCTTCCCCATGGTGCTGTCCCAGTCTGAGGGCACATCTTTCTCAGGAACCTGAGGGATGAGAGTAGCTGTGTGAGTTGTTCAAAACCCCTGATAAGCTTTTCTCCTATTAATTTTTTTAACAGTATCCTTGTAAACTGAAAACATCTACAAGGTGCCAGTGATGCTGAAAAACTGCTCAGGCTATCACTCTTCAAACCTTTACCTGTCCCTTTCTGTCTCTTTTGTACTTTTACTGGTGTAAGGGGAGTCAAGGAAGAGCTGCCAAACAGCACAGTTAGGACCATACCCCCAGGGATGCTGTGGGAAGTTTCCATGGATTTTCTGTAGCCCAGGAGTCTGATGTTGTTGTTTACAGTCCCAAAGTGTTCATTCTGGTCACCATTCTTTTAAGATGTATTGAGCATTTTCTTTAACAATGAGCTGGCTGTTCTTTGTGAAAACTCTATCAAATATATTGTGCATATGTCTGGCTGGCTGTCACAGGTAATCTGCTCTTTTTGCTAATGGCTACAGTTCTCTGAAATGGTTTTGCATCTCTAGACTCCCTGAATAGAAGTGTTGTTTGCAGTGTGCTCATTTCCCATTTTATTACCGGGGTAATGGTTCCTTTGTGAAGATTAACTGAGACACAGGGCCTCATAATATAAGCAACCTCATAGCAGAAGAAAGAGAAATTGGTATAGTTTATCCTAGATCTAAAAAGTATTTCAGATGTTTATTTAGTAAGCGGTGGCATGAATAACTTAAAAATACTCAAAAGAGCATCAGAAAAGTTACAATTAAATAAAAATGAAACCCTGATCTCACCAGAAATCATTCTTATAGTACACAAATTACACATTTTTCTTGTATTTATGCATAATTTCATTGGCTATTTGCAGACAAAACTCTTTCCAGTTCATACAGTATTAGAGTCAAGTATGCCTGGCCATGTAAAATGTAATGAAAACTGCCATTTCTGTTCCTAAGGAACCACAGGACTCCCTGATGTTTATAAGCTATTTTGATGGTTGACACAATAGCAGAAGAGAGAGTGGTGAAGTATAAATCAATTGCAGCGGATATGCCTGGGATGGCTCCCTTTGCAGTTGAACATGGCATTTACAGACTGTGCTTCACATGAGCTGTTCTGAGCCCAAAATAATAGTTATGAACCTTGATATATGCAAAAGCAAATGGGTCCCCCTGAACTTTGTGTCCAATCCTCCATGACTGATGTAGAAATAAGGTAAGAGGAATTCCTGGATGAGAATGTTGTGCAGCTCTGCAGCATC
>JAWWMP010000132.1:59528911-59564174 GCA_035047865.1 Dendrocincla tyrannina | reverse complement strand
TCCAATCCTCCATGACTGATGTAGAAATAAGGTAAGAGGAATTCCTGGATGAGAATGTTGTGCAGCTCTGCAGCATCGTAGGTGTACAGCTATGCACGTGGTCAGCAAGCCAGGCAACAGAAGATTCTACTGGCATAAAGCTGGGTCCTTAGAGGACGATCCTTGTAAGGCAGCTGATGGCAAAATGGAGTGATGCTTAAATCTTCAGACTTGGGATACTAAAGTAATAAATTGAAGCCTTATTTCTAGACAATATTGTTACTCCATATGGCAAACTGTGCGCATACACACACACACACACACAAAAACACACATATCTGAGCTAACGTGGCTATGCTGCCATATTTAATTTACATATTTTTAAGGCATTTCCTAGTGTTGCACAATCTTTCTGAAAAAGGCTAATAAGCAAAGCTGGTGGAATTGCTCAAGAAAACATTGAGAGTCTAATTATCTCACTAGTAGGCTTCAAAAATTACAATTTTTGGAAGAGACTGGAAGATCTGATATGACATGATTAGAGCAGTATACAAATTTTTCCAAATTTCTATGATGTTTTTGTTGTTGTAGTTGAATTGAACTGATATATTAAAGAGATCAGGAAAAAAGTTCATATTCCCTCCTAGATCCCTACTTAGACCAAGGGCTGGTGAAGGCTTGATGAGAAGCTGAAACTAGTACACATGTATAACATCAGTTGACATTTTTATGCCTAAGAACTTCACCTGCCATCAGATGAGCCAGCTATTTTGTTTTCAGAGTTCCTGCAAGCTGTATTACCTTAATTTGCCTGGCTCGTGTATTAAGTAGTACGATGATACATCTTAATTATGTTTTCATTACATACCAGTGTTTCCATCTACTGTGCTTTCTCTCCTAAACTTATGCCTCAGTACAAAGAAAAGATGAAGACCTTTTAGAAAGCAGTTATAATACTTTTTCATCTTTGTTCTTTGTAGTGGCTTCTACTTTGCTGCATTTTGTAGTTGTCAAACAAAGGTGTGGAGAGAATAAAGCAAAAGAGAATAATTTGGTGGTGTTTTCTCAAGTATGCAACATGATATGGTATTTTATATGTTTGGAGTTCTTTTAGCATCCACTGCAGCTGTGAATCTTCAGTTTCTCACCTTCCTGCCAAATTTCAAGTGCCTTCTCTAAGGACAAGAGCTTGTGAAAGAAGAGGTCACCAGCATTTCTAATACAGACAAAACCGAACCTCATTCAGAGAAAGGCTGTGAACGGTTAGGGGCAAAGTGCTCCGCAAAACTTCAGACTGAAGCAGTCATGGGGCATATAACATTTCAGTCACTATTACTAGGATTTGACAATTCACATGCAAACAATAACGTTTTGCTGCAGTGTTTAGCAACCATAGTAACAGCTGATGCTTTCAGACAAAAAGCACTCCTCTAAAAAAAGTGCTGTGCATGATAACCTAAGTGTTGTTCAGGATTCTATTATAGTCCTGAAAAAAAAGGCTTATGCCGTGAATGTTTCTCTGCTCCTTGCAATCATTAAAAATACTGACTTTCAAACCTGTAACAAGATGGTCTTTGACATGAACTTTCAGTTTTCGACAAGATTTGGAAATCTGTTTGAAATATTTCTGAGTCTGTTTCCCAAAACTCACATATTTCAATGAGAAATTTCAGTGAACTTAAATTCCTCCAAAATTTTGATGTGAGTCTGGACAAAATGAAATGTTATTCATATTAGCTCTTTTATGTGGAGTCACATCTTTGCATTTTCCATTCAATATTTTCCTCACATGATCTCCTTTTTTGAGCTGAAGAATGGTCTTGCAGTTAAGGCAGGAAAAGGAGACTCAGAGCACATGAATTAATTTCCCATGTCTGCTTGGAAGATGCTCCATGTGGTGGATTTGTTCTGTCTCTTGTGCATTTACCTATCTGTCAGATGGCTACCACAGTGTAAAGCCTGCCACCTGGCAAGTTCCTAACTAGCTGACATGGCTCTATTCTCATCCTGTCAGCTGCTTGTGAAGTAACTCAACCTGCCAGTTCCACGCCATCTCGGACGTGATGGTCTCAATGGACGTGAGTCTGGCAGGTTACCTGTTTGTGCATCACTACTGCAATAGATCTCAAATGCATCAGATTTATCTCTCATGCACACAGCACAATGCACGTGCACACTCTCTCCCATACATCCTAGGCCCACTGGAGACAATCACAAGTGCCATAAAAGTAGTGTCTAACAATTTCTTAAGGGGGCTGGATATGGTTTGGTACTGGGTCTGAAGATATTACAGCTCCTGATCCCAGTATGGGCCTCCTTGCTTCTAATAGAAATAAAATTAAATAGAAAAATCCGTTGTCATTTTCAGTCTTAAACACCCTCATGTTCTTAGAGCCAGATTATTTGAAGGGGCAATAAGACTGCGTATCTACAAATATTTGCACACTCAAGATGCTGTTAGTTACTGGGCTAAAGGAAATAACTACTAGGAGTTTTAGTGATATTAATCACAGAATCACCCAATGGTGGGGATTGGAAAGGGCCTCTGGAGATCATCTGGTCCAGCCCCCCTGCTGAAGCAGGTTCACCTAGAGGAGGTTGCACTGGATTGTGTCTAAGCGGATTTTGAATATCTCCAGAGATGAAGACTTCACAACCTCTCTGGGCAACTTCCTTCAGTGCTCAGTCACCCTCACAATAAAGAAGTTTTCCCTCATACTCAGATTTGTGCCCCTTGTCCTATCACTAGGAGTCACTAAAAAGAGTCTGATGTATTTATTAAGGCAAGAACAAGAAAGATGTTATTGAGGAAAAAGGTGGTCTGTGTTAGTGATGCTTGAGTTCCAGAATCTTAATATCAATGAGATATTAATATTAGTTGTAAAAAAAGAGGATCATTTTGCCAGTAAAACATATGGCCCTTACTCTTAACTCACATTCTTTTCTTTTTGCTAAAAATATCTCTTCAGCACAATTTTTAGAGTGATTATAAATAAATCTATACTACTTGCCTACGTACTGTACAGCTATATTACTCTAACTAATCTTGATATAACTATCAGGAAGTGAATTAGCTATTCACTCTTTTGTATTTAATGGATCCCAAGCCACATTCTTCCTGGATAATGGAAATGTGATGAGTATTCTGCCAAATTCTCTTTATATGAATCTTTCTTCATTTTTACACTAGAAATAATGATAAACATTTATACAATCCTACATCTGAACTAAGTAAATTAATTCAAGATTTCCACACTGAATTTCTGCTTATGAAGCCATGAATATATTTCTGTTCTCTTTATTTCTCCAAGGGAATGCCATCCATTCTCTCACCATAAAAGCTGTAATCTAAAGACTGTTGATTGCAGCGTGATTGGCAGCATAATGCTATTTTATTGGCATATTGGGTTAAAAAAGTAACATGAAAGTGAATAGGTTTTGAATATATTTGGTTTTTTGATGTCCATCACTTAGAAGAACCAATCCTAATGTTATCAGTTATGGATTTTTTTTCTTTGCTGTCCCACAAAGCAGATTTGATTTTTCTTTCATTTATTCTAGCTGTATGCTGTCACTTCACTAAACTTATACTGATTTTAATGTAAGTTAAGAATTAGATTGAATTTAGTTTTGCCAGAATAAGTTACTCTCAAGGGACATGACTGAAGTTTAGAGAAAAAGAATATTGAATGACTGTCCTTCAATGTGTGCTGGATCAGACTCATCACAAAATTTGCAATGCTTCTCCACAGCAATCTCTAGAGAGCCTTTGAGAGAGATTTTGGTGGAATCTGATGATGTCTGTTGAAAAGACCTGGGACCTTTCACAGTCAGAAATCAAAAGATCTGAAGGGTCATCCAGGAAAAGATGAGCATATGCACTGAGAAAGAAGAATGACCAGATCATAGTCTTTTATTATTATTATTGCTGTGAATGACTGCTGGCAGTGCGCTGGGCTGTTGTTAAACTACACAGGGTATAGAGAACTACTGGACATGTCTTAGGAAACTGCTGGATGTGACAGATAGCAAAGTAAGAGGCTGTCAAAGGTCAGAGTTAGCATGAGTTATATGAAAATGGGCTAAACTTCATGGGAAGTCTTCTGAGGGTATTATCTTGCAAGGACAACAATGTACATCAGCAATACCATACAAGACTGAAATGACTGAGAAACCCATTAAAAAGTCCTCAAATTTGTATATTGATATAACAAAAGTAGGACTGGTGCAGAAAAAATAACATGGGGATGAGTTGTTTATTTGTGGTGACTGGATCAGGGAAAAGGAGGGCAAAGTAACTGGAAAAAGGGATAATATACTACAAATTATATAATCCTGCCTGGCATCCCCATACTTGATCTCTGCAGCCTAATTGGGACAAGAAATGAAACCTGTTTTTCTTACTGTATAACACACCAAAGCCACAGCCATAGTCAGGAGTCGGGTGGGGACACAATGCTTTCTCTTGTGTTTAGGGGGTCACCTAGATGAGCAGACTGAGATGTGTCAGTGCTCATCCCATACCTGATGACATCAACATTTACTCACCACTTCCCATCATTAATATTTTAATAGATTATATTCAGACAGTGAAATATTTATTGAAGACTTTGACTGGCATTAGGACTGCAAAGCTCAAGGTGCTACATGCATCCAGACATTCCCCTGGTCTGTAGATGCCACCTGTCATCACTTGCTGTAAAACTACTTGGGTGCCTTATGCTTTGGTCTACCCTGGCCAACTCATAGTTCATCACAGGCTGTCAGATAGCACTTAACAATGATTTGGGTTTTTTAAAATTCAACCTACATTTCCAAGTAAAAATTGGCTTTTTAAAAGATGGTTGCCCAATAAAGTATGCCCTTCTGCGTTTAAGTATCAGTATTGAAAGGTTCACTGTCTTGCAGCTGAGACTTTTTAGATATTTTGAAAAATAATTCTGAAATCAGGACTCTAGAGTTTTTTAGTTCCTTTGGAAGCATGTAATCATCCAGTAGAGGGAGCACAAGCTACCTTAAAATGATTAAAGACTGGTTGAATCATGTTGGTTGAATAATTTATTGTACAATTCTTATATCTTTCAAATAAATTATTCAGAAAATATATTTTTCCATTATTCACCAGTGTCTAGTGCTGCTGAAATAATTCACACCTATATTAATCACAAATTATACTCGGTAAATTCAATTATTATTTAAAATAAAACATCTATGCCTGAAACTGTGCAAACCACAGAAAGGGATATTGAAGGCAAATAAAGACATCATCATCTAACTATTCAGATGATTTATTTGATGCCATAGAATATCAGCCACTACATATCCATTTTAATGGTGGGACACTGAATCAAAACAAACATAAATTGAAAATAATTGCCAAAAATGCAAAAAATAGAGAATAGGACTATGATAACTGCATCTAACATTGACTGTGACCAACCATCCTTAGACAGTAATAGAAAAGATACTCTACTTGTTAAGATCAAGAGAATGGCATGATATGTCAGTGAATACAAAATGATACTCTAAAAACCAATTGACTATTAAATGCTGTTGATTTTAAGAAGGAGAAAGTTTCATTTATTGTAGTTAGAAACTAATTAAAATAATAGAGGTTTTGTCTCAGATTTTCACAAACTCTTAGGCTTGAACTGCTACTGTAATGACAGTTGGATATTAATTCCATTAGATGAGAGGAGAACTGCAAAGGAGGGAAAAATCATATCCCTTGATGAACATATCCCAAGACAGCAGAAAGAGCTGTTATTTCACCAGGAATCGTAAAATTGTTTAGGTTGGAAAAGCTGTCTAAGACCATCGAGTCCAACTGTTAACTCAGCACTTCAAAGTGCACCACTAAACTGTGTCCCTAAGTGCCACAATGAGGAATAGGGTAAGCCTCAGTACAAACCTCTAGAAGCTCTGGAAGCAAACCGCATACTTTGAGGATATTTAATTTTCAATATGAGTGCTGTCAGCAATGGTAGAAAATTAATCCCAGAGATTAAAATCTACTTCCATAACAGATCTATATCATCAGGATTCTGTACATCAACAACGTTAGTCTACACCTATTTGAAATTTGTTGTACATTGTGGCAGAGGTAATTAAAGGTATAGCTGATCAAGGTCTTTTAGGATTTCATAGATACTTTTAATCACTAAGTTTTGTGCCTCTGGTAGATGAAAAGTACTGTTGAAGTAGAAGGTTTAGAAGAGACCACAAAGGAAAAAACAAACAAACAAACAAAGAAACCAAACCAAACCAAACCAAAGAAAAAAAGATGGCTTCTTTTCTGATTTTGTATATATTAAGGTTGTGAACTTGTGTTATATTATAGGGTGGCTGAGTAAAATGAGAATATTAACTCCTACTGTATTCAAGTTCTTAAACATGTTTGGGTTGTTCTCACCTAAATCTCCATTTTGCCTGCAATGCTCTTGCAGTAGGGCTGGCATGGGACCAACGAACCAAAGCTTTATATTTCAGGCTACTGCACACTGCCCCCTCCCCTATAGTTTCAAAGGGAAAGATTTGTATTCTAAATTAAGCAATGACCTTTGATCTTGCTTTTTAATTAAGTACCCAGCTAGAAGTTTTCACAGGCCATGTTATTACCTGTGGGTTTATTATTAGATATTAAGATAAAGGATTCAGAGTGCATGGTCTTGGCCCTTTATCTTTTCTCACAATGCCTTAAATCTTGTTTTCTGCCTGCAGTTTTAAAGATTTTATGCCAGCAATAAAATCCAAATTAGGAAAATAATGGCTCAACCTTATAAAAAGGTTGGGCCAACTGGTATCAGTATGAATTCTCTGAAGCCGGTAAATTGAATTTGTCCTGTGGTTTCTCAAAGAAATAGGTGTATTAGTAAAGTGTTGGTCATTGAAAAAAGTCAGGTTAAACAAGACACCAAAGCTAACTCTAACCTGCCAAACCCCTTCCCACACATGGAAACTTTGAAGTAGAATGAAAAGACTAAGTGAAGCCATAATTACATCATGTTTAACTTGGCCCTTTAAAGAGCTAACCCTTTACTTGCTTTTCTTTTTCACATGTCTGCATACAGAATAGAATTTAACCAACAAATGATTAAAAAGCAAATCTAAACTTTATGCTTCTGCTTTGCTGGATATTACACATGCATTTAAAGTTAACGTTATGTTTAATGGTTTTATGGAATTAGGATTTATCTCCTTTTTCTTCAAAATGTCTTTCTTTTTTTTTTGTCTTTTGGAAAAGGTGGTTGAAGTCATGTACTATATGCCCTTGTGGGAAAGAATTAATCTTGGACTGGAATGTATAGGGATCATTGTCCTAATAGGATTTAAGCTATTTTCTCCCCTTGCTTTTCAGTATTCAGAGTGTCTGGGAAGAAATGGGTTTGCGTGGCTTTTTCCCTTATTAGTTTCTGTTAGAAAGGTGCCTTAATGGCCATTTAGTTCATGGTGATTACCAAAGTGCTGAAAATAGGATTAGTGCTTTTGACTACCTTTTAAAAGATAACTGACTGCCACCATATTTTGGTGCTAGGTGTTCTATTTTTTTCTTTCTTTGTATCCTACACTAAACCTCTTTAAATCTCAAAAATAATCAGACTGGTTACTGGAAGTCCCTAACTTTTTTTGTTCCAATCACTCAGAAGGGATCTATTTGCATCATAACTATCTGAATCCTGACACTTTGAAATAGCGTTAATAAGGTGATAGAGGAGGAGAGAAAGATGAGAAAGTAGCTTTCAAGAAAAACAACTTGATATTTTGCTCACAGCTGTATGGAAATCTCTTCAGTAGACAGCAGCATGATGGATATATATTCTAGTTACATAAGTCTTGTCCCACTGATGGTTGCTCTCATCCGCTCTGTACACCTGGGTGTTGTACCATTGGGTTATCCTCCTTTCCCAGAGTCATAAAAGCTGTTTCTCTCACTCAAATGAAACATCTGCAGCATGAGATCTGCCTATGACCTGAATATCACTGATAGCAGGCTCCCAAAAAATAATGAAATCACAACACTCCCATCCTAAAGTCTTTTTTTCACTGAAACTAATCTAAAAAAAAAAAAAATCCACTCATCACTTGGCACTATTCCTTCTTTGGAATTCAACTGACTTTTTTCCCAAGAAAAAGTTGGAAAAAATTGAGTGCAAGAGTATCAAGAGAAGCCTCTGATATTTAAGATTTCCTCCTGGAGAGAGTCTCTGGATTGGATACACTAAAATATGATGCTTGCAGTATACCCAGATTACATAAACATGCATGACCTGTATATAAAATAATTCAGAACATCAGAAAATATATTCCTTTTCTTACCCATCATTTCTTTGCCATCAATGTGTCTTGCAGAGGTGAGAAGAGTCAGTGAATTAATTTTACTCAGAGAGGATTTTAAAAGCGTGAGAGTTTAAAAAGCCCCCTCTCATTCTGGTTACTCCTGCAGACTTCATTAGCTTTTCACCCCAGCAAGTCACAGGTCAATCTCATACTGAAAACTTGCTCCCACACTGTTAAGTAATGTCCTTGGTAAGAGTCTGCAATTAATAAATAACAAACAGTAATATCTGCAAGACAATGCGTATCCTGAAATAAGAGAGCCTGAGATTTTGTAAGCAGCTGCACAATGTATTTCCACAATCTAGAGGAGAAACTAAGACAGATCCCCTCTGTCCTATGTAGCAGTATATTGCTCCACAAATTTATTTCAAGAAGTTGTTTTTTTTTTCCCCTCTGTAAACAATTCAGATAGATGTGAACAACTTCCAAATAGCAACATAAGTTTAATTCATCTGTCTGAAGTGACATAACATATGTCACTAGTGCCTGTTGCAGAAGCAAGGAAGTCTGCTAGATTGTGTAGCGTTATTCTTCATAGCCTGCAAACCATGCTGTTAATACCACAGAATTTTGAAAGAGAAATATATGTGGCAAAGATGACAAGTCTTTCTGCATGCACCTTCCTTACAAGGATGTAAAATTTTGACTATTTTTTGAGAAGGGCTTGGTAGGAAACTACAAATTCATTGAAGGGAATTGGCTACTGTTACTTTTGTACTTTTTGCAACTTTATTGTTACTTTTTTCTAGTTGAAAAATTCTATTTGAGCCTAAAGGACAATGTTTTCTTCCTTCCCTTTTTTGTTTTTTATTTGCTGTGAGGACAGTTTGGCAAAGTTATTGGTTCACTAAAATGCTGTCTCCTCTCTGGAAAATTAACAATTTTTAATATAAATTGTCATTCTTTACTAGTCTGCATAATATAGTTTGGTATTTGACAATGTAATAGTTTCAATTTAAAAACATAGAATCTGGATTAGAAGCAAGACCATGTTAGTCTAGTGGAGGCATTTTTCAACAGATTTACTGGGTGACACTGATCAATTGCTTTTCTACAATAGAGAACTGCCACACAAACTCAGGTTCTCTAGTCATCAAAGCACAGACTCTAGACTACTATGAAACCAGTGGCCAATCTAGATCACCTCTTTTGCAAAAAACCTGGAGCCACAGAGGTAGGAAGACCTTGGGCATCTCTGATAGCATTCCCAGTTCCAACTCTGTTTTTAAAATAGCTGTGTCAGTATTTGTCTCGTGTGCTCAAACAAGACCCTAAACCCATTCTCCAGACCTAGAAACAACAGAGGCTTCTTAATTTGTATACAATTTCAGAGTCTGGGTATGCAGATAATAATAGTAATTCCTTAGAAACATAATTCCGAAAGACTTAGCACTAAGGTAGAGACATGGCGTGTGGTTTCTGTTATTTATAAAACTGATGATAATATTTTAATGTAAAAGGCTTTTCAAACGATTTAAAAATATTGAGATCTAGGAGTGGAAAAGAGCCTGAGGGCATGATAGTTGCACTTTTAAGAGTCAAACAAGACATTGAAAAAGTAAACTCTCCATTTAGCCATTTCTGTACAGCGAGATCCCCAAAACTATTTATCAACCAGAGATGACAAAAACAACTACAAAGAATATATACAACCCTCCACACTGAACAGATGTTTTACCACTTACATGCTGCAGTCCTGAAATTTTTAGAATTACTCACGCTGCAGAAGCCGTGAGGCCTCACTGTTTATTGCTCCTAGTGGACATAAAATCAAATAATGATTTGTCTGTCATTTTATTTTATGAAAAATTTTGTACTGTCTAGTCCAGAACTGTCTCGATCTTTCAAAAGAAACCTAAAAATCGAGGTTTTAACCACTTCTGTTCATTAATATCCCTTGAGGGTGTGAGGGGATTTGCTTTTTTGGTTGTGTTTTTTTTTGTTTCGTTTTGTTTTGTTTTGTTGTTGTTTGTTTGTTTGTTTGTTTGTTTGTTTGTAAGATTAGAAGCATTAGCATCCTGACTAAATTACTGCTCTGGTAATTACATTCTTCTTATCTACATATGCCCCTGCAGCTTCAATGGAATATAGTTTGTTCCTCTCCTGATACGTTGTGCTTAAGTGTGCCCAAAAGCTGCCACTGGCAACATGTAGCCTAAATTTGCCTATTAGGCACTCTCTGTCCCTTCTCTTTCTGACTCTTTGAGCTGGAGTGGGGCCAGAGGCGTTCAAAGGATGGGCATGGAGGGCAGTGGCTTCCTCCTCAGATATAAGCAGTGCCTTCCTTGGGTAAAGTCTTAGGAATGAGTATTACTTTGTCATTTGCGGAGATGGAAAATTTTCACTTCTCATACCATATGATCTCCTCAGGTTTCAGAAAGAATCACAAGGATGAGAGAAAACTAAGAGCAAAAGCTGATGGAAGCACAGAGGAAAATTCTCAGCTTAGTAATATTTCTTGTGCTGCACAATGGCTGTTTTCCACAGTTTCCCTCTTTCCTAGAAAGGGTGTGAGAAGGGTCTTTCAAAAGAGCCTAAAGGACTGATGTGCAAAATTTACATTCAATTTCTGTGAGAGTAAAGCACCTAAACCCACAAGTCCCTTGGAAATCCTAGCTATTGAATATAATAGCAGGGAGCAGAGCCAGAGGCTCCAAGCAGTCTTCAGGGAATTAAACTATTGCCAAATCTTTTTATGTGTAAAACACTCAGATGCTGCAATGACAGGAGTGATACAAAACCTTAAGTAGACAAATAATAAACCATGATTAAATATGAACTACTGTTCTTTCTTTCACAAAATAAATCATGCTGACTTTACTAGTTTTGAAGGATGCTCTTTGGCTCTGCTCTTGGGGCAATGGAAACTGATGATAAGACAAGCAATACAATGAGCTAAAATAAGGTGACATTGGACAGTTTAAAGAGAAAGAAAGCTTGGCATACACAGAGAAGTCAGCCCTGCCTAGTCAGTGGGTGATGGTTCTTGCGAAGTTAAAGTACACTCAAGGAGAGGCTTTTTGGGGGTTGTGACTAAGCCCATTATGACTAAGAAGGTGGTCAAGCCACTTCTACCCTCCATTTGAGGTGAAATGATCACCAGGGACAACCTACCACTGCTATACCTCAGACCTTAAAAGTGTCATGTGTTAGAGTAAACTACCAATATGTGCAAACCTTGCTGGAGGGCTGTGAGGCTGTAACGATGATGCGTACAGCTCTTCTTTGTAGGTTGCCCTGTTTAGATGAATTTTAATGATACAAACTTGATTAACAAAAAAGTGTTGATGTCTCTA
This sequence comes from Dendrocincla tyrannina, assembly GCA_035047865.1. Taxonomy (NCBI): domain Eukaryota; kingdom Metazoa; phylum Chordata; class Aves; order Passeriformes; family Dendrocolaptidae; genus Dendrocincla; species Dendrocincla tyrannina. The sequence continues at coordinate 59,552,562 of JAWWMP010000132.1, read as the reverse complement.
TTGGCAGTTTCAGTTTCCTTAACTGAAATTTGCAGGGATGAATCACTTTATCCCAGTTTATTGTGAACCTATAAATGTATACTTACAGAGCTAATAAAAGAGAGCAAAAATAGTGTAGTCATGTTGGGTCAGCTTTATCTTCAGAATTATACATTTTGCAATATCATAAATAGTATTATTGGGCAATAAAAAAATATTTTATTCTTAAAGCAAATGATAGGAAAACAGTTGTCTATACAGTATTATTTCGTTTGACTTGGCTGGCTTTTGATGAAATCATTAACCTCTATGTTGGAAGGATAAGAATGTAGGACAATATTCTTGGCAAATTAAACATTATTGACATTGGAGTGCAAGTAAAAAAGTTAAAAACACAGCCATCATTCATCTTCCCTGCAAGTAAAAGAAAAATAAACCGTGTTTTGTGTTCGTAGAGTTTGGATAAGTTTCGAGCAACTGTCTGGAAGGGAGTGATCCAGAGTTCTTTGAACTTTGTCCTAGGAATGAGGGTCATAAACTTCCAGACAGTGTGTAGGACTCTAAACAGATAACCACTGAATGGAAACAGGATTGTGGGAGAGTCTTTGGTGGAGAATGACATGAACAAAAATTGTCAATGCTTGTCCAACAAGGCCCAGTGTGTTTGTTAGCAAAAGCAGGAATGTGGACAAGGAGGACAGTTGGATAGGTGAGGACATCATGTCAGTGGGTCCCTGCTGGTATTCTTGGTTAGATCAAGGGAGGCACTGGGAAGTTAGAAGTGACTCTGAGAACTGTGACAATGATTTAAAAATCTGTGAGCAAAGAATTCCAACAGCTAATTCAGTTTAGTTTATAAAAAACAAGGTTCCTGGCAAGCTGAACAGAATCTCTAATGGATATGCTGAGAAGATAATTAGCTCTTTAATTTCAGAAGCAATAGTAGAACTAAAACAAAGTGCTGGAAAATAAGACTAAGGCTAATATTCGATATTTTTTATAAAATACCCTCTATTTAAATTAAATAAATTAGGACTGTTATAAAGCATATGTAAAACAGAGCAGCCTGGCACGGGTACTTCTTCTGACTCAATTAAGCAATTAGAAATCTCAGAAATCAACAACAATATCTCAGCAGAAAGTGATAGGGCCCCACATGCATTCCTTTCCACTCCTGGGAGCCCCTAACTATTGAAAGAGTTTCAGAGTTGGTGCTAAAATTTGGCTCTCAATACTCCCATGCCATCAGTGGACAGCAACTCCTTGTTCTTATGCATGATCAGTTCAGAAAGTAAATCCTGCTGTTCCTGGCACTTTGGCTAATAGCCTTAATCTCTGAAGCAGAAAATATGTGAGCACAGACAGATTTACCTGTGCTCACACAGGAGCCACTCTCGAATTTGTTAAGATGCAGATACAAGATGAGTAGGGTGATCAAAAACTGGAAGCAGATCACTCGAAGTGCCATTTTGAACTTGGCCCTTGAGACTGTGCAAGTAAGCAGTCAGATAAACCGTCTTCAGCTCAACCTGCTGGTGGAATTGATTTTCCCAGAAAACATTCACAGAACAAACACTTTTGGAGATACCAGTGTATGTGCTTGGTTAGGCATATTTTTTTGAATTATTGGATGTTTGAGAAAGGTTTGTATTTATTAACACCCAACAGAAAATTTTTGGTGATTTGGGAGTATCTGTAAGGCTTTGTACAAAGACGCTGGCACAGCAACCAGTCAGTCAACCCAAAAAAGCACAGCTAAAGCAGTAATGATTTCTCAGAAGGTCAGTTAAGCAAGGTGGGAGTGGTAGCTGTTGAGATTTTGGCAGTCATTCTCTACTGAGTAGGTAAAAGCATATAGAGATCTTCTGCACTGAGATGTTTTTTGTGTGTTAAAAGAAATAATTCTGCTTGCAAGAGCTGGAGCCACATCTACTCTTTGCAGTGAATAAATAGCATTTTCTCAACATTACACTGAATCTATATGAGCTTCATAAATAATTCAAAATTATTTTCAATAATATTATAATGAACAAATCTATGGCAGCTGAGAAATGAAGTCAGATACTGTACACACTAAATACTTGAGATTTATCTGGGCATTTTGTGTGGTGTCTGTAAAACTCACTGGTTGTGAATTTTATGTTACTGTCTGAAGCATATGTTTTCTATCGATACAGTGGGATCAGATAATCATTGTAATGAGAGTTAGCTAGTAAAATTCAAACACATCAGCTGTGGTATTTTAAAGACCATATGCATAATGTCCCAATGCAGGGACGTACCAAGAGTCAAATCTGAAAAGGACTTTGATGCCAAATATAGGATTTAGACAGAGTTTAGGTTCCTAAGCAGAAAAGGGTAATCTTGAAAATATTTTTTGAATTTCTATTTAACCCAACGGGTATTAAAACTCCCTCAGAAGCTTGTTATTTTGGTTTTCAAGGTGTCTGGTATTGAATAATGCACTGCTTAGAACTGCTGCAGTAGCAGACCTCATCCATAAGTTAATTAGCATTTTGGCATGTCATTTATTCCTGCATCTAGCCATAGTTTGTAAACTGTGTTTGTTCCCTTGCCTGAATCCTTGGAGAGCCCTCAGGACACTAGAAAAGCCTGACCAGACCGGAAGTTGTGATTATCCTATTTTAACAGGGCCACTGGTATCCTCCTTTTTTTTTTTTTTTTTTTTGACGATTTAATGGCCACAGTAATCTTGCAGAAAATTGCCAATCCATTCCAGCATCTCTAAGAGGCCAAAGGCCAGGAAGAGCAAGGGGTTTGTTGGTGACTCAAGAGCAGTCTGAGACCATCAGACTAGTCTTTTGGGGAGCGGGTATGCTCCACTAATCCTACTGCAACAGGAACACAAGACAGAGGAAAATTCAGGATTGACTGGGAGATACAAAGAGCAAGAAGAGATTTAACTGTTTTTTTATATGGTATGGACATTCACTTGATATCTTTCCTCCAGAGACATCCTAGAGTCTGCATGGATTCTAAGGAAATGTAGATCAAGCCCATAAATGTTAAGTATGATAGCACCTAAATGTTAAATATTTTGGGGGTTAATTCTCTCTCAACGAACAGGTTCAAGTTCAGTGAGGGGCTCCTGATGTAACACTGCAACTCATGTAAGTGTTGTGCAAGGGAACTGCAAATCATCTGTTCAAGCTTCACCTCTGCTCTATTCAGATTATGAAATGTGAGGCATCCACTATTAGGTTTCTAGCTAACCTGTGGACTCTCCTATGAATTACTCCAAAACACATTAATTTCACACAGGTATTGGTTCCAATTTTTAATAGTAAAGCCAACAATTAGTAATCACTTACACTGCTCTTTACATTTTCAAAGTGCTGAACAAATATTAATTCAGTTTCTTCATAAAACCTTAGGCTCCTTGTGATACTAATAAGCTGACTGAGTCATACCTTCATATTGATAAACCGTAGTTTTTCATGAGTATGTTTCAGAATTTATACAAATTGATTTTTCAGCCATTTGTTTCAAAGAACTAAAGCATCTCCAAAGCACAGGTTTACATTATTTTGCTTACTGTATGAAATGAAATTTGCAACATAAAACTGACAGGATATTTTTTTATTTTTACAAAAGGTTGGAACATCTTAGAAAAAAATAGTTTTTACATTTAATTTCATTAGGTGCTGAAAATGCATCTTTCTCAGCTGATAATGTATCTTTCTCAGCATATTTTTAGACAGACATGGAAAAACTTCAATTCAATTTAAAAACCTCTTGGAACCTTATGTAATAGAACAACCTTCTTTTAAAAATCCCCCTCAAACAAAGCACATAATAACTTAGAAAAAACCCAGATACCTTGCCAGCCTGTTGTTGCAACCTTTCATTTCAGCTGATAACTAGAAGAGCAAAAATATGTGCTTTGAAGATGGTGAATTTCCTTGAACAAATGACTTGACAATGCAATGCATTTATTTTTAACCTGAAATGTGTGAAAACACTAGCTATGGTTTATTAATATGAAGGTATGACTCAGACAATCTTCTGGTGTCACAAGGAGCCTGAGGTTTTATGAAAAAATGAGTCTGACTTATTTAATCCTTTTCCAGTTCAAGGCCAACTTCAACTTTCAGATGTGCAGTGTATGCAAACAGTGGCATGATCTGAAATCTCAAATAGCTATGCCTTTGTATGGAAGGAGGGTGGTCACATTTTCAAGCTCTATTGTAATCTGTCCATTATGCTCTTGAGACTAGAATCTAGCACTTTGGCAAAGCTACTTTAAAAGTAAAACATGTCAACTACTGGCTTTCAGAACAAGAAATGCATAGCACCTATTCTGGCAGGGCTGAGTGACGGCTCTGTACTACATCAGGAGTGGTTTTTTTCAAGAGAAATCCAAAAGGGTATAAAATTGGCAGAAGAAAATGTGCACCTCACTTGCATGTGAACTTTGAATATGCGTCTCCCCTACCCCAAAAGCTGTTAAATGTTCTTTACCATGGGTGGCATGAAGTCTGTGTTTGATTTCAGGTTTTGCATCCAAAACTATTTACGTATTTTATCAAATGGCTTTTAAAAAATGGAAGTCATAAACGGTGTCTAGTATCCAAGATTATTCCTCATCCTTCTAGTGCAGTACCTTCATTAGACCTATGAGATAATGAGGCTCCTTATTACATATATATTTAATCTGATCTTATTTGTCTTGCATTTGTTGTTGCCAGAGAGTCCTGCTTCATCAGGACAGATGGACAGAGATCCCACCGGCACCGTGTTTCATTTGGCTAAAGCAATCCCTTGGGTGTGGGAGTACTTCCAAGAAGACTAGGTAAATATGCTAAATACTAAATCTGCCTCATGATCCATCTGTCTCAGTGTTTCCCCATCATCTGTGTGTCTGGGTGATCACTCTTTCCTTCATTTAGCTTCCATTTGCTGGAAGGTTGAAGGAACAAACCCTCCTAACCAATTCTTTTGTGCCTTTCAACCACTGCTTCTTTCCATAATAACATAGTTCCAGATGTAACAGGATGAATCACAACCTCATGATTCTTAACCTTTAGGTGTGTGGAAGTTTAATGGGACTCACAGCTCTCAAACAACAGCCCTAGGCTCCAAAAATGATGGATTGGTTAACCATGCATCAGAAAGTTAATCTGCAAGAGTCAGATTGCCAAAAGGTCATACATTTTGCAGGAGGAAAAATATGATCCTTAAATGTAGGTCCCTTAGCTTGAATTTAATGATGCTGCACCCCACTGCTCATCACTGAACCTGCTTCTGCAGTTGGGTGCCTAATGCCTTTCCTTCAGAAGCTGCCAAAGCTTTGGAATACTGGAAAAATAGTCCCATGACCTTTTTTACCCAGTAAAAGTTACTCAGTTAAATTATTCACATGAAATGAAGAAAACCTTACTTCTTCTCAAGGAAAACGAAACAACAACTATCATCCACCAGGGAAAATCTTGGGGTGGAGGTGTTCTTGGTCCTTTGCCTTGGAACTTTCCAAGATTGCACAGGTGTAATTAAATATCCATTGAGACAGAGAGAAAAAAATCATTGACTTTTATTAAAGTCTACAGCTTTCTGGCTAAGGCATTCACCTTAAAGGAAGGAATCTGTTCCCAAATGTACACAATGTAAATTAGGGAAACTGTCCTTTGAAGTAGAGCCTAGCAGACCAGTTTTCTTTATCCTGGGCCTTCACTATTAGCTCGGGACCTTCTTTCTCCCCATGCTTGGCCAAGTTAATGCTATGTTTCTATTCTCACTCTATCATAAAAGCTTCAGAAAGAAGTCTGAGGAGTGACCCGCAAATTCCATTTGTCAGAGTGGTTTTTCAAAAGCAGTTTCTTGATTTAGCAGCATCAATTCCACCAAGTTTGCTAATTAGAAACTATTTCTAGCTGGACTTGAATTGAGTGAGCGCTGCCATTCCCAGAAATAAAATAGCATAGACAATGCTGGGATTTTCAAAGGATGGGTCCTTGATGAAATGATTAGGCCTACAGAACACTGTGTGAAGAAGAGATGTGTCACAAGGCATGACACAGCTGGCAGGTATAGAGGCTCTGTATGAGCTTGTAGCATACAAAGGCAGTCCCAGTCCATCATGTTGAGATGAAGAGCAGAGGAATGCTGTAACTCATGGGAATCACATGAACAGCCATGACACAAGCTCAGTTATTGTGAGCAGTGTGTTTGTGGAGTTACTTTATCCCCCTCCTCTGCCTCAGGGCTTTTCAAAGAGCACCTTGGATGCAGTATTGTCAGGCACTGTGATATAAAATATCCAGAGACCATGCAGATTTTAAAGATCATGTAGCTTGTTAAGAAGAAGCAACAACACGGAATGGCTTACAAACATCAAACACACAAAATTTAAGAAACATTTGGCAATAGGCAGGTGGCCAGTAGTTGTAGCTGTCATCCTTATTATATTTGTCAGGATTGTTTTGCTGTTACCTCAGTCTACTGCATTCATCTAATACCTGAACTGAAAACTCTTTGAGCCACCATTTGTCTCCCTATTTTGAGTAACACAGTGATCCCCCTCAGACCTCAACGTGCTGCCATAGTGCACATGACTGGTACTGATTCCATCACACCAGTTGTTCCCAAATTAGGGATCATAATCCCTACCAGGTTGTTAAACTAATAGTAATACATCTTCACCTACTATTGATGCTTGCATATGGGGCTGCTTGAAAACATTTGATCTCCAAGAGTCAGAATCAGAGAAAAGGTTGATAATTGCTGCATTAGATATTTGCTCTGGAGATGTATGCTGCTGACATTTTCTTTTCACTGTTCATTATTGCATGTCTTTCTTTGCTTTTTAATATCTTCATTTAACATCAGCATGCCAGAGTAGTACAAAATCTCTTGTCTTTCATTGATTATCAAGCCATCCTCATATTAGAGGACATCTGCTTAGGCCCCATTTTACCAGGAAAACATTTCCAACTCCCTTTTAATGTACCCATCTTCATTATTCCTTGAAGCACAAAAAATCTTCCCTACTGACTTTGTCTTTTTAAACACTTTTGCTATAGAAACTCTCTGTTAATGCCAATAAAAGCAACTTAGATTAGAAGGACCTACTGCAGTGTCTAGAGAACTGACTCTGAGAGGAATGTGCATTTGAAAATTGTCTTGAGCAAATTTATTTTGCTAACATATATTAAAACTGCCAGTGCTGCAAAGAAAACTGTCAACAGATTCTTCTCTTATTTACAGGACCAAAAGGGAAAAAATTTTATTCTAATAAAGTTTGGTGTGCTTGCAGCTGAGAGTGGGGTAGAATCAAGATACACTAAATAAAATAGACATTAAAAGTGCAATCAGATGGGTACAAAAGTGAATTTTTATCATGATGATCTATTAGTGTTTTGCAGCCAGGCAGAGAAAAACAGTGACCTGGAACAAATCAAGAAGAATGATGCTTGACTTTGCTTTCTTCTGCAAAGTGTGACCCATATACATAGTTTTAAATTACAGATTTATTTTCTTTATAGGATGATGATTCCTGTCCATTTTTGTAATTCATTAAGTACCTAGGTTAAATTACAAATAAGTGGAGAAAGAATGGGCTGGTCTTTGGATCAGCTACAAAAAAATTTCCCTGTAAAATAGAGAAATCAATCAGTGCATAGCTGTGTGCTGACTAGTTGCATAAGCCACCGTTATCCTCAGACAACCTTGACTAAATCTTGCCATCAATATTTAAAATAAGTCTAGCACAGCCATGTTTTTAAAATCCTAAACGAGTCATCTAGAAGACTGATTTTTTTGTCCCATAAATGACCTCTGGAAGAAAAACCACATGCACAGCACTTTCTTCCACTAGTGGAAAGATGTTCACCACATATAGGACTGGCAAGCAGTGCACAGGAAAGTACATTTGCTTAAACGCACTTTCAGTGAACTTCGGCATGAATGCAGCAGGGCTGTCTGGAGGGATAAGTCCATGGGACTAGGTAGTTCTCCAATTTGTAAAAGACCCTGCCACTGCTAATTACTGTGTCTGACAAGGGCCACATAAATAACCCTGCGTATGTGTTTCTGTTGGCTGATTTGCTCAATTGCAGCGTCACAGGCAGTAAGACTGAGCTCTGCAGGCTACCTTTGGTGGCATGTAACTCTCTATTGCATACAAAGTAAACCTCAAAGCTGCCTCAACAAGCCTTTCCCACAAGTCTTTACATTGCATTGCTTAGATCAGAAGAGTGAACACTACATTAAATGTGCAATAATACCAGAGTCTCCATTGCACATGTGGTGAGTCTGGTCTTATGTGCAATCACACTGTGATGAACACGTGCATGAACATGTGGTTACTGTGCTCAGAGTTCATGACTGAGCAGAAAATTGCCATGTATGTTCATAGTTTTTGAAAACCCACAACAGCAACCGCAATCATTTGTTGATTTATACTGGTGAAGTCAGAGAGGATTCACAGAATCACAGAATTGTTAGGGTTGGAAGGGACCTCTGGAGATCACCTGGTCCAACTTGCCTGACAAGGCAGGATCACTTAGAGCAGATTACACAATATTCTGTAAATGTACTTTCATCAATAGTTAACATGCAACTTTCTACATTTCAGTGTCAGTCAATTGCAGGAGTAGCTGCAGCAAACTGATATATATGATCCTCTTTGTAATTCAGATTGTTTGTAAAATTTTGACACTTAAATATTGCCTTGTTCTTGTTCTTATTAGGGGCTGAAGAAACTCATGCATTTATGCCAAGAATGTGGATATTAAAAAAAAAACAACAAACAAAACATTTCAAGTTCCAGCAATTTCTGTCTCTAAGGCTTTAAAATATCACCTCGTAGTGGCTTACCAGCAGCTGGTTGGAGCAGTTAAGTCTTGATATGGACTGAAATGTTCAAATATTGGTCTGCACTCAAAGCAACACCCAACCACTCAACTGGCTGGTTAAAGGAAAGCAGATGAGAAGTTTGCTTCTCAAGTGAGGTTGGCTGCAGAAAAATCCTTTAATCATGTGAACCCAAAGTGTTTTGCAAGGTTTGGTTGACCTTGACCCATATGCATTTCTGTGTCTGAAAAAAACCAAGTTCCTCTAATTATCAGCAAAATGAATACATTACCATTTAATCATAATTCTCTTGAAATGGTATCTTTGATTTCATGGTAGTGTTTACGGTTCTAGACTCACTAGTTGTGTCAGAAATCCAAGCTTGGGTGAGCAAACCCTCTATGCTTGACTGTAAAATGCTTTTGAACTCACTGCTTCTTGCTCAAGAGGATCAAAAACAAACCTTAAAGCTGCCAATATTTATGTTTTGGGGAAACCAGCTGAAAAAGAGAAAGATTTTCTGAGCTCAGAACAAAAAAAGAGCATTAAAAAAGAGCTTATTTTGTTTTCTCCCTTTGAAAATTCCCTTTTCATTTTAATTAAGCTCTCACAGGATTCATGATGTTGGAGTGTTTTCAAAGAAACAGAGAACTTGCTTGCCAGGGATTTTTTTGTCTTTTTTTCCTCCCTCTGTTAGCTCACACAGCTCTACTTGTTGCAAATATTTGTTTGCCCTGAGAAAAGCAGCTGAAGCAGAGGAATTTCTGGGAGTGTTCAGGAAACCTAAATAATATTAGTAACAACTTCTACATACTATAGAGAGAAAAGTACTCAAGATTTTTCTGTTTCAGATAAATTGATCCATGCTGGAAAAAAAAAATTGTTCTAGTTTAAACTTTGTGTTATGTTACGGTTTTAAACCAGAGTCACAGAAGCTTGATTTTTTCACTAGGAGTAGAAAGATATGGCTGTTGCAATAATACATTGATTTACAGTAAATTCTATGTAGTTTTGGCCTCCGTCCCACAAATATCAAAAGCTGATCATTTCAGATATGGGTTTCCTCAGGGGCTGACAGACACTTTATCTCTTCTCTAGGAGTTCTGGCAGCTACTGTCTTCCTAGGATCATGACTTTTCTCTACATTTGGGAATTGGGTACTGAGTACATCCAGAGAGTGTCAGCACATCTACTCAGCAGCTGCAGGGCAGGGGCTTCTTGACTCCATCCAAGAGTACTGTCTTTGTTGGGCCCTGAGCAGGACTGCCAGGTGACATCTTGCCCTCTGCCCCCAGGTCACAGCAGATCTCACAGCCTCACTGGGCATGAAATTACAGAGGTAAAAGGTCTGACACCTCTAGAAGAGTGACTTTCATATCAAAGAACAAGATAGAAATTAAATACAAAAATAGAATATAATAGTTTCTGTTGGAAAAAAAACCCTTAAGATCAGTGAGTTCAACTGCTAACCTAACACTGACAAGTCCAGCACTGAACTATATCCTCAAGTGTCTCCTCTACAAGTCTTTGAAATACATTCAGGGATGGCAAGTCCACCACTTCCCTGGGCAGCCTCTTCCAATGCTTGACAAACCTTTCTGTGAAGAAATTTTTCCTAATATCCAATCTAAACCTCCACTGGTACAACTTGAGGCCTTTTCCTCTCATCCTGCCACTTGTTACCTAGGAAAAGGGACTGAACCCTACCTGGATACAACCCCTCTTCAGGTAGTTGTAGAGAGCTATAAAGTCCTCACTGATCTTCCTTTTCCCCAGGCTAAACAATCCCAGCTTGCTCATAAGATTTGTGCCCCAGACTCTGTCCCAGCTCCATTTCCCTTCTCTGGACATGTTCGAGGACCTCAGCGTCTCTCTTGAAGTGAGGTACCCAAAACTGAACAGAGGATTCAAGGTGTGACCTCACCAGTTCCCAATATAGGAGAACAATCACTGCCCTAGTCCTGCTGGTCATTATTTCTGACACAAGCCAGGATGTCATTGGCCTCCTTGGCCACCTGGGCACACTGTCAGCTCATGTTCAGCCAGCTGTTGGCCAGCACCTTCAGGTCCTTTTCCACTGGGCAACTTTCCAGCCACTCTACCCCCAGCCTGTGTGGGGTTGTTGTGACCCAAGGGCAGGACGTAGCACTTTGCCTCATTGAACCTCACACAGCTGGCCTTGGCCCATGGATCCAGCCTGTTCCAGTTCGTCTGCAGAGCCTTCTTACCCTCCTACCCAACTTGATGCCATCTGTAAACTGGCTGAGGGGGGTCTTGGCCCCCTAGTTCAGGTCATCAGTGAAGATATAGATGAAGATATCCAGACAATTTTTCACTCAGTGAAGGGTGCACCTGTCCAAGCCATGGGCTGCCAGCTTCTCCAGGAGAATGGGAGGCAGTATCAAAGGCTTTATTGAAGTTCATGTAGACAACAGCCTTTCCCTCATCCATTAGGCAGGTCACCAGGTCATAGAAGGAGATCAGGCTGGTCAAGCAGCACCTGCCTTTCACAAACCCACACTGGTTGGACTTTATCCCCTGGTTGTCCTGTACTTGCTGCATGATGGCCCTCAAGGTGATCTGCTCCATGACCTTCCCTGGCATGGAGGCTAGGCTGACTGGCCTGTAGTTCCCTAGATCCTATTTCTGACCCTTCTGCTAGATGGACATCACATTGGATAACCTCCAGTCAACTTGAACCCTCCCGGTTTCCAGAACTGCTGACTAATGATGGAAATGTGGTTCAGTGAGCATGTCTGCCAGCACTCTCAATTCCCTTGATCCCTAAGATTCCATCTGGCCCATAGACCTGTGTGTGTCTAGGGACTGTAGCAGGTCACTGATCATTCCCCCTGGATTAGGAGGCCTTCATTCTGCTCCCCTTCCCTGTCTTCCAGCTCAGGGAGTTGCGTACCTTGGAATAACTGGCCTTGTGATTAAACACTGAGGCAAAGATGTGAAGTACCTCAGCCATTTTCTCATCCTATGTTTTCCCCTGCATCCAAAAATGAAGATTCTCCACCCAAATTCAGTTCATCAGGATACTTCAGGTTAAGTTTTACTTAAATCCAAAAATCTTTGTTATACAGCTTGAAAATCGATTTGTCTACCAGTTGCTAAATGCATAAAAGTTCTTTCTTACATCCTCTGACATTCTACTGAGTTTAATGAGAGTCATATTTGTATATGTAGGAGTAGAATTTGACCTAATTAGATATTAGAAATGTGGTTGTACTTGACACTTACACAAGGCTCCAGTCATTCTGAGATCTCAAAGCACTTTACAAGGCAATAAAATAGTACCATCACCCTCTGCTGAAGAGAGAAAAGGACACAGCAAAAGGTAAGGTGATTTATCTCAAATTACCCAGGTCTTCAGTGCACTGTCAATGGGACAAGAGTAGTTTAATTTCTGATTTAGGAAAAATCAGTATTATAGGACTCCATTTTTGAGAAACTAGGGCAAAAAAATGGCTACTGGGTTCAGAAATTAGTTTTTAAAAACTGTGTACTTCTGTTTATGTCTTGGAAAAAGAATATGTATAAAAGGTCTTTTTATTACTAATATATAATGGTCCCAAATAATATATTATATTTTTGCATGGTATTTTTTCTTTTCTCCTCATTCTTTCCTAAAGGTCATCAATGGATGAAGCAGTTTGACGTAATAGGCAAATTCCAAGTGCTTTATCTATTTAAATTTACAACACGACGATAAATCCTTTCCTGGCAAAACATTGATATAACAACAATGAAGAGACCTGGCCTTAAGGATGGGAATCGAGCATGTGTTCAGGTCTCTTTTCTCCACAAATACATGCATACATGCACATACATCCAAGTGTATTGCCTAAAGCTTTTTTCCAATTTGAATTGTTATTAATGTTTGCAATCTAAAAAGAAAAAAAAATTCAGCCAAGATTGAAAGATCTTCAGGCACTACTGAGTAATTCACTATGTGCTGCAGCATAGAAGTAATGGCTGAAGAGTGTGAAACTCTGCACAGACCTTTGCATTAAGATGAATAGACCAGCAGACCACTCATTGAAAGGTTTCTGTATCAATGAACACAACAACATGTTTGAAATATATCAAAAGAAACTGTTGTATATTTCACACTTCTTAGCAGTGAGGGCAAAATGTATTGTAAGTGGTACCATATAGGTAAGAGCTATAAGAAAAACGATGCAAGATAAAATGCCTCTGAATACTAAAACAAGGTTCAGTAACATGGATACACTTTTGACAACTGACTGATATACCAGCAGAAAACAAACTGGTGAGAGAGGTCTCTGCTAATATCTTGTTTATAATGAGGTCCCAGATTTTTCCCCTTTGTTATTTAACAGTTCATCTAAACAAATATCAGTTCTCTCAGAGCATTCGTAAATGTTTAAAGCCCTTTGTCTGAGTATTTGCTGTTTGGGATTTGCTCACTGAGCATGTTGGTTGGTCACCTAAGGACACATCTACATTACACAATGCCGTGTCATGGGAGAGATAGCCAAGATAGCCCAGGAAGAAGGACAGTATGTCTGCATGGCATGGTGCCACACAGAGTACTCATTTGGCTCCCAGGGGCTGTATAATGAGTTAGCTCAATTCAGTTGGCACAGCTCTGTGCTGACCTGGCTGTCCTGATCCCAGGACTGGAACTAGTTTGTTTGGAGGTAGGTCAGTCTAGATAGACTTTATCTTCCTTATTTGGCTGACCTCCACTTTCCTTCTGCACTTTATTTCCAATAAACACATTATTCTCTCATTAATTTCTTTTTTGTTCCATAATTAAACAACGATCAGGCCTACAAGTTACTTTCTCTACACATTTCCATAAGAAAATCTTTCCTCAGTTGACTAGATGGAAAAAGTGAACAAAAAAAGTGTAAAAATATTAATGTAAAATTCAATTAAGAATTCAAAAAATTCTTGTAAATACATTTTCCCTATGTTTACCCAACAATAAATCTTATGCTTCTTTGCATCTTTCATTATTAAATATATTACCACTACAACATAAGATAATTCTTCTGGTTAAAGTGCAATGATCAGCCACTATATTGCACACATCAGAATTTCTCGCTTTTTCCTTTTCAGGTTACAGGGCTTTGATAATCTAATCACTCTAAACTACCCAGAATTACTTTTTTATGACATAAGTGAATCTGAACAAGAAAAGGAGAGTGAATTTTTTGAATGATCCATAAATCATCCTGCTATGAAACTGTTCAGATTTCTTACTGCTTCTGGTTTGAACAGTTTCCATGGATTTCCAACTATTTTCACTGTTTATCAGATGGCACAGGACCATATGATACCCAGGGAAGAAAAGTCGAGGCAAACTTCATGACACGAGCTTACTCAGTGGTGTTGTCAAAGTGTGAATTTCGGTAGGGTTGAAGCATTTGGTACTGAGGGTGGCCCTTTTCATTGCCAGAAGGGAATTCAGGTGGGATGAGAAGAGTTCAGATCCTATGCAGTAACTGCGGACAAATTGGGTTTGTAAAGATGTCATCTCAAAACCACCAGGAGCTTTCTTTGTGTCCTTCATCTCTGCTGCTTCTTTCAGGGCCTTTTGCAAATGAACCAGAACCCACCATAACCATTTGCCAGCAAAAGTCCACTAAAAATTATGTGGAAAAGAATATCTCAAAATACATTTTTTCTTGTAGTATCCTCTGATTTTCAGCATAGAACACAGGAAACAGCAAGGAGAGGAAGATTGCAAAAAATTTAAATGGAACAATAAAAACTTCTCACAGCAGAAACTTAGGAAGAAAATTCCTTCAGAATCTCTCAAGAAAACCTGTGAGAGAAGCATATTTAATGGCACACATCAAAAAGTCTTTTGCCACAGGCTAGGAAAAAGTCAGTTGAATAAATAAGAGAAATTTGTATCCTAGAAGGGAAGGATATTTGTATCCTCCCTGCAATCTGATGCTGTAAAGGTTCATTGAAGGACTGTTATTGGATGGACTAATAAGCAGTGAAGCCCTGGAGCGTCCCATTCCTGCACCACTCCAGGAACAGTGGTGTGCATGTGATTAAACTGGAGGCTTCATGAAAATTTCTGCATGCAAGACGTGTTTCTATTTCACCCGACTTTGCCTGGCAGATGCACAGACCGTATAGTAACACATAACAGTGTAAAAGTCGGTGTATGTTTTTACCTGGCACGAGCCTATAAATTCTCCTGCTTTCCTTAGCCCTAATCACCAAAATGAACACAATACATATGCGATTAATTAAAAGCATGGTATACATTAATGGGCTAATACAAGCTACCCTTTCTAAAGAGTATGTAGCAAATCAGCTGAAAAGTAAAGGGTGCCAGATTCACCCCCGGGTTAGCTCCATTGCTTGCAGTTACATTAAATTACATTGGCAGTGAATGTAGCCCTTTTACAAACACTTCAGCTGCACCATCGTCAGCGTTTTCTCATCACACTCACTTTCTTTCCTACAGTAAGCCCTAAAACAAACAATAAAAAATAGCAGTAGACAAAGAAACCACCTTTTCTCATACAGAACTAGGCAGTCACAAATAGCTAGGTATCAGCTAGCAGTTCTCTTGGTTTCCATCTGCCAACTTCCTCCCTTGTAACATCAACTTTTTCTTTGTTCACTCCAAGATTTGTGACCTCTGGGCAAGTGTTCCAGGGTCTGGACTCCAATCTAACCAAACTTTCTCTGACTAGCATAGGAATTGGTATGTGTGTTTTCCTAAAAAAAAAAAAAATCTGCAGTGTTGCAGCAGCTTATTTTATACTGCCAAGAAAGAAGTGCCTGTACCATAACTTGGTTATTATTCTCAGGAAATAATAATAAAAAAGAATATAAAGAACAGCAAACAAACCAACCGACCCAAAAGGGCTGTCACTTCTGTTGGTTGCAGAGACTCCTGTAGCCTTGCTAGCAATGATTGATTGACAGCTCATCTCTCGCTGTAGATTAACCTTCATTTTGATGGGCTTCAGCTCTTGCTAAGCACATCACCTTACCTTAGATACTAACTGGAATATTTGTCAAGCATAAATACCATTTCATCTATGGGAATCCACACAGCAGGTGAGGGTGAAAAAAACATTGTTTTCTTGCAGCTGGTGAGCAAGTATTTCAGGACAATAATAAGACCATTATTAAATGGCCATACGATCGCACTATATAATTCTGGATCACAAATTAAAAAAAGCACCACAGAGCAGACTCAGCATTTTGCCCATTGGAAATATCTAACAGTACACAACAGCTGAAAATGGTCTATTTTTGCTTCCCTATCAATAGAAATCTGAGTAGCTGTTAACAATGTTCCATCCATGGATTTACAGCTGCAGTTATTAAGACAAAATTTCACCTATCACTATTATTTGCAACTCTAAAAGATCTGACAGTAATATCTCAAATTTTAGATCTTCTCAGTTTACTCACATGATGTACATATATACCCACCCAGCTTTTCCCAGGTAGGGAACATATCTAATTCATTTTTTACAGTGAATTTGGCAGCAACCCCTGTATTTAAGTTGCTCAGCAGTACTGATTATAATGGGATTGTTGTGGCCTTTCCATTCCTCCACTATTTCTATCCAGCCTTCTGCAGAGATGAATGCCTCTGGGCTACACGAGCATCTTTTCCACATTCTGCAATATTTTCTTAATCTTATGTTTTTACTGTTTGATATATTTAAGTAGTTAAAATATTCATTTCCCTTCTGTGTGTTGCTGACTTAGGACAACTGAGACAAAATAAGAAAACAACCGACTGAATGTGTGAATATCCTGTAACTAGCTTTCAAGGCTACAGATACTTTAAAGCTGTCTTGTGTTTTATGTCCAAGGCCAAAGCACATTACACAGAACATTCATCCTTCGAAAGACGTGCTTCTCATTCCCACTTTGTAAGGATACTTGTTGCATATTCAGCTCTCCTGCCAATGTGCATCCTCATCTGACAAGAGAGCCTTTTATTTTCATTCTAGATTGTAGAGAATGTCAGTCCAAATGTCAAGATGTGATTTGGTTTCTTTTCAAAGTTTTTTTGTACTTTTTGGCTGCTGAAAAAGAAAGAAAAAAAGGAAGAGATGTTTCACTCCTTAAAAATTTGTGTTTCACCCAACGTGTGGCACATACTCTTTAACATATCCCCTGGAAATGTGTCTTTTAGCCATAATATTCTCTGTTCAAATAAACATGATGGAGTCTTATGCACACACAGAAATAGAAGCAAAATAAATATTTATTAACCAGATGCTGAAGCATAGCATTTTCCAGCTCAGAAAGAGCTTAATAATCCCTGCTGATTTTTATCCTTGTGGAGCTCTAAAAATCATTTGTATCCTCTCTCTGTCAGCATGAGTGGATGATCAAGATGATGCATGATAGAAAGGGAGAAAGTTATTTCAGGGAAAAAAAGATATTGAAATAAAAAGCTACTTCCAGCATAGCCAAGTATATTTTTTTCCCCTGTATAAAAGCCAATCTGGGCTTTGTTTACATGATTCTTATTACAGGTCAATATTTACAGATATCTGATCATCATGACATTGTCTTTATCATTCAGCAAAGCACTGAATGCAGCACCCATTGCAGGGACCTAATCCACCACTGTAGTATTGCAGATCTATAAAACGTAAAACCAGTCCTGATAAGGGGGATAAAAAGGGTCTGGTAAATTACCCCAACTTTCTGTTCTCAGAGTGGATGTCAGTCTGAGAGATGGTCTCATCAACCAAAGTAACAACTGTGCTCTTTAAATAATCGATGCCCAATTACAACAATGACACCCTCTCTGCACATCTGTATGCTGGCCTCTTGCACAAACCCCTTGAATCAATGCATGTGGATAGAAAGAAAGGGGGATTGAAAACAGACAAGCTGGTGTGCACAGAGATGGAAGATGAAGGTTCCAGGGCCTCTGGAGAAAAAAAATGTTGAAAAACTAATACTCTATTGTTTGCCATAGGTATGAAAAGAGATACAGGTACCAGCATTGCTGTACCACACTTTTAAGACCTTCTCTACATTCTTACCAATATGGGGAAGATGATTTAAAACTTCAGTGGGGGAAAAAGTGTCTTTAAGACATGACATGTCATCTTTGCAGTTTGGTTTCAGGCAGAAATGTTCTTGAAAGTGCTAAATGGTTGCCCTGTGGTCATGAGGAAATCTTTGCTGGATTAGGAAAAAGAATGTATAATCATGAGTGCTCCGCTGTTCTGGACCAGTGGGAGA
Source organism: Dendrocincla tyrannina (assembly GCA_035047865.1). Taxonomy (NCBI): domain Eukaryota; kingdom Metazoa; phylum Chordata; class Aves; order Passeriformes; family Dendrocolaptidae; genus Dendrocincla; species Dendrocincla tyrannina. Next base: position 59,534,544 of record JAWWMP010000132.1, on the reverse strand, counting down.
GGAGAACCTAGTTGTTTGGAGTGTAATAATTTCGTGAAAAGAGTGATGCAACTCAGTCCTCCATGATAGTAGGTACTGGAAAATTTTGTTTTGAACCACTCAATGGTCTTCACTCAGTTTTTGGATAATTATGTTTGTGAATGCTGTGTAAAAAACTCCTTCCACTTTATATTATTATACTAATTTTGTGGACCTTTAGGGATGATTTTAGACTTCTAAAATCAGATGGGAAGTCTAAAGGCACACATTACCTATAAACCTAGGATAGGTAACTAAGGCGTGTAAGACAAAGCTCTTCCCAGAGAGCTGACTGTTTTGAGGCCTTGTAGGGAAATCACAGACTGTCATTTTGCAAGCAGCTGTACCAGCTGAAGATGGTACCTATTCAGTAGTCTGCAACTGGTGCACTGTTCTTGTTCACTCAGATTTGCCTGTTGAGGGGGCCTGTTAACCATACCTCATCTGTCAAAGTCAGCCAGCGACTTTGACCTGCCAGTGCAGATGAGCGAAATGGTTTTATCTACAGTAGTAGAAGTGCACTCAGCCAGCAGAGCTGTGGGGGCAGTGCCTTCTGGCTGGAGAGGCAGGGACAGTACTGCTTCCAGTCAGCAGAGAACCAGGAAACAGCACCAGCCTATGGCCTTGGTAAACCACTTGAATGCACAGACACAGCGTGACTTGCTGTGTGCCCCACAGAAAACAACTGCTGAAAGATATTTTGACTTGTATGAACATTCACAACCTGTGTTTCCATTCCTAAAAGACTATGTAGTTAAAAAAAAAATGCCTCTGGTATTACACTGCGCAGCAAAACCCTGCTCAGTTGCCTCTGTGTATCACCACATGTTTTTCTACATCACCGTGGCAAGGACTACGTTCTGTTGGTTTTGAGCAGCACAACTGGCTGGTGATGCAGTTTATAACACTACGATATAGCTCCTAGGGCATGCCTAGACTTGCTCAAACATATTTCAGCAAGCCTGGACCTGTGTTCTTGCAACAGATTTTTTTTTTTTCAGTCATGTTACTTAGTAAGACTTCTGTGGTAGTTTCAAAGCTTTTTGCTTTCCTTTCACTGCAATAGTGTTTCTTTATCCCAACAGACTGGCTCAAAGATGTTATACAATCCAGTTATAAAGAATAAGTTTGTTTAAACAAAAATTTTATTACTCACTATTAAACCCCCCTAAAACATATACATCTCAGAAAACTTTTTCTGGGTTTCAGATTTTAAAAGAGAATGCAGGGAAGAACAAAGTGATCTCAAATCAAGTCTGATGTCTTTGTAAAGACTTTTCTGATGTTCCAAAAGTTATCAGGAGGACAGCAAGAATTAGCAGTCCTAATAATCCCTGATAGATACTGCAAAAGAGGTCTTTTGTTTTGGTAAATGAATTTGGCTCATTTATTTGGCTTCTTGCCTGATTTTGTGTTGAAAGTAAGACCTAGGGCTTTCTCTTAAGACACCAAGAGCTTTTTGTGAGTTGGTCACTACTTAAATCGTCAGGAGTCAAATGGCAGGGGTCTTTTAGGGCCTTGATACAGAGCTGTAGAAGTGCATATTCTCATCTCTCAAGCAAGCTGTGTTTTCAGGGACCCAGGAGTCCCCAACAAAGAAGTTCTTGCTTTTGATATTCTATTGTTGATTTTTTCAAAGCCTCAGTTGCTAGTTGGCCTGAAGGGAGTATCTCAGTTCTTAAAGCCTAAAAGTCTCAGTTCTGCCACAGAAAAGCTGGCTCATTGGTATCACCTTCAGAAGCTTCTGGAGAGAACTCAAGATTGACAGGTTCACTCGTTCATTGGGGTTGTGATCTCCACCTTGTTTCTAAGGAATTTTAAAAGCCAAATACCCACTGTGCTTAGCTTTTTTTTCCCTGCCCTGGCTATATATGTTCTGCTCTATGGATATGATCCTCGTACACAAATTATTAAGTCCCTTCTGAATTCCATCACTTTCAAAAGCAGCATCCATCAAAGTCACCTACAATTAATCACAATTCACACACTGAGTGCAAACAATTATCTTCCATAAAAGGCCTCCATAAACTGAAAAAAAAGATTTGAAAATGGTTCTTTAAGGCAAAATTACTGGAGCTTATAAGGCCTGATACCATATTTCCAATCAGAAAGAATGTCAATTTGATATTTTCTAACTTTATTTTCTCTGTAGAGAAAAGTTTCACAGTTACTTAACCTTCAAATATGTCTGAAAAGAAATACATACTGAAGAAGTCCTATAAGTTTTTATCAGTAGTCTTCTGTTGCTGATACAAGTGGGCTGTTGGGTGATTACATGTCTACACTGCTCCTGTGGAGGGTCCAAGCAACAGACTAAAGCTTTCAAATGCTCAAAGCTGACATTTTCACTTGCCTCTTTAGACAATAATGCCTTCAGTTTTCATGCAGGCCATTCAGGCTTCCTCCTTTTGCTCACCCTGCTGACATAGTTGTTCTGATCTGACAGAATATAGCTAGTCATGTCCTCTCCAGAAGGAGATACTCACAGATATCACGAAAGCCGTGTGAGGGTTCAGACACTACTCCTGTAACAGCTGTAACAGATTGCATATGTCTCAATGCATATGGATAACATGAAAGCAGTTCTGAGAAAAGAGTCTGTCCAAAAATCTTCTTGCACTTACCTTCCAAATATGTTAAACTATTTGCAAGAAGTCTTGGAATGCAGCTAAAAAAGTCATATTCAGAGCAATAATTCATAAGGGCAGTATCTAACGTTATTGGTCCCTATCTAAATTTTTCCACAAAGGAATTGAGAAGCAATTTGGCAGGAATTTTTAACAGACAATGCCATCATTTCATAATACTTTTTTCTTACTGAAATAACCTATGCATTGTCCTTGTTCACTAAACAGGAAATGACCTTTCCTGTCTTCACTGATGAACTACTTTGATACTCTTGGCCAGCAGCTCACTGGCAAAGAGAGAAAAACTTGAGACTATAGGCTGTTGCTCAGTTTTGTAATCACGTTTGGTTCCAGAGGTGTCTGAAACTTACAGTCACCTTCTCCCACCAGATACATAGCTTAGATGTGTGAGATGGAAGGCACTGTGAAAAGCAGCCCTCATAGCATCTAGTAACTCTAGAAGTTGCACATAGGCTCAGAAGAAAGTCAGGGTCCTTAGCACAGATTACGAGGTATCCAGGATAGCATAGCTTAGTATTATCCCCAGACATGTTCAGACAGGTAAAACCACAGCTATAAATTTCTTTGCTGGCCTTGAGTTTGTTACACAGACAAATTGTGTTATCTCTGTCCAAAAAGATCTCCATGATATCAGCAAGTTCAGGTCATACTCCAGCCTCCCAGTCATGCTGACACAGATTTAACATTTTGAGTAAAACTGATCTTTCTTGGTAGCTCTTTGAGGTAATACCCTAACTGTATGGATACTCTTTGATATAACTGATAATGCACCATGGCAGAATAAAACTAGTGGTTAAATTCACCAAGTCTGACTTCACCAGTGAAGACTGTTTGAAAGTAGGGGACTGCGTGGTATTCCAGCAGCAAATACTAACAAATGCGCAGTAAATATTTGCAGCTTGTAAATAGCAGCCTTCAAATAGCCTAGGTGGAATCTCATTTTTTTTTTTTTTCGCTTGAGGTGATTATCTGGTGAGAGAAGTTTTCCGGTTGAAAGGATAAAAAAATTTAAGCCTGAGGCCAGCATGGAAAGTGTCTAGGTCCAATGAAAACCTTCAGCTTGTTTTCTAACTCCCACTGTCACAGCCACTTCTTTCACTGCTTTTTGTAGAGGATGTTCTTTCAACATTTTTGTATCCTGTTAGCTGCAATGAGCCAGCTCTTTTTGCAGGTCAAATACGCTATTTTGAATAGCTTAACACCTCCCCAGAAAACCTGACTTCTGCCCATACATCATACAGTTCATACTATCCAAGTCTACTTCAGGCATGATCCCAATATACTTTTGGCTTTTCAAAGTGTTTAAAATGTGGAAAATAGCCTTTGGACCTTGCAAGATGCAAGATTTGCAATACCTTCCTGAACTTCATGGGATTTAATTAATCAACAAAATCTCAAATTTATTAGTTTACCTTCACAGGCTCTGGAGTTAACATTCAGGTTTTGCATCCATGCCTTCATGACCAAGTGCATACCATAATCATTGGCATGGTGAAGCCTCACACCCAAGCCAGGTTTGTTACAAACATCTTCACAAAATTTGAAACACATTCTTCACTCAACTATTTGTGAAAACTTATCTGCACCTGCACACTGAAATTAAGTGAGTTCATGCTAGTTTCCTACATGTGCTCAACATCTGGATAAGGAATATCCTTTCTAGTTACTTTTGGATGCCTTCTGCTACTGTAACCTTCAAGTTTGTCTTTTTCTGGTGGTATATAAATGTGTGAAGGTTCATATTCTTCCTCTGCTCCTATTTTATACTGCTTCTGTTTTATCAACCTAAGAACATTGTAAGAAATATTTGAACAGTTATGTCTCAGAACATTGCTTTTTCCTGTGGTTTTTCACCAAGCTTTTTTGCCCTGCTTAAAAAACCAGATTGTTCCATAACACCCCTGAGATTAGCTCAGTTGGTTAGACCAACTGAGGTGCTGGTAACATTGTGGTTGTGGGTTTAATCCTCATAATGGACCAGTCATTTAAGGGTTGAACTCCATGACCCTTGTGGACCCTTTCCAACTCAGATTATTCTGTGATAATGATCCTATTGAAAATTTTTTACCAATTAAGATATGTTTTTCCCTAAAAAAAATATTAATAGCATATTTATTTATACTATTTATTAAATATTATAATGATATTTATGTATTTTATATATTTTTAAATTACAGCTGACTGCTACAGAGTCATCCAAAAAATTAGGGTACAATAATTTTGCCAGAGAAACGAAAAGTAGTATTAATGTATTCTTCTGTCTTGCAACTATAATGTTTTCTTAGGTGGAATCATAGCTCACCTCAGAGAAGGAAAAGGCATATTATGTGGGGGTGTGTGCGAAAAAAATTAAAGAATCTATCCATTAGGATTAAATTTGAAACTTCAAAATAGCATATGTTACAGAAGAATTTGGAGAAATTTCCTTCTCTCTATAAAATAAAAGCAGAGTTGTAAATAATATTTTCTGTTCCAAAGAGTTATTCATCTTAATCACAGTTAAATGTTTAACTTTAGGTGTTAAGTTTCATCTTAAAGTTGTTTATTCCCTGGTAAAGTGAGCACAATGCAATCAACATGTAGCATCAGCACAAAAAAAGATGGCTCAACAGAGGAAAAATGGTGTGTATTTATATTGGGAGCTTGTTGTGGGTTTATCTGGTTAGGTTTATATTTTCAGAATAATAAGAGGGAAGCCAATCTGGAAGTTTCCCTCCATCCTATAGAGCAGGGCCAATGAGGACCAGCTCCGAGGAAAACTTCCTGCTTTTGAACCACTAAGTTATGCTCCTGCGTGAAAACATATTTAAGAAGTTGTTGCGCAGTTAGATTTGGGGCAGCCATGGATTAACAACATCACAATGCAGACATCAAGGTCAGTGCAGGAGGGGAAGAGGAGAAGGAGGGGGAGGGACCCCACAGATCAGGGAGAGGACTTAAAACTATTATTCCCTGAATACGTTGGTG
>JAWWMP010000132.1:59484218-59528811 GCA_035047865.1 Dendrocincla tyrannina | reverse complement strand
ATTTGCAGACGAGACCCACGGAGAGGAGGAACCCACGCTAAGTAGGTACAACCAGCTTTTCTTGAGAGACTGCACCCCATGGAATGACCCACGAGAGAGCAGAGGATCTCTCTCGTGGGGGGGACTCCACAGAACATAGGGGAAGGACTCAGAGTTGTATTTCCCCTGTGACCGTGGTGACCGCTGCGGTGAAGCGAACTGTCCCTTTTGCAGCCCACAGGAAAACCCCCTGGGACAGAACTGCTGCTTAAGTTTTGGACTTACATCTGCAAATGGTTGACCCAACAACAACTGACTGCAAACCTTCCATTCCCCTCTCCCCTGCACCATCAGGGGAAGGAGGGGGCATGGACAGACCGAAGGGGGGTGGTGGAAAAGTGTTTCTAACCTGTTTTTATTTCTTAGTTTTCGTTTTCAGTTTGTTAGTAATAAATTTTAGCATTATTCTAAGCTCTGCTTTGCCCGTGATATTAATCAAAGCTCCTCTTTCGGTTGTTATCTCTAGCTGGAAATTCCTAGCTGGTTTTTTTTTCTCCTTCCCTCTGGAAGGCGAAGGGTGGGGGGAAAGGCCTTGAAGGGGTTTTGCTGGACACCAGGCATTTATCCAGTATCAAACCACCACAGAGCTGTAAAACAAAGCTGAAATTTTCATATTGCCATAGCACTAGCCACTCTTCCAGAAGGTTTTTAGCTGCCAAATTCTTGAGAAATTACTAAGAAAACACCTAAGCAAAGGGAAAAAACCCATTTCCCTTTTTCTCCTCATAATTCAATCACTGTCTGCAACTATCTGCAAATACCTGTACTCATGTTTGTACACAAATTCCACCTGCATTCCATTCTGCAATTTAGGAACCAAAGTAAGCAAATTTAATCTTGTCCAATATCTTGAAGTCAGACGGGAGATCTCTGTTAGTATTTACATATTCCTTCCAAGGCAACATTTTACTGTGATATGTTGTGATAACTGAACCACAGATCTTCCATTTAAGTCAAAGGGATTTGAATCTGTGCATCAGTTGTCAGATAACAAGCAGGAAGGTACTTGCAGAAGACCATTTTAAAAACTGTCATGGTTCGCTTTGCTGAACCATCACATTCATGCAGCTACTTAGCAGAATTTTACTTTATTTGAAATCGAAGGATTTAATTTCTGCTGGAAGTATTTAAACAAATGTTAGACAATTAAAATTCAAAGCAAATTTGTAACTTTAAAGACATAACATTGGCGTTGTTACAGATTATTTTAAGAAAAAATAAAACTTGAATACTACGTGGTATCTGTATTCAAAAGTAAATTATATAATTTATGTAAGACCCATATCAGAGACAAAAAAACCCACAACATACAAAGCCATTACAAAATTATGCATATATGTAATTCTACATTGACCATGCTTTTGTGGCAATTTTTCCTCTATACTCCTGTACTGACCATATTTTTGCTGAAATCTTCTGTCCTTGTTAGGACAGACTTTTTAAATCAGCTAGATCTTGGCAGGCTGAGATGTACCACTGCTCACTTGCTCCCTACTTGTTATACTTTTACCTGGACATTTAATACTGGCTATGCTCAATGGCCTCTGTTCTTATCTGGAATATCCCTTGTGCTTTCATGTTCACTGTCTACTTTTCCCACTTCAAAGGAGAGGTACTACATTTGCTCTTTTACTGTCTGCTGGTGCCTCACTTGTTTCATGAAGTCTCAGAAATAACCAGTACTACCTCTAAGATTCCTTTAGTCATGGTAGTATAACATTTATCAAATCGAGCCAAACTGAGAGCATTCTCTATAGCTATGTCGTATGCATTCTCCTTTTGCTATTCCAGGCTGAAATAGAATCCTTTTAGCTATCAGTGCTAGTCCTGTACTTGCAATTGGCCTTTTTACTGAGAACAGAGTAACAGAACTACTAAACATTTCTGGCTTCTTGGTGTCCTTCAGTGTCCCTCCCTACTGAGAACTGAGACTACACCTTTCAAGTCTTATCTATCCACCACTCATAGGATGCTTTCTTGTGATTTCTGTGTTTCTTTCTCTTCACATCTCCCTTTGTGCCATGTACACTGACACTTGGTTCTCATAACCTAGCTTCTACTAGATCTCTGAGTTTATTGAAGTCAGTCTTCCTCAAATGCCAAATAGTTTTGTTTTGATACTCTGCTCCCTCTTTCCCATCACAAGCTCTCCAATTTTATGGTAACTCCGTCTAAGTCTTTTCTCTGTCATGTCCTTAATCAGCTTTGCCTTACTACTTAGAAAAGACTCCTTTCCTTGTCTTTAATACTTAAAAGAACTGTTCACAATTAACTCAAAGCACTTGCTGGTCACTTCTTGTCCTCTTTTCTCATTAGATGATGGGGTAATTGAGTTCCCTTAATATCAGTTCATGTGCTTCAGATGATTTAGTTTGTTTCTTACAGAAAGCCTTGGACAGCTGGTATTTCTGGCTAGGATGTTTCCTCCTGCTATTAATTCACTTCTACTTTCTTTTATCTTCTAATGTAGCTCTTGAGTAGTAAGTTGCTGAGATGTTATTAACATAATTTTGTCACAGCTGATTGTTAACTTCACCCTTTTCGAGCTTAGGAGACTAGGTAGGCCTCCATCCTCACACGTTGAGTGAGATTTCATCTAGAGAGGCTAAACCGTCATCAAAACCCAGACACTCTAGGGCATTATGTCTGATGTCCATGCCTGTATCTTTTCATAATACCAAACTGTTGGCAAGGTCAAGAACACAGGATGATGGAACAGATACTTCTATTAAGCAGCTGTCTCCATTTTAGGTGGTTGATTCCAGTTGCATTTATTTCAGCTGGGAAACTTTTCTTTAAAACAAAGCTCTGATGGTGTTGACTGGGTTGGTTGGCTTAGAATAACATTTCAGGATGAATCACAGTGAATGTTGCCAAATGTTTGCTTGAAACCTATGAAGTTTCTGAGTGTTTTTTGACACTTAGTGGCTATATTTGACTATTTCCTGACCTGGAAACTTGGTCAGAATTTCATTTGAAACAGACTCCTCTGCACCAGGCTTCAGCTTAACTGTTTTCTTTGTTCCATTTATAATTGTTCACTGGAAGACTTTGTTACTGAAAGCAATTTCACATTGTACAGTGTAAACTGAAAAATTGTCCTTACTTAATGAGGTCTTTGCTTCAGTTTCTATGGTTCCCATCATTGTTAATTCATTACCAGAGAACAGAAAAGCAGCTAAATTAGAATATTGTTGTCTTTGCATAGGTAACAAGAATCTAATGAGAATATGAGACTGACAGAAAAGAACAAATAAGGAGCTATCATTCTCGGTCTCAGGTTACTCAAATATTTCAGAATAACAAGATATCAAAATTGCTATAAAAGAAACATAAAGAAATAGTCTAAATAATGACTCAGGAAGACTATAAGAAAATTATCTCTATTAATTTATTGATTAATATATTCAATGTTGATAAATAATGTCTGAGAAAAGCAATCCTTTCTTTTTCCTCCAGAAAGCTTTACAGGCATTTCTGTGTTTCTCTAGGGCCCTACATTATGTATTAATAACAAACAGAAGAGAATATAGTATATCTTGTTTTCCTATGAAACTTTCTATATTCAAGACTGACTTTAAGGCATGAGTATGATAAAAGATTAAAAATCAACATAGACATGAGTCTTGTTGGTGGAATATTAATTAGTCACAAAGGCAATATTGTATCTGTGATGAGCCTGGTCATCATTGAATGACATATCCATTAAACACAAACCATATGATAGTTTCTCTAAAAGATTTTATTTACAGTTTAAAGGCAAAAGAGGCAAAGTTTGTCTGGTGAAAAGAGGCAAAAATGCTCCAACCGATGCAATTAGGCTGCTGAGTGGTGGCACAGTGAAGAAGAGGTCTCCCATCTCATTCCAGCAGGAAACATTCGAAATGTGAAAGTTGAAATGAAAGTCCACTTTAAACATCATCTTTGGTGACAGCCTCCTTCCCACTGGCTCTTTTGTTAAGTGAAAGATTGCTCTTCAAAGTTGGAGGCTTCTTCCCCTTGATTATTTTGAATAAGTCAGAAACATAAATTAATAACCGTTAGATGAGCAACTGGTCTATGTTTTTGTCACCAACACATGAACTCAAATTCTTCCTATGAGACTTCACTCAGTATTCATGAAAATACCATTTAAAATCTCTGTCCATGGATGCTTTTTCTCCTCACTCAGCTGATCCTGAGATACAGAAAAACTTCATTTCCCTACAGTCTCTACATTTTTTCTCCACTGATGAGATATGCATTTGCTCTGAGAATTCACTTTCTGATTCAAATCAGGCACTGCCTGCAGTCTGCTTGTACCAGTTCTTGTTAGTCTTCACCTAAGTTGTGTGGCTCTCATGGGAACCCAAGCAAATCTCTTCAATCAGAGATGATACTGAGCAGAAAACCTTTCTTTAGGGCCTGGTAAACATCACTGGCTCAGAAACTCTTCTGTAAATAAGTAACTGTCTTGCTTAAGGAGTATGTTTACTGTATTGGGATGAAGTGGAGAAACTTGTAGCATTTCATTAATCCTTTATGAGATACGAAATTTTATTTATCACCAGCAGATACCCATAAAGAAAATTATTACCACAATGATGCTCGCATGCAAGGAGGAGATGAGCAGTAGTAATCCCAGACACAGAGACGTGCGAACCCAACTGGGAGAGTTAGGGAAGTCAGCTGTGGCCTCCAAACCTTGTCAGAAGACATTTGTCTGCCTTTTCAGGGACAGTGAACAGTCATTCGTTTTATACTTTCTACCCAATTTCCAGGATTTTATAGACTCTAGCCATCTATTTTTTCTATGCTGAGGAATCCTAGTCTATTTGAATCTTCCAAGAAGAAATCATTCAAACTGTTTTAACTGGTCGAGAGATAAGGAAGAAACCATAGAGGTCATATATCTTACAAAGCCTTCTGATACAGCTCCACATAAAATTTTCATAAGCAAGTCAAGAAAACTAAACAGGTACAGGGTGGGTACAAAACTGGTTTTAATTTAAAGTCAGAGTAAAAGGATCTATAGGTAGATTTCAGCCAGTTTGTCCTGCATCTAGCCAATATTTTCACTTATGGCTTGGGTAAAGGAATAGAAATTTATTAAATCTGTAGATGATCCAGAACTGGCCAGACTGTAATGAGATTGAAGAATAGGATTAAAGTGCAAAATGATCTTGATAAATTGAAAAAATGTTCTAAAAAATGGGATTCAATTCAACAAGGACAAGTACAAAGTTATATATTTTATCAAAAATTATGAACTGCACAAATATAGAATGAGGAAAAACTCGCCAAGAAGTAGTTTGGGACTGGAGAACCTGGAAAGAACAGTGAGTCTTCTCACACAACCCAAAATGCCATATTACCATTGAAAAGCAATATCGTTGGGGTGTATAAGGTACTCGGGGAAACGTCATATAGGAATGAATCTTTCTATGCTACTCAACATCGATAAAGCTGTCTATTTTATGGTCCAAGAAAGACACAGAAAGAGAAGGAGTTGGAATTGAGGTATGATCAATGAGGAAGGATTTTGAGAAATGGGACTGTTAAGTCTAGAGGAAACTGGAGAGAAATTCACTGGTGTTTAAATATGTAAAATAACTCTGCAAGGAGAGAATAATCCCTTTGTTATGTTTCTTGTGAATGACATTTCAGAGAGAAATTAACTCTCTGAAAGGCATTCTGAAGCAAAGAAAATTCAGGATAAATGTTAGTTAAGGCTTTATGACATGAAGTTAACAACTGCAATAGTTTGAGACACTGAAATCTCTATCGAGCTTTTTTACAAACAAGTTAAACCAAAATATTTGTTAGACAGAGGTCTTTTAGGATACTTTTAATATCCTTCATCCTTTCTTTTATGGATGGGTGGGTTGTCATGACTGTCTGATGTGATTCTCATCCCTGTTTCCTTGATACTTTCTCTACGTAGGTCAAAACATGCAAGGTAATAAGGAGTGCAGAATAGAATAATGCTACTATCTGGCAAGATGTTGGTTGCATTTTTCTGATTAGATAGGATATGATAATCAGACATCTGCAGTTCTGAAGCTTCAGCTCAAACAATACTCCATCTTGAGAAGAAAATGGATATGAAAGATGATGATCTACCCAATAAGCAAACAAGGACTTCTCTTCAATATCTTATTCATTAAATGGATTGGATTAATATCAACACTACAATTGATGTCAGCAATGAGCTACAGCACAGGTAACCGTGCCTGTTACTGAACACCTACTTAGTACCATAGAGAAGCCATCTAGTTTCAAGAAGAGAGAACTACCCTTGAATCTCCAACAGACTCTTGGATAAGATGCTGCATTGATGTTATGACAATGACCGCTTTAACTTGATCACCACTAAGCTGGGCAGGTCTGAGAATAGCACTTTCATTTACTACATTCAAAGGAAGAATGCCAAACACTAGATTACTAGGTTTTTTAGGAAGAAGAATGCACACAGGTAAGAAATTCTCGGCAGGCCTCTTCCCTTTCTTCTAGAAACATACTTGCTCTGGGAGTGCACCCCTCGATTAGGTTGGGGCACATGCAGTGCAAGGCTTTGTTTCTTTCCTTCATGCAAATCACCCTCACCTGACCTCAAAATATCCACATTTTCTTTGTTCCAAATGTCCTTTGGACAGTTCCTTGTGTTGACAGAAGTGCTGCCTCCTAAGCAGATGACACATTAAGGGAACAGTGGGGGCAATAGGATACGGAACCTTCAGTGTGCCCCATAACACACAGTCACAAAGTGGGGTCCTGGAGATCCCAAAAGAGCTGCTTTCTTAGTTGAGTTGGCAGAAAAATATACATATGACATTATTAGGATATTTAAATGCTCTGAGAAAGTATTTCAGTAACAAGTAGACTTTGCTTTAAAGAGAAGTCAAAGTTATCATCATCAATCAAATCAACATACACAGTATGTAGTTAATATTTGTACAAAGTACCACCTGCCTACAAACAAACAAATCATATCTCTATCCTGCCACACAAGAATTCATTTAAATCTAATGATTGCAGAGACCAAGGAAAAGAGTAGGATCCCTGTCAAAAAAAGAAGTGAAAAGTATGTTAGCTGAGAATCCTGTCCCATCAATACAAGAGCATAATTTTAAAAGATTTATACATTTGTTCAAAGTTGGAGAAAAAAAATCATTAGAATTAAAACAAAATTTTGAGGTTCTGGATGGCTGTTTTCTAAACCCTTCAAGAAGCCTACAGCTTCAAAAAGAGACACTAAGAAGAACTCAGTTGTAGTGATCCTCTAGGGTCTGATATTTTTGCTTTCTAAATTTTATACAGATAGTAGGATTCCAATGCTGTAAAATTTACCCCAGCTCCCTGCATAAAGTAGCCCATAGGATTTTCCTGAATTAATTCCTCATTCAGACCCACTAGCTACAGGTGAAATGTGGTATATCTCTTGGAAAAAAATCATCCAGTCACTCTGACATCACCACACCACACACTCTCATTGAAACACCAACCATAACTTCTGGCAAATTGCTCCAATCATCAGTTCATGGTTAAACTGAAAATCTTTTTACTCATATGAATCTGTCTGACAGCTAGAGGACTTCATGATGATTTGTGTGATACATTGATTGACAGCTTATTTTTAAAGCTTTCTTCTCAAGATAGGTTCTTACAGGCTATGATGAAATCAAGCTGACCCAGCTCATATTTTCCATGTAGCAAATTGGTCTGTTAAGATAGCAAATACATGGGGTTTGTTCTGTTTACACAGGACAAATGTTACAAAGTCAGCCACTTGGCACCCAGTATGCCCCAGCTTTCAAATCTCTAATTATTGCATTTTCATCTTCCTTTTTGGATTTCAGAATGTTCATCTTTCAAATTAAACATTGTCGTGAAGGACATGCCAGCAATATCAAAGCTGATAATTTATCACACCTGAGTAAAACTGACACCCGCACCACAACACGCATTTTTGTCACACACATATTATTACTGAAAGAGTCTGTCCAGTCAAATCTTGCAATTTTAGTACCAGTGACTAAACAGGTATATGGTCCTAAAAAATAAATTAAAATTCTTCTTGATTATTACACATAATCCTGATACTGATGTATAAATATACTGATGTATAAAGAATGTCTTTTTGTTCTGTCCATTGAGAGTTTACTTAATTTGGGGGATTTTGTCTTGATTTGGCACAAAATGGATACTATTTGTTCTGCTCTTGTCCTCTCTGAACTCTCAGCCTTTTGGACGTTTTCCATTTCTATAATCCAGCCTCTTCCTCAGCAGAAAGCTTTTTCTGTTCTGCAATGCACACTGAATAGGGGTTTTTTTGCTTCCTCCACTATGGGCATCACTGCTTCAAATCTAGCATCATATATCTATGCAGCTATTCAGTTTGAGAGTCTTCAAGGGTAGAAGGTCACAGTGAATTGCATCACTACCAGTCCTTTCCAAACCCTCTATGTGTTATCACATAGAGAAGTGCCATTTGTGCTAATATGCAATTTCACGATTGGAAATTTTCCTGCCCAACTCAAAATGCCTTCCCCGAATGATGCCATGAGACTTGACTGTAAGAAAACAGCACACTTTTTTATTATCTAGTCTCCTTTACAAGCTGTTCTTTCCATTGCTTTTTGTACAGTAGTCTTGGACTGAAGGGTTCTCTCTGTACTCAACTTTAGCATCTTGTGAGTGTCCCTGAAAGACAAATTCGTGTTTCTGTTGTGCAGTTCCCAGCTCCATTTGACCAGATGAATCTCCAGTTTCCACTTGAAACTCAGCAGTAGTTGGATGTTTCTAAATCTGTTCAACTCCTCTTAGCTGCCTCCTTCTGAAAGTTTTCTATTTCCATGCTCTTCCATGGTATTCAGTGTCACCCATTTTATCTCCAATACTTGTAAAATCCTCCTTTTCTCTTTTGGCATGCTCTTTTTCAAATTCTTTGTTCACCTTGATTGTGGCTAACCAAGCACTATCTGGCCTTTCTTTGATTTCCTAGTGTTTCCTAATGTCTCTGAGATTTCATGGCAGAGTCAGCAACTTTTATTACAAACGAGAAAAGCAACTTCTAGTCTCAAAGAAATCATACCACTAATTCCATATTTTTTCACCATGATAATAAATACTAACTGTAAACAGGGCAAAATATTCTTAAATAATTTCTAAAACTCTTTCTAAATTCTCCCGTCTGCTGCCCTTGTCCATCCAATCACAAAGTCCATCCAGTCTTCACAAACACACAAAAGTTCACAGCTTAACTCAACCTGCCATTTGCATCCAGTGATTAAGAATTTAAAAGTTGAAACCCAAGGATTGATATTATACCTGTAGAATGCAGCAGCATAATCCTTAGAAGGAAACCCACATGAAGAGGTATGCTTTTTCCATCCTGTTTAGGATCTATGTAACATTCAGAGATGGCAAACGACTCATGCCATTTCACTTGAGGGGTGAAAGTATTTCACTAGTGGGTAGACTAATTATTTCTCATAAAATAACCCTGCCCCTCCCCCAAGATGCATATTCTTCATACGTTCATATTCTTCAATACTTTAGTATGTGACATAAACACTGCACATTTGTACATAGGTATAGCTATGGGACCCATGAATATATAAATTATCTGCACAAAACTGCAGTATTTCTGTTGGTGCAAGTAGTTAGCTGCTCTTTGAAGGTTTGTCTCATAACTCATAGTGTTTAAGGCAGCTTTTTTTCTCCCCAAGACTGAAAAATAGGTATAATTATCACAAAAGGCATCATTATTGCCAATGCACCTCTGTGAATAAATATCAATTAATTCATGCATCATGGAATGATAATGAAATATTATAACTTCATCTGTGATAACAGTGTAACTTTTCATGCCAGTTCACTTGCAATCATCCTCTCTAGATTGCTAATTATATGCCTGAAGCTGTATTTAGTGGAAAAGATTGAACCATTTGTTCTTTTGTATATTTTGTCAGAATAAGAATAAGCCTGTATGAAATATCTTTGGACTTGTTCAGAGAGGGAAAAAAAACAGCACTTGAATCTACTGCATTGGTATAACCATAAAATACCTCAATTCTGTGTGCAAAAACATTCCTTGAAGCACATGGGTCCTCTAACCATACACTGGATTGTTCTTTCAAGTCTTTGGGCTATTAGGTTGCTACTATGCTATGCCATGTGTGCCAACACACTGCGGCAACACTACTAAAGAAATAGCATTATGCAGAGATCTTACAGGTGTCCATGTAATTTTTCCTGGATCAGTGTCATTGGCTCTGTGGTCTCCTGTGCCCCACTGCATAGAATATTAGAATATTATATTTCTGTCCTTAAAAGAAATAAAAAGTCACAGAAGCAAAATCCTTTCACTCCTTTACTTGTGGACAGGATAGAGCTTATCTGTACTGTCTCTTTAACATTGAGTAAAACCTTGTACCTCAATAATCTTATTTCTGCTTGGCTCCAGGCTAGTTTTATCAATCCCCTCATTGCAGAAGTTAAAGCATCCAGATTCAGAGTTCGAGTTTGATGTGTCAAGGTTTGACTGCAGGGATGAGGCTGTGGATTTAGTGGTGGATCTGTCTCTATGGAGACTCTTATAGAAATTTTGTTATTTGTGATGGAACAAAATCTAGGGTAGACACTGAAGGTCAGTCTGTCGGTGGAAATGGAGGAAGCACTGACAAAATGCAAGGGCGTGGGTTACACAAAAGGCACAAGAGACCAGGTGATCATAATTTTCTCCACGGACTCTAAAACCTGTGAAATCACACATTATTTGGCAGTCTCTCTATATTCTGAGAGATGGAGTTCATTGTAGAGGGAAGCATTTAAAGACTACTTTATGAGTTATCTACATTTATGAGATATCAGCCAGAAATGTGAAATCCCTAAGAGAACAGATATCCTTCAGGTGCTTTCTTTTAGTAATTTAGTAAATAAAAAAAAATTTACAAAGTCAGGTGCTCCTGAAATCTTTTCTTAAATATGCTTTTTTAATCTCTGTGGAAATGTGTAAGGATGTCAAGGTGGCTGCAAAAGTAACAATATTTAAAGGAAGTTGAGCTTTCACATCAGTCTTCTTACAGTGGAAATTCATGTTTATGTCTCATAACATTTTTCCTGCACCTGAGGTACTCTGAGCATGCATAAATGCATATTTAATATCTCTTATTGATCGATACAAACCAACTTCTGCAATATGACAATCATGTATGCATAATTCCTAAGCAAAGGGCAGGGGGATGGGTGACTTATGTGCACAGTTTACAGGATTTGGTCTTCACTTTTGAGCAATGCATTTTGAAGTCGATCATGTCAGGAATGACTGAAAAGACTTGTCATCTGTCATGAATCTGGAAGCCTGTAGGGAAGAAATCTGTGATCTTTGCCCAGTTCCTAATGATTTCACATTACAACTGGCCTTAAGCAGAGCATCTGGTGATGTTGCTGCCACCTCACTCTATGTATGGTGAAGCGCAGCAGGGATCTACATCTTAGGTAGCTGCCCCTTAATGATGAGCTCACAGCATCAGGGTGAGAAAGTGTAAGAAACTTTACAGTCTTCTTTTGCTGCTGCCTTAACATTGCAAACCGACAGTATCACTCTCCAGCCCAAATTTCTACATGAGCCCTACTAAGTCTGAAAAAAAGGGCAATAATATTAGACATAATCACCAAGACGTGCAAAAGGAAACTGCAACCATTTAGTTTGAAGCTCTGGAGAAAAAGGTAAGAAAACCCAATCTTATTGCAGCAGCAGACCTTTTTGAAAGACTTTTTTCACTTCTACCTGCTGATTTTAAGCAAAATAATTTTATTCTGGGCAGCCTGTTCCTGGAAATGGCCTCATAATTGCTAACTTTATCTTCTGCTGCCAGTGTCTATTTAATCACCTCCTTGTTGCATTCACAGCCCACACATTGACGCAAAATCTCCTCCTGTTCTGATTCTTCACCTATTAAAGCCTTGGCCCAAATACCACTCTAATGCTGAATGAGCAAACACCAAGTCAATGTGAAAGTCAACCAGGCATAACTTGCTGCACAGAGTATTTCTCTACAGGTTCCCCCTTTGTATCTCAAATATAATACAGCCTAACAGTCTGGCCTGAAAGATGCTGGAATTCAATAGCACTAGACATTTAGGTAGTTTTTTAAAAACAAATGCTTTTGCTGTATATTAAAATATTTTTGTTGAAGGTGCTCCACTTACTTATTGACAATGTAAATGAGACTTTAAATTTAGTTAGAAAAACTAATCAGAACCCAGTGTCAGAGTTCATGGCCTCCTCCTTGAGAGTGCTGGTCACAAGCAGCTTTGGTGCTGCAATCCACCAACACCATTGAAATGTTAACTGTTTTTCTCAAATGATAAATTGTAAGGTTAGGGTTTCTGAGACCTGAGTTAGGTACTGTCATATCCACTTTTGCCAACTCTGGAACTATTCTATGTTGGGACTGCAAACCCAGCTTTAGGTGCCTGGGGTTTTTGAGAAAGTAAAGAATCTCTGGACCTTGGGCATCTCTAGGCTTCAAAAAGAGAACAGCAGCACTCTGCAACTGTGTTATGACTGGTTTGTACTCAGGTGCCTGAATTCCATCTAAGGCCCACTTTGGGTACCTAAGCCCTTGTTTAAATATGGCCTCAAAGTTCAGTTTTAGGCATCCAGGAATTTTGGCATAATGCCAGTATTTTGAAGCAGCAGAGGAATTTCTGTGCCTAATCCAGGAGATAAGGCTGTGATATGTGTCCCTGGAATTTACAGAGACATGCCCAGCACAAGGCAGCCATGCAGCTTTCTGCAAAGCCGCGTATATTCCATGCACTGCTGGAATGAGCACGGGGCCACACACCTCTCTCGGACTCAGAAGCTGTGGGGGAGGTAGCATAGCAGGAGTTAGACTTTATGTCTGCCAAAAAAAAAAAAAGAAAAGGGATGAGTAGGAGCCCTTTTGGTACGCATCTGTGCAAAACTGAAGCAATGCAGAGGGAAATCGGGCTGTTGTGTTTACCACATGTGTACTTTAACTGTGTGTGAACAAGCTGCCTTCTATTGTCTTGCTGCAGAATATGTTATTTCCCCAGGAAAAGGGTAAACACTATATTTCCATGTGGGGAAGCAATAGTTTGCTGGATAGGAAGGGACAGCTGGCATGTGTCTGTTGTGGCACCTTCCCTCTGCACAGTTGTCTGGATGCAGCACAATACTGGCTGCTGGAGTAAACCAGAATTTTAATGAACAAGCTGCAGGGAGAGGAATAAAACAAATTTGTCGCTATCCAAGTAATCAGCCACCAAACATGCACATAAAATTCAGATATGGCAGAATAGTGAGTAAGCATCTGTGATCAGTTTGGATTTTTCTTCTCCATGACTTACTCATATAAAATCTAACCTGGTGCATCTATGTGAATGTAAATTTACCTTGAAACTGAAATCCCAGCTTGTTAGTAACTAACTTGTTATTGCTGCTAGTTCAGTCTGTTGCTGATGCACACCTTGTATTTTTTTGCCATTACTTAAAAAAGCTCATTTTATCTAAACAATCAATTTATCTGGCATTTTTGCCTCAAATTCAAGTTGCATTTATAGACAGTTTAATACATTGCAGTTTCCACTGTTCACACAAAAAATCAGCTCACAGTGTTCCCTTGGAGAAAGTGAAGGAGTCCAAGATTGTGTTTCCTTTTCTACCTAGTCCAGCTGTGCGAAGGAACAATTCTTTCAGGGGGACCTCAGGGAAGCTGCACCTGATGGCATTGTGGTGAGGGGCGGGCTCTTTAGATCCAGCATTCATGCACAATCTTGCTGCCAAACAGACCATTTCCACTTTTAAATCCCCTATTACTAAATGAAATTACTGTATTTTAAAATAAGTCAAACATTAGGTAAATTATTTATTTATGAACATTTTATGCAAAATGCAAAAGGAAGTCAGAGTAGGGGAGACACAGTATTGTGCTGTTAGCTCTGTCTTATACCTGCTTCAGCGGTAGGATGGTAGGAGCCAAAGACCAATGCTTGGTACAGCTTAAAGAGACACTGATGGGAAGACAAGTTTGGACAGAGAAGCCCAGACAGGAAGTTTTAGTGCTTCCTTCTGCTATTCTGGTGTTATGAATTCAAAATGCCTGATACTACATACACAAAATGGGACCAAAGCTGAGTCAAAGTAAGAGCACAGGAGTAAAATCCAGACCCACTGAAATCCCCACAAATTTTTCATGGACTAAGAACAACCACTATTTTGTTGCAGAGGTGTCTCTTTCCCTAGGCTAAAGCAGTACTACTCACCTATAAGAAGGGAAGCGTGGGAAGGAAATCTACAAATCTTCCTTTGATAGTGACAGGGAACTCACTAAGCTCAGCTGAGAAGCCAAAATAAAGAATGGTGAAAGGGAAAGTGTACTGCATTATTCAAAGCCGACAGTTGGACTTGTTGGTTATTTTTTATGACTTCAACACATTTTGAAACAGTTACTCAGTGTCAGGCCAGGCCTCAAACTTCTATTCTTGCCTTTCAAAATTGCTACTGCAGCCATACAAAAATAAGAAAATAACAGTTATTTATCCTTCTTCTCAGATTCCTACCTCTGCCTCTGGCCTTTTCCTAGGAATGCCTATCTCAACCCTTTGGATCTCATGACTTTCATTTCCTGCAGTCTGTATGTACTTTCTTAGGAACACTCATAGGCAATGTGAAAGTATTGACATTTTGATAAGGAAAGTGCAGAGATATGACATGCCCTACAGAGCAATACGCTGTCAGCCAACTGCCTGGCAAAGCGGCCAAGTGCCCTCCTACAAGAGTGAGTCACTTTTATTTCCACTACTTCTTGCTCAGTGCAGTGAACCAAGGGGAAATGAAGGGCCTGATCCAGAGTTTATTGACGAAACACAGAATCTCCCTGCCGGATTTGGCTTTATCATGGGTTTTGGCAGCAGTTCAACCTTTAACATTTTCCATTCTTGAAGAGGTGCTAGCTGCTATTAGCCCTGCTGACAGGGCCTCTCTTTCCTTTTTAACCTGTAATTCTTTTTCGACTGGAGTTGCCTGTAGGGTAACTAAGCTAGCACTTCGCTCTGGGGTGACATTTTCATTTCCAGTGTACAATCTTGTAATGAAAGTGACTTACAGCAACTTCTCCTTCCTTATGCCTCTGACTTTTGTGGAGGCTCCATAACTACTCCATGAAGTGCTGCATGCCTGGACTCTACCCCCATGACCTTCTGCACTCTCTCATCTCGACTCAGTGTCATCTCATGTTTTACACTCTTCCATGTTTTATTTAGTGTATGTAGATTGATGGACAAGAACACTTCAAAGCCTCGCTCAGGAATGAACCCCACTGACCCTAGCAGATAGTCTCTGCTTTGCCAGACATGACTCTCAAAACAACTGCTGCTGAATTTCGTGATGCAGCAGGACATGTTGCACCAGCTGCTCTTGGCACAGAGAAGATCGAGATCTCTTAACATGCCTCTACTTCTTCCTGTAAATCCTATCTGGGAACCACAGACCCACCTAAGGCAAGTTCTAACAGGAGATGGTAACAAACTATAGAAGGAGAAAGAGGAAATGTTCTTTTCATGTTACATAGGCTAAGAAAGAGAACTGGTCAAAAGACTGGCAGGAATTTTACTTCTAATGTGAACAGTCTTTATACAAGGACCTGAATTAACTCGTCCTTCTTTTCATCAAGCAATGATTTGTATATCATAAGATACCAATCCTGCCATGGGATAGGACATTGCTGGGAGCCAAGGGGCACCCCTATTCTTTTTGCAGCTGTCCACAAGAGAGGATGTGAGCAGTTGCAGGTTTGATGAATAAGACATTATGATTTGTTTTCAAGAGGTGACATTTATTCAGGGATGTGCAAAGAGAACAGATTTCTTGCACCATCTATCTCCCCCAAGACTTCCTACGTATCTTGGCCTAAACTTAGCAGTTGAGAACGTTTTGCCCAGTGTTTGGAGAATGCAAAGGTTGCCCACACACCAGGACTCTGAGAAAATGACAAGAAAGTAAATGAGAAGAATAGAGCAGGGAAAAAAGTTTACTGCTTTGTACCTCTGTGAAAGGCACTGAATTCCAATGCTTCCTCTCCTGTTGTTCATGTCTTGCTGTGCTATCTTTAATGTAGTTTATAAACTCCTCAGTGCAGAAACCTGCTTGTTTTATTTGCACCCATAAGATGTTCTTTGAATAAATTGCTAACAACTACAACAATAACGATATTGAGCAACAGTGGTATTTACCATAGTTAAAGCAGACAATGGGGAGTTCCCTAACCCAGAGCAAAGAGGTAAGAAAGAGCTTACAAGTGCAGCAAAATTAAAAGGTGTTAATATTGCTAATTATTATTAACACTTGTATTTCTGCAGCAGAAGGAGATACAAGCAGATTCAGATCCCAGCGCCACACAGTGTTGTTCAAAACCATAATAAGATCATTCCTGCCCTGTAAAAGGATACATTCAAAGGCTTTTCTCTTGCAGAGCATTCGCAGATGAGGGAATATTACAAGTCTGAAGAGCAGCTTGCAGGACTCCTAGGCAATGCAGACAGAGGAATAATAATGTTCCCATTATACAGATGGGGAACATGGATATTTGCATCAGCTCACAAAATAGATCTGAAGCAGTGCAGTGAATCCAAATCTCATGATGTCTAGTTCTGCACCTTAATTACAAGCTTGTCCTTAAGTTACTGCTTATCATTATTGAGCATTTCTAAAAATGTCTTCAGTGTTGAATTTTTTAGCTATTCAAAACCAAGCAATCTAAATTTAATTCTCCTGAACTGATGCTGAATTCAATTTCCTAAAAGTCTGAGATATAAAGCATAATTTTACGTCAATAGGAAGAATAAAAGAAGAGTCTTCAAGATAAAATGAATAAGATACAGATAGAAAATTGTAGTATGAATTTTTAGCTACCATCTTAATAAAGGATAATGTTACAGCACACTGAAATCTGCACTGGAAAAATTTTATTACATCAAATATTATATGATTGCAGGACATACACAACTTTTCCGGTAACAACAGTTATTGGTTTTTGGGAACTCTTTTCTAGAACTATTTCTCTTAACACACATGTTTTTATGTTGTGTATGTTTATAACTCTTTAAATGCAGATTTTTTTTCTATTTGATTTTCGTTTTTCCAGTTTCTAACATTTACTCTTGATATTCTCTGATAATATTATTTAGGCAAAAATATTGTGCAATTTCTCAACAATATAAGATACACACATGTGAGAGACTTCATGTTTAGTATAAGTCAGGAAGAAAATAATTAACTCCACAATTAATTTCCTCCATTTTAAACTCCTCTTGGGGCACAACTAAGATGAAAATCTAACAGACAATTTCTTTTTTTATATTTTGCTATTGCTAAACCCACCAAAACAGTAATACAACCCTTGAGGATGTAAATTTATCTCTTGGATGACTTCTTATTGCTGATTCTGCCTGTACAAGCTCAGATTTTAATTGAAGAAGGTTCCTGATTTACTCTCTGGTGGGTTAATCAAGATGGTGACCAGCATATTAATATGCCTTGTTAGTATACTTCTTAATATCAAAAATTGAATCAAAATGCTGCTTGCTTCAGATTGTAAATCAAACACTCCAGAGGTAGTAAGGGCTAGTATTAATATATATTTTGGAACCAGTATTACTACCCACAAAACCTTCCAGTATGTGTGTTTTTAATTACTTGATTACCACTTATTTTTTATCACAGGACCCATGTGCTCTCAGCGTACTGAACTATGCTTTCTGTAGTACTTGTTAAGGAACAACGCTTATAAAGCTAGATCATCTATTGTGAGCAGAATAATTTCTCCATGAAGGAATGTAACTAAGGTTCTTGACACTAGCAAGTAAATGGACTTCTGGATGCATTGACCAGTTTTTTTTCTCTTGCCATTTGTTCTCTTCCCTTGAACTCTATTCACAAAGCTATTTTCCGAAAATATCTGTGTTGGTTTGGGTTTTTTTAGTGTTTTGTGTACATATTTACTGATGAACTGTTGAAGCTGGGGAAAATCAACACATAAACTCTGCTGGAATATGTGTGTACCATGATGTCTCTACAACTAGGCCTTTTACACCTTCAGGTTATCTCATCAAGCCTTTAGCTCCTGTGTGGATTTTTTCCATTGGTTCCTCCTTGCTGCTGGATTCATCACAAGACATGGAGTTCAATTCGTTCCCTGTATTGTTGATATTGTTTTTTTCTGTGTAAGTTTTTAATCCTGTCTCAGGCCAGATGATAAATGAGATCATAAGTCACAACCTCTTTGTTGTGGTGACATCTAACCACTGCTCTTCTGAAGTTATCTAATTCCCTTCCTCCACTATCTGGACCTTCAATGTAGTTGCGGCACTTAGTGATCTGGTTTAGTCATGGACTTGGCTGTCCTGTGTTAACAGTTGGACTCAATGATCCAAACTAAACTATTCTACAACTCTGTATTTCTCAACATCCTCTGTGGTTGTCTTTCCCTTGCTTTCCGTGATTAGTCCAATAACAATGGAGTCTGGTTATCTTTATGGTCTCTTGACTTCCTTGTGTCCTCCTAGGGAGACCAGCTAACTCTACCTTGAAAAGAGCAGAGCCTCTGACCTCTGAGAAGTGTGACGAAATACCCCCTATATAATGTCAGCGTGCACTGAAGCAAGGCTCAACCATGCACCCAGGAGGGCCTTCTGGCATCTCTCAGCTGCGTCATCTGGTCTTGATTCTCTTAGGATTGA
This sequence comes from Dendrocincla tyrannina, assembly GCA_035047865.1. NCBI lineage: Eukaryota > Metazoa > Chordata > Aves > Passeriformes > Dendrocolaptidae > Dendrocincla > Dendrocincla tyrannina. The sequence continues at coordinate 59,510,022 of JAWWMP010000132.1, read as the reverse complement.
CTCTAATTGTTGAATTCAGAGGTAGTACATTCAGGAGAGATGCCTTATCACAACCACATTGGGTAAAATGTACCTTCAGTCTATTGCAGCTTAGTATCTGAAGAAAGTGGAGAAAGTATGTTTCTGCATAATGTATTTGCAGCTTCTTGGTGACAAATCTTCTTAAATGTCCTACAGAAGTACATCCCCCCAGAGATAGTGCAATTCCATACTGTGAATATGACATTAAAATAAAAAAAGACCTGTTCCAGTCTTTTTGCAAAGTTGGGCTACAATTTCAAAAAGTTCTCCTTGCCTGGGAAAGGAAGAGCCTTTTCCTACTTCTCACTGTTCTCTCCAAATTCAGACAGTAAAAGAGTTTTATTTCACTACGTCTTGTACATTTATCTGTCTCATGGTGGAAGTTCTTGCCTGCTCACATTACCTCTTGGTTCTCACTGTAGTCATCTTACGCTCAGTAGGCATAAATCTTTTTCTACAGCACTAGGTCTTTGCAATCTAGTGAATTCTGGAGTGCAAGCTCTCTTACTGATATATTCTCATTGGTGTTCACTCACCTTCCAGAAAGGTCTATGTACAGCACTGAAGCAGACTCTGAGATTCATCCAACTAATGCAGATGTCTGCTATGCAGAAAGTTACTCCATGTCAAAGTTAGTCCCTTTAAGGTTGTCTTATTGGAAAGAGACAGGAACTCTTACATCACAGTACAATTCCTCTTAGACAGGTAAAATAGGTCAGATGAATCACTACTTAAAAGTGGCAATTTCTGACTGCAGAATATAAACTGAGTCCTAGGTGACTTGCCTAGCTGCTGGCATCTGCATTGGAGGTGCATTTAAACGAGATGAAACCCTCTCTATGAGACTGTTTCAAGTGTTGACTCCCTTGATCACTGGTACAGCTCTTACAGCATGATAGACCTGGTGATGCCCACTAGCATGCTTTGAATGCAGCATGCAGTGGTTTCCTTATGAAGATTTGCAATGATTCATTGTGATCCTACATATTGTCCTGACCCCCCAATTAAACTGATGAATACATTTTTCTTTAAAAAACTCTGCAATTTACTCTTTTTGCAAAAAAGCCAATCTTATACATCTAAGAAAACCACCAATAGAATGTTTAGCATTCTGGTTACTGGACATCTTCAACAGGGACCAATCCTGCTTCTGAAGTTGGGGTCCCTTTGTAGAAGAAATGCAAACATTCTGTGCCCAAAGTGATAATAAGTGCAAAGACACTAGTTCTGTCACCACGAGGGTTATACAACAGCAAGCAGTGCTTACAGATGTGTGAGCATGTCTCTTTTCTTCCCTAGATGAGCTTTGTGTCCCCACTTTGGGTGATGACTGCCAAGTCAAATTTCAGCTTGAACAGTTGAAGCTTGGCAGACAGTAAGCAATAGAGAGTGGGATCTCTTCAGGGTAAGGGCTAGATAACATTAATAATAGACACTGCTACAAGCTCTTTCCTAGTTGCTCACTGACAATATTTTTGGTCTTTCCTATGCTTAATTTAAAATCAGAGAATCCTCATAAGCCTTGATTTTCTTGGATCAGTTAGACTGATGTAGTTACACCAAAATACCTCCTTTAGAAGGAAAAAATTCCTTCCTTAACTTACAAAGTCATGCTCTTAGCAATAGAGATACAGAGGTAGGCTCCATCCTTGCAGTCATAACGGTGAAATTCCCAAGTTCTGCCTCTCCAGCTAAGGCCCTGAGCAGGTGAATCATCTGAAGCACTGCAGCAGCACCTAAATGGTGCACAGAGCTTGGGCCACCCCTTCAAAGTACCCAGGTCCTTTTAACCTTACAGACCTAGGATTCATAGGGTTTTTTCTTGGAGGATGGAAAAAAAACAATTTAGTGCCCAGTAGAAGTTCTGTTCTGACTTTCAGCAATGCAATACCTCCAACCTGCAAGAGTCTTTGAAAAATCCCTTGCTAATCCTGACTTTTTTTTTTTTTTTCAGTTTGCAGTTATCTGACTGACTTATAACAGTTTCAAAGGGAACTGAGCACCCCATCTATTATCAATCAAACCTCATCTCTTGCTAAACTGTAGAAAGGCTATTCCAGCTGTATGGTTGTTCCACACCAGGCACCATCTACTAGCAGATATATTAGAGGTCTTGAACTTTACAGAGACCACTCACTGAGTTATGTACTGTTACCACAAATTCCCCATATGTAATAATGAGAGTATGTTACACTCATGCAGGACAGTGTTATTTTCAATCAACTTTTTGTCAGGTAGCGATATGATAATATATTTTTATGCCAGTCTGTTACTTGCAACACAAAGTACATCAAGCAGCTGGAAGAAGCTTCAGAAGCTCAGGATTCCCAGACTAGTTGGTTTCCTCAAGTGACTGATGGTGGAATGCCTTTTATTGGACTTTAATCTAAAAAGCACTTAGTTTCATTCCTAACATTTAGATAGCTGAAATCAGGTGAGATGAAACCCATTCCTTCTCTGTGGTGGGACTTCTAGGTTCCTAATTTATGGAAGTGAAAAATGGCACTGTTAGAGCAAATGAGCAGTTCAGCAATCCCATGTTTCCGCTTCTGGTAGTGACCAATATTATACCTACGTGTCGTCTTTGAAAAAATGGATCATCATATCTTGGTTATTTCTCCAGGTTGTTTTTTTATTTTTTTTCAGACCTGATTTTTTCTTTAATTGTGCTCAACAAATCTATAAGGACAACTTTCTTTCTGGGTACAAGGCAAGCAAAGAACGTGGCTTAAAATCCAGGATGTTTGTATCTCCAATGGATTGCACTCAACTGTTTTATCCTCACAGCAGCTGGTGTGCTACAGGCAACACAATTCAGCTGAATTGATACCACTGCTGTAGCAGAGTTCTGCACCTCCTGTGACTGAGCCAAAGTCAGAGACCTCCTTGAGACAAAAGATTTTGACTAGAATGACAAAAAAAATGCAAGTAGGTAATTTTGATACTTGCAAATTCAGGGTTTGGGGATTTTTTTTTGACACAAAGTATTAATCCATCAGAAAAATGAGAAATTTAACTTCGCATTTCACTTTGGAATAAATAACTCTTCATTAAAATGCTAGATTTTTTTTTTTTTAGAAGGAAAATTTCCATATCCTTATATTTCATTATTATATATTGCCGGATGGAAGCACTAATTGCTCAGGATTAACTGTTCACAATTTCATTCATATGTTTGACCCTATGCAGACTCAAGTCCTGCAGCACTTTGTAAGGATGGAGTCTCACAGTCCAGTTTCTGCGAAGTGACTGTGGAGAGGTTGAGCTCTGACTGGGCTTTCTGCCCACCTGTATATAACAGGTGGAACCTCTGTAGCAAAGCTTATCCTAAACTTGTACATTGCATTCAAATGCAATGTGGAAACTTATTTTTGCCATGGGACAAATCCTAGCTTGTTCTAGTGGGGAATTTTGCTGCCTTCATGATTTGTCATCTGGAAAAAACTACTGGAGGAAGACAGCACTGGCCCAAGTGCAAGCCCTTCTCACCACTAAAAGATGCATTTCTGAAAGCAATCAAAGGAGGTTTCAATGACATTTGACTCTATGTTTGTGTATGGCAAAACAGACCTATAAAACTCCACTTGTCCCCTCTACTTGCCTCTTGATTTACAAAGGTGGAAACTTTCAGGATGTCTTAGCTGTAGACAATAAAGCACTTTCAAAAACACATTAAGAGTGTCAAAACCCACCTTTGAGATGAGTAACATCTTTTAAAGTAATGGGCTAAATCAAACTAAAACCTTTGCTGACATTTTGATTGCATTTGTGTTAGTCGGTATAATGAAAAATTAACTTTACACATAAAAAATTTATTGTAGCTTCTTTTATTGCCTAGGAAGAAAAGTTTAGTGTAGCCAACTGAACGATGCTTCCTCATGGGTTGTCACTTTATACACTTTATTATTGTAACTTATGGGGATGTTTGTAAGTAAAGGACTGTTATTTATTCTATAGTACTCCCATTTGCTCAATCGTTATGCTCATCATGGGTCTCTGTGATAAACTTCATAATATCACACATTAATGGGGTTATTTAAACTATAACTACTATAAGTTAATGTGCAAGTGCCTTGCAGTTTTCCCATGTTTACTTGCAATTTTGAAATAATGTTCAAGACGTGCTCTGAGTCTGGGAAGAATCACACATTTTAGTGCAATAATATATGAGGAAATGTACAGTTATTTAATAAATATAGAGGAATTGACATTAATGTCTGTGTATCACTGGGTGTGCCTATTCATTAAAATGATTGCTTGATACTTATTTGTGGGAGATAAAACATATTTAGTGCCATTTCATGCAAATGGCAAATACTTGTGCAAAGCTGTACAAACTTTGGAAAAAGTTAGAATATTGTTGAAGTCTCCCTCGTTTTCCCAAGAGTTAACAAAAACAAGAAACAGCTAAACTGCAATTACCCAAAGGCAAGAACTCTGATGATTAACTTTATTATTGCTTATTATGTATTCTCTTTTGCATGCTGACTGGATCTATAGATCCATAACTCTCCTCTGTGCTTTCTGCTGGAAGGCTATTTTGAAAGAAAAGCTAGAGAGTTTCCAAAGTAATTCCTAATAATTTTTATAAGAAACTGTTATTTTCTGCCTGCCTTAAAAGCTTTTGAATAATTTTCCCTTTGTTCTCAAAATCACAATGTGCATGTGTGATCAATAATGTAGCAAGTATCTGAGTATTGAAAACACAGATTTTTCTACTGCCTAGTAGAAGTAATCAAACTTCCCATGATGCTGTGATTTTGTGCTGAAATTGATAAACTTCAACCTTACTTTTTAGATGATAATTATTTTACTTTATAAGTTCCATGTACCGTCGCTGTTCTTTAAATCAATTTTTAACCATCTAACAGAGTACAAACAGCGTGTATCCAAAAGTTGATCTGATGAAATTACATCACTTTCAAAAGCAGATGTTCCCATTATTCAGAAGAAGCAATTGATTTTTCGGAGTACTTCCTGATCCTCCTGAGAATGACAGCTAGTGATGAGGAAACCTCCTGGTAAAAGTCAGCAATGTAAATTTGAAACACCATTTTACATGACAGATGATAGCTATTAATTTGCAAAGAGATCTGTGTGCTGTAGGGCAAATGCCTGTAAAGGAAAAGCCCAGCAGCAGAACTGCCCAAGCTTAAGTAAAGATATATCTGGATGGAGGGGATGCCTAGCACACCTTGAAGGTTAATTCCTTTCCATTTTCCATGAGCTATCCCTGGCTTGCTTGCTACAGCCCTCTTTCAGATTTGGATTTCACCCCTCCCTTCATTATAACAGATAAAAGGACAGGATCTTCTGTTTCAAAGTGACCCTGAAAAGTTCAGACCAAAGCCCTTTTAAATTCCATTATCTGAAATACAGAAATCCTCTATGAAATGCTGCCAAGCATCGCCATGGCAACATGATGTCACCTTGTGACAGAACAAGCATTGTAGCATTTAGCTGAGACCATGTTGCTTCTTCCATGAGCAAAAAGGAGATTTTGAAAGTGGGAGACCATCTGATCAAAGGAACATCTGCAATCTAAACGTTTCCACTCACCTTCAGGGAGACAAACAACTTTCATTTCTCATCTCTGAACATGGGGCAGGGTCTAAATCACACGGGCAGGAGACTTGATAACTTGCATTATCAGGAAGTGAGAGCGAATGGAGGATAAACTGCTATCAGTCAGTGTGTGTCTTAAAGGTAAGTGAGAAAGGGAGTAGCTGGGAGCCTGACTCTGCAGGCTGGCTCTTCCCAAGGAGTCACTGATAAAGCACAACGCTGCTGCTCTGGGACTCAGCTTGGGCTCTGCCAGTGGGGCTCACCTGTCACATCACACACACAGAGGATATTTCACTGTATTTAGCCATTTACATGTAATTGTGGCAGGCTTTAAATGCTGTGCTTTTCCTTTGGGTACCTGGCAGATTTTAGTCTGAGCTTTAAACTTGTGAGGGTGGATCCTGATTATGTGGGTGCACTGCTCCACTATTATGGGCCTCAGCCGAGAAAAACCCCACAGTCAATATGCTTTTCCTCCAAGCTTTTAATAGCCTCCAGAGCAAGAGAAGTACAGAAATTACCCATGAAATCTTCTACAGGATGAGAAAAATAAGATATTTTGGCACAGATTGGAGGTGAAGAAAGCAAAAATGGGACTGCTGGAAGTCTTGGCCTTTATAAGTCCCACAAATAAGCAATTGCAGCATTCTCTGGAGAAGTTTAAGTGTAGTACACATATATTTTCCTTTTTTTTTTTTTTCTCAAGTGTGTTTCTGGCTTCTTTGCTGTTTTCAAATTCTGGAACCCATGAGGCTCCTCAGAGGTGCAAGGCAGAGCCAACATTGTGTTTTACTGCACTGAGGATCTTTTGCAAATGTGCATGTCAAAGTTCTCGCTAATTGTAATCTGAGTTCACAGTCCTTGCAGCAACAGTGAAACTAACACCTCATAATGAAACCAGGACAAAACTGAAAGACAAATGTGATTTCAATATTTACAGCAAATCTTAAGCACATATCAAAGCTGTGAGCCAGTCCATCTTTGTCGGGTTTTATTTGGAATTACATCAAGAACACTTAGAAAAGTTATAACTGGGATATTAATATATGTAATTTTCTTCCAAATAAGTTAGATTGCTGCACATCAGTTTTAGTAGAAATATGAAAATGTTTGAATGGAGAGGAACTCTAAAAATCACATTTAGGGATGGTTGAAATCATCCAAGATTTTAAAGTATTCGTTATTGTGCTGTATTCTTAAGGTTTCACTTTTCAACAGAGAACTCAAAATATGAAATTGAAAGACATTTATTTTGACCTTTCATAATCCTTGCTGTTGTCATGTGTGATGACCAATCTCTTCAACTCTCTCCTTGCTCTTCTCTTGTTGATTTGAAACCAATTTAATTTAGTTGTACATCTCCACACACTGAGGTCTCTGAGTCCAACACCTCATTATGCCATTCAACATCATGTCATTCAACATCATGTCATTCATTTTGTAGACTTATTGAGCTTTATTTTAGACTCTACTATAGTGACTTGGGGACCTTTCCAGAATCCAGTTTTTCTAATAGTTAGCAATTGCCTCCTAATTTCCAGTCTGTGTATATTCACACTTTTCTGCTAAGTCCCACTGAGTTTTCTCATCAGTGCAGATGGAAGTCAAAACCTGCTCTATCCTTGCTATTCATAATCAATCTTGGCTATCTCTATAACTATTTTTTGATATGCAGTTTTACTGCTGTACATTTTAACAAAGGCATCACCCTTACCTCTGCAAGAAGTTTGGCTGATTCTATGCTGTACTTCAGTGGCAATTTTTTTCAGGAAAACAGAGTTGTTTTCCAGGGTATACTATAATTCCCTACCACAATCATCTGGGATGAAGTCAGTGAAGAGTAACCTGTGTTATCACAGTTTTTCACTTTGGAGGTCACTCATTTCCTTTGAAAACAATGACGATTACTCCTTACTTCTGGAGGACTTAGCCGAGATCAGTTGTTGTTCTGCATCTCCCAAGTACAGGTTTTGTATGAAGGTGCTGAACCTTGGATTCAGGAACCCACCTCTAAGGACCCTTATTTGGAAACATTTGCAATGGGGATCTAGTCCAGAAGGAGTACCTTAGATGATATATGTACTGCTATGTTCAGCGACAGTGACAACTGTGAAGGCATTGGGCAACCCAGATCAGGGGGTTTACCCTGTCCAGCTCATGCTAATGGTCTGTTGCAAGTCCTGTTTCACTGGGCATGAGTTAACTGTTTAGCTGCAGTCATATTTCACAAGACTGTTGAGTTAACATCACATGAATTATACACGGTTTATAAAATGATTATTTAATCAGTGGAAAATTAAGTTCATAGATGTTTTCAAAATCTGAACTAGGACATTCATCAGCAGAGCAGCTAAATTTTTAATCGAGTCTGCTGTGCTTGATGTAGCTATCATTCCAAATTGCCCTCTCTCTGCTGGTCCTCTTACTGCAATATATATCTTAGCGTTATCCTTTCCTCATGGCTAATTGATTTTTTCAGCTCAGACTGAAGGCAGAGTGACATGTCATTCAGAATTTTCATCAAAGGACAGTCTTACTTACTTTCAACAGATGAAGTGCTTTAAATATTAGGATGAGTGATTTCAAATGCTGCCCAAAGTTCTTTGGTTCTTTCATACTTAGAGGCATCTTTTAAAAGAAAACATGGCAGAGGTATAGAGAGGAAGGAGTTTTGCTTATCTTGAAGATGAGGAACAATTTGAAATACTCCGTCCTGGTTTTGTTCTGGGTTTTGAATACTTCAGTCTTTTCTGGAAAAGGTCTAGATGAGAAGAAGCAATGAGTAACAAAGTTTCTCCGGGTATTTAACCATCTTCCACCCCATGTAAGAGTTTGGTTGCAATGTCAATTTTACCTGTTCTGTAAAAACCTTTGGGAATTTTCTTTTATTGAAATCACTAGAAAAATAAGTCCAAAGAGGAGGACAGCTCCAGAGAATTTACCTGTGTATATAATATAGTCTGAAAGTCTAGATACCCACCAAGGTATGGGAGGCAGTGCAATGTCTTCTCAGTCCTGGTTTCTCACATCCCACTGAGCACACTTTTCAGGAGAGCTGGTACCTGATGATGGGAAGCCTTTTCTGGTAAGAATACATTCACTTCATCCTATCAACTGTACCTGTCACCCAGTCTGTTTCTAAAAGAACTTGGGATGCATGTAGGAAGCTAAGAAATCTCATCTTTACTCATCTGAACAAACACTTAGCTAAATCTCCTTGTAAGCACTAACTGTGTGCACAAGCATATTGTGAAGCTCACTGTGCATTTTTAAGCATCTTAACTTTCCTGTGATCAGAATGTGGTTCACCCTTGCTTGGGACTTCCTATTACTACTACTTATAAGTTCTGAATGGCATGGCTTGTCATATCGGTCCTGCAGTCTAAAACTCAAGGTAATTTCTTGAGGACAGTCAGGCCTTGAATCTGTCAGTCAAGTTCAGTGCAAGTAAGAGATTTTTACATATGGGCATAATGTTCTGCTGTGCTTGCTGCTGGTGTGGACTCACCTGGAGTGCTGAGTGCTGCGCTGGACCCCACAGTTTAAGAAGGATGTTCAGGTCTCTGAATACATCCAGAGGAGGGCAACAAAGCTGGTGAAAGGGCTGGAAGGAATGTCCTGTGAGGAGTCACTGAGGACTCTGGGCTTATCAAGTTTGAACAAAAGGAGGCAGAGGGGCCATCTCATTGCTCTCTGCAGCCTCCTGAGGAGGAGAGGTGGAGAGGGAAGAGCTGATCTTTTCTCCCTCAGACCAAGTGACAGGACATGTGGGAGTGGTTCAAAGCTGAACAAGGGGAGGTTTAGTCTTGAGTCATGGAAACATTTCTGTGCTGAGAGGGTGGTCAAACACTGCAACAGGCTTCCAAGGGAGGTGGTCAATGCCTTAAGCCTGTCAGTGTTTAACTGGCATTTGGACAATGTCTTTAAAAAAACACTTTAAGTTTTGTTCAGCCCAGAATTTGCCAGGCAGTTGGACAAGATGGCCATACGTCACTTCTAACTGTAATATTCTGCTCTATTCTATGCAACAGAAAGTGCTGTATTAGTTAGAAGTTTCTGAGCTGCAATATATTTTTGTAGAAACAAGTTTTATTCTGGAAGTTAGAAATGTTGTGATGCATGTAAATTTCACTCTCAGCTTCTTTCCAGATCCTCTGTACTTCTCAAATTCTTCCATTTGTCCCTATTCTCTTAAAGTTTTATATGTCTAATATAGCAACATAGACCAAGGATTCAATAAGACAATCCAGCATCTGTTTTTAAACAGTTCTTCACCAGCAATATATTTTGAATACCATGTTCATTTTATGAACATATTTCTTCACAGTTTTGCTAATAATTCTGTTCATATAAACCCAGTGAATATAAGGATGCTCAACTGGAATAAAATTTTCACCAGCTGAAGATCTATCAAGAGTTACAGAAACCTCCTATGATGAAACACAGTTCAAAGTGTCAAGCCACAAAATGTTATTTCATATCGCTCAGAAGCCATGCAGAAAAATAAAGATCTGCATGGGTTCAATGGAGAATTATACATAAATTTTCACTTACTCAAGATATCTCATGAATCATTTTCCATAACCAGATAAATCTGAGATTATTCTAAAGTCATTAACAAAACCATAATTGTTTGAAGTTTTCTAACAAAAGTTTTGACTTTTTTTTTTCACATATAATGGATCAAGATTAATTTCACTGATTCATACCCACTTCCCTCCATTTTCAGTTTATTCTTCATACAGTCACAGAATATTTATATACCCATATATATATATGACAAATACTGCTTTTTCATACACACATCTAAGATCAGATGCACCCAAAGTATGAAAAGGTTTTCAAATGAAATGGCTCAATCACTTCCATATTCTGCAGGTCTATTTTTGGCAATAATACTAACTTCTGGTTTGCACATGTATTTATTTAATGATGTTCCTGTTCCTTAAATTGCCAACTGCATTGCTGATTTTCTTTTCACAGTAATAACCCATTTCTTTCAGACTCTTTGTATTAGCTTGACAAAATTCTTGCTTTCTGTATTAGTGGGGGAGTGTCTTCTGTTTTACCAGCAGGCAATTATTATAGAGACTTTAAATTTTTACAGCTAAGCCTCACTCTTGCAAAGACTTAGCCATGTTCCTTACTTTAAACATGTGATCTGTCCCACTGAGCCCAGAGGATTAGCATTAAGCACATGTGTAAATCTTAGCACTTTCAGAGCCTAGATAACATTTGTTTTTTATATTTCTGAACCTAAAGGAATTGTTTTGGTGATAATTAGACTCTAAGCAGTTAGTTTCAAAGTGCATTGCTGATTACAAGAGAATTCATCCTGGGGCAAAATTTTGAGTTGGAACTTACAAAGTCTGGGTCAAGACCCAGCTCTTCCACAGCCTCATGAAATAGCTTTGGATAAAATACTGAAGTTTAGATACCCAAAGTCCTTTATCCTCCTAATTCCCAAGTTTCAAATGCCTCAGATTTAGGTGCCTCAATGTTCTTGCATATATAGACAAAAAAATCTTGCAGCTGTTTGCAATAAGGGAGAGTGTTACTCCCATAAACAATGAACTTGCAAATGTTCACCCGTCTATCCATGGTGAACCTCAGCTCACTATCTACTTAAAATGGAAAAAAAGAAAAAAGAAAAAAGAAAAAAGAAAAAAAGAAAAAAGAAAAAAATGCTGGATTTGGGCAGATATTGTGTCTTCCAGGATAGGGTTTACTGCTTCTACATGTAAAGATGCTTGCAGACGTGATCTTTTAGCTGATGGCACTGATTACTGTTTAGTCTGGTCACTAGGTGCTGTGGTCATGCAAATTCATAATATGAAATATAGATGAATAATGGTGAAATCAGTATTTAGCTATTCTTTAAATATGAGCTTGTGAGTATACAGAAGTTATGCTCTACAGCTGCCTACATTCATATATATTCAGCAGTACTGGGCTAATTATACCATTTGTATTCCAAAGAATTATGGGAGTCTATGGCAAAGTTTCCTGTGTACTGCTCACATATCTCTTCAGTCTAACATGAGTCAGACCTGCACTGCTTATTACAATATTATTAGCATAAGTTGTTTCAGTAAAGTAGTAAATAATTCATAAGGAAATCTGCAAAAGCAAATATGTTTGCCACTTCCCCAATTTCCATTTGGTTTGAAGAGAATTGTTCACATTCTTCAAATATTTGGCTAAAAAATGTGGTAACAGTACATGGTTTTCCACCCCAGGATGGTCTGTGCATTTTTTGTTTTCCTAGAAAAACATTTGAAAACTAGGTGCCATGGTGAAAGCAAGGAAAACACACAGATAACCAAGGTTCCTAATCTGTTCTTAAAAGATAGCAGGGCACATGAGATAGAGTGCATCTCAGCTTGCAAGTACCAGAGGCCAAGTCTGCAAGGTGTTTAAATAACTAATTTCCACAGGAGGTTAATCATATGCCTGCACACTGGTTTAAATAGAAAAAGCACTGTGATACCTATGCTGCAGTCACACAAAGAGATGATATTCACGAGCAAATCCCAATTGTAGTGGGCACCATAGAAATTGAAGGGAGACACTGTTCACCAGAGCATTTACAGTTTTATCCTACTTTAGTTTAATTTCTGCTGCTACTTAGTATTCCAGGCAAGCATACAGCTATGCAATAAACACTGTCATGACAATATAAGAGACGTTTGGACCCACTAATAGCATCATAGCCCTTTTCATAGGGTTTCAAAAGGTTAGAGTATTTCCAAAGAGTAGGATGCCTCCAGACCAGTGAGTTTGACAGCCTAACATATGCCCAGACTGCCTGCAAGCGCCACACAGCATGTCACCCTTCTGGGAAGAAAGAGTCAAGCAACACAAGCAAACCTTAAGCAAGCACAGTGTGAGCAGATGGTGTTAATTCCAAAGTCAACTCATGCACCTAAATTTGGTTCATCTCAGGAGGGACAAATACACAAGATGGTTGTGTGAGTTTGAACTGTCATTTCCTAGGGCTGCTTTGCCCAAACAGGGATGAATCTTTCAGCTGTTGTTTGAAATGTTAAGTTCAGCTACACCAAGGTTAAAGTCTGCCATAACTGAATTCAGGTCAAAGCTAGAAGGAAAATTTGTTCTGCCAATGAGACAACCAGTTTCAGGTTGACTTTTGTGTAACAAAGCCTCATAGACAACAGAAACACCAAGAATTTGTGGGGAGAAGGAAAAGTAAAGTCAGAATTTTAAAAGACGTATGTTCATATTGCACCTGAGAGGAGAGCAAACTTCCAAATGTAACTAAAGAAAAGTAGCCCATTGGAGACCATTTCTTAAGCAAAGAAAATATGTCTGCAATTTGAAGAGTTTAAAAGTAGCCAAGGAGGCCAGTAGTGAAGGGATGACTCATCTCTGCTTTCAGCAAGTGAGAAGGTAAGCCCAGCTTAGGCTGGGTGTCCTAGCTCCCATGATGATGAAAAGAGGAAAGTGTCTCCAGAGGCAATCCACTTCACTTGAGACGTGAGTTTGGACCCACTCCTCCTGGTAAAGTTTATTTCTCTTTCTATTGACTCTAAAAGGGAACCAACTTTGAAAACTTAGCTTCTACAAGGTTAAAACCAAGTTAAAGTATGTTTTACTCTCAGTAGAAAATTTATATCCTAATTAATAAAACAGGCTTTTTAAAATACACATTCTTTTCTGGTATGTTATGAGCTGAAGCCTTGTGTGTGGCTGAGCTGAACTTCATGACATGAAATCTTTACAGCTTCTCTTCTCTTGTAAGTCTGGACAGCACCAAGCACACTGCTATCAGACAAATAAAAAGACTAATAAAACTCAATCATGCTTGTATATATAGAAGGCCAATCAATGTAAACACAGGGTCTCTCTAAACAGAAGAAAAGCGGAAGCCAGATGGCATGAAATCATTGATAGCTGTTTCATAAACTTTTCCTGCAATCAAATCTAATTGAAATAACACGAGATTGTAGGCTTGAGCAGGTGGGCAGCACACACAGCTGTTTCTGCTAGATGATTTACAAAGAATACATACATAAAACATTCGCAGGGGCTGACATACGTGAAAAAAGGGTTACCCCAGATGGAATGCTCTCTTTCAGGCTTTATTTCACTGACAGATTTCTGAAGCCTGTCTCTTTAAAAATATGGCCAGAAGTGTTTTTCTGGTATTGTTGAACCAATTACAGTCATTTACAATGCTTTTGGGGGCTATGGCCTGGTGACGCAGTGTCTTTAATGTCAATTTGTATTTCAAGGCAGAGCACATGGAGACCTCCTAGTGTCCAGTTTATTGCATTGCAGTGAAGTTGAGTCAAAGTAACTAAAAAACCTCTGACAGATATTTCTATTTCATAGGAATTTGCCAAGCAAAGATTCATCCAGTTTTGTCAGCAGTTTATTCTAGTTTTCCCTTCACTAATAGCTCGATCTAACCTCTAATCCACTTTTTAACAAAATTAACCTAATGGCCACACATGGTTAAGGAGAGGAAACTGCTAATATGTTTTTTCTGTTTTAATTTCTTATATATTGACTTCTTTCAAATGTCCTGTCTCCTCCTTCTGTCTTTTTCTGTAGACAGATATCTCATGGCAGAATTCCCGAAGGCTCACAAATGACACAGAAGAACCAGGCAGGTTCTTCTTCCCAGAGAGGTCCAACACTCAAGGTAGGTTTGACAGTTTGGACTGAATTTGATTTTGAACTTTTTGTTTGCACTGGAAACTAAGAGTCAAAACAAAACACAGAGGAAGGAAGGAAAATGGGAAACTGCAACTTATGTGGATCAATGAGAGCCTGAAATGAGCGAACTGGGTAGGTCCACTACCTGCTGCCTTCTGGCTAGATGACATAGTGAAGCTTCTACTCTTCATTATCTTCATACAAATATAACACAAACAGATCAACGTGGTGTCTTCTATTATTATTTATATCAGAATCTGTGTTTTTAGCACTTCAGTTCAAAGGATTAGAATCTGCCACTGTCTCAGTAAGAGCAATCCAGAAGCAATTGCATAAGTGAAGCATGGTTTCTCTTCAGATCCTATAAATCTCTTGCCTTTTACTAAAGAGTTCCATGGAGAACAATTTAGTTAGAATAGCCTTCCAGTACTTAAAGGGGGCCTCCAGGAGAGATAGGGAGGTGATCTATCAGGAAACATAGTGATAGGAGGAGGGGTAATGGTTTCAAATGAAAGGATAGTAGATTTAGATTAGATATTAGGCATAAACTCTTTTTTTTTTTGAGGGTGGTGAGACACTGGAACAGGTTGCCCTGAGAAGCTGTGGATGCCCCATTCCTGAAAGCATTCAACAGGCTGAATGGGGCTTTCAGGAACAGTGAAAGCTGTCCCTGCCCATTGCAGGGGGTTTGAAACTAGAGGATCTTTAAGGCCCCTTCCAATCCAAACTGCTGAGTCTAACAATAGAATTATGTGCAAACTGTGCTATTTAATAATGAGGATATCTTGGACTGCAGAAGTCTTTTTGGATACTTCTTTGAAATGTTTGTTCTGAGATTAATGGCAGGCAACCTTCCTTCCCTGTCCTAGGTATATTAGAAATATAATATTTACTAATAGTGTATTAGAGGGTGAGCGAGAAAACATCATTATACTACCACAAAAAAATCCTAGTTTTAAGTGGTAGGTGTAATTGTGCTACCCCACCCAGTTCAGGAAAGGTAAAATGAAGGACAGCAAGAAATATCAGAGGTAGGAAATGGGTTCTGTCCAAAGAGATTAAACAGAATTGCACTTTTCAGCACAGAAAAAAAAGAGCTTGTGGTTTATAAAATGATGAATGGTAGGGAGAAAGGATGGGAATGACTGTTATTGTATCTAATAAGAAAAGAACATGGAGACACCAAATGAAACTATCAGACTGCAGGCTGTATACAAAATGTACTTCTTCACATAATCCATAACTTCAAATGCCATTGCCACCGCAGGCTGTGGAAGCCAAAATTTTAAATAGATTCAAGAAACATCTAGAGAAGCTCATGAAATAAATATCTGCTGTGGGCTGATGAACACAATGGTATGGGTCAGAAAGTGCTGACCTGCAGAGGCATCCCGGGGAGGTACCACCCTGGGATCATCCTCGTTAGGGTCTTTTGGCTGCCTCTATCAGAGAATGGGCATGGTGCAATGCAGCCCTTCTTTCCTTCTCATGCAGCTGGAGGTACAACCTTTGGTTTCTTCAGAAATCAGGTACAGATCTCAAAGGAAAACCCACACTCCTCAGAGAGAAAGCAGGAAGAAATCATCAGTAGCCCCAGGTAAAGGGAGCAACCATTTGCAAAAGACAAAAGTGAGAATCAAGCCCTGGGGTGATATGACTCTGCAAGAAATAAATGAATGTGAAGCAAATGCTTTCAAAAGCACCCATCTCAGTTCTGCAGCAGCAGAGAAAACAGGAACACACAAAAAGAAACAGTGACAAAAGATTCAAAACAGGCAGTTGATTCACTGCAGGGGAGAAAACAAAGTGTTTACAAAGATGCAGAACGGTAAATCATCAAAGTGTTCTTCTGAAAAGGTTTCAAATGTAATGTTCATTCTTACATTCTTACATTTGTATGGAAGAGATAACAGATACAACCCTTGCCTTTTAAGGGCATTTGGACTAAAGCAGGTGTAGCATGTCAAGTAAGAACAATAACAAAGAAGAAAAGAGGAAGGACTGCAGGAGGAGTGGGAGCGCAAGGATAATATGTAAGTTTATATAATTGTTTTGGATTACTGGGAAAAATCAACAGCTTGTTTATTGACTTGTTCTCTATTGTTTTACTTGCCTTAAACTGAAGTAGTTATTTCAGGCTGCTGAAGGGATCTATTTTGAATGCAGTCTCACGACGGTTGAATATGGGCAGGGGTTTGTGGGAGGCAAAGGAGTGAAGACAAAAGGAGAGACGAAGATCCAGAACAATAGATGCAAAAACAGAGTATCCTAACACTGAGAACTAGAGGTTCAGATCCTAGCACTGCTTTCAATAATAGCTGGTGTTCATACAGAGCTTTTCAAGCATAGATTTTGAAGTGTTTTAAATTGAAGACTGAATCATCTTATTCATATTGTAACAGGACAAATTACGTGTTCAAGGTCACCCAGTGGAAAAAAATGCACGATAGCCAGGCAGAGGATTCACAGCCCCTGAATGCTGGTGCCATGCTTCCCACAAGCCATGCTGGCCCTCTATCAGTTTGGTCTGTCTCCTGCAATGCAAAGGTGTTGTATTAGAAATTAATTTATCAGCTGCTTTCTCTCTAAATTATATACTGAAGCACCATAATTTACCATTTGCAGGCAGAAATGACCTTGGTGGGAACATGTACACAAGGCAGAGATTTACTGTGAGATTAAAGCGGGTTTAAACACTCTTCCCCTCCTTATTTGGTACTTATGAGTACCTAATATAAAATGGTACCCAAATATGTAGCAGTCACAGCCACTGGAGTCATACTAAGACAGACGTGGGTTCAGGACCACAGACAGGCCACTCTCAAGGCCAGATACAGTCTGTTCCAGTCATGGTTTGCAAGACATCCCAATGGGACAGGTAATGTCCAATGTCCAGACATGTATCAGCATTCTTGGTTGTAAGGGAGATCAGAAAATGCCATGCTCATGGAATCTCTGGAAAGTGCTCTCTTGGTGTTATGGATGTGCCAGCATGTTGATACATGTATGACCTTTTATTGGCATTTGAAATGGGGACCTATAACTGTTGTTTGAATTATTCTGCATGTTAATGTTATAATCAAATGTTAGTTTATACAATAAGCAGATGTAGTGGTGCATTCCCTCCCTCCCACTCTGCTCCCTCGGCCACACTGTGATCTGAGAAATACTCATTAGGCCTTGGCCTTGACAAAGAGCATCTGGGCTAAACTCCACTCGAGCTTGTCAGAAACACTGTCTGCTTCCAGGAACTTATGCTACAAGCTCCTGCTTTTTAACAAACAGCCTTGGAAACTTATTTTTCGTGTCTGAATAACATCCCAAGAAGAGTAACATTTTTATCAAAGTTTCAAAGAAGGTTAGCCACCCAAATTACTGGATCAAAAATCATTATGACTAAAGCCCGCTCTCTTGTGACCCTACAAGCTGCAGTCTAAAGTGAAATCCTCCGAGCTTTCCTGTGACCAGCAATCTCTTTCTGAGCGTGGTGCCTCTCAGAGTCAGCAAACTCTCCTGTTTGCTGTACTTGGACATTGCTGCTGAACCATGACAGTGGATCCTGCACTGACATCCCCCACTCCTCAAGGCTCGATCCCTCATGCATTTAGAAGATGCAAAGGCATTTAACGTGAGTACTCCACTGAATTCGAGGGGAATTATTCACAGGTATAGCTTGTACATACTCTGTAGGTCTGTGTGCATGCAAGTGGGAATATGCTATAGCAAAATGTACTATTAGTGTTACTCTCCTAGATTTTTAGTACTTTAGTTTTGTAAGTTAGGCGTATGAGTTACTGTTGCACTATAGTAAATTCTATATGAGTCTTTTGTTAAATTGTTCAACTTAAGCTATTGATTATGTGCTGTCAATTTTAAGAGCTTTTAAACCTTTAGACTTAAACCCTTGGTTAAGTGCGGGGCTCAGTTTAGCAAGTAGGTCAACTGTGAACCTTGTGACTCAACAGGAGGGTCTTCCTTACTCCTTTATTATTCTTACCCTTTCCTATTCCTATCCTTTCACACCCACACTCCACAACCTCCACAAAGACAATTTTTGGGATGATTTTGGTTTTAGATTGATTGATTTTAGATTTTAATTTGATTTTTCTTAGTGTCATTTAGCCATCCATTAAGTAGTAGAGTGAACCTTATCAATGATCTTTACCATGCGTTTGCCTTTATATTAAACCTGCTTCTGCCGATACCTTTGCCAGTGATTCTTTAAGTGACCTTAAGACACTCATTTGCAACAGCAGAGAAATAGTTTCATTGCACAGAGTAGCATTCTTTTTTCTTTTTTTTAAGTCGAATTTTTTATTACAAGTGTAGTTCAGAAATCTTTTCAAATGGTAAAAAATCTTTGATAACAATACTTGTCATCATAAGGAGATGTTATCAGTTAAACTATCTAATATTGCTGGTCTTTTACTTGCCCTTCCTTCCAATTAACACATTTATATTGTATTTTAAAATGTAATATTTTCAAAGTTTAAATGAAGTTTTTATGTGACTGGACCATACACATTTGTGGTAACACTATTGCCTTAAGTCATTGGCATACTGCAATGGAATTTCTGCTCGCCTGGATCATTGCAAACCCAGCTCCACAGCTGTGCTGCAGATGTCACACATTCATGTGAAATTGTTTTATCTCAGCACTGTCGGGGCTTCCATACCTTAGAAGATGTTCTGGTTTGGGTTTTAGAGTGAAATCTTGCCTATATTGCATCTACCAACTCAAAATTAACCCAGCATCATTCATGTGAACAGATCTACAAGTAGTGGCAAACATTACTCAAGGTACACTGCTTGTAAAAAAAAAAAAAAAAAGTAAAAGTCACAGTAACAATTTTATTGTTATATCTTTTTAAATGTATACTTTTTTACTGCTGATGCTAGTCTTATGGAGCAGTTTTGAGGTTTTTTTTTTTTTATAAATGTGAAATGGCTGGAAAGATTTTGGGTTACATTTGCTTTGACCTCTTGAACTAGTGGTAGGAATTTTCTCTGCTGAGCTAATTATCACTTGATATTATTTTGAGCAACTGTATATCATCATCATCATCATGATTCACTGCTAATCAGAAAGCAAGTATCTGCAACACAATATAGCAGACATGAAATGCACAGGCTGTGGTACATCTATTGCATGGAGCAACAATCATTTTTACTCTTTGTGTTTATCGAAAGGTCACTCTAATGTGTTAGTTAATGAATTCCACCCCAGCTGTGCATGATCTTATAATTACATGGTTCAGGCTCCACATCAGCTAATCAAATGGTTTCTTCAGCTCAGTTTTACAATGATTCAGACCCTAACTCACTGAAGTATTCATCTAAAATCAGGTTTATTCAGTGGCTGATGGAACTAACTTCACTGGCTTAGGGATGTCTGACTATATATAAGTTCTTCACATGTTTACTTTTAGGCAGACTCTGGCACTAATTTGGTGAATAAAGATCACACCGTGGAACCAGTTGTTGTATTTGGAATGAACATATTGATTTCCGCTAGAAATTATTATTTAACATATAGTGTTAGTAGCATAAGACTGTTTTTCAACACATCCAATGTATAATCTAAAAGTAAAGAAATCCAATGAATAAACTCCCCAGAGATAGCAGTCAGTAAACTATCCCTTATATACATATTTCTAATCAATAACCATTTTTTCTCTTCAATCTGTGGATTATCATATTTTTCTAGTTTCTTGTTTTAATGTTTTGTTTCCAGTAAAAGATCTCTCTCTGCAAGAAACACAGAAATAATGTGTATCCATGCATCAGCCATTTAGCCTTTAACAAACAGAGATAATGGCCATTGGGAATGTAAAAGCTAGACTACTTGGCTGCTCTGACAAATGAAATCCAGGAGTAATGAGTCACACTAGATGTGATCCTTTAAAAAGAAACATTGGCAAACTCTCAGATTTTAAAATAACTTTGCTGAGATCAAGTGGAGCTGTCTTCAACCATGATGAAAAAGCTAAAAATGAATATCTGACTGTGCAGATAACTCCAGCAGCCTGGCAGAATTCATTCGTGAGGCAGCCCAGGCTGATAAGAAGCCTGTACTGATGCTAATGCTAACTGGACGGTGTGGATACGTGTTGCATAATCACTGCATACATGGCACGTTCATTCATATGCTGCTGTCTGCCGTTATCAGCCTGGAGAGATGATAATGTACATGCCTGTGAGCCAGCTTCTGCTCTGGGGAGTTTTATTTCACTCTGCATTGCTAGGCAGATGGCAGAATGCTTACTTTCCTGAGCAAGGAAGGCCGAGGACATACTCCCCTGCATTTTCAGCAAATTTAGTCAAAGGGAAAAGTGCAAGTATGTCACCCACCATTAATGGTTGAAGGTGGATCCTCTTCAGAATACATAAAATACACAGGTCTTGTGCTGGATTTCAAGATGGATATTATCTCAAAAATCACCTATGTGGTTTGGGTTTTTTTTGTGGTAATGTGTTGTTTGCATCCCTTAGTCAGAAGTAAAAGGCAAGATTTTCACTGAGCTTTGCCTGTTTGCTTTACCTGAACATGAACTAAATCCGTTCACTGCTCTGCAATTTTTTAAAACAAAGTTTTGTCTAGTGCTTGTTGCTGAAGGAAAAGCTGTTTATCATTTCTCTGCACTTCATGGTAGCCCATCTCCAAATTGTTTGTGATTCAGGTACATCTAAAAAAAATAGTAAAATAATATAATATCTCTCATATGTCTGAAAAAAATGGTGCATGTAGAAGTTCAATATCAGAGAGAGGCCTGCTTAACTTTCTGGTTCAGCAAGAAAACCTCAAAGAAACAAAGTTCAGGGCTATAGGAAAAAAGTCTACCTGTCAGCATGTATCTTTTAGGCTTTGAGGAACCAACATTAATCAGTGGAAGCAAGGCAGTGAGCAGAAACAAGCAAGGTGAAAAATCCCAGACACATTCCAGTTTTGTCAAAGTGGATTTCTTATGGACATCTTTTCAAGCAGACTTCTTTTGATTCCTATAACTAAATGATCCTTACTAGATGAAATCAAAGCCTGCCTTTCATTGTTCTGCTTTGGAAGTGTACAATGCGAACAACAGACTCTGCTGACTGAAATAATTTTATTAGGCAGCAGAGATATTTTTAAATGATTAAATTAGAATTACAGTCATTCATACTTTTTCAGCATTATATGATTTGTGTGTGTGTATGTATCAGTAAAGAAATTCTAGGTCCACAGTAGTGCTGGGCAGTGTTCTGTAGAATATTGGTATTTTACAGATATGTCAGACTACAGAAATGAATTTGGAAAATACAGAAATGAATGACGTATAAAATGCTAGGCAGAAATGTCACCGATCACTGATATAACTATTATATTCAGAAGGAGGCAAAAATTCAGTTTTACTGTCAGGCAAGTTTGCAATACTTCCATTTTATCTAGGCTGCTTGTGCTTTCCCAGCAGAAAATTCACATTAAATAACATTAAGCAGACAAGAATAGACCACACAATAGTGGAGTCGGTGCAAAGGTTTTATCACTGAAAGATTGGGTTCCTGAGTTATTCATTAGTTGGAATATGGCAGATATTTCAAAGGAAAGTAAAAGAAGGCCTAAGAGCATTCTTAAAATGTCCTTACATTGTTTCTTTGTGCATATTTCAATGGATTCTTTTGTTATTATGAGACCAAATGAACTGATTACAAGGGAAGAAAGACTTCATAACCATTGTATTAACCTCTGGATGTTGTCTGTTAGGGATCTGATTCAACCATGCTGAAAACAATAAGACCGTCTCCTTTGATTGCCTAGATTTTTATATTTTTATATTTCATCCCAATTTATTGAAAATGTTTTTTCAAATGCAATAGTTTAGAACATTACTCGAGTAGAAAGAATTCACTGCATGCTTTTGTAAAGAGAGGAATGACCCCTGGCATGAGCATAAAGATAACATGATCACCAGCTGTCGGAGTGAACATTTTAATGGCAGATCGGGAATGAATGAGTATCTTGTATTACTCTACCTGTTGTTCTCAGGGGAGAAGAATGAAGAGAGGAGATATTTCCATAATGAGAGTTCTCTTCTCTGGGTCGCTGCTGAATACAGATACCTTTTGGTAGCTGTTTGAACTTCTTTGCATGAGAGAAATGTCCGTGGGGAAACTGATAAGGAAACTGATGGCAGAGTGGGGGTGGATGGCCAAAAGGGTGAATTTATCAAAAGCACATGCAGGTCTTCACATGGCTTTGTGACTTATTGGGAAGAAAAATTAAATCACTAGATCCTGTGACATGTCAGGCATATGTTGGATAAGATAGTTCTTTTGTTTTGGTTGACAGTTTGTCAGAAAGAATGATTGATCTTTCTGCCTTAAGCACAGAAAAATTAAAAGTCAAGTGTAGGACTATCTCAACCAAAGGAATACAGACATGGTCAAAAATGAAGACAAATTTGGAATTACAGAGAGTAAAACCAGCAAATAACTAGAGTAGTCATCCAGTCATTCCTTCACTCTGAGACTGGATGAGCTAGTCTTACACCATTCGTGATAAATATTGTTAAAACTGCTTTTATTTATTTCTCAGGTAGGATTTCCAATGCTCTCCCAAACTCTCTGCTCCAATACTTCATTACGCTTCTTCCTGGGAAAATTTTTCTTATGTCCAGCCTGTATTTGCCTAGCCGTAATTTAAGATAATTTGTTCTTATCTGACAGACAGCCAAAAGGAAGGGTTCACTCCCCTCCTCAGCTAAGCTCTCTGTTATTTAATTTTCCAGTCTTTGGACAAAAAATATCCAACACCTCTGTTTTTCCCCAAATGTCCCCTCCTAATTTTTACCATTCTCTTTGCTGTCCTTTGGTCTCTCTCCAATTACACTACATCTTTCTTATTCTCCATCAGCCAAGCTGGTCACAGGACACATATTGAAGTCATAACCTCACTCAGAAACCTTAATGTTTTAACAGAAGAGACACTTAATGAGTAAACACACACATATCTGTGTTCTTTTTTGCCACCAACAGTATTTTTATTGGTAACTAATTTTAAACCAGAGCTCCTTTCTGAGGATCTGCTGCATTACATTCAAGTTGATGTGTGTTTTTCTATTCCTGCAAAAAAGCAGACCCTTGCATTTTTTATCTTATTGAATTACATTCTATTTTTCCAGGATATTTGTCCAATTTATCAACACTGTTGTAGTTCTAATCCTGTCTTGTCATACATATATTGCCCAGCTGGTGCTCTCTGTGAATTTAATAAATGTGTCCTCCGTTCTGTTCTGAAAATCACAAGGTACAGTAGCCAGAGACTCTGTCATCTAAGTTCATGATGTGCTCCACTGTAAACATACTTTCAGAATATTTGCATGCACTGTATTATATCATCTCATCAACAAACACAGTCTGCTGGTCAAAACAGAGGATGTGCCTTCTATATAGAAATTAACTCAGGTTTTCCCTAATTTCTACTTCTTCAATAATGTCACTACTAATTAATACTCTCAAAGATGTTAGTTTTCCAGTAATCAGTCCCAAACGAGCTGCTATTTCCATTTTGGTGCAGCTGGAATCTCCTCTGGGAGGTCTTGCCCCAAGGAACCATGCTCACAAGTTTTCTGTGCTATCATTTGATAAAATACGGTATTTCACAGTCTACTGGTAACTATTCTAATCTGCAGGTAATTTATAGTAGCACACATCATGAAAATGTGCTTGTTCTTTTATCTTATTTGGAGGCAAAGGAAGATCACACATTGGTCTAGAAGACTCCTGAAAGAGCATCACCTAAACAAAGGGATGAACAATACACTTCTGGCACAGTTAACTTTATAAAATGGGCACTACATGTCCAAAACAAGGGTATGAAGAATTCTGTAGAAAAATACTCTGTTTATGATGCTAGCCTCAGTACAATTCAGTGACCACAGCAGTCAAGTTTCCTCTGAATGTTAGACACAGGACCACAAGGGCAATATTTTTGCCCACCAACACATTGAAACTTCACATAAACAGGCAAGCTAAGGGAGTGTAAATATTGTTGAACTGTATCAGTTTCCAAATGAATAAGCAAAAATCAGCAGCTGATTATGAGCTCCTGAAAGGAAACTCATGTGGGACTAAATGAATGATGCTTTACAATTTCGGACTTCACTCAGATGGGTGAAGGTCCAAATGGTTGAAACACTACTTCAATTTTAAAGTTCTATTCAAAACTTCTCTAGACCTATGGAAAAAATGGACAGAAACTCTAATGAGTAGATATTTTGATGAATCTATTTTACAAGCATTTTTCCAACTTGGTTAAAACATCAAGAAGAGCATCAATACTTCTGAAATCCATCTTAATGGTATCTTAACTGATACTGGTGGTGATGGTGAAAGAAAAATATTGTATAAGCCATTTAGAATCTTAAATAAATTTGCCTTCAGTGTAAGGTCCAAAGTTAAAAAGGCTTAGACAGGAGGCTGTGCACAAGTCCCATTTCATCGTAATGGCATGAAATGACACTATGCCACTCAATGAAGTAAAACTGAAACTAGGTGAACTCTATTTTTTCCCCTACAAGCAATGGATTGATGCCTTAGGGTTTTCATGAATTTGTAGATTTTTATACTTCTAGGTAGTTTCTCACATATAGCACAGCTAGCTGTCTTAAGGGTCAGATAATAGCTGGAACACTGTGCAAGAGAAACACGTACCAGAGCTAAGGCAACTAGATAGCATGTTAGTCAAAACAAGAAAGAAAAGCCCAGCAACCTTGGAGAAGCTCCAAGGGGCTGAAAGGGGTCTTAAGACCTCCAACTCAATTCTAGGAGAGGTGTGCCATGAGATGGAACCAAGGGAAGTTCTGGGCATGGACATAGATTGGATACAACCTTTAGCTATGATAATTGAGTAGAGTTATAAAATTAGTATGCTGCCATGTAGACAAGGCTTTTCTGCTTTCTCCAGCTCCTGCACTTTATTGACATTTCTCTCTCACACACACACACTCTCTGCTGCCCAGCCTGGTGTGTTGCCCGGTGTTCACCTCCCAAAAGGGGGGGGGGGGAAGAGCTCATAAGAGCTCTGCTTGCAAAGGGGGTTTTACCTCTCTTACTCTCCTGAGGTGGGGGGAGAAGATGTTTCCCTTCCTTGTTCTCCTGGACCAGATTGAGCCTCAAGTCCTGCTTGAAGGAAGATGAGACTGGTAATGGGAACTGGGTACTAGCAGGAGCTGGGGTAGCTGAGCTGCAGGGATGCAGCTGCAAAAGGCAGTTTCTCCCTGGTTTATAGTGGGTTTGGAGGTGAGCTGACTTGGGCTCAGATGTTGCAAGAGTCATGTTCCCAGCCTGTGAGTGAAAGGGTTTTTTACCTGGGAGGGACGGGTTGTTGTCCCTTGTTTGGTTCGGTAAGACACAGCAGAGCGGCTCAGGGGGGTTGGCTGGAAACAGCCAGGAATGAAATGAAAGGGACACCCTTTGGATTTATTTACTCTGCATGTTTTGAAGTGGTGGTGCTTGGAAAAGAGCTCACATGGTATTCCTGAGGCCATGAGTTCATCCT
>JAWWMP010000132.1:59307381-59484118 GCA_035047865.1 Dendrocincla tyrannina | reverse complement strand
TTGTACTTTTTATACTTTATATACTCTTTTATACTCCTTTATATTCTGTACCCCAAAACCCTATAAGTAAAAGAACTTTTCTCTGCTTTGCCCACATAAAGTTGTCTTGGAAAGTTTTTTTTCCCTTTTCTTAAGGCAACAGATACACAGAGGTAAACCAAACAAATCTTTTGGTGGGGCATGGAGAAGGCAAAGAGACCATGAGTTGGGAAAAGGTAAACAAGCATTTGCTGATAAAAAAGTACAGTAGCAGTACACCTTGTTGGTTGGTGTTGTTGTCAGTCTGGTTGCAGTGCTCTGAGCTCTGAGTTTTCCCTCCTTTGCCTATCACTTGTTGGAGCAGTTATGCTTGAAATATCTTTTGGGAAAACCTGCTCAAAACCCACCATTAGTGACAGCAGCCCTTACATTTTCCTTTGAGGCTGGATCCTTGAGGATCTTAAAAACGTCTTTCTGTCTTTGAGGATACCCAAAACATTTGTGGTGATCCCTTTTCTGCACCTTAGCAATAGTAATGACATGAAGGTGAGATGAATTTGCATTTTAGATGTCCTTAAAGGAGATCTATCTACCTCTATCCTTGACAAAGTATTTACAGCTCTGGCGGTGAGTCAACAGGTTTTTACTGGTATTCCTCCGCAATCTCTTGACTGCTTTATCTTGAGTTACCAATAAGTCCCCAAAGCTGCCTCTCTGCTACTTCATCTCTGCTCAACATATGCAGGATCTACTCCTACTGTCAGCAAGAACTTACCAGCGTTTCCCACCTTTAACACAGCCACAAGAACAAAGTCTATTCAGAGGGCTGTCCTCACCACTGGACAAAACCCCTTTTCCCACACAAGTCTTCTCACAAGCACAAATTGCTGTGCTCCCTCCAATGAAGGTATCCTCTTCAGCTGATGCTAGTACAATATTTTTTCTCATTTATTATCAAGGAGGGACAATACAATGTAATTAAGTCAAATTGGGTATTCACAAAGCATAAGGAAAACAAAAAAGTGGCTCTGGAGTATAACTACTCCAAGTGAATAATGAGAAATGGAGATATTTTAAAGATAAATGCAGTCATCTGTAACTTTGATTCCTATAGGATATATATATCAACTCAGGTCTCAGAAAAGCTTACCATTTCCTCTTACCCCTCATGCTCCTTTCACTTCTTCAGTACTTGTGGTTAAAACTTTTTCCTTAGTCTTTTCCCAAATTATTTTCCACTCTCCTAAACTGAAAGGAGTGCTAAAAGTCATAATATGTAGAATTCGTCCATAATATTCATCAACATATTTTTGGATGAAATTTCCTTGAGCTTCCCACCTTCCCCCACCCTGGGAAATGCCCTTTGCCCAGGGAATATGATGATATTTCACAAAAGAACAGAAAGTCTGGAAATGAAGATATTTTGATTTAAGGGAACTAGAGTGTTGTCACAGACTTTCTTCATACCCCTGCTTCTCCTCTAGAAGCCAAGTAGTTTAGCTAAACACAGAGTCCCCTGTGCAGCCATTGCTGGCTTTGGAAGTACCACTCACACCTCCACACCTCCAGCATATGCTCTGGACACTGAAGAATGATTATACGTGACAGCTCCATCAGGGGGTAAGACAGAGTGAGTAAAGCAAGTGAATTACAGTGCAAAACCAAAACCACTGCAGTGTCACAGGCAGGTTTTTGTTTTTATTTAATTTTGTTTTACAGGCAAATATCTTGCTTTTCTAAAAAAAATGTCAGCAATGCTAATGATGTAGAAAAGACCCTTCACTTTCTGACGAGACTAATGGTAATTATGGCAGTGGCCCACACACCATGGAGACCCTAGAGAAAGGATATGGTGACCCTCCTTCTCACTCAAGTTATTTAAGATAAATAAATATACACCTCTACAAGTAATGATGGTGAAGTCAAAGTTACACGAGTTGAAATGAGGTTCATATACCACCATTGCTGTTTTTCTACATTTTGTTGGTAGTAAAGACATCCTTGGTTTTTCTTGATGTTTTTCCATGAGATAGAATATATGGAAGTCATCAATAAGTCTGTCATTGCTGGTTATTGTACCCCCAACATGGCATCTCAGAATAGACATATTAAATATCCTCTTTTTCTGTTTTCGCCTGGGGGGTCGTATAGCTGAAAACAACTTTTCATCTATCAGGGGTTTATGCCTGCGGCAATATGTTAGCATTCAGTGTGCCAAGCTAAAAAGTGAATTTATGCTTGTGGATTTATACTGTGAAGACTCAAGGAAGTGAGACATTACTCACTCTTAGATTGGGTCCTTAATATTAGACTATTATTCAAAAAGGCAAAAAAACATATGTCTAAACTGGTGTATCATGACAAATTAGAAGGCAAGGAACGTGTTTGGGAGTGTTTGTTATCTTTCCTTCTAGCCAGTTTCAAAGTCTTTGTACTTTATTCTAAGAATCACAGTCAAACTTTACTCCTCCTGATTCTTTCCCAAATGATTCTTTTCTTCAGAAGTACAAGATACATTTTTCAGTTTTGTTTTGGGCTGCCAATTTCCTTTCACTCTTGACAACAACAACAAATCTCTAAAACAATTCTCCCACACTCAATATTTTGCTGACCAGCCCTTGAGGAATACAGAAGAATCAAGAATACAAAGTGGTTTGGCAACATAACAGCAACTCTGGATCCATTTGCTTCTGAGCCTGTTTTACAATGTGCTCCTTGTGGGGTTTATAATAGGTCTGCAATACCAGGAAAGAATCTCTCTAGACCTATATTCAATTTACACAGGGTGTCCAGTCTTTATGGACCTTGGAAAACAGAAATGTCGCAGAAGCGGGACTATAGCTGCAGTGTCTGTGTGGGAGAACAAAAGGAACATGAAGAATTCCAGCTACGATCTGGAGAATCCTACCAGAGAAAAAGTGAGAAATAAGTCCTGTACCAGATTTCCTTTTCATACATATTTAAAGTGTTATTTATGGCTTCATCCTCTTGACTTCTCTATTTTTCTGCACTGGGTCTTTCAGCTGGCACTCTCTGCTATCTTGCTTAAGGTTATATCAAGAGTCTGAAAGAGAAATGCACAATGGTGAGCGTCAATGCCCCTTCTTGGCAACATATTTAGGTTTCCTTATGATTAAGTCATTCCAGAAACTTTAGGTGGCATTACTTCAGGCAAAGTTTAAAGATATCTGCCAGTGCATTAGAAAAGGCTCTAACATAGAACTAAATGACATTGCCAGAAATGTTGTTGAAAGCAGAAAATTAAAGAATATGCTCAGGGGTATATCTTACTTGTTAAAGATGGAGAACATATGAGTGGTGATTTTTATTTTGGGTAAAAAAGGACTATGGGCTTTATGGTTAAAAATTCTACATGACTTGCTATCTCAGCCTGCAAGCTGTGAAGAGTGTTGGGTAGTGTAGTCCAAAGGGATAATGCCTAGACTAACATTAGATCTCCTCACAGACACTACTGGAAACTGTACTGACACGAAACTCCCATGAAGAGAGTAAAAAAGAAGGTGCATCCTGTCTAGCAGCCGGTGGGTATTGCAGAAAACTCCATTGACTTTTTGTGTTGGTGCCTCCTCACCCCACCCCACCCCACAGACTGTTCTATCTTCCGAGAAATGCTCCTTAGGCCTCAGTCTTGGCAACATGGTCTGAGCTCCTCTGAGCTTCACAGAAACACTGTCTGTTCCCTGGAATCAGCATTGTCTAACAAGTTCATCTCTTTTTAAATGAATAACCTTGGAAACATTTCTTTTTTTAGCCTGAATAACACTTCAAGTGGAATAATATTTTTTGTTCTCACACTTTGAAAGTGTGAGAACAAAAAGTGTGGCCAGGATGAAAAGTTATTATGACCAAAGCCCACTGTTGTGGCCCTATAAACAGCAACCCAAGAGAGACCTGTTGAGCTACTCCGAGGCACAGCAGGCTGTGATGGCATCTCCCTCTGAGCTGGGACATTTCTTGGAGTTAATGGCTCTCGTGTTTGCTATTTCTTGGAGGACCACCAGCCGACTGATCCTGGGCTGACAGCTCACCCCTCAAGACTCAATCCTTCACTTGTTGAGAAGAATGCAAAAAAATTCCAAGTGAGTATTTCAGGGAACTTGAGGGAAATTTTTCACAGGTACCTTTTACGGACTCTTTATGTTTACATGCATGTGCTGTATCAGATGTGCTAGGGATACTGCTTTCCTAAATTCTTGAGTACTTCAGATTTATAAGTTACTGTTATGGTGTAGTCAATCATATATGGATCCTTTGTTAAATTGTTTAAGTCAAGTCATTTGTTAAGTTAAATGCTGTTAAGTCAAGTTAAGTTTAGTTAAGTGTTGGCAGGCCTTTAGGCTGTATCCCTATTTCTCCTTACCCATCCTGTCTTTTTATCTTTCCTCCCTCTCCCACTCCTTGCCCCAGTCTCCACATAGATGTTCTTGCATATATTTTGCTGCAGACTGATATTGATTTTAAATTTCTGTGTGCTTTGTCTTGGTATATTTTAGATACTTAGTAAATAGTAGAGTGAACCTTTCCAAGAACTCTGTCATGCCGTTGCTTTTAAATTAAACATGCATCTGCTGATAGCTTTGCTGGCAATTTTTTAAGCAACTTTAAACCACTAATTTCATGATGCTTGTACAGGCAAAAGTAGCACAAGACCCCCTGTAGAATACAAATATTAATAAGTGAACTATTAAAGACTATTAGAGTTAACAAAATGTATTTTCCTGACATCTATTACTTCACACATTAAAGATGTTTTTAAAGATCTGAATGGTTTTTGTAGTGCCTTTTACAAGAGCCAAGACAAACATTATTATGTAACCTCAATTTAAATCCTCTGCTTCCCAGGTAACTTCAGATTGCTTATGAACATAAATCACAAAGGTCTGTGACAAAGATACCATTACCAAGTGTTCCAAGTTTTGTTACATGATGGGTCAGTGGCCTCAGAATTTTTTTAAGTGTCAAAGAAATAGTTTAAAGAACAGTGGCTCTGTCATTTCATATTAAATATCTGCAACAGGTTTAGAAGCTGAAAGTCATGGGATTATCCAGCTTTGCAAACCCTGCTGAGTAAGCTGAACTACAAGAAAGCTTTGTTTCTGATGGAAAAGGTGTCACCACGGCCCAGCAAATCAAACATCTCAGGATTTACTTTCCTGCCTCTGAGCTATAATGGTCAGTTGCAACACCACATAAACAGCAAGGAAAATACTCTTTTGGCAGATGCCCTAACCTGCATGAGTGGAAACCTACATAAAAGCTTCAGAGAAAAGCCTGATTAAAGCTGATCGCAGAGAAATTTCCCCTTGGAGACTGTCGGTGTCAGCAGTTTTGGATTATCTCTGTCATATTAGTGGCATTTGTATTGCATTAGTGATTTACATAGTTTACTACAACATTAAAATTGGTAGCACAATGAGAGTGGTTAGTGTTTTATATCTGATATCTCTATCCACAACAGACTTTTAAAAACCACTAATAGAAATGGTTAGTATTTAAAAATTTATTCAGAAAAATAAAGCAAGGCTAAAAATATTGGAAGTAATAAAAAGAGTGCCAAAACCAAGGAAGTCTCAGATGTATTTAGAAAAAAACAAAGTAAATATTTTCCATAGTTGAGCAGTACATAGGAGGGCAGGTTTCTGTCAAATTGTCTGCTGATTTCTTTTGGTCTTCCCAAAACTTGTGAAAGTGTATGCAATATGACCTGAATTTGGAATGGAACATATATTTATTAAATTTGCAACTGACATGAAGCTAGGAAGGACTGTGAATAAATTGGAGGGTAGGATTCAAATTAAAAAATCATCTTGACAGTTTGTGAGAATGAACTAGGAAAAAAAAAAGATGAAATTTAATAGAGACAAATGCAACAGATGCAAAAAAAGACCCCACCTGGAGTGCTGTGTCCAGTTTTGGGGCCCCTAACATAGGAAGGACACGGACCAGAGGACGTGGACATGGTTCAGAGGAGGGCCACAAAGATGATCAGAGTGCTGGAGCACCTCTCCTATGAAGACAGGATGAGACAATTGTGGTTGTTCAGCCTGGAAAACAGAAGGCTCAGGGGAAACCCTATAGCACCTTTCTGGTACCTGAAGGAAGCTTACAAGAGAGCCAGACAGGGACTTTTTAGGGTCATGTCACGATAGGACAAGTGAGAATGGCTTTAAACTGAAAGAGGAGAGATGTAGATTAGATGTTGGGAAGAAAATCTTTACTCAGGAGATGGCAAGGCACTGGAACAGGCTACCCAGAGAAGCTGTGAATGTCCCAACCCTGGAGGTGTTCAAGGCTAGGCTGGATAGGGTCCTGAGCAACGTGGTCTGGACATGGACAAGCAACATGGAGACATGGAGCAAGATGATCTTTAAGGTAATTTTCAGCCTAAATAATTCTATATTTCTGATTCTATGAACTCCCAGACAGATTATCAGATAGAAATTATTGGCCAGTTATCTGCCACAGCAATTGAAAATAAGGAACAACTAATGAGGCAGTAGTCCTGCAGACAAACAGATGAGTTTATTGTGAGCTGCAGGTGGTGGTCAAGTCTCCCTCAGGCATGCCTCAGGTTTGGTTTCAGGCAATAACCTTCTAGAAAGTTACAGACCAGCCAGAGAAGTATTGCAGAGCCACAATAACAGTCAGAAGTCAAGGAAACGTGACCCTGAGATCAAAGGGGTATAAAGAAGAGTAGGCAGGGGAGCATGAAAACAGTTTTCAATTGTGCGAAAAGTTGCTATGAAAGGATGAGGAGGAACATCTGGTGCTCATGGCTGCAAAGCATAGGTTGAGAATCAGCAGTTTTAAATTGCAAGAAACATGTCAATCAGACTTTATGAAAAGTACCGAAAAATCTAGGAATAGAAAATCATTGGAAAGGTTTTACAGATGGAGGCCAGGGGATCTCCAATATTAGAGGTCTTTAAGGACATTGTACTGCTGAAAAACAGCCTGTCCTAACCAACATCTCCCAGGAATGACTAATCTGGGCAAATGGACCACATGTCCTCCTAATACCCTTCATGGTAATTTCCTTTCTTGGGTCTGTGAAGTACAAGGGACAATACAACTACTGAGTGGATAACGTGACATTACTTTAAGGAAAGGCTAGTATTTCTCAGCATTCTGGTAGGCAAATATTTGTCAGTGTCTTCTGAATGATGTACAATGGTTTAGAAGTACCTAATACTAGAATTTCTGTCATTTTTTCGTCACTGCCTATGCAGCCATTCCCTCTATGCAAATAAACCTGAGGTTTTGTGTTAATGAATGCTTATGCTGCATCCAGAAAATTCTAGATGAAAGGGACATAAAACTGCAAGTAATAATCCCTTATTTATTATTACCATGGTTCAATAAATGCTAATTGATTCCAGTTTTCTTAGGAAGCACCAGTTTCTTTACATTAAGAATCTGACTTTCGGAGGAAGTTGCAAACCAAATTCAACTCTTGTTGAACTTCAGATAAAAAAATGCCACCAGCATTATAATTTCAAGACTACTGCATGAAGCACTTTGTCTGCAAGGGTTAGCAGTATGAAGACCAGACAGCTCGAGATCTCTGACCTCTGCCCTGGTGAAGCCCTAACTCCTTGCTTGTTTGCTGCCTTCTCTCCTGTAACAACCTTCCACCTACAGCATACACAAGCCACAGTGCACATTTGAGCAGCTGTGACCTGTGCTGGAGGTCAGCTGCATTCCCAGGAGCTCCCAACCCATGAGAAATAAAAGGCAGTGTGATCTCATCTTTACCAACCCATAGAATGGTCTTATGAGCCCCAACACCACTCCATGACTCTTCTATCCAGCAGATATCTGCATTGCACAACTCTTATTGACACTACTGTTTTGTCTTCTGCAAGAGTTGCATTCCCTCCACAGATTTAAGTAGTCATGGCCATGATAAAGATAAAACTGTTTATTTTCTTTAGCTGTCAGTCTTATGGATGTAAAAGTACTTCTAATTTGTATTCTATATGATGCACAGCTTTTAGTTACCTTTGTGATATTTATAGCTAAAAGCCTTGATCTTTAAAGTAAACAAAACCAGACAGAAATCTGAGACAGGATCCAAGTTGGCACTCATATGGTTTGACAGAGAAAGTGATAGTTTGACCTTCCCGGGGCTGAAATCCAGAGCACTCAGGCAGGTTCCTCAGCTGCTTACAGAGTGTTTAAGATGAATAAGGTACATCATAAAAGTCTTGAAAATAATCTCCACTTTCTGCAAGGGAAGTGCCCAAGTCTGAACAGGGAATTGCCTGTAACTATTCACCTGGAAAATTCTGGGAATAGATTCATCTCCTAAATAAAGTCCTTTTCAGGTGCCTACACCTGTACAGAATTCATTAATGCAAAGACCCTGTGACCTTTCCTAAAAGTAAGGCAGCGATATCAAGGCAGCATAGAGTGCTATCCTCTCCCATCATGCAACACAAACATAGCTAATTCCAAATCCCTCTTTCACCTGAAGTTATGCCTCTGTTACTCTAGCTATCTAAACTAATCCCTCTGAGCAGGGAATCTGCCCTATGCTGGCCTGGCTCAACCTTCTAGGTTGCAAACACAAACAATATCAAATATGCTCAGCTGGTTAAAAGCATGATGCCTGTCTTCTTATACCCAGTGGAGAGCCTGAGGCCACTCTCCTAGCCAACCCCTCCCATAGCTTCTTTGCAGGTCATGTAACTCTACTGAGAGCAGCCAGAGGGTGCATTGCCTAGATTCTGTCTCAATGTCCTCTACCTCCCTAGGTACCATGTTAAAACGTTCTCTCAGATGGAAGTGTCTCTGCATTATTTGCTCAAGTATGAAGAGAAATATTCAAAACTTGGTCAAAATATTTGGTGTATTTTCAGTGTAAGCCAATTTTATATGCCTATAGCCAAGCCTCAGTGGAGCAATAGATAAATCTGATTTCTGGACTGTTGCAAATTTGAATATTATTGATAAGCCTTGCCACAAACATGAGGTGCTTCTGGGCATGGGCTCAAGAGAGCTGTGAATGCCAAGTGGGCGTCCAAGACTTCTAATCTCCTTCAGGGATATGTAGGAACTGAAGGGAGGACTCAAGGTCACAGTTTTATAACACAGAAACTTGTGATAGATCTAAACATGATTTCATGCAGCTGAATATTTATTCAGTCTGCTCTTAGTCACTTATTTTTAATATTTGTCTTTATTTGTCGGACTGGACAATCAAGACAAATGCGGGTAAGCAGCTTTCCCAAGCCAAAGTATTCAGACTACCAGATCCCTAAGTCAGCTGAATAAAAGAAAGAGTCATTGGATTCAAGTGTTTTTATTTAAGGAATTAGGTCTAAGGAACTTGATGGACAAATCTCAGAATAGTCAAGAACCTGCCAATCCCTGGCTAAGCATCCTGCTACACTGCTGGTAGCACTGTGCCCATCAGTGTGAGGGAGAAAGATCATTCCAGTGAACCATGTGTCGTAATTTGAGCTATTGGAACAATTTCACTACTTAATTTCAAGGAGCAGCCATTGAAATTAAAGCAGAAACAAAATAAAACCCTATCCTTTCTCATATGATTCCCACAAGAATGCAATTGGTCCCCCATGGTCATCTTTACATGGATTGCACATGACAATACCAACACACACAAATTAAGTAGATGTTTGGTATTTCCTCTTTCAGGAAATTAATTTTTCATAAGTTATTATAAAGTATTTTATTGAATCAGATCTTAAGTGTCTTCCTTACAGTGCCCCAGCCCACACCACTTTCTTTCGCCTGAGCACTTTGCTCTTAGCCCATGAATAATGAAACTGAGCAATTACATACAAGCAATGCCTCCTGCTGCAAAGCCCAGAAACTAATCCGATGGGGCTTTTCTCTTTTACTTTTGAAAGTGTGGGCACCCCTGAGGAGAAGAAGGTGATACTCGCCCTTAGTAATCCGGGTAAAAGGCACAGTGGACATTTCACAGTGCTCTAGTTGCTCACTTTACTTAACCTTGTAAAAATTTTATAGTAGTCTAATGGGGTTGAAAACCCCCTGAATTTCAATTTTTTTTTACCCACTGCTGTTGTAGTTACTAGTGAGGAAATGTCAGCGTTTATTTATGGTACCACACTATATGGTTCCTTCATGAGCTGTATAATTTTGATACTTTTCACCTCATTTAAAAACTTATTTCAAAGAGACCTTGGATAAATTTTGCAGAGCTGAAGTTGTGAACACAGAGGTGAATCTACTGACACAGCTTCAGCAGATGCTTTTACTACTGTTCATTAAGTTTAGCTCTGCTGCCATCAGAATTATATAAGGAACATAAAGGAAATTAAAAAAAAAATGACTCATGCAATTTGATTTCTGCTGTGTCATTTCCCACTGTTTTGTTCTTAGTACCTCAACAGGCTGGCAATCAAACAGACTGTTGGGGTCACAGCACAGAAATGAATGGCAAGGGTTCAAAGTTGAAGATGTTCAGAGTTGAATTATCTCTTCCACTTCCAAACAGAACTGCAAAATTAATATCATTGAGGTTGCTACAGAAAACTCTTTTCAGTTTTTTTTTCTGGTTTGATCAGGTAAAGATTTCTGCCCTCTCTTTTTGCCTGTTCCCTCCCCCTTCCCACCCTTCTTCCTCTTCCTCTCCCCGACTCTTCAACTTACTGGTGAGGTTTAGAAACATTTTAGAAAAGGGGTATATTTCATTAGTTCAGTTTGAAAGCAATTAATCCCTCATTTTATGTTCATGTCACTTAAGGTACTCGATTCTTCAAATAATTGTTTTCTTTGGTTTTATGGAT
Source organism: Dendrocincla tyrannina (assembly GCA_035047865.1). NCBI lineage: Eukaryota > Metazoa > Chordata > Aves > Passeriformes > Dendrocolaptidae > Dendrocincla > Dendrocincla tyrannina. The sequence continues at coordinate 59,473,340 of JAWWMP010000132.1, read as the reverse complement.
ACTTGCTTAATCTAAAGCCATGGTAAAACTTTCTGTTATTCTACAGATATGAGATCAAACATGGCAAAATAAGCAATTAAGAAAACATTTTTTTTCCCTTTCTGCTGCAATATATGATCTTGGGAAGTGGAGCAAGTGGTGAAAGGGGGACATGAAATACAAGTCCTTATCTGTCTAATCTTCAACCAATTTGCAAAAGAGCTACCTAGCAAGTGCTTGGTTTTATCTGTATAACAAAATAGGCATTTCCCATACATCTATTTAGGTCATGAAAGAATGCAAACTGAAGTTTGCAGGTGTTTCTCTAAGTGAGTTTTTAGTGGAGGAAGCCTACAATTGTTCAAGATGATCCAAATAAGCAGATAGTACAAGACGTAAGAAGAAAGGTGTCTTCTGAATCTTCCCAGAAAATAAATTTCAGGAAAAGAAATACTGTTCTTGACTTTTAAATGTATTTCTTCATTGCTGCCTTTACCTTGATGATCTTTTTTTTATTTCTAGTGCATTTATATTCCTACAGCATGTCTCTCAAATATTCATTAGTTATTAAATTGCTTTTCCTAGATCAATCAGGTGCTAATTGCACTTAATATGAAAGATGTAATCTAACACTATTGATAACACTGTCATACCGCCATAACTCCACTAAACTTAGTGGCACGCTTTCTTATTTATTCCAGTGAAATTGCAAGAATGAGCAGCCATAAGACTTCTTTTGGACCAGGTTTATTAAGGAATGTGAGTACTAACAGGTCAGATGTTACAAAACAAAAAATGTAGGCAAAACATTCAGTTTAGAATCCATGTGTTAGGACATAAACTGTCTACATGAGCACTCTGCTTGAGAAGAATGAATGAAAAAAGAAAAAGCTACTGGATTGGAAGCTGTTCTAGTAGGAAACAGTGAGCATGGATGTATTTAAAATCTCACCTTTTCTTTAAAGTTAAAAATCCTCAGTTATATTAGGATGCAGAAGCTGATGTCCTTTCTTGGAAAAAAAACACCACTTTGAAATAATCTCAAAAGTCTTTAAATGTGGGTATTAGAGGAGAATTCTTTATACAACAACAACACCCCACTAATCTTTTCACAACACCCCACTAATCAGGGTACGAGTCTCATGAAGACTTTGTTCAGTTCTTTTCTCTGCTAGAAAATTAAAATCAAAATTCACATACCAGAAAAATATGTGAACCACAAAGCAATAGTTAATTTTTCAATAAAGAATATTCAGCACATTACAGAAATTGTAAATGCATATATCAACATATACTGTAAAATATTCAAATTTAGAACAATTAGCTTTTGCAATCTTATTGGCTATAGAAAAAATCCTTAGGAATTTTGAACACCAAATGATGTGGGTGACCTCTCAGGACATAACTAACACAGTTAGGTTAATCAGATAATAAGAATATTATTCACAGAATCACAGACTTTTCTGAGATGGAAGAGACCCACAAGGATCATCAAGTCATAGCGGTCATGTAAAAATTTGTGCATTTCCAGGTATTGCTATCTGCTGCAAACTCAGTGCTACCGAATTTCAAAACTTTAAGTTCAGTTAAACCATTAGCCATCACCTTGGTTTTAACTGTATTGCTGTCTGTGTGGCAGAATAGAGACATATCAAATAAATCACCATATCTTTCCTTTCAATCATTGCTCTCAGGTTCTTAGGGGACACACAGATGGAAAATGAACAAGTAAAAGGAAAGAAGGAGAAATAAAAAATTCAGGTCTGTTAACACACATAAATCCTCAGGCTTTTCTACAGATTAAAGGCTCAAGCTAAGGGGATAAAGCTAATCTTAAATTTAAGACAAGTCACTTTTCTTTTTCACATCAGAGTATTTTTTGCAGCAAGAAATAAACATTCTCTCATTTGTTCTTCCAAAAATTTTCTATGTTGAGTAATCTTTACAGAGCATTTCTCAAAAAACTTTTAAGGCTATACTTATTCTCAAACACCTAGTAGAAGTATTGCAATGAGTAGAAGAGGGATGGTTAAACAAAATTATTTAATGGGAACAAGCATGTACTAGCACTGCTCAAGCTTCAGCAAAGCCAGATGTGACGTAACTGTAATACAGATTGCACGGTTCATCAAGATTCTGATAGCTGAGGAAAACTTAATAGACAGAGAAAACTAGTGATAACCTTGAAAACATTCGGTATAAAAATCTTCAATGAATCAAAATATGAATAGCAGAGTTAATCTGGGGACATGGAAAATGCTTAGAAGAACTTTTCATTTATTTGTACAGCTTTCCTTTTTCTTTTATTTGTGTGGCTTTTAAAGTTATCTTACCCATAATGCAATGCATTTTGCTCATTATATTTAAATTTACTTCATCTAAAATGGTTTTAAATCAGATAACAGTTTAGACTGAAAACCGCATATCTAAGTTCTGAACTACCATACAGATCAAATTTTCTGTTTAAATTCTATTTCCCAAAAGCCTGAGAGTGTTAAATTCTGAGATATTAGTGTTAGCATGTCTGCAGCCTTTTCACACTAGAGAATTTTAGGAAAAAATTCCCAGCTGTGTTAACATTGGTTCAGCTGTGTCAGCAAGAACTTGATGATTTGATCATCTTTCCTCTTTTAATACAGAGGTGAACTATGAGAATCCACATTCCCTATTTTTCTCCGGTTAGAAAACTAAATGCCTTGATGAATAGCAAATATTCAAACTCCCTCTTAAAAATTACCTGAAATTCCTGAATATGTTTTCAGACAAGCCAGCCACCTCCTTCAAGAAATACTGCCATTTTCTTCACAAAACTTTCATTTTTTATGAAAAAAAAATCACATCACATCACATTTTGTCACTGAGTTCCATCTTTCCTATGATGCCTCACGATTTTGTTTTCAAAGAAGTGGTCCATCATAGGAGCTCTAGGCAAAAGGGAATTATCCCAGATAAGGTAGATAATGAAATAGCACACATCTGTACAATTTCCCAAGACCTCTAGACAGTATTCAGGGGTTGAAAGTTGATGATCTTTATGGTCCTTTTCAACCCAAATTATTCTATGATTCTGTGATATTTGAAGTGCAAGTATTCAAAAGAGATTTATGACTTTCTGGAATGCCTTTCTCTGCAACAATATAAAAATGCAGAGATAACCTTTTGGAAAACAATTCTGATAGTTAATATTTAGCCTCTCTGAAAGTCACTACTCTGTATCCTGGCACAAGTGAAATGGTGGGTTTTGGGGGATCTTTTTTTCTACATTTTCTCATATGCCCAAAGCCAGTGATATAAACTGTATCTGAAAACACTTTACAGTGTTAAATAATACAGGCTCACAGCTGCTTTCTTTTTTAACTCAGTCTCACTGCATAACTTTACGGAAATAATCAAAAGAACCATGTTCTGAAATATAATTTCCCAAACTATACTGAATGGACCAAGTGGAGGACTCAAGAAGTGTGACCAAGGAACTGAGGCACTGGAAGGGGAAAGGCTCTGTTCTGCTGCTGCTTTGCAGTCACTTGAAGCCAAGAAGTCTTGATGTGGGTCTGTTTTATTCACTGATGGAAATACCTTCGTTCAGCGTTGCATAATGTGAACCTCAGCAAAATAACTGCTGCCAGTGGGAGCCTTATAAAGATGAAAAAGCAACAGCAGCTTGGGAGAGACCTCAGTAAGAAAGCCAGAAGCCACTGCTTATGTGCTCCATCTCAGTCTCAGTCTGATGTTTGTCCCCTGGCTGTGAATGCACACAGGGACCTTGACTGACAGCGTAGGACAAATCTAAATTACAGACCAAGTGAGCAAGCTGTGTCAGAGTTTGAGGAAATTTTCAGGAGAGGTCTTTAATTCCCAGACGGTGCTCATGCCATTGACTGCAGTAAGGACAGACAATCCTAAATGATGTGGTGGATGCAGTTTCATCAAATTATGACAACTTCATACGGAGAATCCCCGGCTAGTTTCTTGTACTGAGGATCTCTGTAAAAGATGTCTGAGGATAAATCCTTTACTCTTTTCCTTCATGTTTCTTTTGATACAGGGCATCATGTATCCAGACTAAAACCCATCAGTCAGGGTAGATGATTGGAGTAAAGGACAGTGCGTTAACAGGAGATGGAAGGAAAGGCTGGTGCCTGATGCTTTTGCTGGTATCATTATCTGCAGCTTGGGGTAAAATTCTGCTTTTGCAATTCATTTCTGTGTCCATTTTCCAAACACTTGCCCCAGGAAATATTTTCTCAAAGTGTGAGTAGTTCCCTGAAAGGCAACTGAACAACCTAAAGTTAAACGTGTTTTCTGGAGGGGATGGGTCATAGACTTCCATCTGATTGTGAAATGCATGTATTGCTGTTTATTTCTATATGGAGTCAGTAGATTTTGCTATATTCTTAGCAAGGCAATAAATAACAAGCAAATAAAGAAACCATGTCTAAGACTGAACAAAATTGCTAATTTTTATGATCATCCCATTCCATGCCAGCAGAGTGACACTGGTAGCAGGATTTTTTATGTCTAATGGGCATATTCAGGCTCCTGCCAAAGGTGCTACATGCCAGATGAGTTGCTGCCAGATTATAAACTTCGAAGGACTTCTTATCCAGAGGAATAAAAGAGTTTGCTCCCAAGATACATTTTGTGATTTTATTAACAGATTCATTGTTACTTTACAGAGCTTCGTGAGTTAATGTGCACCTTCAGTGCTGTCCAAACATCAGCGATGGATCCAAATGTTCCTGATTATGTAAAGTTAACATTTTGACCTCAGATGGCTCTGGACGACTTGGAAGATGAGACAGTTGTGAGCACAAGGAATAAAAGGGGAGAAATGCAATTTTTTGTGACTATGAGAATTAGAATTTAATCAGAGATACAAAATACAATGCAAAAAGACATGGACTTGGATCAGGTCAGGAGAGCTTTTCAAAACATGCCCCTTCTTGAAACATGTACTTATAGTCTCTCCTTACTAGAGATATCTTTATGAATCAAGACAGTAAAACACTCAGACAACCCTTAACAGTCATTGAATTTGAGGCTCATAATCTGCCTCAAAATGTGAAGAGCAATTCTGCAAAGAATATCCTATAAAATACAAGGAGATAAAAATGCAGTACATTTAGGGTCAGCAATAAGTTATTTTCAGAAATGCAGAAATTTGAGAAAAATTATGTCAACTTTCTTTTCCATTTAGCTCTGCATTTCAGTTAACTTAAAGAAAAAAATTCATGACAATTTTAAGTGGTTTTTTAAAAAACATTATTAAAAACAGTTTTGAAAGGAAAATTGAGAAGTTTAATTTACAAGTCGACAAGTATGTTGATCATTTTCTAACACATTTTCTGGTATGTGCCTTTTGGCAAAACACGCATAAATTTATAAAACAGTTTGGTTTCTCAATATCTTCAGTTTTCAGTGAAAAAAGTTTTAACCCTACTTCATTCAGAAACATCAGTGTATATAACCAATATGAAAACTACTCCATCAGTTTCACCTCAAATAAGGGTTTTATGAAGTAGGTCTTCAAAAAACATATTTAGAGAGTATTCATTGAAGTCTCATCAATGTATCTGCTTTAAGTAATGTTTTGACCTGTATCCATCCTTTGGTCAACTGTTCTTTAACACTGTCAATTTTTTCAGAGTAATAGTAACTATCCTTTCATAAAGTAAACACTGTTTTCTGCTTTATGCTATTATTTATATGTGTAAAGGTTCCATTAGCTGTATTACTTCAGCAGTCTGAAAAATAGGTGGGAGATACTGCTTTGATACTACTCCTCTGTGAAATCTGAAGCAAATCACTGTGCAATGCCGCTTTTCTGCTTACAATGTCAAGTCTTTGAAAAGAAATTGTATTTCACGTTGTATTTGTATATTGCCTCTCAGCTGAGACTTCCAGATGCTACTATAATACAAAGATTAAATAGTACTATCTGTTAAATAATGAATACTGCAAACCTGCCGATGAGACATCCATTTGGGATGGGATATTAAATAACTTTCCCCAGGTCATGAGATTCATTATTGCCAAAGAAAGCATGGAGAGTGCAAGAGCCTCATGTCTAGAACAGCGATGCATGAAGTCTCTTGCAGGATCTCTGCTGGGATAATACACTTTTGCTGTGTTTGACCAGGTATTAAGCAAAGCAGCCTCAAAAATAGTGACACTGCTCAGCAAAGGGGAAACTGTTAGGATCTAACAGCCATCTCATAAGGGCACAAGGTGATTGGGGCTCCACCACTCCACAGATGAAAAACTGGACTAGATATACAGAGGAAGCAGTATCTTGGACTGCTCCTGTACTAATAAAATAGCCTCAGTGAGCATTCCTGGGCACTGGAAAACAGTCGCATGTACCAGCTGAATAGCCCTGGCTGCGCACAAGTTCAGGCTGACCAGCAGTCTCCCAGAGGATGCCCAACCATGATTCATGAGATCAGGAGCCATTCATTGATCAGAAGCCATTCCTAGGTAACCATTTACCTTCTGGCAAAGACCCATTTCCAGAGGGTAAGGGATGTATGTGTATGGACATATAGCATCTCCTGCCAGCTGTGCTCAAAGGCATAGATTAGCCTTAGTATTTTAAACCTCCTCATACCTCCACTAGCACTTGTAGAACCTCTGAACTCAGTCCTGCATTTATGACACTTTGAAGGTCAGACCAGGTTTGACTGCAAGGAGATTCGCTGTCTGTATTCATTGTGCCGGTCAGAGTATTGCTCCTCCCTTCCCTCCAGTTTACCTTCCCTGGCTACCAGAGACATCTCAGGGCCAGAAAGGAGCTATGTGCACCTCCAGGACAGAACCAGCTACTCTGTTAATCACGTGCTGTGGCACATAATGGTAAATGCACCCGACCTTTGCTGTACAGTACTCCTCTAGCAGAGTCCTCTTGGGCACTCTGACTGCTGCCCTACTCGGGCAGTTGCTTGGCAACACCAACATTTTCAATATTCACTTTCTAGGCATTAGGTAATAAACTCACCAATGAGGCTACAGGTGCCTAATTTCCTTTGCTGTTTGCAACAGAAGATAAAGTGAATCTGTGGTATCTTGGTGATATGTCTAAACAACTGCCTGAAGACATTCTTTTGTTACAAATTTAATTTGTCTGTTTCAACTGACTGGTCCTTTACCTCTAATTGGCTGCCTCATGTTTGGAAATAAGGAGAGAGATGGTGCACCTGAGGAGCTGCTGTTTCTCTCTGTGCATCAGCATGCCAAACAGTGCTCTATCTGGCAATCAGCAACTGCACGCCCGGCTGTCCTGCAGGATGCACACTACAGCCAGCACTTGCTGGACACAGACAAACAGTACGAATTGAACTGTGCAAGAGGATAGGTAACTATCACATTTCCTGCCTGGGATGTTGATACTGGTTAAAAGGTGAAAAATTGAGATTTGAAAGATATCTCCATCTAATGAGTGAAAGGAGGCTCTGGCCTAGTATACCCTCCCTTCCCTGTTTCTCATGGAAAACAGCATGGTTTGCAGGGAAAAGACAGGGTAGACTCAGCAGCCTAGAACCCATCCATTCATCACCGGTTTTCCTGACCTGGTAAAATGAACTATTTGATTATCTTCTATTTGCCAAGAACTTGCTTGAAACTACCCAGAGGGCTCTGTGACTTCTCATGGTAGATTTGACCAGAAAGCCTTCATGATGTGTGACTGGGATTTTTTGTTTGATGTCACCATTGGATAAGCCATTATCTTGAATTTCTAAATGCATTTGAGAAGCACACGCACACAAAAAAGGTGCAAACTCTCCTGTAACACAAAATAGACAAACTAATAGTGAGAAAAAAAAAATAGTGAGAAATAGAGTGAAAAAATTAATGCAATCTCTTATTTTGTCATCAAAATTAGGGCACCTAGTCTGAGTTACACTCTGGCCTCCTTCATAAATCAGTGGAGAATATGGATGGTGTGCCTTAGAGAGGAGAAGCCTGTCTCTCCTTCCTGACTACAGAGAGGGTCTAAATGAGAACTTGAGATTGGACATCTAACCTTAAATAGCTAATATTAGTTGAGTTGAACCCTATCTAAATTCCTATAGATAATGTACCACTCTTTGGCTGGGCCAAATGAACTCTTCCTGAGAAAAGTCAGAGGAGAAAGAGAAAATGACTAGTTAGCTGTTACACATAACAGCTTTCACACAGTCAGATGAGCAATCTGTTACCTGTGTATGATCTTATGACTCTGCTATAAACAGACATCTGGAATTTTGGGGGAGAATACATTTAAATTGGGTAGAATAGATCAGTGCTAATTCCATAGAAGAGTTTCTACTGGATCAAATTGGGAATTTTCCCATTTCCATCTCCAACAATGGCCAAGAGTAAGAGCCTAGAAAAATGATGTAGCAATAGGATAGTCTGAATGCTTGACAGGCAGAAGTTCAAGGACTTGTTTGTCAGAGGTTGTATCAACATGTTTTTCCTCAGGAATCCTGTATGGCCTTTTCTTCCACAGTTAATTTTCTTCAAAATAAAACCAAGTAGGATTTGTCAAAAAGCCATTTGGGATTTCTTGATTTTGAATGCTGCCCAGAGGAATGAGAGCACAAGTGGCCATGAATTCTGATAGAAAAGGGGATGAACTCCTTCCACAAATTGTGTCCATCCTGAAGGGTGGAGCCAGGGTGAGCTCCACTCTGCTGGGTCTGTGCGTCTTAGTGTAGCAGGGTTTCATTTCATAATTCATAAGAATACCTATATGAATTCATAAGACATACCTATTCCTCCCTGTTATATAATTCTAAGAAAATATTTAAGGATGCAGGTTGCTTTGTAAATGTCAGATATTACTTTTGCTAACACCAACATATCATTGAGGCAGCTGTTTGATATTCAAACTAATCACAAGAAAAATGCACTGCCCAGGATTTCACTAAGTGTACTTAGCAGGGATTCCCCATCACATAAATGAGAATATGAACAGAGGCATGAAAAGCTGAGGTGATGAAAAGAAAGATAATGCCTTCCAATACTGATGCTGGGGCATGTGTTGCTAGCACAGCATTTCTCTCCTGTCATGCAAGGAGCACATTTCAAGTCCTGAGAGGTGCTGAGCATGAAAGCTGCAGCTATTTCTGACTGAAGTGTACTTCAGAGCTTTGAAATTGTCGATGCTCTCCCTTCATAACCCAGAACTGGAAGAAAGTCTGCCCATCCTAATGCAGTGTATAACCAGAGAGATTTGTAAAAGCAGCAAGTTTCATAGACAACCCCAGTGGTGTATGACTGAGCATCATACCTTGCAGCATATGAAGGGAAATATCAAGCCCTGTCAGTGCTCTGCTTATGAGGATGGACAGCAACCTGTGTCTGTGCAGCCCAGCAGAAATGACGTGTCATTTAAATCGCTTATGTACAGAACTGAGCAATGCTGCCAGCAGCTACACGTCACCTCTCTAGTATTCTACCACTTGTGGAAACCAAGAACCAGATTTGACAACGGATTTAACATCGCAGTTTATAATTGTTTGCCAAGCACCCACAGTTGCACTCAAATTTGTCTCCCACAAAACCTACTCTAGTGAGTCTATGGACTCATACAGGTACAGTGAGACTCACTGAGAGGGCAAGATAAGATTTTTAATTTATTAAACTCAAATTCTGACACTAAAAATAAATCGTGCTTGACAAGACAAATCCAGAATAACCGAAAATGAAAATTACTATTTAAAGAGCAAAAGGAAGGCAGAAAAGACAAGGGGAAGGAGACATTTAAGATGTTTTTGCTGGTGAAACAACACGATCATGATGGGAACAATACTTGAGACCAGACTGGAAATGAAGGCAAGGACAGTCATTCAAGATCTCAAAGGCAGGGACAGAAATACCAAACTGGTGCATGATAGGCAGTGCCAGTAGAGAAATGTTATGCCCTAACTGATAAGGAGGAGACACCGTTGTACTATTTGCATTTTGAATGGCAGGGAGTGGCTAACATTGTTCAGAGCAGAGTTCTTTTCTGTCTCTCTTTCTACAATTGCCATGCTTTCCTTTCACTTCAAATTGACTCTGGACTTTTTTGTAGTGACACCATGAAAGGCATTTTTTCCACAGTGAGATCAATAATAGACAATACTAAGCGACAAAAGCCATAACCATCCTTAGAAAGTTACAAACTGGTGAAAATCTAGTTTAATGTACATTTTGATAAATTATCTACCCTGCTAATAAGACAAAACTTAACACAACATAACATAGCATTTGACAAAAGAGTGAGAAGTCCATCTTGCAAAGTCAGTTTCTTACAGCAGTGTAGTATCCATTCTCAGTGTGACTGTGACTCCTAATCTTGGTTTTGAGAGATGATGAGGTCTGCAAAGATGATCATATGGTCCCTCTCTTTACTAGTGTTTGCACATGGTACAAATACAAGTTGCTCTCACAGTTTACACCATAATAAAATAAGCAAAATGGACACATTCTCCATCTCTGCCACCTTTTCTCATGGGAAAGTGAGTCAATTTAAGGGCTGGCAAAGGGGTTGCTGGGCATGTCTCCTTGAAATCACACTGTCTGGACATTTTCCCCTGGGGCAACCAAAACCATACAGTCTAAGAGTCCTACTTAAATCTTTTGCAGTCCTTTCAACTTTTGATTTCACACAAGGAGGCAAGTGTCACGGTTGCTCTGTAGTAACTGTAATCCCTTTTGCACCATAGGATCTCCCTGAGTTAATAAACACTGGTAGGGTGCATTGCCTAGCACTGCAGTAGGACTGTTGGGTCAAGGTATTGACATTTGCAGTGCTATTCTTTCAGGGTCTTGCCATTCTGTTTCCCACTTTATTTTCATACTCCAGAAAATGTCTTCTTCCACTCCCACAGTCTGTGTCTGACTGATATCAAGAGCTGAAATTACGACTTGAGGCTAGATACCACCAAGGATTTTATGCTTTCACACTTGGGATTTCTGTAGCCATCAATTTGTGCCACAGCCCCTATATGCTATCTCAAACATATTGAAAAAATGCACTTATCATGCAGGAAATCACTAATACGAGTTCAAGCAGTGTGTGAAACATGGGATGATGATGATTAGATAATGACTCCATTATCTGTACAAATGCAATGTTGCTACAATAGTTCATAATAAAATTTCTGACATCTGCAGCTGAGATTTTCAAAACTGTCTAGGGAACTGAGGTACACAGTCATCATTAATGTTAATGTTTCTATGTCCCCTCCATCACTTAAAAAATTTCCATCTATGTGTCGAGAGAAAATAATACACTAAGTACAAGATAATTTCAAGTCTGAAGGTCATAGATATCACAAGGGATTCATGATGGCCTTTACCACAGTAAAATATCAAGCACAGATGCTTCCATGGGAAACTTTTTCCACCTCAAAAGAAAAATTAAATCAGTAGCTTCAGAATTCCTTATGAAAGGAATTGTAGGGGAAAAAAGCAGTTTATTAACAATTTAATTGCAATATTCTAATTTATTTTTCTGAGATTATTTTTTACTGAGAAGCCTCTTTTTACCTTACTTTTTAGCATAGTCATTTCAAAATGGAATAGTACTGTTATTGTTGTAGGACAAGAACATGTAAGAGCTGAAGTATTTTCTTATGGAAAAATTTTACATTAATTAGCTAGCATTCATAGAAAGGGCTTTCTTTTCTGCATTAAGATGTCACCTTCTTCCAGCACAATGAAATAATACAGACTTTTTAAAGACAAAAAATAATCTAAACATGAAACAAAAATGACTAAATGGAACTTTTTTTATTATTTTTTTAAATGATAGAAATAAACACAATTTTTCCTCCAAGCGACCTTTTTTCCCCATAGGAAATGATTTTACATATATAAAAAGTGTAGGCTTGGAACACTACTTCCTTCCAGACAAAACATTTCCTGAGCTGGACTTGAAACTGGCAATATAATTTAAAATTTAAAATTTGACATAAAATATGACATATATTAAAATATGACTTAAAATTAAAATATTACAGAAATGAAAGTGAGCCATCAACTTAATTTGTACATTAGCAGACCATATATGTTCACATATAAATTGTTTAAAAAGAAGTTAAATACATTATATAGTGCAGAAATCAAGGGGTAGCTGATTTAGATATAATGTGATACCTTATTGGAATGGCAGCTCTGTATTCAGCTCTAGTGCCCTCTATCAAAGACTTGCAAATGCACGTGCAAAATGAATTTGTGTCAGTCATTATAAAAGAAATTTCTTCATACTCTTATGATGGGAAATTCTTTTACTGCAGACTTATTACAAGTGAGCATACCTACTGAGTAATGGAAAACACAGAAATTAAAGAAAGAAAAAAAAAATATCGTTTTTCCAGAAATGCTGAGGTAGCATTTTTGAGCAATAACAAATTATGCAAAGTCACTGCATGTTTACAGACACACATAACTTCATGGCTTCTGCTTCTATTATTTAGCTTGTTAATTGAATGACTTGGTAAATTCAAGTAAATTAAATATCTGATGAAGGATGGGTCACAGATAACATTCCTCTGCCTTCAGAAATATCATATTGATGAACTGATGGTGAGGATTAAGTTCATAGGTGTCAAAGTAAGAAAAAGAAATTTAAAAAGGTTTTGTCAGCTTTGTAAGTTACTTTGGAGACATCAAACACACTTGTATGCACTAACACTAAAATATTTTCTGATGTTAGCCTGCCTCACCGTTCATTTGCCTGGAAATCTCTTGGCAGCCATCTGGATCAGGTTTAAATAAAATGTAATACTAAGTCCCTAATCTGACAGTGATAAGCTGGTGACAATGATTATTCATGAGTTTATAGGGAGAGTAGACCTTGAGAGGCAGATGTGAGTCCTTCCTTTCAGGCCCATTTTCAGTGCTTTGAATGTATTGAAACCACTTCAGAACATAAGGCTTGTTTTATATAAAGAAAAAAATGCTACTTTAATTAGCTTGACATCTATTTGTTTTCTAATTTTCAGATGTTGCCCTAAAGAAAAAGAAAGAAACAAATTTATTTCATGAGGTTTGCTGCATATACACCCTTGCACAAAAATTTAAAAAAAGTTGTTTTTGTTGAACTGATGATTCAAAGTTAATGAAATGGCTTGGCCTTTTTTTCAGAAAGCAACTGTTCTAAAGTAGGGGGGGGATACTACTTCACTGTTTTATTGAAATAGAAAAACATTGGGAGTGTTTCAGAAGCACTTAACTTTGACTAAACTTTGTTCTCATGAATTAATCTAACAGGCTCAGCCAATGTAGAAAGCTCTTTAATCATCATGGGCCTAATCCAATGTCTTTTTAAGTCAACAGACAGTTTTTCATTGACTTCCCTGTACTTTGGATCAACCTTTAAATTTACTCAGGTTAAGATAGGAATTTAGGGAATGGGTTTTATAGGGAGCTCTCTGCTTTAATTTCATGAAAATTAAGGAGCCCTCCCAAGTAAAGTTTTGTATCTGTTAGTCTGTGCCTTTCTCTCTGAATGTGATATTTAATAAGGAAGTGTGGAACAAGTAGGAAGGAGTTGTTTAATATCATCACTCATGCAGAGAAAACAGCTCATTCATCCTTGCAAATGTGTCATCTGCATCTAGGATCTTGAATTCCATATTTCTGCTGCAAGCCATGCACAGTTACAGAGGCTGTGCCATACTGTGAATATCTTGATGGGTACACGATTCACTGGGTAGAAAACTGTCTGAATGTCTGGGCTCAGAGAATGGTGGTGAATGGAGTTGCACCCAGCTGGCAGTCAGTCACCAGTGGTGTTCCCCAGGGCTCAGTATTGGGGTCAGTCCTGTGTAATATCTGTATCCACAGTCTGGATGAGGAGTTTGAGTGCACCCTCAACAAGTTTGCAGGCGTCACCAAGGTGGGTATGAGTATTGATGTCTTAGAGGGCAGGAAGGCTCTACAGAGCTGCGCTACAGGCTGGGGGAAGAATGGCTGGATAGCTGTCCAGCAGAAAAAGACCTGGGGGTACTGAGAGTGTGCCCAGGTGGCCAAGAAGGTCAATGGCATCCTGGTCTGTATCAGCAGGAAGAGAGCAGCAGTTGTCTGCCTACACTCAGCACTGGTGAGGCCACACCTCAAGTCCTGTGTCCAGTTTTGGGCCCCTCACAGTAAGAAAGACATTGAAGTGCTGGAGCCTGTCCAGAGAAGTGCAATAGAGTTGGTGAAAGGTTTGGAGAACAAGTTTTATGAGGAGCAACTGAGGGAGCCAGGCCTGTTTAGCCAGGAGAAAAGGAGGCTCAGGGGAGACCTTATTGCTCTCTACAACTACCTGAAAGATTGTAGACAGGTAAGTGTGTTGATCTCTTCTCCCAAGGAACAAGCAACAGGACAAGAGAAAAGTGCCTCATGTTGTAGAAGAGGTTTAGATTGAATATTAAGAAAAATGTCTTCACTGAAAGTCACTGAAATGTCAAACATTGGACCAGGAAAGTGGTGGATTCACCCTAGAGTTATTTAAATGTTGAGTAGATGTGGCACACAGGTACAAGGTTTTGTGGTGGACTTGGCAGTGGTGTGCTAACCGTTGGATTCATGATCTTTAAGGTCTTCTCCAACCCAAATGCTTCTTTGACTCTTTCAGAAGCTCATGCTAAATGTAGGAAAGTGCTTGCTTTTCTGCCTGCTCCCAAGAGAGAACTTAACTTGCTTCTGAAAAATGAGAGGCATGGAAAGCTCCAGCCCAAGAGCAGTTGCTGCATTTGCAGACTCTCCTGTTTGACTCCATTGCATTCTAATGCACAAACTTTTTTACCCATGGCACAACCTACATGACAAACAGTTGGGTCCTTCATGGATAATTCAAATGCCAGCAGTCCATGGGAGCAATTTGGAATAAACTAGGATAAGGAGCATTCATATTGGTTAGAGAAATCTTCATGAGGAAAAAGTATCTTCTTAGAATCAAGGCCATGCACACCATTATCTAACTCTAAGTATTGTCACTGGTAATAATTGTTTTGCTATTTGTAGTAAAATGGCATCTGGGTGTTCCAGTTGGGAAGAGTGGGAGACTACAGGAAGAAACTCGTTCAAAGATCTGCTCCAAGAAACTTCAAGCCTAAACTGATGTAAGCTGTAAAGGTAAGGCAATCAGCTTACTGTCATCTAGTTGGGCTAGGATAGCCTCTGATAGAAACAAAATTACTTACTTCCTTCTGCTGCTTCAACCACCATCCAACAGTGCTTTTCATCTATGCTGAACTATTTTCCTCTCTTAAGCTTCCTTTCTCCATCCCTTCTGCCTTTGTTTGCACACAGGGGTAACAGTTGTGAACTACACTAAAAGTTCAGAGGCATTGAACGTACATCCAAAGTTATTCTCTCAGCTGTTCACAGATGTGAGGATGAGGGGTTACAGAGTCACAAGCACTAAATACTGTCCTGGGATCCAGAAAAATATGAGAACATGGCTGGATCCAGGCTGGATATTTTCCTCTGTCGGAAGAAATAATTGCCACACCATGAGGTTAGAACTACCCATTGGAACTATTGAGAGACAACAGCCCTTTTGGCCTCCCTACCAAGTATGCACACAATGGAGAACTGCTCCTTCCTATCACCACAGGATGTGACTTGCGATATTCAGTTTTAATCTTACTCTGATGCATGAGGTTGGTACAAATTCTGCCCTCAGCCCGCTTCGAATATTAACACCACTAATGAAATTACTCTGGAGCTGTCATTTTTCACCCTGATATTCTTATGCTGCTGATCTGCATTGCAGCACTTTTCTTTCCTCCCAAGGACTCAAACTTTACTTTGTAGTTATAAGACTGTTCAGGAATGACCTAAAGGCTCAGTCAAGCTAGAATCATCAGGGGACTAACTTTTAACACCCTGGGAAAGGCAAAATTAATCTTCAAACCAAGTTTCCTTCTTTAACACAGAAAGTCAGTGAGGAATTTATTCGTGGTTGCCAAGAGAGGTTAGCTAAGTCTAACCAGAGCTCTCCTCTGAGCACATTCTCCACACAGATAGCCATGAAGTTGGACTCAGTTTGGGAGAAGCTGAGCTAGAACCAGTTCTCACAGAAAGCCGGTTTCAAGACTCCTGACTACACAAAACCACAGTACTCAATTCAATTAGTAAAAACAAGACTTATAAAAATTACTGAAGGGTGTGAAACTGATATTCTAGGTGAGTCATGGAGAGTTTCCCACTCCTACGCAACATTTTCCAGTTTCACAGGCCTCCCGTTTCCAAGACTGCGAGAGTGAGGATGAGTTGTGCCATCCCCATTATCCAGACTGGGAAGCAGTAGTTGCTGTCCTTGGCAATAGAACACATTTTACTTCAGTATCATTTCAGTTATATAGCCCAATTCTCAGATCTACTCCTTCGGATTCTGCAAGGATCCATGGCTCAGGTAGCCCTAAGAAAACTGGTAGGTGATGCAGAAATTGTCCATCAGACCTCAGAATTGTTGTAGCACCCTTTTTATACACAGCAAATAAATTGCAGAATAAAAATTAAATGCACCAGAATGGGATGACAGGGAGAATAGGCTACAGTGGGATGTCAAAAGGGAAAGCTACAATTATCAGAGACTAAGGGAAAAATAAGTAGATTCATAACAGGAAGTTATATGCTTGACCATTGTAGCTTTCCCAGAATTTTTCTGCAAATAATTAGAAAAATTCCCCAAAGCAGAGAGAGAAACTTCTCAGCAAAGAAGTGACCATTTCTGCAATGCATGTGACAATACACACAGTACTCCCATTGTTTAGCTCTAAGCACATTGTGTGCCCTGCAGTGCTTTATGCCAGAGAAAATCCACCTGCCTTAGTGTTGTAGGTGAAGAAAATATTTCTCTCTCTTCCAGAGATACTTATCCACTGTTTGGCATTAATATGCTCTGCCTTGATTTTATCACAAGGCCTCTACAAAGGAGGGTTTGGCTCTGCCCAGGCACCTGGTAGCATTCCCACCTACCAGCTCATAAACACACCTCTGAAGCCTGAAGGAGCTGTGGTGATACTCTGGGGGCATCCTGGAGTCAAAAGACAGCAGAAATCATACAAAGTATAAGTAGGTATTGCTGCAGGTAATTAAACAACTCTGAGATTTTCTTTTCAGGTGGCTCCACAGTTAGGAACAATTGCTTTGGACTTGGTTTTATAGGATGGAAATCAGTAAACTAATTTTCTGTTTTTGACAAAGCACAAGGAGAGTGGTGGCAGAAGGCAGCTGTCATTGCAGGAACAGCCAGCTCAGCTAGTTACTGTAAATGGGTTAACAGATAGAAACAATTGTTTCATTGGGCTTTCCTAAAAATGACGGATTACTAATCCTTGTTCTATGATAATATATACGTAGAATGTATTTGGTTGCAGGCTTTTGATTCTTTTGAGCCAACTCCCTGTGGCTACAAGTCAGTCATGTAAAAACATATGTAGTATCTAGTTATATGACACGTTTATGGGCCTGCACCCTCTGAGAAGGGTCCTGTTCATTACCAAAATACTTGCAAAAAGAATTATTAAAAAAAAAAAAAAGAGAACATCTAATTTTCCAGTCCTCTCTCTACTTCTACACTGGCACACTTCCAAGGATCACTTGGAACCAATGGAGCTGGCTGTGATTCAAGAGTCCATACACACACACACAAACAAAAAACGGATTACACAGCAGAGCAACAAGAGCAAAGACCATTTGAAATGGATTGCTTGCTCAAAAGGAGCTGCTTCTTGGAAGGGACATGGCTGTGCTAGTTAATCAGTACTGTCGAAATAGATGTCTTTATCACACCCAGTTATTTATTTTGCACCAAGAAAGTAACAGTACCTGGTGAAGTTTGGGAAGAAAGCACACATTGCAAATTGCTTTTCTAGGACTGAAGTGAACAGATTTATGGAGGAGATTGCTCAAAAAATGTACTGCAATATAACATTGGGGGTGAAGGGAAAACGAGATATATGTGTAATATTGCTGACTACACTGCTGACAGGGCAATTGTTCTGGAGGAAATAATTTTTACATTGTAACTACAAAAAGAGCCACCAACCATATCCTGAGATCAGATTGGTTGGAATATAAGATCTTTGACACATAAATACAAAAGAAACTTTCCACTGGCAACAAAGGAAAAACCAGAGAAAAGCTTCTGATTAAAAATGAAATAATGCATTTCAAGTATTGACCCTCAGGTCATCTGCATGACAATGCATCACTGAAGAAGAGCAGTAGGCTCCTTGCAGCTACAGGTATTCCAAAAGAGGAGTCTGGGGCTCATAGAGTTTCATTTCTGTGGCAGAAATTGGTGTTTGGACCTGCTGTTTCTGGGCTGTGAAACACAAAGGGGTAATCAGACCTCAGGTGGGAGTGGTAGTTGGCTATGCTTAAACACAATCACATGTGTTACAAATATCGCTAGGGAGTAATTCTTTTTGGAACCTAGAATTTTAAGTTACCACAAGCAAAGTATTATCAATTCCATATATGTATTGAATGCATATGTATCTATGTTGTTGGGTTTTTTTCAACTGAAATAGCTACAAGTTCCTTCAATGTATAGAAAGGGATTTATATGTTCTGATTAGAAGTGGTTTGATTTTTCATTTTAACACTTCAAAACTTGACTTCGGCTGAAATGACAGTGAAATGAAGCATATTTCAAACAAAATTAGAGATAACATAAGGAAAATATGAAGCATTAGGGGGGTTTTTTTCAACACTGGGCCACTTGTCACAACCAGCAATGAAGGCCCTTTTTATGATGATAACCAAGCCTACAAGCAGACAAAGCAGAAAAAAAAAAAAGAAGAAGAATAAAAATATTGATGTCTCCAAGCTTGTTATTATTCCAGTGATATTTTCCCTTCTGTTACAGGGAGAAAACACAACTTAAAGCTGTGGTGAAATATCAAATATCGAAGTCAAGATCCTAGCACTGAAGTCAGATAGAGTGGAGATTTGACAAAAAGTTTCTCAAATTCTTCTTGTAGCTACTGTCTTTTGAGGAAATAAACAATCATGGAAATAGAGCTTGAAAGGTGACCTCAATCTTCCAAAACTCAAATGAGTACCTATAAAGGTATCAAGGAATATCTTCCAAGGATTTGGACACCAAGACTTATCCGGTCCTGGAAAATCTACATGAAATATCTGTCTATACAAATACATATAAACAGTAGTATAATTTGAAAGAAGAGTATTTCAGAAATAACATTCAGTCCATCTCCATAGTTTACACATTGATAGCCTGAATGTTCTGGATATTTCACATTTTCTATAGCTGTTGCTTATGAAGTTCCAGATTCAGTAAATTACCAGCCTGATTGTTATCTAATGAAATATCTAGACTTGAGCACATGTATTTTTTTACCCACAAAATCTGCTTATTGGTGTAAAACTGCTTTCTCAGAATGACAGAATTGTTGCTTAATGCTATGGTTACAGATTAGACAAACAGCTAGGTATTAATTTTCTGAAGTTTCTCTTTTTTTGTTTTTGTTTCCACTGCCTAATTTTAATATTTATATTAAAAAGCAAAATAAAACTAAAAAAAACAGGTTGGCTTTTCATTTAGATTTGAGGTTTTTCAAAAATGTCTGTGGTTTAATGCCAGCTGGCAACTCAGCTCCACACAGCCGCTCACTCACTGCCTCCACAGAGTGATGGGGGAGAGAATGGAAAGAGTGAAAAGAAGGAAGTCCAAGGGTTGAGATGAGGACAGTTTAAAAGGCAAAGCAAAAGCCATGCATACATGCAAAGCAAAACAAGGAACTCATTTGCCACTTGCCATGGGCAGGCAATTCCTGCCCATCATGTGAAAAGCACCATCATTCCAAACAGACCTCATTTTCTTCTTTTTCCCTAGATTTGTATGCTGAGCGAAAAGCCATAAGGTATGGAATATCCCTGTGGTCAGTTGGGGTCTGCAGTCCCAGCTGTGTCTCCTCCCAGCCTCTTGTGCTCCCCCAGCCTCCCCACAGGTGGAACTGGGTGAGAGGCAGAAAAGACCTTCCCTCTGTGTGAGTGCTGCTCAGCAATAGCTAAATCATCCCTGTGTTATCAACATTGTTTCCAGTGCAAATACAAAACACATTCCCAATACTATGAAGAAAATTAACTCTATCCCAGCCAAAGCAATCACAAATATAAAGATTAATTCATCCGTTCTTCCCCCCTCCCTAATTTCATTTCTTCAAGCACACTAAGAGAGTAAATTTCTGAGACTATCTTCCCTGTGATTCACAATATCCATATTCCAGTTTGCTATGTTTTCAAAACTGAAAATTAGTCCTTGTAATACCAAAGCAAATAATCTGTCTTCATATTATAATGAAAAGAAGCAGAAAGTCCTTATTCAGTACAAGCTCTATTTTCAATAAAAACAAAAGATGCAGAAAATAATTCAGATAATTTGTTGCATTTCACCTTTCTCCCACCTTTCAACAATGACCATGACCTTGAACATGTAGCACCTGCATATCAGAGAATAGCTCAAGGAATATGTGTCACCTAGAGATCTTCTAGTATTGTGGAATGAGAACAAAAACCAAGGTTAAACACTCAAATATTCACAGAATAAGATGGTGGGGAGGGGAAGGAGAAGCATCCAAGAACAAAAGGATTTATGAACCAAAAATTGAAAATACCCTTTAATTTCTCATTAAGAGGGCACAATCTCAGTTAGAAGAACAATTTAATTCCTGGCATGTCTGAAATTTGGTTGAAAGATTATATTTCATAAATTCCTTACATTCTTTATAGGTAGAACCTACAGTTTGTATATTCTCAAACTCAGTTTGACACATTCATTGTTTTGAACAATTCAGTCTTTTATTAACTGTTTCCTTTGGTTTCTGAACTAAACAAAACTGTGGTTTGCCTGGGGTTCATGCCCTGAGTCACAGGTGCAAACTGCAGACAACCAAAGCAGAGGGAGAAGGCCTTGGCAGCACAGGATGGAAAGCAGCCACAAGGCTCCTGATTCCACATCTTCCAAACATCTCTCTGCACTCCAGCACCTGCCTGTATTCACAATGGCTCTCATCAAGGCACAGTCTTGCTGAGGAGTTCTGGTGCTTTGAACAAAGAGCTTTGGCCTGGGTGGGTTTTTTTTGGAAAAGGGGATGAGAAAACATAAGAGCTGTCAGATAAGAAAACCTTATATATCTTGAAAAAAGTGTTCTACAGTGCTTCCAAAAAAAGGTTTTGAGAAAGGATTTGAGAAGGTACTATTTAAAAGAGATTTGCTGCTTTCAGCTGGAAAACTGTCTCTGGGTTATTTCAATCTTCATGCTTTCAGGTATGGAGCTCCGTTCTAAATAACTATAATTTCTGACCATGGGAAATACTATAAACTTTGCTATTTATAGCCTATTCCTTCTCACTCTGGTGACACTAGATCCCAGCACTGACAACTATCCTGTCTGTGTCCCACCTGTTCCCCCAGACCTCTCCTCCAGAACACAGACCTTGCTCACCCTTCCTGGGGGGAACCTGGGGTGCCCTCACCCCACCTTCCTCCAGCCTCTCATGACAAGGCTCCCAGCTGAAATTCTAACCATTTTCATATAAGGTTAAAAAACCAGCATCAATTTCCCACAAAAGACAGAAAGGGAAGAAACACCAGCTGTTTTCTAGTGCTTTTTCTTTTCTTGGAGACCTCTAAAATACTTATTTTTTGTTTTTTCTTTAAACTTTTAGTATCTGCTTCTATGAGAATATTTATGTCTTCTGCTATTGTGAAAAACAGATTTATGCTTAACTTAGACTAAGGCTTGGTGAAAGTTTTTGGTTAAAGTATCTCTGTGTCAAATTATTCAATAAACAGCAAAATATAACAGCTAGTAACACTGAATTTACTGAATAGTTTCAGCACCTGAAGGCTTAAAGTAGTCCTCCTTCCAATAAATAAATAAATTTATATTGAAAGAAAATTTTTATATTTTCTTATTTCAAAATTGAAGAAAATTTCAAACTTACTTTAAAAGTAAAAAAGGGAGAAAAAAAAAAAAGTGATGCATTTTGCAAGTAATCTGACCAGACCTTTAGTTTACCTTAAAAATATTTCCTCTACGCACTCAACCCAAAATGATTTTTTCTTTACTTTCAGAAGTACCAGCAAAACAAAAGATTCACTATTTACACAGCTGTTTTCCTGACAAATATGCCTCAGTCTCAGGGCTACATTTCTTATTCCTGGCTGGACTTCCCAAGAACATTCCACTAGTTAATAGTAGTAACATGGGTCCATTCAGACTTGAGGTAGAGTAGATGGTGTTTAGAGGATTTTTGCTCACTGTTATCCAGTCTAAATAGATTCCATTTTATTATTTTGTATCAGTTTCTCAAAACTGGGATAAAATTTCATGCTGCAATTTGTTCTTTGATTTGGATGGAAGGTTCAAGATTCTAAAAATTGCACTAATACATGCACCAATACAAGTGTCCTCCTTCAGAAGGTTTTATTACTTCCTTACCATTCTCATTATTTATATATTTTTCATTAAAATTCTTGTAGAAGTCTTGTTTGTGGCCCAGTCTTTCTTCCTGGCATTTCACATCCTAACTTTGGATATCTACTGCATCAAGCTTTTGGGCTGCTTGAAGCTTTGTCCACAAACCTGGGTTTGGGTACTCTGGTAAGATACTTCAGGTTGTTTCTCTGTCTTGGAATTTACTTCTGCTGAAGATGTGAGGTTTTCATGTTCCACTAGGGTTCAATCTTACATGAAAAATAGCAACCCAACATTTTCTTTAGCATTTAATCAAGGTCACACAAAAAAAATCTTACTTTTTACACCCTCACAGCTTGTCTGAAGTTTACTGCTTTTTCTCTTTTGCACCTTCCCATTTTAAGTTCTCTGAATACTAAGCTTATACTCTAGTTAACTCACCTTCTCTCACTTTATCATTTTGTTTTTATTCATCCACTAGACATAATTCTCTGACACTACTTGCTTTTCCTGTTTCACTGAATGTTTTTCTTACTTTAACTTCTGTACTAACTTCCCATGCTTTCCCCTGTCCCTCACCATCTCTGCATCCTCTATGGAGCTTTCTTACATCTTTTTTTACATTTCTGCTCTTTTCCTCATGCTGGTGCACCCTTTAATGATTTTTCTCACTTTTTCACTCCAAATCCTTTATGTAGAAGTTGTCCAATGCTTCCCTCGTAACACTCTCCAGATGCACACATACTAACATATCCTCATTTCATCCAAAGGCGAGAACCACCCTTTGGATGACCGATCTGAGTAACCACAGCAACTAAATGCTTGCCTGCCTTTGTTCACTCTATTGTGGTACTTGTCGCCTTAGACTTTTCTTTCTCAAAACTATTTTATTGAGCTTGTAGATATGATCAGAACAGTGGGCTCCAAAGTACTGAAAAGGCATTTTTGATAATACTTGCAGTTTAAAGTATCCTTTCCGCCTCTCATCAAAAATCTTTCCCTTTTGCTTCCTCAAGGGGATCCATGCTTAGCAAAAGGATCACTGCTCCCAGTCAGAGCACACGCTCCCCATGCTTAGCCAGATTGATCCCTGCGTTTCTGTCCAGAGGATTTTTACATAGTGGGTAGAACAAGAGTCATTAAGTAGTCAGAGAGCTCACAACAAAAGTAGCAAAGTAGTTTAACTTAATAATTTCTAACAATAGTTTTTTTATTTACAAGGTAACCAAACAACTGATGAACTTGCTGCACCAACTCAAAAAAAAGAGAAAAAAAAATATCTTCCATCTGTTCAGACATGGAAGGAGATCTTCACATGACATTTAGAACAAATATGATATTCGTTTATCCAAAACAGACAATGGAATTCTGCAGCCCATTCCTCAGGCACATCTTGCTGAGAGTGCCTGAGCTGCAGGATACCACTCCAAAGGTGACCTCATTGTGAAAGCTGACTCCAAATGAATACAAAAAGTATTTGTTTATTGAAAGATGTTGTAGCACTTTTCAAAAAGTGATATAGTGAGACTTGTAGCAGGGGAAAAGGGTCTATTTTAGTTACTGCTCAGCTTGGCACATTATGCATCAACCTAGGTCTTCTTTTGCCAAGGCTCTTAAATTGTTTTAGGGAAAAACAGAATGAATAAAATAATATATATTATTTCTACATAACTAATTTTTTCTCTCAGTTATATCAGGATAAATTCAGAGTAAATCTAATAAAGTCAGTGGCTTTCCAGTGGTGTAAAAGTGAACAAATTAAGCTCTGAAGCTTTTAATGTTTTATTTGCCAAGTGTTTTCATGTTATGCTGGCAAATGGACAGTGACAGGATGTACAGGTTTTGGGAGCCCTTTGGCAGGCACCAAAGAAGCCCTATTATACCCCATGACAATGCAGCCATTTGCGAGTGCTACCAGAACCATACTTCCTAGCCAAAGCATAGCAGTTCATCTCACTGGTTTGTTGTCTTCACATGATTACTTGTTAAATTGTAAGGGAAAAGGCATCCTGCATCTTTCCTCGAGGTGGCAATTGGGACTGAATGAGATTTTTTTTCACTAAACCCCAAATATGAAGGAAGAACATTAAACAGCAAACAATTGTCATCTACTCTTTTCCTTCTTTCTTCAAACATGGGCTCAAACTCTCTCCACATTCCCAGAGTACCCAGGATCATAGTTCTTTTATTCAGTCAGAACAAATCATCTCATTTTGGAGATAAGCTTTCAACCTTGCATTAAATTACTTACATTATTTATTAACAACTTACATTTGCTGAAAGAATATGGAGTCGTTTATCATAATTAATTTCACTTATGCTTAACGAATAGAGGGGCAGATCAAAAGAAGACCTTGAGCTTAATAAATACAGCTTCTTGAAAAACTGGGCTCTGAAATCTCACTTTTCAATCCTGACAGTATTCTCAAAGTGGTCACTCCACATGACAGTGTTGTCACTACTGAACCATGTCCCTCCAAAGCGTCAGAAGCCCTGGCTGCCAGGCTGCCCCTCCAGCGACACTGGGAAGCCAGCACACCAGGAGAGCTGCCTGGAGGCTGCAGTGAAAGAGTGGTAGTTTTATTGGGTTTGCTTAGAAAGGTTTTGGTAGCAGGAGGGCTGCAGAGGTGGCTTCTGTGCAAAGCTGCCAGCAGCTTCTCCCATGTCCAGCAGAGCCAATGCCAGCTGGCTCTAAGATGGACTGACTAGTGGTCCATTAGCAACAGTGGTAGAGCCTCAGGCATAACAAAGTTAAGGGGAAGGGGGAAATGTTATTGCTCAGAAGCAATTGCTGCTAGAGAAAGGAGTGAGGATATGTGGGAGGAACAGCCCTGCAAACACCAAGGCCAGTGCATAAGGCTGGGGGAGAAGGAACTCAGGCACCAGAATAAAGATGTCCCTGCAGCCCATAGTGCAGACCATGGTGACTCAGTCTGTCCCCCTGCAGCACGTGGAGGACCACAATGGAGGATGTGCCTGAAGGAGACTGTGACCTTATGGAAAGCCCACATGAAGCAAGCTCTGAGAAGGACCTGTGGTCTGTCCAGGCTGAAGCATGTTTTTCTGGAAGGGACCCTGTTGGGGACACGTGCTGGAGGAGCCTGTTCCTGAAGTACTGCACCCCATGGCAGGGACTCATGCTGGAAAAATCTGCTTCTGAATGACTGTATCCCATGGAAGGGAACTGAGCATTAACAGAGCAGTTAATGCAGAACTGTAGCTTGTGGGAAAGACTCACACTGGAGTTCATGGAGGACTTTTTCCTATGGGATAGACCCCATGGTGGAGCAAAGGAAGAGTGTGAGCAATCCTCCCCCTGAGGAGGAAGGAGCAGCAAAGATGTGTGATGAATGGACAACAACCCCCATTCCCCATCTCCCCAACAGTGAGCGGGAAGATATAGAGAAAATTCTGAGTAAAGTTGTGCCTGAGAAGAAGGGAAGGGTGGGGAAAGGTGGTTTTAAGACTTGGTTTCATTTCTCATTAGCTTATTCTGATTTGATAAGTAGTAATATTTTCCCCAAGTCGAGTGTTCTGCCCGTGACAGTAACTGACTGCTCCCTGTCCTTCTCTCAACCCAGGAGCCTTTTGTTCTACTTTCTCTCCCTTTCCTAGTTGAGGAGGGGAGTGGCAGAGCAGCTTTGGTGGGCACCTGGTGTCCAGCCAAGGTCAAACTACCACATAGTTTTTTCCTCAGTAAGACCTAATGCAGATGTCGGACTCTGCTCGTGGTCAAATACAGCAGTGACTGCCACTTTCTTCTAAGATAGCTGCAGGAGGTGTAAGCACCCACTTTTAGTCAAACCTATCTGCTGGAGAAACTGTTTTCACTCTTCCCCTTTTAATTTCCTAAATGACTCAGGCACAGGCATGTTCACTTTTCTGTTTGAACCATGCAAAAGAGCAAGAGAACAGTCACACGAGAAATAATTATGAGCATGATAGAGACCAAATAGTTGTAATTGGTATGGAGCACTGAGTCTGAGTTTCACCTTGAAGCACTCAAACAGCTGTAATATACACAAATGCTATCCTTGCAGGTTTCCTTCAATATCCACGTTGTAACAACCTCGTTTTCTCCTGACTTCTGTGATTTCATATGACATATAACCCTACAGCCGGGTGAGAGGCAGTTCATTGCAAGCTACATATGGCCAAGTTGCTGCCCAAGAAAACCTGCCAGCTGGATACTCACAAAATTAAGTGAAAATGTTGGTCCAACAAGGCGGGCTAACAGGAAGAGTCCTGAAATAGTTTTCATAGCAGGAAAACAGACTTCTTCAGTGCAGCCTCAGCTATCTTTGAGGCTCATCTCCTCTGCCAGTGTAGACTGAAGTTGGTCAACAAGGCTCAGAAGTTATTGGAGGGAATAACAGCAGTTTACTTACCTACAGTTGTACAAAACCTCATAGCACCTAAATAATACTGAGCCACTTGTAGGCAGCAAGATCTTTTCTGTTATTGAGACAATAAACCACAATCAGTGATCTCCACTACATCAAAGAAAGTCTCCAGCTCTGTTGTTCACCCCTTTCTGTACACCTGGACATGTTCCTTCTCCACTTAGTACTCCACTTCTTTTCCCAAGGGAAGTTAGAATGGGGATTCAAAACTAAAAGGCAGGATATTAACTCTTGTTAACATATCTGGGCATCAGAATATCACCTGCTGTTAGTGTACTGAAACACAGAATAAAGCTTCATTTCTGTAAAGGACATTAGGAGCAAAACTGGACAGAAGAGTGTCAGACTGCAGTTATTCCATTCTTTCACACTAAATGTGAAATAACATGTTAACTGCCTTCTGGCCATACAGAAAGCATCCATTAAAATAATTACCATATGGCTTTTTTGGGGACATGGTGACATTCATGTTATTTCACAATCCATTCAGATGAACAATTTCACAATGGACTTTACAGGACCTTGAAAGGATTTTATCAGGTTACTGGATTAAGGCTTTGATAGAGATTCTGAGAAAAAAGCAGGTGGAAATAACAGCTCACAGAGTGCCTCTGCAGAGTGATTACTGGGCTATACTCTCTGTTCAAAAGGGAAAAGGAAATCCCTTGAAATAAAAAGTCTGGCTGCTGCTGATTAGCTGACAAGAAGGAAATTGAACACTATGCATATAAAACTCTATATGTGCTACCAACAGATCCATCATGTCAGCAATTCATTTTCTTATGGTAGCATGGGCTTGGAGAGGAATCCATTAAGGCCCAAATAAATTAATAGCACAAAAGAGAAGTAGCCTCTGCCTTGCATGGTTTTCTATATACATGGCTTACAAGTCTAGTTCTGTGTTGTTATTTTTTTTATTTTTATCCCTTCCTCACTCATTAAATTTACTGCATTATATAGTCAGGGACCCAAATGTATTGTGGTTTGTTGTTATCTGCATATAATTTACATCAGTTTCTCCAGCTTCAGGAATATTGTACTAAGAGTATTATATATATCTATAGATACCTTTTAATCTTTGAGTAGTTCCAGTTGTACCTGGAGCTTATAACAAGGACTAAGGGCACAGAAAGTTGAGAGTGAACTCTGGTTAACACTAATCTAAAACACCATTGCATCAGTAATTTCTCTTTTTTTGAACAGCCTATATTATCTCTTTTTCTCCAGTATTACTTCATGCAGAGTGTTGAAATGCATTGTTTGTTGGAGAACTCCAGTTGTGGTGGTGACGGTACGTTAGGTGGCAAGTCCCATGAAGCATGCTAATATGCACTAATCTTTTAATGATGATGAATATTTGACTCTTTGTAATGGGGGTATTTTTTTAAAGAGGCTTCCTACCAAAAAAAAAAAATCATCACAATGGTTGTCACAAGTAAGCTTCCCTCCCCTTTGAAAGAACTGACTGTAGTGGAAAAGATAATTACTTAGTTCCTTTATCTTCGAATTATTTCTAATAAAACCTGAAATCGCACCACAAGGTCTTTCATGAGGATGTCATAAATTAAGATGCATCGATGTATTTGGTGCATCTGTTCAGCTCTGTGCTCCTTTGTCTTCTGCAAATAGCGCAGCAGCTTCAATACCCAGCAGACAGCATTTACGCAAATGATGTCGTGGTCTGTATCATTAATATTCAGCGATTGTCTGTCATAGACACCTTACTGTACATCTGTTATGCAAATTTATGTTAATTTTTTCTCACTGACAGCTGCCTTGGTTCCCTCCCTAAAATGATCTTTTCCATTTTGAAGTTTGCAATCTGTTCCCAAAAATGTTAATCTAACAATTAACTGAAATTGCTAAACAGAAATTTTACATGTTATGTCCAAAATAGAAACCAGTGTTTTTAAATAGATGGTGAATCTTCTCTTCACATCATTTGTTTTATATGTGATTCAGAGAAGGGTAAACATTGATCTTTGCACAGCCTGTGTTGGGATAAGTGACAATCTCCCTATACAGTAATAGGTTTTGCAGGAAATGATGCCATCTTGTTTTCACATAGGCTATGGACATAAAACTGACTTTCCCCTTAAAAGCTGCTCTTTGTACAAATGTTTTCAACTCAGACTTTTGAAAATGGAAAGGCCTCTCTTTGTTAACCCATTATTCACTTAAACTTTTTATATTAAATAATATGACTATATTTCAAACAGAGGCAGCAAGCATTTTAAAAACATTGCAGAGCAATTACATTGTGTTAGTCTAATATATGAGGAAAAGAGAGATACAGAGGTCTTGTAAGTTAGGTTCAGACTGCTGGGAAAAATGCTTTGACCCGGTGCGCCCACAACTTTTTTTTTGCTTTGAGAGCCAGAAAACAGAGAAGTTACAGCAGGCATCACTTGCTGGTATCACCACATAGAGTCAGTGAACATCTGGACAGCTGGTTTACAGGGAGGGTTTAAGTCTGTTAGACTTTAGGGGAGGTGCACAAGGAAAGCCTAGACATAAAAGTGATCTCCACCTTAAACCAAAATGCAAGCAGATTGCTGGCACAGCCTCTCCAAGTCCTCAGACATCACTTAGATATGAAGCAAGAGAAAAACTGACAGGAGCCAGGGAGAGCTTAGGTCAGGCAGACCAAAGAGATGTCAGAAATGCAAGGGTAGCTCTGTGCCTCAGAGAGAACATCTCCAGAAGTGGATGAAATGGAAAGGGGCAGGTTGTAGTCAAATAAGAATAGACATATTGCCCATATTGGGAAAGAAGCCCCTAAATGTCCATATACTGAGGAAAACAGCTTCAAAGCAGAAGCCACTTAACTGCGTTGCCTGACAGTGTAATAGCGTAATGATGTAAGAGATTTTTCAGAAACCTATGGTCAAATCAAAATTTGACAGAGTAACACAGAACCTGACTATAAACCATAGAGAAAGGCTGAAAGAAGTTAAGTTTTAGATACTAGGAATAGCATTACAGTGCATCATAGATTCAATATCAGTCTTCACCATAGAAGATACAGCCAAGATGCCTATCCAAGCTGTATCCTTATCAGGAAATTAAGAGCACACTATGTCAGGCTGATCTGTCAAAATAAGAAGAGTAGGAAAATTAAACTGATAAATTAAAGATCAGCATATCACCTGACTGATGGCATCCCTCCAGGAGATCTCTTAGAAGCATAGCTGCTGTTTCTAACAAGGAATACAGAATAGCTCATTAAAAAGCACTGAATGGCAGGGCAGCAAATATTTCCCTTTCCTTCCAAAAAGGGAAACTAGGGAATTCTCAGAGTTGCAAAATATGAATTCTCGGAAAAGTTTTTGGAACAATAATTAAGGCAAAAGTAGAAAAATCACCAAAATGAGAATGCTATGAGGCCAAGGCAACAGAGCTTCTACTAAGGAAAATTGTTCTTCTCTAGTTCATTGCAATGCATCAAGAGTGATAAACAATGGATGATGAAGACCATTTTATAAATAAGTTACTTAAAAGCCCATGTGTTTAATTGAAAAAGTATTTCCCAAGGAACCAATTAGGAAAACAAAATAGTCATGAAAGAAAAGAGAATACTCTACTGTAGTTCAGTAAGTGATTGACAAAACTGCAGCAAATAGTATGTAACTTATTCCCAAATTAGAAACTTACAGTGAAAAATTGCTGAGCTATTTTAGAAACTGCAATTAATAAGGTTGTTTGGAAAAGAACTAAACAGCCATATCAGTATTTGCAGATGACAACAATTTGTCTAGGTGTCCAGACAAAGAAGTGCTTGACAGACTTAGGAAGGCCTTTAAAATAAATCACAAGGCAGCACTTGAAAAACATATTCAATGTAAAGTACAAGATGAATTTTGGGACATAGGAGAGTACATTTCAAGAAACAACCTGAGGCATTAGGTTCTACAATTTACTATTACATGCAACCTCATCATATAATTCTATCACAAGTTTATCAAGTTCCAGATTTTTTTTCTAATCAGAATTATCATAAGCATTTTTTGTAAACAACCTCCTCAGAGCAAAGTTTGAATTATTGCAGCACTCAAGTGTATGATAGAGTCTACAGCAAACAGAATGATCCATAAAAATTAAAACTGAATTTGATTTTTCATTTGCCTTTTCACGAAGCCCTGTTCTAGTTAAAGTAGAACTTGCAATATAATTCCAATAAAATTATACTACCCTAATATAGAGAAAAAAACACAAAAAGATTTTTTTTCATATTAACAGAAATTGTTGGCTATAAGTCATTTACAGTATTTTTTATTTTTTTTAAGGTACCAGCAGAAAATGAAAGGACATTTCTTGTGGTCATTTCCATATTGTCTCCTGTGTGTCTATTTCAGCACTTCATGAATAGATTTCCTAATTAGTTACAACAACCTAAAACACCTTCCCATGGATGTTTTGGGGGTTTTAATTACAGAAAATTGTCAGGGGACACAGGAGAGTATACCAAAGGTTGTCCATCTAGTGTCACTTGCAATGCTGGAGTAAAGTGGTGGGATGACAGTAGGACAGTGGTGTAAACAGGAACCCATTAAGAGCAGTGAAGCAGCCAAGGTTACTGCATCCACCTGGCACCACAGCAAGCACATCTCTGCCTGCTGGATGTTATTCTTCAGTCCCAAAGCTCAGGGCTCTGTCTCTGCAGTGTTAGCTTAGTTTTGAAGTTATTTCAAGCATCAGTTTGAACAGTCCAAAGATTGTTCTTAAATTGAGATCCACAGGAAGATATAGTTTTCAT
Organism: Dendrocincla tyrannina; assembly: GCA_035047865.1. NCBI lineage: Eukaryota > Metazoa > Chordata > Aves > Passeriformes > Dendrocolaptidae > Dendrocincla > Dendrocincla tyrannina. Next base: position 59,441,784 of record JAWWMP010000132.1, on the reverse strand, counting down.
TGTTTGAAACAGTTTAGTCACAGTAGTTGGAAGAACAAAATGCCAAAGAGCAACTGCAACATAACTAATCTCAGAGTTTAAATCTTTGGTGACTCACATCTTCCAGGACTGATTTTTCCCCCTTGTTGACATTAAGATTACATAATGCCTTTCATTTTTATTATTTGTTTTTAATACACTTACATTTTACTGTCAAATGTCTGAAACAAGAAAAAAGAATGTAACAAACGGCTTTCTTTAATGTCCTTAAAACCTTGACAGTATTTTTGTACCATGTAAACCTCAAGTTGCTGACTACAGCCTCAGCAGGAGTTCAGGGGCTATGCCAGGAATGTTCACATATAGAAATGAGCTAAGACAAAGACCATTTTGTCATTTTGATTTTCTCCTTCTTCCTATTTTGTACTGGAAACAAATATTTCAATGTTTCCTGATTAAAAAAGAAAAAAGCTGTCAGAAAGCAGTGACAGACTGATTAGGGTATTTTGCTTCCAGAAAACAAACACTGTAGCCTATTTTTCAGGTTTCTGAACATCTTTATATATAGACAAAAGAAATTTGATCAGAAATGGCCCCTTAAAATGGAAAAAAAAAGAAATAAAATTCAAAACATTGCTCCAAAATTAGCAAAACACTTTAATCTAATTGTTTTAAAATGGTGTTTTGTCCAGACTGATTAAAAGTCTTAATGAACCACATTTAATTTGCAGCAATGAAAGAGAATTTCAGAGATTCCTTTGACAGAAATTTCCTGAACAGATCTTTCCTGAGTCAATGTGCAAGAAACTGCATTTTGAACTGCCTGTAACGAAAATTCTGAATTAGATGGACAGCAATTCTTGGAAAAACCCTGAAGGTGTGATGGCTGTTTGCAGCTCACTCTTTCTGTGGCTGGTGGGGCACAACTGCTCACCAATGTCCCCTAGACCCCGCACCACTGGCCCGAGAGAGTCATGCTGCTGCCAGGCTGTCATTGCACAGCCACTTTTGGAGGTGGTATCTGCAGCCACAAGGACAAAAGGGTTTTGTTTGTTTTAGGAATGCTGCTGAACCAGACAAAAATCACTGTTATTTTCACTTTAAGTGCTCTTTATCTTGACAACTACCTCCCCAAGACAGAACATACACCTAGAAAGACAGGCTTAATTAGATTTCATATTTCTGACAGCCATGTGCAGTAATACCCTTGTCTGCCTACCCACATAGGTCACAGAAAATAAGAATAGAGGGATCCGTAAAGATTGGAAGTTTTCTAAATTACTCACAGAAGCAGAGTTGAGGTCCACCTATGAAAAGTTGCATTTCTTTATGGGACTGAGTGACTTTCATCTGTCATTTTATTGAGCAGCATAGAAAAGTGTAACAAATGCATGTGAAAGACACCAAACACACATGAAGTCTGCTTCAACACCACTTCTCTAACTGATGGTAATTAGTAATAGGATTGTGGGGTTATAATAGGTAATTTCATGGATCTATCCCCTCACTGATTAATAATAATCAAGCAAGTCAGCTAAATAGTAGGAATGATTAGGCAAGGAGTACAGAACAAGAAGAGTACAAGAAGAATGTATACAAAATCCTGAAGAATAAATCCACTGTTTGCCTGCATATTCTATTTTACACTTGCCCCTAGTTCTTAAAAAATAAAAAGAAGATTGTAAAACCAGGAAGCATTCCAAAAAGAACATAATGAAAAATCACTTCTCTGTAAGGAATGTCTAAATAGACTAGGTGAATTCAGCCTGTAGCATATAATACTGTTTACAGTCATTACTGGTATGGGTGTTTAGGAAGTGACTGTTTACTCTTTATTCCACTGCAAGTGTCCAGGAGCAAAGAGAATCTGAACTTAACACAAAGTTGGTGGATCTTCATTCCCTGGGTGATAAATTTCAGAACCCGAGAGAAGCCACATCTGTTTCAGAAAGCCTCCAAGCTAATAAGCAGTGGAAACTAAGAGTAGGAAGGGAGGGAAGGACTACTTACGTATATCATATTGCTCTCTAGGTCACCCCTTTCTCTCAGGTGCAGACATGAGACATTAGGCAAGAGAAACCTTAGAGGTTTAGGCATTTACATTAGATAAACAAAAGATCTCCCTGTTATTAACAAGAGAAATGATTGTGTGTATATTAGCAAAAACCTGAAAGTACTTTGAGGTTTTCAGCCCTCATTAGACCACAAAGCACTCCTAAAAACAATCAGCCAAACTTTCCTTCAGATACAGTACTTCTTTTTCCCCATATGACAACACAGCTCTTCACTTTTCCCTCTCAGCAAGTCCCAGCACTAAATGAGCCCACACTGTGCCTTCACTCTCACCTTAATAGATTGCTGCTCCATTCTGTGACCAGCCAAAGGCTGACAAGCATCATCCTAAAGAAGACCTGTTTCTCCACCCCAAGTCTCCAAAATCCCACTTACAAATGAAAAAACTTTAGTCTGCTGTGAAACCTTTAGTCTCCAGTGTCATCACACAAACCATTTCACCTAAGAAAAGCACTCCCACCAGCAGTGGTGCTGTTGGGAACTCCTCTCATCTCTTGCAGTGCTTCTGCCTTATATATCATTCCAATTGTTTTCAAAAAAGATTTTATCAGAAGGTGACTTCAGCTACAGGAAAATTAAACTCACATGTTTCAAAGCACATTTAGCAATTAAGGAGCTAGAGTTCATACTGAAAAAAATAAAATCTATGGAAATTGTTCCTAAATGGTAAATTAAAAGATTTTTGACCACTAGATTGCATTAACCTGTTCCATTCAGTCTCACTGATTCTAAATCCAATTAAATAATTGCACATTACTTGTATTTAAATAAAACTGCTGCTAGTGATAAAAAAGCAACCAAAACAAAACAAAATTTGAATAATTAATTAATATGTGGCTGGGAAGTGGGATAGGCTAAATTCATGAGTGTGCATATTTTGGCACTTCCTGAGGTCTTACTGAAAATTGCACTATATCAGAAGTAATATCAAGGGGAAAATGATGCAAAATGACTTCATGGTTGGGAGGAAGTTATGAGTATCTGCTGAGGATATATCACAAATGCTGAACCTTCTCTGGCTGTAGCTGCAAATAATTGTGATGACTAATTGAAAAAGATACCTCTAATATCAGAATAATGCAGCTTTTGAAGGTCTTTTTGAGTGGTTTTTCTTATGCATACATATAAATGCTTAAAACCATATCTCCCTTTGGAAAACCTTTTCTGCACAGTAGTACAAGTCAAGCTCACAGCTAAGTAGGAATACGTGACATTTTGATCTATGTAATATGAGGATATACAAAGCATGAACTGAGTTAATTCAGCTGTGCTGCAGTGTATGTAAGCTTAAAATTTTGCCCAGAAATTTTTATTAAATTGAAGTCATTCTCAAATGCCAAATATTTCTTTTGAATAAGTAGGAGTGCCAATGAAAAGAACAAATAAACCCAGATAAACTTTTAAGATGAATTATTTAAGCAGGTGTGCAGCTCAGAAAAACTAACAAAGAAATTCCCCCTGAGAAAAGGCATATATTCACCTCATTAAGTGCCCAGGGTTTCTACACTCACACCTCTTTGGTTTTTGTTTTTCATTAATTCTAGTAAATTAAGTTATTTGTAGCCAGTCAAAGAAAATTATGAATTTAAGCAAAATAGAATACCTCTGAAAAGCCAATTTGCAGTATTTAAAGTTCATTTGGGGATTTATACCAAGACCTGAATCCTAGAAGCTGTGCTCAGAGCTTAGGAGAGGGAGCACTTTGGCAAGCTGTACCTTTGTGGAGAGCACTGCAATTTTCACAAAATTCGTCAAACTTCCAGGTGAAAGTAAAATGACTGAATTCAAGGGGTAATGTAGATGTGTTGTACATTTCTATCACATCATATTTACACTGAAAAGGTCACAAGCTGAACTATGTAAAACATAGCAGATCCAGTGTGGTGAATCATCATAGTGTTGGCTAATCATTTTTACGTATGAATACACCAAGCTTCCCTCAACTGAGTTTTAAGACAAGCCTTGGGTTAACATCCAGGTGGCACCCTGTCTGCTGAGACAAAATCAGCTACAGTAAAGAGAAGTACAGTCATTTATTTCCATGACCTTTCTGTTAAGAAGTCAATTCTATAAGGAACAAATAAGCATTTTCACAAGGATATCTTCAGCCTGCTCTATTCTGCAAAATTTTAGGCTTAGTTCTCCATGATCCTGGTAGCTAGTCTCCCATGTAGACTGCTTCTGGCAGTGTCACAGCAACTAAGAAGGAATAGGGTTACTGAAAATGCGTTCTTGAGAGGTTTTTTCCCATCCTGTATTTGTACTGCAAATTAATACAAATTTTCTGTCTCCCTGGTATTCGTTACTGTGACACCCAAACACCTGCATACAGGCAATATACTATGACATAGCTCGTTATTGCAAAGTAAGTCTTCTTGTAAAATCAAACTGTTAAGGCAGCTTCTATCATATAATTCATTTATTCTTATTATTTTACTGCTCAATATCAGAAACTCTGTATTCTCTGTAACTTCTTTCCTTTGTTTGCAGTTGCCTCAAATGAAACACCTGCAACCATTCAGGATAACTATTGGAAAACAAATTTGAAGTCAAAAGTCCCAAATAATCAGAATGTAATAAAAATTCTTCAGATGACTGCAGCAAACATCACTTTTACACAATCATTGTGATTCTGTGTAGACTAAACCTGCAAGGTAAAAATTACAGTCCATGTGACCCTCTGGCTATAGTGTGAAGACATTTACATCATGTAGTCAATCCTGAAATGGTATCCAACAGAGGAGACATGCAAAAAAACTTGCCTTCCATGAGGAGTCTTTCTACTGTCAACTCTATTTACTGCCACTGTAACACTATCCATCATGCCGTGGAAAGTGTCAGACATAAAAATAAAGTGGAAATCTATAAAATTGGGTTTGAGCCAGTAAAAAAATGTCAATTTCGTGGCAGTCTTTATTAATCCTATTAACTGCAGTACTTCAGAATCCATAGGATTTCATAAGTCTCATAGTGCAAGTAGCATTTGAATAAAAGAAGACACAGAAATCCCACGTGATCACATGCAGAGAAACTTAAAGAAACAAGGCAGTGGCTGACATTCAGTTATGTCAGTAATGTCAAAGGTGATATGACTGAGAAGGCTGTGCAGCCTTAGTAAGGTGGTTATCTTCTCTTTGATACCACCATGGGAAATTTTAGTGATGCAGTTTAGAGATGGTTCTTTGTACCATTGACTTAAGCAGTACCCCCTTCCTCACCTACAGACTTAGCTGTTGTGCTGAATTAACTGTGTCTCCATCTGCGTATAATGTCACACCTCTCTTCTTAAAGAAAGAGGAGACCTAATCCAGCTCACAACAGGTAGTCACAAGAGCATTGTACAAAGAGTGTGAAACACTTTGAAATATTTTTCCTGCTATCCGAATCATTCTTTTATTATTTTACTTTATGTGTTGCATTTGGTTTTACTATCTTTCCTAAATAATTTTGCTACATGCATAACTGGCCTAGAGGATATAGAATTAAATATTTTACAATTAAAAATTCTGCAGGAAAAGAGAAAAAGATTCTTTCTCTTCAGCAATGTACGTAGCTCTAGGCACATACGATAAACTAAAAGTCTGACTGTGAACCTTTTCTTCTCCTTGAGGAACATTTTTTCACATAAGTAACCTCATTTCTTTACACTGGGAGAAGTACACTACAGATTCCAAAGGCAAGTGTCAGAAGAGAGCGGTCCAGCTGGAGCTGCACATGAGATGACAGACTGTGAACTGTGGTTTATTAATTAATTTTGGCAATGCGACCCAACAAGTGCAAAATAACATTAATGTGAAATATGATACATAAAATGTGACTAACAGCAATTATTTTAACTCTGAATCTAATATCAGGGAAAGGAGCAATGAGGGATGCTCAGGACATGTGTGGTTAGCCTCAGCTACCGAGGTAAACCTCCCTATGCCCTCTATGTTGATGGGGAAGGATAAGCTCATTCAGACCATTATTGCAGAGCAAAGACACAATGTTTGTTATTTTTACTTACTCCTGAGGACTCTCAGTGTCTGTCTCCTGCTCATTGCACACATTGCAGGAGGACACTTAGGCTTAGAAAAGTGGCTCTTGTAAATACAAATCAAATACTTGTGGCTGCAAGTAAATTCCAGTACATATGTTATGTAAGAGTCTACATGTTGAATGTCAAGATACAGTATACAGATCACCACCCATGGTGCAAAAAAGGACACAAACAAAGCACAGATTCACTGGCTTTCTTCACTAGCAAATAGCAAAAAAATGCGGAAATCAACATCCAATACTTTGCAAAGTTCAAAATAATTATATTAGCACAGGGAAGAAGACCAGGGGTCCAAGCGTGAGGTTGCCCATGGCTCTCTGGGACAGGCACCACACTGACCTGGGGTTTGGCCGAGGCAATTCTGAGGGGAGGGGAAGGGGGCAGGAAACCTGAAGCCCAGGAAAGGTACTCAACAGTAACCCTATTCTGTGATGGTCAAAGTGTCAACCATGCAGACAAGTTACATCAGACTTTTTGCCCTAAGGGGTAGAGGATAAGCTGTGGCCTCTTTCCATACCCATCTTCACAGGCAATACAGATTCCTGTTTCAACATTTCTATACAGAAGTTCACAACCAACATGAGACAAAAATAAACTTCACCTCAGTCCTGCCCTTGACACAGGCATGTTTTGTTACCACAGTGACTGAATTATTCTCTTATCTGTGATATATTCCTATTAATAATATTCTGCTCTGACTAACAAACAGCTTTATTTTATTGCCATGGTTTCTGGCTTTTTCACAGTCTTTAAAAATATGAACTAAAACACTCACTCCAAGAGTGGTCAAAAAATATTACCACTACAATACAATATTGCAGGTAGTAAATCTTTTCACACAAGAAAATTAATCTCTCTGCTTGTTTAGAGAGATACATATTGCAAAATAAAATCATAACTGCAACTGATAGGAAAATCTCCACAATTGATACACCTACCTGCTTTCAACTAATAACAGAGATACCTGCCATAAGGAAATCTGCTGGTTTCATACAAATATTAACCACAGCCAAGATCACATCACATCAGCAGAGAGGAGGAAGAGAATCTTCCTTAATAGTCTCACAATGGGTAGCCCCGTGGGTAGTCTCATGAAGCTCAACAAGGCCAAGTGCAAGGTGCTGCACCTGGGTAGGGGAAATCCCAACCACAGATGAAGGCTGGGACCCAGGCTGCACCAAAAGAGAGTGACCAGTAGATTGAGGGTGGTGATTTTGCCCCTCTACTCCACTCTGGTGAGATCTTATCTGGAGTGCTGCATCCAGTTCTGGGCTCCTCAGTGCAGGATGTGTATCAGGCTATTGTAATGAATCCAGAAGGGGGTCACGAAGATGATCACTGGAACACCTCTACAATGAAGACTGGTTAAAAGAACTGGATTTGTTCAGCCTAGAGAAGAGAAGCCTCATATAGCTTAAAGTACCTTCCAATACTTAAATGGAGCTGAAAATAGAGCTGGATAGGAGCTTCATATAAGGGCATGTAGGTCCAGAGGAAATGGCTTTAAACTGAAAGAAGGTAGGTCTAGATTAGATATTAAGAAGAAACTCTTTAATTTGAGGGTGATGAGACACTGGAACAGAGAAGTTTTGATATTCCATCCTGGAAGTGTTCAAGGCCAGGTTGGATGGAGCTTTAAGTTACCTGATCTAGTGAAGGTGTCCCTGCCAGCAGTAGGGCATTGAAACTAGAGGATGTCTAAGGTTCCTTCCAAACCAAAACAATCTATGCTTCTATGATTCAATTAAATAGAATAGACAGGGTAGCATCTGGGCATAGTGGTTTTATTTGTGATGCTTGCTTGGTACAAACTTCAGAGAGAAAGGTATCTCCAGTCTGACAACTGCTCTGCTCTCCTAATGGAGCAGAACTTTCTCTAAAGAGATACAAATTACCTGGGCAAGAACTTCCTTGAAGCTTAGCCTAAGACAGTCAAGACACATAAAACCTCTAAGGTCTACAGTAAACGTCAACACATTCAGCTTCAAGTGCAAGGCGTAAATCTTTCCATCTGCTTTCTCTAACAGGCAAGGAAAACAACATGCACACTTAAAGAAACAAAAAAAAGTCTCTTTTCAGCCCACATAGATCTTATTGGAGTGCTTGGTCAGTCTGGCAGGCAGTGGTGATGAAACTTAGTGAAGTCAGAGGGGCTGCAGCTCGGGGTCGACCAGTGCTCCATGGGTCCATGCCCACACAGCTGGCATTCTCAGATACCTTCCCAGGTGGCTGGGGATACTTCCTGCCCTGAATGTCTTACACATTGGGCAGACTTTCCTCCCTAAGCCAGGACAGAGTGTCTAAGTTCACAAGCCAAGCTCAAAAAATGATGCCTTTGGAGGAGCCAGTCATCTTGAGGCTTATAACTTGATCACATTCTAAAACCCTTAAAAATTATTTTCCTAGTTTCCTCTGCAGCAACATCATCATTCATTTGGATGATAGGATTGACTGCTTGGGCAAATGAAGGTGGCAAATCAATTCTAGGAGTAACAGACATCCTCTACTGTATTCCTGGTGACCACTTCTTAGAAAGCAATTTGCACTGAGTGAGCTCATACAGCTCCAAACAAAAGATAAATCTATGCAAACAAAAAACCAAAAACAAACTGCAAAAAAACTTCACACGCCTGACCCTCATTTTTAGTACTTTAGTCAAGATGGGAAGGAACACAGCGTCCTTCATGGAGAACAGACCAACTACACTTTGTAGCTTTCAGGGAAGACAACAGGGAGATGGATACTGACAGCCTCAAAGTCCCAGCTTCTGAGTCACCAGGTCTCTGTCCTGCAGCACGTTCTTGGCTCTGCTGCTCTGGTATGACCCCGGTTTCAATATCTTACAGCTGCAGGCTGCTTAAGTCGTACCTTATCAATTCTACCCTCTTGAGAAGGGGGATTGATAAGATTGTGTACTATGCAATCTAAATAAAAGCAATCACTTTTTATTAAGTTGAAACATCAGGAAAGAAAATAAAAGTGAAGAAAGCAAAGCAAGTTATCACAGGAAGTATTTCAGTACCATGGCGAGTTGAGCTTTAGGCCATGCATGCTTTCACTGGTTTGGTATGTTCTGAAGAAGGAAGAGGTTTACAAGTTTGTTCCGCTCACCATGTGACCTGGTGCAGGATGCTCCACCCTGCCTCGCAGTGACGCCGAACCCTGCCAAGCCTAATGTTTGGATTCCCTCACCATCTCCTCTGGGACTGAGAGCACAACATTACTCTCCTCTGTAGGCTGTCAGTGCAATGATAAAGTGTTTTAGGGGTTAGTTTCTTTTTTCTCCTTTTTCTCTGTATTCTAAGTTACTTCTCATTCTTTCTTAGGGGATAAATAAATCCAGTCTTAACAGTTTATTCCTCAAGCACAAGGGACTACCAGACAAATAACACAAACTAGGGAGCATAAGCCAAGTATCTGTCCCAACAGTCAAAGTGAGTTTCACCATAAACTGCAAAGGGACTCAGACTTGGCCCTAATTCTGCAGATATGGAAAACATTAGTGGAGCTTTAGAACATGCCTGGGGCTCTGTCCTAAACTCTGTTGAGCAACTATAGGAAAAACGTAGGAAACATAAATTTCTCCTCTGCTTGTGAGCCAGGGAAAGAGGCTTTAACCATTTTGAACCAGGAGAGACCTGAACCATCTGTGACAGCACGTTCCAAAGGTGCCGTACATTTTCCAAGCTATCACAACATATATATGGGTGCAGCCACCAGAAGAAGTTATAGCCGGTAGGGAAAGGTGGGCTCCTGATGGAGGAGCACAACACAGTCCTGGTGGGAGATTAAAGTGTCTCCAAAGCACAAGAAACATTAAGCTGTGCTCTTGTTCTGTTCTGCTGTACAGGCTAGGTAGTTGAGCTTGTACTTCATAGTTACCAGAGGTGATTTATTCTCTCATTATCATCACAGAAGCTTAATAAAGAGAAAGTCAGAAAAAGCATCCAAACTTCTACACATTGCAAAAGCCTGGCTTGGACATTCTGCTACATATTGGGAATATTGCTTCTGTGTTCCATAGTCTGAGCAAAAATGGACCGGGCAAAGGAGAGAGTTTAATGAACTTGATTTGTACTTTGCCTTCTCTCACAAGGGCTGGGGACATATGTGAAATCAAGCAACCACAGAAGTGCCCAGGATAAAGGTTTTAAATTTTTGTGGAAAAATAAAACAGATGGAAGGCCAAGTAGTCATATTTAATAATTTTTATGATTTTCTACCATGGGTTTGTAAGAGGCTAATTATTTTCCTATTGTTGTTTGCCAGTTCAAATTTAAGGAGTTTGATGTGATATTATTCTTATAGAACTGTGCATGAGACTCAAAACCCAGCTAAGCAATTGGTAAAAAAACACTACGGGGTGTTTGGGCACCTAACTGCAGTAACTGCAAAAGTCCAAGAAGATGAGAATTACAATGGTGTAATGCAATTTTGCTATGAGAGGGAAGTTAAAATCTCTCCATATGGTTTGGTCTTATTTTAGAGAGTGATGCACATAGACATTGTAATTTCATACAAAACAAGTGAAAAGGCTGATTTCTGCATAACAATATGTCACTTCCTTCTATTCCAGGCTATTCTGTATTCTGACCATTCTGGCATGACCTTTCTGTTGCTGAAAGCAAGCAGTTCCCTGATAGCACGTGTGAAGGGTTTAGCTGTGTTTGGTGTTCAGTATAAAGATCCAGGCGTGTGATTCTGCCACGGCAAATTTAGAGAGAAGGAATGGATTAGTCATGGCAAAAATGCTAAGTATAGATGAAACTCAGAAAAAGCTATGGGCTTGTTTTCCAGTGGTTCTGTGAGGCCTGTGTCATTCCATTTCTCAGAGGGAGTTTTACTGATCATAGGGTTTTTGTGTGTTCTGCTTTCAAACGTAAGGCTAGGTAAAGAGGTTGATAGATGAGGCAGTGCTGAATCCGAAGATGAGCAAAGACCACCATAAGATTAGTGTATTTCTGTAAAGATAAAAGACATTTATTATTTACATCCATATTATCTCAAAATTCTATCCAGGGACCAGAAATTCATAACATTCTGTGATGGATATGGCAAAGACACTCAAAGGCTTAGAAATGAGGTGTAAGATGAGAAGGAGCACGTGGCTTTAGGGAGAGAGCCACAGGAGAATGAAGAAGCAGTGGCATGGACCCTATTACTCACAAGTGTTCCCAGCAGACCAACAGTCTACTCTTCAAACTGTGGGGTGGTACAGAAAGGGAAAATGAGAAGGGAGATTTTAAAGTAGAGTAACAAAATAAAGTGCTGTAAATGCTTTTAGTTCAAAGCATTAATTAGTCAGAAATAACTCCAGATATATGCAGACCACAGTTAGTGATTTACAGCATGTGACCCAGGACACCACACGGTCTGAGACCTGAGCAGCCACAATTACCTTCAGCTGATATGAGGGAGGAATTATTTTCAGCTTCCTGGGTAAAGGCCAAGACTCTCTTAGGCAAGTGACACTGGGATCAGTGCAACCATGAAATTTAGTGTTGTGAATAAGTGCAAGACTCCCATTTTCCTGCTGTGAAGTTTGCTTTCTCTTTGGGAATTCCATGCACAAGCAAACTCCAAAAAGTTCATTGCTGTTACCACAGCAACTGGAATTACACACCAGTTAAAGACCGTAAGTGTAACAACCACACAGAGTAATACCAATGCTTATGTAAGGCATCTCCATTCTGGCTAATAAGAATACTTTCTTGAGTTTTTGTCTGTTTATGTGAATAGAAACAAATATGCAAATAATGATACTTGTTCAAATCAAAAGACTTCCAATTAAATTATTGTATCAACTTTTTATTGTAGAATATTTTACTTTGCTTGGTACATTATCCTTGATTTTGGACTTTGCAGACAACAGTCACTTCCCCCAAAAGCTGAAAATCTAAACATAAGAAAAAATAACATTTCATCTTGAATATTAAACAGTGAGATATTTTAGATTCTAATTACCTATGATTTAGTTCTGCAAATCTCATTGAAGAACTTGTGTAGCCCTGAAACTTGAAAAGTTTGGCTCCTATTTGGAACAAACTCTTATATATGGAAGAACCAACACTGGTCTGATCAATTTGTTTCATAGTGGTTGTTGTCAGTTTGTCATCCTACACCTAGAACTTATAGACAGCTATGATTAAAAAAATTACTCCTGTTTCAGAAATTGAAGTACAATTTTTTTTGCAAAAAAACATGCACAAGATTTGTCTTATTAAATCAGCCTCTGGAAGAGCGTGTCCTTCTCCACTGTGACCATAGAAAGATCTTGCTGATAGGCTCGGACCAGAAGCCTAACTTTTACCAACTAAATGTATATGGGACTAATTTTTTTTTTTTTTTTAAGAATGATTCACATTTTTTTCTAACATTAGAAGCAAGGCGTGCATGAAAGTGATCTCTGAGACTGGTCTTTTCTTGCAACTCCAGGAGAGCTGATGGGTTTTAAAGTAGGATAAAGCCACAGGGACATTATGAGAACCCCTAAAAAGTGGCATATGGAGTTCCCATTACCTGCCCTATAAAATGTGAAGGGAAAAAGCTGTTTAATTTCCAGGACCTTTAAGCTAATAATATGGTCACGACAGGCACCACAGAAGGCATCCACCTGTGAAGTGGTGACACATTAAGGATCGCCTAGCTCACTTCCAGTGGTGTGGTGTCCCCACACGGTGCCTTGCAGGCTACTCAGGCCACACAGTGCATTAGCAGCTTATACTGCTGCGCTTTGTCTGTGCATATACACTTCATTACATAGGGAGATACAGGCCACGACTGAGCAATTAAAGCTGCTGAAGACGACAGGATTCACCATAATAGTTTTGAGCTTTGCTCTGTCATAACTGAAGGAGAAAAATGGGTTTTTAAATGGGAAGCATTGATAAATAATAAATGTTAACATTTCAAAGAAAATTATTAATCAGTCAGAGGAAGCAATGTCTCTAGGATTCAAGCAGAAAATATTAATAGGTTTCAAGGGCAGGAATGTACTTCAGAAAATTATGGGGTTCGGCATCCACCAAAATTTTATCCAATTTGTCCTTTCAAAGTGTTTTGCCTTTCTTTACCATGAACTGATCCAGGAAATCAAAGCCCTATAAAATATCTGCAGTTATGTAAAATTTGCTAATATTCAGCCACTGCTTCCTGGATTTATGGTTCATCACATCTATTCAGTTTCTAGTAACATGTTTATTTATACTCCTTGGGGAAATATGCCTCCTGATCAAATAAATCCAATAAAATCAATTTCACTTACAAACCACAGAAATTATGGCAGCTCTTTCTCTTCCGAACCATTTGAACCCATCAGACACCATGCACCAAGGTGCCAGTCCATGCTTTGAAGTGTTGTTCATGAGATTTCCAAGGTGGTGATCCTCTGGATGGATATTCAGCGATATCCAAAGGCTGGCAGTGTTGCCTGTTTTTGATTGGAAACGTAAATTGCTCTGAATCCCCTTTTTGTGGTTATCTTGGAGCAAAATAAAATCACACAAACAAAACCACACACAGACAGTAGCCATGAAAACACATACAGAGAGACTGTAAGATAATATTCATACTGTGTTTAAACTGTGCCCATGTTTTATCTCTCCCATCACTTATACTTTCTCTCTCACACAGATGCACACCTGAGGATAGGAGTCATCACACTTATCTTCATTCATCTAAAAATTGTCTAGTCTAAACTAGTTATCTAGGTTCCCTCTAGAGTTTGTGCAGGGAGAAGAAATGAGTGTCAGGCACATCCAGAGGGCAATTTACTCATCTGCATTAAACAGTCAGGATGGGATGAATCAGCTTTTAGAAATCCTCCTCTCTCCTTTGGCTGCAGATGGAACATAGGCAAGTTGCCTGGAGAACATAATCAGCTGTTAAAGGTAGGTAAGGTGATTCCCACTCTATAGGTAGGTATACCCTGCTTTTGTAAACTATGTTGTTCCTTGCTGGGATTTATCACATTAGCACAAGGGACAAATATTTCACTAAGACAAATGAGCAGAGTGGTTGGAATCTAATCTGAGCTCAGACTGCACCTTTTTGCTAGTGAGAAAGTGTTTGGAAAGCATCCTCAAATTTTCATGTACCAACATGTTTTGCACTTCAGGTTAGAACTGGAAGGCATGAAACAGCACAAGAAAATCAGCCTTGGCTATGCTGCAAAAGAGCTCCCATGAGATTTCTTCCCAGGCTGAAAAAGTATAGGATTTTGGAAGAGTTCAGTCAAATTTTGGGCAACTATCTACACTTTGGAGTGCAGCAAACGGAGCAGAGCACTGAGATTCTTCATGGTCAAAGGCTGCCTAAACATTGTTTGAAACTGCAGAGTAGTATAGTAAATAGCAGTCCAGCTACAATGCAAGACAAGGCATACAGAGAACACAAGCCTCAGTGCATTAACTGTGCAATTCATGGACTTAGTCATTATTTACTACAGCTCTAAAGAGGCTACCAATAGCCCCCTCAGGAATTAGCACTCGGTCTGCACTTGTAGCAGTAGCATTCATCCAGTTAAAGCCCAATACACCTCTCAGAGAAGATGAAGCAGAGTGTTATGGAGATGGAGAGTTGTTTAATATGTGGCCCCATGCTGCACACTATTCAAACACTTTCTGGAGAGAGGACTGCTCCTTTCTGCCTGTGATTCCAACCAGTGCTCAGTACTGGGTAGCTAAATACACTGCCAGAGCAGCACAGAGGTATAAAGGTCAAAATCTTCACTAGCCTTGAGTGCCCGTTCTAAGGCACATAACACCTAATATTTTCAGAAGACAGAGCACTATATAGAATTTGCAATGTAAAAAGAGCAGGTTTTTTTCAATTTAACTCATGACAGTGAATCCACTGGACTTTCAAAAAACAAACCTTGGATGCTTTATCACAACTAAATGTTTCAAAAATTAGAACTTTTTTTTTAAATTCATGAGTTACTGTAAAAGGTTTGGTTTGAGTGTCTTGCTTAGAATGAAATGAGAACAGAATGGAAGAGACAGACAGACATTTCTTTGTATTAGTAGATAAATGTCTTAATTGCAAATCTTTACTCTTACTTCAGTTTATGCTTTGCTTCCTCTCCTTTCTGCATAGGTCCTACAAAGAAAAATTCATTAAACAAACCTTTTAAATTTCACTCCTTAGACTATTCACTACATTTTAAATGTGAAGTTGAAGAAGCGTTCAAAACCTCGCCTATAATACTTTGAAATTCTGCTCCACAAAGCTTCATGAAAATACAGTCTACAGTCTTATAGGATTTTTTGGGTTTTGGGGTATTTTTCTTACATGTCTTCTTTTCCATACAGAGAACACACTCTAAATGGAAATATCTAGCTTTTCAAAATTATTCATTGTCCCTTTCTTTTTTCACTTCAAAATCCTTCAATAATTCATGTTGTCCTTCTCCCTGATTCAATACTATCTAGACTTTGCCTCATTAGGTTAGGAAAAACCCCTCTTCATTTAAGAGCAATAGTAAAGTTTCTCAAGACAATTAGTTAGAGAGTGACTGCCATCAGTGCTGCAATTTAATATCAGTGCTCTGTTAAAATATATTGTCATTACAGCTTTTGGGTTAAGAGGTTCAGAGGCTGAGCCGTACACTTCACATTTTCCAATTACTTTAACTTGCAAATAAATAAAATCCTCAAATTTTATAAAACCGAGCAAATTTGCAGGGTACGACTTAAAGGTGCAAAGGCTGCCTTGTCCCAGTCTGAGGGGAAAGCTCTTGGACTGATGGTCACTCAGATTTTTTAAGAGCAGAGGACGATAGATGGTGAATGAGAAGCAAGGTGTCCATGGCACACTTGGGTCACTTTTCTATGAACAAAGCTAGCCTGTGCCCTTAGTGGGTATCATCACTCCCAATGACCCAATTGGAAAAAATGCTGGAAATTGATTTCTATCTTCAGGTCTGTTTTCTAAGGAAAGGGTATTTCTAGCCTCTTTCTTTGTGATTAAAGCCTTCGACATGCAAGCTGCTAGAAAACTGATGTAACCAGATTGTCAGGATGGAAAGAAACAAGCAGCTGGGATCCCCATCTGCTGCAGTAAGAAGCTAAACTAAAAATCCTCCCAACATACTCATCTGAGGTAAAATGAGTCAATAAAAATGTATTTTTATCCATAGAAGCACCCTAAAAATTCCCTCCTTTTTCTTTGCTTCTCTTTTCCCTGCCCCTTTACAACACATTCAAAGCAGTATCATCCAATATGGACAGCATTTTTAGCCAAGTCCACTGTCTCCTGCATGAACAAAATCCACAGCATGTAATTTATGTTTAATGTCAAGGGCATAATTTGCCTCATTGCCTTCAATAACACTACAGAAATGTGTCAATTGTGGTGTTTCCTCTGGTCTGTCGATAATTCCCTCAATTGCCACTCCAGGATGATGGAGTCATTGGTGTTACTGAAGCAGCATTAGGGTATTTGGTGCAGTCCCTTTCTCTCAGATTCTAGTCAGAAATACAAATAAATGGTAACAAACAGTTCCACTGACTAGGACTTTGAGAAATAAGGAATATTATTTTAAGCCATAGTATAAAATACAATAAAAGATTGATTCAGAGGAGAGATGTCATTGTGGTTTAGGATAGAACAGAAACAAAGAAAACCCAAGAGGGAATCAAGAGTTTTAAATATGTATGATTTTTTTTTTTTTTTTTTTTTAAAAAAAGGGTAACTCTCAATATGCAATAGCAATAAATTTAAAACTGAAGTCATGTGACCTTCTGGGTTTTGTTATTTCAATTTCTTTCTTTTTTTTAGTATAAATAATATATTTAGCTTCTTTTCCTGGTCTTCTAAAATATTTTCCTTTTTGCATACTTTATTTTTTCTATTCTCTCTATGTTAGCTTTTATTTTTCCTAATTAAAATATTTTATTGTGTGAGTATAAACTGTGTCTGTTTTTTCACTTCTTAATCTTTAGTATGCTTTCTCTCCTTTTATTTCAGTTCTTATTTTTTGAATAGTTGAAATTCCAACATAACTCAGGGAATCCTGTCTGAGATTTAGATTGTTCAACTTATTATTTTTAATGGAAATAGAAGATATGTAATTTAAAATTAATTAAGAATTTTAAGATATTATCAATAGTGATTTCTTTGATTATTCTATATGCTTATACAAGGTTGCATCAAAATGCTTATGACAGAGAAAAAATACTAACTTTTCTCCAGGTAAGACATTTTCTAATGCAAAGCATTATTATTTTAACACAGAAAGCATTTTAATTGAAGTAACTGTAATCTACAAAGACACTCATCCTGCCCCGAATTTTTTCTTTTTGATTTGTAAACAGAGAAAAGCAAAGAAAGAATACAAGGGAGGAAAGTGCTGTGTGCAGCTTTAGGGTACATAAAACAAACAAAAGAAAACCAAAGTACCTTGGCCATCCTGGTTTGAGGAGCCTTGGATGCAAAGACATTCTGCTTTTTTTGACAAAAAAAAGAAACAAACAAACAAAAACAAAAAACCCCAAACAAACAAACAAAAACCCAAACCAAAAGAAACAACAAAACACAACCAAAAGGGAATTATTCACATGCATTACCCTATCAGTGTATTAGATGTTGCCAACATGTCGTAACAGACACAGACAAAGTCCGTAAGATTGTGCCATTATTTTTAAGTTCATAGGCATCAGACCAACATAGTTCCATGGAGGGTGTATAGACACTGATGCAGTGATTTCAAAGTAGTTGTCCAAAGTACAGCTATATTTCTCTTCTTTTGTATATTCCTCATGGTGATCTTTCTAATTTTATGCTGTCTCCCCCATTTTATCCCCATATTCAAACACCTTGCTCGAATACTTTGGCTTTGAAGGAGAGTTTAAGGGTCAGCCCTTTGCATGCATTCATCACTACTGAGACAAAGCACCAGCAGGCATCCCCTGTGTAAAGTCCTAGTACTACACAGCCTGTGTTTTGCCAGGCACCAGCAGCAGAGTGTTGTGCCCAGAGGCCCCGTGGTTGGGTGGTAGGTGTGAGCCCTCGGGCTCTGCAGCACCATGCCTGTCTCCTCTGCAGTACCATTTGAGATGACACACAACCTACCAGCCTTGAAAAAACACAGGCAACAAGCACAACTTGAAGGACAGAATTAAATAAAAAAAAATTTAAAAAAAAATCCCAAAGAGGCAGCACTATAGCATGGCTTATTTGCTATGGCAAGAGCAAGTGTAAGAGGTATAAATAGCAAGCAGAACTCTTCTCTCTAGCATTGATGGCACACTGAGGCAGGTTTTTTTTGATGCTCTCTTCAGATTTGGTGCATGAATTATCACCTCTAATAGCTGATAATTAAACCACTTCAGCAAAGCTGTGAAATAGAGAGGAGTAGCAATAAAATCTCAATCTCACCTGGTGATTATTTTGAAACTATGCTCCAAATAACCAGATAAATAAATCTGTCTACGTCACAGGCAATTCTTGGCAGACTGACAATTCCGTAAATAAACACACACACAGATGCACATATCCATAGCCACATCTATATGTATAACCTTTGGTAAAATATGGTCTTAAAATGAATTGTACAATCAAGGAGAATATGTTAAACTAGAGACTTACTAAAAAACCTCTGTTGAACACTCTGTAACTGGCTCAAGAACAAGGTACAGAAAGCTAGATAAAAAATAAAAATATATAAATAAAAATAACAGCTAATAAGCAGATATTTTTCATTTGTGGAATCTGAATATCTATCTGGCAATCCTGCTCATTGTTCTGTTTTAGAAGTAAAACAAACTGTTCTAGGGACAAGTATTGATTTCATCATTAAAAGAAAACTATCCATTCATAAATATTAAGTGATGATATTATCTCTTTCCATGACTGCTTTCATATAGGCAACAAAAGAAACATTATCCACATCCAGGAAAACAATAAATAGCTTTAGCAGGATCTAGTCATCCCACACATCTCTTAAATGGAAGACTGGAAGGACATTTTGGGAAGCTATCCTACTACAGAATAAAGTAAAAGCACCCTATAAAAGACTCCTCAGTGCCACAGACAAACTTCAACAGACACAGAAGTGACAGTATAAAGCATTTTAATCCTTTTGATTGGATTAATAATACTCTCTGTGTCTCTTACCTTTTAAAATGAAGGGTTTGTCCTCTGTAGTTAAAGGGGTCTCACAGTAGTGTGAGAACCTTTGTGTTCACTAGGAAGTTTAACATTTAGAATCTTGTAATAAAATTATGGGTTAAAGCTCAGAAATTCCTGTACTCATCCTTGCTTAGAAGCCAGTAGGTATGGAGTTAGAGTTTTTTTAGGGAGCGAAGTAAAACACTGGAAAATTCTTGATGGTTGACAGTTCAGTTGTAACAGTTACTTTGTAATCAGATCCAAGGACCTCTTTCATGATCTTTGCCCTCTTCTCAAAATTATGAAATTTGCTTTATAATTATGTTTTCAAAACCTGCTGACTTTCAAAAACAGTTGTGAGCTTTGACATTACAAGATGCACCTGAATTATGTTCCATCTGTTCTTTCCATGTATGACTGGTAATAAATTTTGCTGTTTTTTTATTTACTCAAAAGATGACATCTTTCTATAGCCACATAATCCAGGAACTGGAGCTGCAAGAAAAGTACTAAGTGTGGAATCATGCAAAAAGAGAAAATGAAAGTGCACATTAGGGCGACACATAGGAGCAAAATAAGAGCAGAGAGAAAGATATCTACTGTTAAAAACATGATATTCACAGGGCAGAAACATTTCAAAACACTCTCTAAAAACTTTATCATCAATGTTATAAAAAATGGTCATAACAGAACAGGCAAAATAAGGTAGAATTGGACCTATGTAAAAGCTCGGTCCTACTGAAAGATGCCATTTGTACAGGAGGGCCATTTGGAGCAGAATGAAATGTAGATCTACTTTCCATCCATATGAGACTGCTCTCTCTGATACAGTGTTCCATATTTTTTCCCTATAAATACTTGCGATAATTTCTCTTTTTTTTAGTTATAGGCATACAAAATTGCCCCAAGTTGAATTGCAGTGTGGAGTAAAATTGAGAAAGGAAGAAAAAACACATAGAAATGCAAATATACATGAACAGACAGAGAGATAAATTAGGATTAGATTTTCACATATTTTTCTTGAGTTATTCTTGATTTTCTCATCCAAAAGCATATCAGGCCCAACAATTCAAATGTCAATGCAGAAGAGAAGGAACAGTGGCAGTGAATAAAGTATTTTCTCTATTGAATACATAAATATCATTAAAATTGAACTCTTTATTTTATAATCAGTACCGTCACTAAAATTAAATATAAAGCCAAATGCATCAGTTAATGCCATCATCTCTTATGATAGTCATGTTTCATGCAGTAGCTTTCATTATAGTGTAGGCAAGCAATGACTTTGTTTTTGCAGTACCAAAACCTCCCACTCTATAATCTACATCAGAATCAAGGAGATAGAAGTTTTCAAAATTTTTCCAGAGCTGACAAGGAGAGAACAGCAGCAAGAACAGCAAACAAGGAACATTTCAGTTTTGAAAATCTGCAAATTTTGATTTGCAGATTTGCAGGTTTCAGATAAGTCCTAGTGCATCAGGAAGAAGTTTTCTTGACTTGAAAAAATGTATTCTTGGAGAATTTGGATATATTTACAATTTTAAATCCAAAGTCATAGTTCAAGAAGCTGCTTGTTGCTGTGAAGAATGAAGCAAGTGCAGGTTGTACAGTTATGAAGGTTCTGAGGAATTTTCTGTCTGTGAGAGGAGGTTATGTCTAGGAGATAGGCTAGAGCCTGTTCTCACTTCTATAACTTTGTTGCAAAGAGAGATATATGGAAGACACTCCCGTGTCATCTTTTAGTTGCTTTCTGACAAGCAGTCTATTGTTATTTAACTCCCTTTCCTTTTAATTAAATGCTCTATTCATTTCACAAATTATTGGATTTGATGCCTGTATTATTATTTTATATTTCATGGTACTGTGTCATAAAATAGCAGATCAAGACTTAAAATAAAATAAAAGAGGGTGAGGCAAACAGAAAAAAAAAAAAGAAAAATTACTGAAAGAAAAAAATGTTCAAGCAGGCCTTTTGATTCCGGTCTTGGTCTCAGAAGACTGAGCATACACAATAATGGAAAAGTCACAATATAAAACAAGGTACATTAAAGGAATCCCTGAAGAAATTTATGCCAAGACTTCAGATCAGTCATGTTAATAAAAAAATTAACTGCACTGGTAAATTAGACAGAGATTGATTGGTTTTACAGATGGAGCAGTGAAAAGTGAGGTAGAAAGTGAGATGGCAGAGCCATCATCCAGAGTGAGTGGACTGTGAAAAGTTGCAGCTACATCTCTCAACACCAAACATCCAAGTTAAACATAAGATTAAATTTGTTGCCACTAAGTTCAGTGCATGTGAGAAAACAATCTTAACTGGATGTATACTTCAGCAGCCTCTGAATTATCTAGTAAGCCTCGGGAAAGAGATTTTAGACTCATTGTGAATACTCTTGAAAATGTCAGCTCAGTGCCTAGTGATGGTTACGAGAGCAAAAAGCATCATCTGAGTTGTCAGAATCAGAATGAAGAGCAAAGCGGAGCAGAAATTATGATGTCACTGTAGCAATCAATGGCACACTCATTTCTTGGATCCTATATGCATTTTTGGTTCCACTATTAAAAAAACTATAGAGTCAAGCTAGAAAACGTACAGAGAAGTGCATTGAAAATCAGTTTATTGAATGACTTTGTGGGGAAGAGAGACTAAATAAGGTATGACTTTTCAAGCAATGAGTAAGGGGAAATATAAAAAAGATC
Organism: Dendrocincla tyrannina; assembly: GCA_035047865.1. Taxonomy (NCBI): domain Eukaryota; kingdom Metazoa; phylum Chordata; class Aves; order Passeriformes; family Dendrocolaptidae; genus Dendrocincla; species Dendrocincla tyrannina. Next base: position 59,419,883 of record JAWWMP010000132.1, on the reverse strand, counting down.
TATAAAATCAGGTTTTGCCAGGCAGAAGCTGCAGAATATTGACAATGGGTCATACAAAATGTAAGACATCAGACTTAAACCTAGCAAAAGGAAGTACTTTTTTGAACAACACATAGATTTTAAAACTCATGGCCACGGGAAGTTCTGAAAGCCAAAATTATAAATTCGTGGGGGATTAGAGTGGCATTTAAATGCAGCAGTATAGGTGTGATGTCCAACTAAGGCTCCAGCTGACTGCTGGAAAGCAGGAAGGCAAGGCTGGAGAGCATCATTTCCAGTACATCTTTGAAGGTTAGAGTATTCAAAGGGTGATATTTTTCCTTTCTGGCTTTTATTATTATGCATTTTAATTCTCTCTCTGGAAATAACGCCTATTAAAACATTCCTGTTCCCTTTAAGTCAGAAAAGCTAAATATCCAGTTCTTTAGTACTGTTTCAGGCTGAAACTGTCTTACATTACTGCTTCTCAGGAGTGAAAGGACCTTTTGGTTTTTAAGTTCTTGCTAAATATTTAGTAAAAGAAGGCCCAAAAAATCACAGTTTCCTTACTTGTTTTTAAACAAACACTGATGGGAAAGTAACATCCACAGTGCATTGAAGTATAACTTTCTGAAAGTATTATCTTCCTTGTCTTGTCAGCTTCCCCAGTATTTTATCACTTACAGAAGCTTTATGTCAGTCACAAAAAATGCGTCTGAACTGTATAACTCTGAATGTTCTGGCATTATGCAGCAGATAATCTAAACTCAAGTGCTAGAGAAGAAGCCAGCAAAGAAGTATACTATCTTCCTTAATGTTAGCATCAGGTAGTTTTACTTCAAGGGCCTTGCAATGTCTTGGTTTTTTCTGACATAAAGTTGCATAGCCAGAAATACCTTCAGAAATTGCATCAGAACATTTTTTTTAGCTTTCCTGTTATCAAAAGAACAATAACTTCCTTATGATTTATACTTCTATTTCTGGACTGTATGGCACTGCCTATGCTGTTCATAACATCAAGGAAGTAACAGTTCCTCTGCCATTTCTTTAGCCTTCTCAATTTAATGGAGACCCTAATGGATCCTAACTGTACTTGTGCAATAAATATGTCCTGCAAGCTATCTGCTGTGGGTTGAGTTTCCTGCTTTAAGAACTTGCACTTTTTCAAGTCCAGCAGCTTTAAAGTCTGGACACCAGCTCAGCTAAGTGTGGTGCCTGCAGTATGCCTGGAGAACTCATTAGGCAAAGCTTGCAAAGAAACCATTGGAACTGACTGCAAAAACATTTATTTCCGGGCTGTGGGTTGAATGCAGCCTCTTTTATAGCAGTCAAGGCTGTTGCAAACACAGGTCTACATGTAAATAAATTTTGTTAAGAAAATGTGTACTGAAATGCTGTTTTACTTAGAAACTGTCTTTATATTTTAAAGGTTTTTTGAATTATATAAGACTCAAGAAGGAATGATATGTTTTTCTATTGTTTTGTTTTCCTTTACATACAGTTTGCAGAGGAGGAGGTCCTGAGTAAATGACCATAAAGTTGAACATTAAAGTTTCTGGAGAAATGTTGAGTTAGTTGCAGATTTCCTCCACATCTGCCTATGGAGAGCTGAATGGAGAAGCATTACCCTTCTAGGAGTAGTGCAGTGTTAGTCTCTTGCTCCTGCTGTCCCTTCAGAACCTCATGGGATGATCCATACCTACATTTACAGTGTGCCCAGACTCATCTGAGCAGTGCTGCATGGTTAAAGTAGAGAAACAGACACTTCTGGGGCACAATTAATCTCAGTCATTTTAGTCATTTACTTGAGGTTAAGATGAGCTACACTCTAAAAGCAACTATTTATTTCTACTGACTTTAAAGGGAGTTTGGATGTATAGCCATCTATAGTGTAGTGCTTACAGGTATGTGAGATGAAACCCCCAAATTTCTCTTGCTTGCTTTCCTGCCAAGGCTATACCCACCAAATCCCTACTTCAGTTTCCTTTGTCCATATTATCTTCCCTAGGTGAACAATAATTGTACCAACCCTGTTTATACTCTGGGTCTTGCTCTTGAGACACAAACCAGCAGTAGCTATGTCCTTGCTTTCACTCTCAGCTCTGCAAACACTAAGACATAATCTTCACCTGCCAGTCTGAATTTGGTTACATTAGACTTGATGCCAGTTGCATTGGTTCCCTCACATGCTTTCCAGGTGGCGGCCTATGCCCATAAACCAAGAGAAAACAGCATGCCCTGTAATGACTCCCATTCCCCCGGGGGGCTGGTTAGACAGGCTCTGCTTTTTACTTTCCTTAGAGCATAATTCTTCTGTCCTCAGTCATGGACAGAGTCCCAGTGGTGTCCTGGAGAATTACTACCTTGAGTTAATACCACTGAACCCCTGTTTCACTTCTCTTTAATCATGCTAATCTTCATCTTTTATTCACTAACTGATAACAATAGAATTGTAAGCTCTGCCTTACCTTCATCTAAATCTTAGGCAATGGTATGTAATACATTTAGAAATTCTAGAAAAGATGGGGGATTTAACTCTTTGTTAAACAATGCCATAGGTGAGTCAGTCATCTGGTCATTCACAAATCAGTAAAGAAAAATCTGATAGGCAAAACACTTTATTTTTCCCCATTAGCATATTATTTTTCTGGCTTGGAAATAATTTGTTGTCCTGCTTTGTACAATATTGTAAGTAAAACTGATTTCAGACATCACAGTGTTTCTCTGGGTGGAAGAAATAAACCTGCTGATTTTTAAAGTGCTCTATGGCTGTTCTGATGGTCTGTCAAGAAGCCAATACTATTCAACACCTATATGACTGATTATACCTCAATCCCTCAGCAGACAACCAAACAGATGTCACTACCAAGGATGCCCAGTGGCTGCTGAATAACACTTCTTCTGCAGTGACACAGCCTCAATCAGGACGAGAGGGGATTTTCCAGGGAGGCAATTACTTCTTACTGATATGAAATCTAGATGCTGAAAACAGTGAGGCTCCTGAACAGTGCAGTAGAGGAAACAAAAAGAATAGAGGCATCTAATCTTACCCACAAATAGTGAATATGAGCCTAGCAACAAATATTTTGCAGAACTAGGCTGAACTCTATTTGAGCAAATATCTTCTCAAAGTGTCAGGGATGACAAATACTGTATTCTTGACTGCACTAACACATTATTCAGTCAGCACAACACATTCAAGTGAAGAAATGCTCTTTGCTTTGAACTGATCTGTAGAAATGCTACCAAGACTCAGGCATGGCATTCAAATATATTTCTATCATTTTTTGCATAAGGCATTTCTAAGGAGGAAAAAAACTTGTGAAATATGAAATTTACACTAAAAACAATGAGTAAGTTGATGGCTTCATGACTTATTGCAGAATTAGAACAGTAACCTCTGTGTTTTCCTGCCTCCTTGAAATGCACTGTGATAAACATGCTGAGTTACTGTTAATGATAGTGATATGTAGTCTGTTCACACAAGAAGAAATATATTCCAGATATACATCTATCACAGCTTTAGTAGGCTCTGGAAATAAAGAGGCATTCTTACTGCTATGTAGTCCGGTTTCTTGCTAGAGACAAGAGTAGCATTTTAAGTATCTGCTGAGTCTCTACTTCATTTCTCCATATTGCAAATTTGCAACCTCTTTTTCTCTGTCCTGACCCCGCATGGTTTTTTTTTCTAGGGATGTTTTCCTTCATTTTAGCCTCTCAGTAAGCTCAGTATGGTCAACAGTTAAATGTGTAAGGTTTATTTATTTAGTACTTTGGCTAAGTCCCAGGTACCTCTTAAAATGTAAGTTTTACTACTTCATTTATGCTCTGAACAACTATTATTATTTACAAGGATTTGGGCTAGAGTGGTTTAATGTGAATGCCTAAAACATCATGCACAAATCCAAACTGAAACCCCCCATTAAGAGAGTGACTCAGAAGAGGAAAACTTCCCCAATGACAAAGACTGTGATCGAATCCTGTCCATAGGAGTAAGCACACAGTCTCATTTCAACTGCACTCACACCAAATACCTGTGACAGAACATGAACAAAACATTTCAAGCCTTAGAAATTGCTGGTTACTGCACCATGCTGCATAGAAAAACACATTTAAAAAAATATTTTCCATATGAATTGCAATACTTAGAGATAAAACAGTCCCTCAAGGTACAGGGTATATCTGCAGAGCACCCTGGAGAGTTTTGCACTGCGGGAGAAACCTGTCTGTACACAGCACATGAAGGCAGTTGTCACTTTGGGCTCTCTGTTGTCTGTGCATCTCTTTGGGCTCCCTTGCAGAGCTGGGTCCTCAGGCTGAGCCAGGATGATGGGACCTAATGGTCAAGAAAGGAGCAGGAGCCCCCAGTGCATCCAGACACTGGGAACAACACACTCTGCTGAACCCTCAGCTTTGCTCTCTGGAACCATTAGATCCATTTGCTGGAGTCTTCCAGGATTGCTTTCACCATGGAGAGGGCAAGCCATGGTTTGTTCTCTTTCCTTCCAGTTGCTTCCAGGTTGTGGAGGTAATTTCTGTAGTTGCGTCTGCTCATTTCATATTATACTCTGAACACACCAGCTACAGCATCTTGTCTGCCTATATCTCAGGAAAATAAGTGAGAAAGGAGTCCTTGTAAACTAGGCTCCACACAGGAGACATCGCCAAATTCCACACGACAATGTGTAAAGTTAAGAGGCCAAATGTTTCTTTACAAAGAAAACACTTTATAGAAAATATGTAGACTAAATCTGATCTCTGTTCCATGCTAAGTATGAACATTTTGTTTGACTAGTGCAGCTATCCAATTGCAGATCTCTGAGCTCATCTACACTGATTAAGAACCAGACAGTGATAAGACAGGGGCCAAAGACTGGTCTTTCAGCTGAGACATGAGAGATTGTGTGCCTTCCTGCTAGGCTTGCATGATCTCTGATGCTGATGTGCCGGGAAGAAGCAAGGAGCATCTGTCAGCTCGCACAGCATATCCAGGCACAAAAAGAGAACAAGCATTGAACTATGACTATGGCAACATGGGAGGCTGAGTCCAGCTTTTACCTCCCTGCTGTAGGCCCAAAGGAAGGCCATGTTACCTTTTTCAGGTTTTGTTTGTTTGTTTGTTTGTTTTCCTAAGGGTTTCACAGCTCCTTCTCAAATCCCCTAAGGAGATGTCCTGCCACACTGTTCTGAATGTACCACAAAAGGGTCACACCAGGTCACCCTCAGACATGTGTCTCTGTGGGGCTTGCTACTAATACTGAGGTGTATGAGGAAAGGAAGGTCTACACAGCTTTGGGGTCATCACTGTCTTGATACCCCAGCTTGGTCAGCCTGTAGGTGTGCACTGTAGGCTTGGACATTTTGCTAACATACTATGTCACCAGAGTTTACTTTGCACTAATTGTGGACATACTGTCATACACATACTTCAGTAAGTACGTATATACTTCTAGTAAATATATGTTTCAATAATATACATCTACAGCAGTCAATGCCATTATGATTGTAGTGAATCAGTGAACCAGAGTTGTTACTGCTTCTACTACAAACCTGGAAATGAAATGTGTTGTCCTTACAGATATGAGAATAGCAAGCATTTTGAAGAGTTGATAACGAACTTTTAGTCTTTATTTGATAATGAAGAAATTATAACTTAATAGGGAGGGTCAGTAGCCACTACTTAAAATTAGAAGTTGCATCTCCAGAAGATGTTTTTACTCTGTGAGGAGTACTATTTTAAGTTTTATGCAACACTGTTTAAGACCCAGAGGGGAGATGCTTAGCCCAACACAGCCTTTTTTAAGTCCTGGGAGGATAGAAAGTTTCAAATTGTGAATAGGCTTTAAGGACTTTGGAACATGGGCAAGAATCTCATACATTCTTCAAGTTCTCTTGGTAAAGCTCCCCTTGGAGCTTAACCTCAAATCTCTGGTGTAAAAAGACTGAAAAGGACACACCGATTTTCTGATAGTCTGGAATTCAAAGAAACGCATAGACACACCACTTATACGTTGGCTAAATTCCACATGGAGCCTTTGCAGCCCAGCACAGAACCGAAGGTGTGGCCAAGCAAGAAAAATAATTCAGTAAAGAACCTTGCTACATTGCACTATAACTGTGCATCTTAATACAGCTTCCTCTAAAGAAGCAAACTTGTGGTTTTTCACACTAAATCATCTTTTTTTGTTGTAGATTATGGAAACAACTATCAGAATTATAGAAAATACAAAGTCTTTAAGAGAGATCATGGTTGTTCTGCAGGAAAGACCTAAAATCTTGAGCAGTAACAGCACTGTTACTGCTGCATATGGCAACACACTAATGTATACAATGAATGTAGCTGCTAAGCTGACAGAGCTAAAACCTCACATGATGTTAGCTGGTTTGACTTAAATCCCAGTTTGGACACATTCCAGTAAAGAACAAAAAAATTATGGCTCAATTATTTCCATTCTTTACATTCTTCCAGAAAAAAAAGAAAAAAATCCTTCTGGTGTTTACCCAAAAATAAAATCAGTCATCCAAAGCAAGTATTTCCAGCAGAGAGAGAAGAATATGGATGCCAAGACTAAAAAGTGCTGGTAAAATACATCTGACTAAATATTAGTCTCTGCTCAAAACCATTGATTTAAACTGAAATAGGTGCTGGGAAGAGCACTAGGATGAAGGCAGGGGAAGTTTAAAATTTCCTGATTGTTCTTTTCCAAAAGATAAAGATGATGTAAAAAGAACAAGACATTTAATGAATTTTAAGGGGTTAAAGAATATTTGCAGTACAGATCAGGATGACAACATCTGTGAAAACTTTGTTTTGCCTGAGTTTTCGAACAAGTAGTTAAAATACAACTCAGTGAACTGAAGAGTCATTCTGCCTGTGATTCTTTATGATTGCTCAGCGCTGACAGGGCATTCACGACTGTGCACAGCACAAAGACAGCCTTTTTCCTACCAACTAGAGGGGACTTGTAAGATTTACATCTGTAATGTGTAATTGATACTCATACACTGTTATTAACTCTGTTCTTATAAGCTTTGCATACAATGGAGAGTTATTAGGAGGGCTTTGAAAGAGAAGTTGTGGGTAATTTGGCAAACTCTAAATGGGAATTTGGCTTCCTGCATGTTTTCCATGCATATATCATTAGTCCATGTCTAGTCTTTTTTCCTCATTAATCTAATTTCTCTCTGATTGCTCCTTGCTCCACAGTGAAAAAAAAAATATTTACAATTATTTCCATCTCATCACACAGAAACCAGAAAAAATGTTCCACACTACCCATAAGTTCAGTTCTTATAAAAAAAAGGAGTTTTAAAAAGCTGCTTAAACTTCCCAGCTTCATTTTTTTTCATAGAGCCACTGTTTAATTTACAGTAAGTCAAGAGGCAGGAGGGATGATAGAGTTAAGCTCATGCTGTTGAGAACAATTATCCTGGTGCAGAGACATATGTAGCCCCAGAAGGTTGAACAGACCACCATAGCTTAAAGGCACTAAGATAAAAGGGCACGTGCTGCGTGGGCCCAGTGGGAGCAAGACCACAGCCTGCAAACAGAGCCCACTCGGCTTCATTTGATTTGTGCCTCTCTCCCTCCCCCACCCCCCCTTCTTTTTTAATTTTGATTTATTTAATAATACCCTGGTGCATTCATTGGAAAGAAAAAGAGAATGGTAGCTGGGACAGTGTGGCAACATCAATCTAATGTTTGCTAGAGACAAAAATAGCTGGGCCAAGAATCATGGCAGCCTCTTTTTCTAAAAGATTGAAGAGACTCCAGCAAGATGTAAAGTAAAATAGATGAAGTCAGGGTACATTTAGATTCTGTACCAACTGAATAGCAGCAACTATTCTTTTTTTCCCCCCTGTCTCATTAATCATGCTGGTTAATTGTTGGGATAATGATTTCACAAGTTCATGTAGTACACAAAAGGATTGTCCTCGAACTGTGTGTAGCGCCTGGCATTTACTTCTGCATATGCCAGTGTTGCTGCATTAAAATGGGAGGAGGTTTTTCATTTTCCTTTTTCCTATTGTTCAATTTTCCTAGAAAATTAATTGTATGTTATTGTCAAGGGTGGAAATAAATGAAGAGAGGAAACTTAAGACAACAATTAATAAAAGAGATCTCATCATATTTTAAAGGGAAAGCAATAAGGGACATAAAGATAGAAAAACAAGGAAAACATTTCTGTAGTTTAAGTGGCTATTTCATACCTCTAAAAAAGGATTCTATGTTTAGTTACAGTCTAAGTACTTCCTTTCCTTTCTTTAAAGAAAAAATAGTGGACTTTTTAATACCTCTTGGCAGCTGAGTTCAGATTTCTAAATACAAAAGACTATCAAGACCCATTTCTGTGATTTCAATCCTCACTGTCCAAAAAATTGCAATACCTGTCTGTCACTGAGGGTAAAGAGAAATTGCTTATGGATGACTGTAAGAAACCTATGTGAATTCTTAAGGCCTTAATGTTTACTGAATAGAAGAACTTAAATGTTTTCTACAAGCTGAGAGATCAATTAAATTCTCTGTATCCATTTCATTGGTTTTGGATTGATACCATTTTATTACTGTTTTAATCTAGTGCTTTTTCCCATTTGCATGTACAATTTAAAATAATTGTTTTTCTTCTAATGAACTCTGCCAAACCCGTTCTAAATATTGTTGATTCCCATCTCAAAACTCAAAGGCAGATACATCAGTTTCTGTGCACTATTCAGAGCCTTGAAAACTTTGTAGTCTTCCAGCATGGTGACTTGTGAGGCATTATTTTTTCCAATTTAATCACCCAGAGAAAGACTGATTCCATACTTTGGCAGTGCCAAACCTTCCCTTTTTAATTCCGAAAACTTACAGGTATTTTGAGAAAAAATGCTCACCAAAAGAACAGCAGACAAAATATAATTTGGTTTCTCATATTTGTACTCTTTTTTCTTACAAATTGATGTTAAAAAGATAAACAGCAAGATGCTGCTGTAGTAGAATTTCGCAAAGTCAAATATGTGCTTGCTCTTCTCTCTTTCTCATTGGAAAAGCAGCTCTGCAGTAATCCTCACAGCTTACTTCTGCGTGCTTTGAGCTGCAGTATGACAAACTATTTTGAGGCATTTTCTTAGCTGAATTTTTGTAACTCCCTATGACAGAAAATTGGGTCTGACTGAGGCAAAGCCAACAATCTCTCAGGGTGAGATCATAGCCATGTGTTTTACCAGAGCAAGGAATGGAAGACTGACAAAAAACACAGCTTAAAATGACCTGTCTTTAGTGGAGGCATCAGGAAATCCTTTACTTTCCTCATTGACAAAAAATTCCATTTCACAATGCAATTTGTTTGGAAGAGGTCTCAGAATGCCCTGTCGCAAAGTGTCTCCTTTAGATGCACCCTTGACCAAGTGTCTAGAATTACTGGCTCAGTCAGTAATCAGAAATAGTCTTGTCTCTTTCTCCTAGTAACTCCATGTCAACCTTCCAAAAATTACCAAGATGTTAATCTTTTCAAAAGGAGAAATTCAGGTTTTCTCTCAAAATGACAGTTTTTACTTTGTCTCCTCGCTGTCCTCCTGCAACCATCAGATCAGGGAGGACAAGCAATACCTTGGGATCAATAGGGAGTGTCATATCTCACATGCACATCACGATAACAAATATCTTCAGCTTCCCTTCACCCCTAAAAGTTGCATAATCTCGAATTGCAAATAAATTTGCTGCAACCAGCATATGGGGACTTCATGAGCAGGGATGAAGGTTAAATTCAAAGGCAAAATTATTTATTGCAAACTATTTGCTTAGTTCTGGCACTGAAGAACAGTGGAACAAATGGAATTTTTAGATGCAACATGTATTGAGAACAAAGGCTGAAATCCCATTTCCAGTACTCCATGCTTATATTTCCCCTGTGCTTTAAAAACTGCAGTGTTAGCTTTTCTCCCTCATTAAACTGCCTCTCTTCTATATTGAACCTAACTTGTATTTGTTCTCCATTTTCAGTTTACCTAAAAATCACATGTTCTGAAACATTCAATAGGTACAATAACTGAAAACAGAAATGTGTACTGTTGCACACACTGAACTGTATCTCATTGCTACCATGACAGTATACTATAGAAGCTATAACTCATCCAAAGTGGAGAAAATTCATTTGCAGGAAAACTGCAATGAGCATGGACACAACACCTGGACAGATGGTGAGCAATGATCTGGGACCCCTTCATACAGGGTCCATCCCACCCTTCTCCATACAAGGTGTTGGCACAGCCTGTTTGGTCAGAGAGGGAACTACTGTGGATTTCAGATCATGACACCTTCCCAGCCGTGCACCACACCTCTGAGTTGGTCTGTGTAGTCCAGCTAAAAAAGACCAGCTGGAGGTGCAGAAACATTTCTGCAGGCCCCTTAGGAAGGAGGAGACAACTAGGTTGGCAGAGACCCCTCTTTCTGCTCCTTACAAAGTTTTCATGCTCTGTGTTATTTTTATATACTGCCTCGGCATCTCACAGCCAAGGGAGCATAGCATTTTAGTCATTTAGAGGCAAGCTCTGCCCTCGCTTACACCCATGCAACTCATGGCCCTGGAAGACAAATATATCTGCCAACAAACCATTGTTCAAAGTTCTTGAAAAAAGTAACAAATAGAAAGGATTCCAAAAACAAATAGAAGGATTTTGCAGCTAACGAGGTGTGGTCAGCTGAGTAAAACTGAGCTGAGCTTTGAGTGAGTCATGGGCTAACTTGCTGTGATACAAAGCATTATGAACATGGTAGACTACGGATGCTTCAGCAAGCTGAGTGATTTCTGAAATTACTCCAAATTCATGAAAATAAACCACCTTATTCCACTTTTGCATGTAAATGGATTCTTTCTTCCTATGATTCTCTCGAAGAGTAAGTAGTCATAGTTACAAAGCTAAATTTCTTGTGCAATAGCACGAGTATTTCCACACGTCTTCTCAGTTAAGGCACCTGAAATCCTATCCTGGGGATCCTCAGTTACACCAACGCCTTTAGAGATAAAGCTCTCAGGTGTCCCGTATCACCCATCCTTCTGACTTCCTGCTTAGGAAAATATCCCATTGATCTCAATAGACTATTTGGTTTTCTTAGAACATTTATCAAACAGCAAAGATTCTAAGACTTACAGGACAAAATAAAGCAGTTTGAAGTCCTGCTTTCAAATTTATTTTCGCACCATTTTAAAACAAGCATTTTTATCAAAGAGAAGCCTCAAACATTGACATTGCTGCACTAGGTTGTGTGTGTTTATTATAAAACCATAGTTTGGCTCATATAAAAGCAATCTTTGTAAATAACCTTAGTTCTGTTTTCAGGAAATTTTTACTGGGAAGAAGTGGTACGTATCTAAAGGCTTGAATAAAGCCTAAGGTCAATGTTCTTTTAGCTCTTCCCAAGACTAAGATATTCACATCCTTTTTCTAAATAATTGCTGCAGGTTTATGCTGCAGAACAAAGGTGATGAGAAGGGTGGCTGTTCTCCTCTGAGAGCTACCAGGAGTTTACATCAAACTCCATAGGTATGATGCCAAACACCTTCTACTTCAGATTAGCAGATGTGTTCATGGTAAACTGTATTTTTCAGCTCAGTGATTATTGCTGATCTCTTCAGTACTGGTTGCATACTGATGTGGCCAAAAAGCAGAGCTGTCTGTTTCCTGCTATAACTACTGATGCATAATCCTAAAAACACTAAACGGAGTTAATCATACTGTTGCTCTGTTGCTATCATCCCACATTTACTCACTTATGGTGCAATCTGGCATAGTACTGACATTCATTCTAAATTATCACAGCGTTTACTTTCATTTTTGGTCTAAAATTCCTAGTTTAAAAAAAAGAAAAAAGAGCTTTGTAAATTTGGTAGTTTTTACATAGAAAATGTCTTCTGTGAGTCAGACATTTATTTTCAGGGTTTTCAAACACTTCATTGCTCTGGAATAAATTAACAAGAAATTTAAAACAGTAAGAATTCTCCAGCTAAAATTATTATAATATTTTAACAAGTTTGGGGTGTTTTTCCCAGTACTTGGAGTGTTTGTAGCACAAGTCAAACATATTTGTGGAATCATAAAAGCTGTGTTTGTAAGGGACCCCTCTGGGTGTCTCAAGGCTGTTTTTCTGCTCTGAACAAATCTCTTACCAGCCCAAGAGCAGGATGGCTGTGTCCTTACCTAGCTGAGTCTTGCAAACCTCCACAGACAGAGTCTCCATAGCTTTTCTGGATAGTTTGCTCTGGTCTCAAACTACAGAGTTTGTAGTAGAAATCAGACATTTTTATACTATGATAGAAAAGTAATAACCATTTTCAAAATTTAAATGGAGACACTTGGGTGGTTCATGTCTTCAGAAGACTGCAACCAGAAGGAATAAAAAAACAATCAAATCACATGCACACCTGAAAACCAGCTGGATAGTGGGTTTCACATCTAAGTGCAAAACAAAGGTGACCAACACCCTCCCAGTCCTGCTTGTTTTTCTTTGATTTACATCCAGCCTAGACCAGCCACAAAATATGCAATACAGAGACAAATTTTACTCTTGTAATCTCAAATGAAACTAAGAAACTGGACTGTGTGAGGCTATTTGTAACTACATTGACATTTCTGCAGTACTTTGACCATAGCAGTTTATCTTATTTCCATGTAACATTCTGCCTTTTCCTTGACTCAGTAGTGAATTCCTCTCCTTCTGAATGCTTTTTGTGCAGCTGTAACAGAAAATTAATTTCAACATAGACCTGCCTGTATTTAGTGTTGAAAAACCGCAATTCTCATGGATTTACATACTCTTAGAATGCACACATTTATATCCATATGTGTTTGTGTATATAGTATATATAAACATGGATCTGTAGATAAAATTGATAATATAGATATAGATATAAATAGAGATAATTATAATTACTATGTAATTTCATACTTGTAACAGAAATACACATTCATTCATACAAAATATCTAAATATTTAATTCTTGAAGGATTTACTTATATTGCCATTTTTAAATACTCACTTGCACAGTTATTCTAATTGCTTCCTGCTTTTTTTTTAGCTCATCTTTCATTCTCCCTTTGTTCCTAGTCTTCTCAGATATAAGAGAGCTGTTCATGACTCCCAAGTGCATTAAGCCACATTTTGAAATAACCTGCAAACTTGTATTAGGTATCCATGGTCATTAGGTGCCTCTGATGGAACTATAATGAGATGGCACTAACTGATGGATTAGACCTTCTACTCAAGACGAAGTGAATGCAGTAATATTTGAGGTGAAATGTGCCACAAAATAACACAACACAAATGATATTTCAAGATTAAATGTATCTTTGTGCCCCACTGAACAAAATATACCGATTCATTAATAACAAATCAGATTGCTACCAAATGCATGCTATCAGCACAGAGTTTATATTGCTTATTCAGTATTCATATGTTTGAGTGGATATGCTTTTGAAGAGATTTTAGGTAGTTTATGTTATTCATGATGGAATTACTCTTTGTAACTCAAAAAGCTGAAGGACTCTCCCTGCTGAATACAGTTAACACCTCCCATACAGTTTCCATAGGTCCCAGAAGACCTCATAAGGAGAAAGACAAAAATCTTTTGTATTATTTGATCAAGCAGCAACCCAGAGTTCCACCTTGTCTGGGGTGAGGTGTTTGCTTTAGGAGCTCAACAAGAAGCAGTTTACAAGGTGCACCTCTACTGGTAAGTGTGGCTGAGGCCTGATGGCCAAGCAGAAGGTTGAGCCACGCTGCTTGGAGCTACCTGCCTCTAGAGAAGACTGGCCATGTCTCTGTCAAGTAGTACTTGCACCGGGTCTCCTCTGGGCCCTCGTTATGTAAAATGGAAATATTGTTAGGGAGAAGAAGGCTTCAGCTCAAAGTTCTTTTACAGCTCTCTGTCAAGTAGTGAAGAGTAGATATGGGTATCCTGGAGTGAGGGAATGTGTGAGGCGCTGGAGTATTTAAGGCTTTTTGCCACACTCTTGGAGGGCCATATAGGCTACACAGAACCAAATCACTTGCAGTTTCACCCATGCTGCCTTTATTAGAAGTTCTTGGAGTGAACTATCCCCAAAACTATACTTTGATGCTTTTTCAGATAAAACTAGTTGATTCACTACAAAAAGAAGATAAGAGTAAACTAGCATTTATATAAAATAGAACCTCTCTCAAGGAGAGGAGGTGGGGACAAGGATCATCTGGTGTGCTTTTCATGAAGCAATTGAATCACAACAGTTAAGAAATTTGTTTGGGAGAGATGGGTAAATCCTGGAACTACTTGTTATGGTGTTTTTGATATCCTAAGGAGAACATGTTCAGTGTTGCAGTAATAAATATACTTTTGGCATATGGATTCATAGTGATAACAATCAAAGTAAAAAACTACCTCAGTGAATAGTCATACCCTCAAACCCACACCTCTGCTCAAGGTGAAGGTTACAGAAATGTAGATCCACAACGTCAATTTGGTGGCTGGAGAGAAAACTTCCTTTCTGAGAAAGACATACTGAGATTCAGTGTGGCAACAGCACATCCACAAAGGTTTTTTAAACAGTTATTTTTAAAACAGCTTATTTATGGGAATATGACCTTAAGACTTCTACAGACACATTTTGCACTAGTGCTAATCTGAGAACCTTGGGATTCCCATCTCCATGACCAGATTCAACAACTATCTCAAGAGAGAGAAAGCATCATATATCTTTCTTGCAGGACTGTATTTGTCCTTTGTATGAAAATCCTGTGACATCACACTCAGAAGCCCATAAATTTACACAGTGAATGCTGGGAGATGTAACAGCTAAGAGAATAACAGTATTAATTTTCTTGTGCTGTATTTTAATTTCTTACAAGAGTTTTCCATGAGCAAACTGAATCTTAATGTGACTCATAATCTAAATGCAACTGCATTATGTGTTCAACACATTGTAACAAAGAAGTTCTGTTTATTTCTATGGATATCGCTCATTAAGTCTGTCCTTTCAAGAGATAAATGTTGTTCTGCTACACCTTACCTGATCCCTGAATGCACATTTTGACCTAAGTGCTACAGGCTTCACACTAACAAAGTTCTCTTCTGGCAGAGTTTTTTTCAAAGAGCTTTTGGGTCAGGTTTTATGCTTCTGACTCATGAATAAAAGCTCTCACTCCTTCCTGTAACATTTCACTCAAGGTTAATCATTATATAATATTGAGACACCTGAAAAAAAAAAGAGTCCTCTGCCTGTAGACACTTGTGAATACTTCAAATTCTAAAATCATTGTAGTCTTCATCAAACTCCCTAATTACTTAATTAAAACTATAGTATGAATCTAACAAGCTACTGCAGAGATTCAGCTTGTAGTAATTAAAACACAGTGAAGCCTTTATAACGTGATACACCTTAATATCTTCTTTTCCATCCCTTTTTTTAACTCAAAAATCTTTACTTCATCATAATATCTTAGTTTCCTCAATGGTATCTGCTGCCTTAGTGGTACCAAATTTACATAATGCTTTCCTCTGTCGTCTAAATCCAGTGCACAGTGCTATCCAAGGCTAGTTTCAGGCTGACAGCATCACCTGGTCAGCAGGACACTGCTAGGCGTTTTCAAACCTAGCTAGAAACAGGTAAGAAGACTATAAGCTGGACACCTGCTCTCTACCCATCTCTCCTCCCAGCCTTACAATAGAGGTCTTCCTTGAAATCTGAGAATCCCCTGTTCTTGACAACCAGTTCAGGAGAGCCCTGCCTGGGCTTCACACCTGTGGCAGACATTGACCACCAGGCAAGTGAGACCATTTCCAATTCCTTTGTTCCCTGCTGAGATTAGTGTAAACCAGCACCCCACCATATACTTAGGTAATTACCAATCTACAGGAACAAAGAGTTAATTGAAAATCATAGGTTCTTTCAGATAGTATCAAGCCTGCAATTCTCTAAAGAATCCTGAAATGGTAATTACTCAGTGAGCACTTTTCCCTGTGCTCTCATCCCCTGAGGGTGACCTTACTCTACAAGAAATCCATCCGTCTCTTATGTGCTTTATGGATCATCCCCATGGAGTGTGCATTTTATGTAATGGGATGATTAATTCTTCATCTCCAAGTCAGGGAAAAAGAGTTCCTTGAGGAGGCAGAGCAAAAGGATTGGGGTGATGCACTCCTCACTGAAACAGACTTTCATGAGGCTTTGCTTTGTTTTTGTGTTTTGAGATGCTGTTTTTTAAAAGGACTTGTTGCTGGTAAGTAAGAACAGAGCATGTTTGTGCATGCTGTTTGAAGATAATTGTTTTTCAACTTGTCCTCCTCAGTATTTAGCACCTGTTGGGCATTAGACAGTAGACTATACTCAGAATCTGCTCTTCTTACTACTTTTACCTGTTTACAAAGATACAGTGTACCTGGCTCTGATATTAAAATATAGTCAGCTTGACTGATCCATGGGAACTTCAGCCCCATGTAAGCTTTAGCTGTTGCATTGGAATAGCTGCCACTGAAGAGATCCTATTCTTGTGTGCCTTCAGTTCACCTTCCACTTTTTCTGAACATTTAGCCAAGAGATTCAATCATGCATATTACTACTTACAGCCAGAGCTCTGTATCAGTATGGGAGCACTACTTATAACCTTTTCCCATACAGTTAAAGTAGCATATAAAATTAGGCACCTAAATTTGCATATTTATAAGTACGCTGAATGTTAAGGTCAATGTCCTATTCTGTCTTTGACAGCAGAGAATTTGTAGGTTCCATCTTAGTGTTGGAAATGCTGATTCTGTACAGAGCAACAGGTGAACCAACACAACTGGTTCTCTCCCTGCATGGTCCTAGAAAACTATCCTTTCTTTCATAATGCTTGAAATACAATCAGTTCTTTATTCTGAGGTCACATTTTGCTGTAATTAACAGATCCTTCCTTTTTTACCCTCCTCCAGCAAACAATACATCATTTGTGACTCTTAGTATGCTTGCAAACCCCAGAATTTTCTTGGTTCAGGACTACGAAAATTCCAATGAATGTTGCTGATAGGAGGTTCTGGAGATAACCATTCATTGCAAAGATATCAAAGATACTTTTTCTAAATGACTACTTTTGCAGGTGCTATCATGGCTAGAGACTGTCTGCAATATCTTTTCAAACTTACTGGAATTTCCAAACCACAGCCATCAATGTTAAAAAATGCATCTAAAAATTTAAAAAACTTATTGAAGTAATGGGGGAATCCATGGCAGAGTAAGAACTTAAGTTTAGATCTCCTGATCCTCATTGCAGCTCATTAACCATCACTCTTATTAAAAAAAAAAATAAAATAAAAAGCAAACTATCAACAGGCAGAGAAGTAAATGCACCATGAGTGAACTCTCAGTGTATGGTACATTCATTGGAAATATGCTGTGCTAACTCAAGTAACTTAGCTCATTAAACCCCCGAGGTCTGTTCACTTACTTGTTCTTAGACTCTATTACCTTTTTTTTCTGCTTTATTTTGATGCAGTTTATTTTTTTTGTGTGATTCTGGTAGAGAATTGCTAGCAGGTTGCTAGTGCATTCATATATGCATTACAGTCAACAAAGGTGCCACATCTGTTCTATCTCCTTGTCACCACATCTGGGAAATCTCTGCATTCTTCACCTGGCATGACTTGCCACATGACACAGCTCAGTGCAGATAAACACACAGAAATGGGAGAAAAGTTCTTGCTTTGTCACATCAACTCAGTGTCAGCATTTCACACAGCCAGGACCTACTCTGAATAGATTCTTCCCATTACACTTGGATCAGACATCTCTGAGCAGTACTTATATCAGTAATGGAAGAGACCACTCACTAAAAACCAAGAACACTAAAGCCACTGTGGGTAATGTGCCCATCCTAGCCATGTGTCAGTCGTGCAATGCCAGCAAAGTCAAGTGCAAGTCACATCTCACCACATAAACCTCATTTTATTTAAACATTGTATTTAAAGCTTGTTTGGAGTACTACATCTTCTAGACTTTCCATGAAAAATATCAGTTGAATGAATAAATAAATAAGAAATTTTGAAGTCAAATATCAAAATTATTGATGGAAATTTACATCTTGTTGGATTTTACTTCAAAACTTATTAAAATATATTATTTCTACCTTATAATTTTCACTTTCATAACAGAACGTAAAGCAGATAAAAGAGTGACTACTAAGAAAATCATATTGGTGACACTGAAATAATTTTTGAAGGAATATAGTTATGAAAAAACCCTCATTGATTTCATATTTCATTGAAATTCACAAACTCATGAGCTGTATTATAATACTGGTACCCTTATGTGATAGGAATTCTGGTTTTTATGCCAGTTCTTGTATGGATACTAGACTGAAAGCTTACAGTAAGTAAAATATGAAGCCAGATAAAAGTAGGAGACTTTTTAAGAAAGGAATGCTTTGCAAAAAAAAACCCCACTGTCAAGAGTTTATTATGGGGAGAATATCTGGTGCAAGGGTCAATTTGAGGAAGCTCATGGTCATCATTATTGTAGTCTGGCCAAAACACTGCTGCAAAGGCTATGTACCAAACACACCAAATTGTACTTTTAGGTGGATATTTCTGGAGGTACACTGGAAGACGAGTCTCCTGAGGAAACGCATGAGCTGAGTAGCAGTTTGAGCCACTTTTATGAGGAACTGTGAGCAGAGAGTTCTTCAAATTGACTTGGGGCCCATTTTCAAAGAGAAGTCAGGAAATGGCCAAAGTGCCCTTGTCAACACTACTTGTCTGGTTAGGGACACAAACCGTAGATACCCCAGCACAGGCCTAGTTTTGATAGATCAAGTAATTAAAAGGCAAGAATTCCCTGACAAGCCTGAAGACAAGTATGTATGCAGGCTTTTGCAGACATATATTTAGGATACTTGTGCTACTGTATTGTGGACCAGACAAAGATCTTCTAAGAACAAATGCAGTTTTATAGTGGGAAAGCTCATAAAGAAGTCACATTTATGGGAACATTATTGACTGAAAGGGTGAGGTATAATTTATCATATTGTTATGAAACCTCTCTGAGGCTGTAGTGACTTAAAAGAGTTTAGCAGTTTTGTTCTTAAAGCTTGAATCTAGTGTCAGGGTAATCTTTGTCCTCCAAGCGGGATAGTGCATTACAGACTGAAAGTAAAGTAAATGTTCTCACCTAGAAGATTTTAATATGATGTATTCAGAATTACAAAACTTTATTTTGATTTTGTGAGATGCAAACTTGGTTTTAAAACTGTCTTTCTTCCAACAGAAACAACGTAAGATGTGGTCCTATGAGTTTGTGGGACATTATTAATTTATCTGAACAGGAATCACCAAAGTTCAAACTGAGGTTCTATACATAATAAGTCTCATGGCTGTTAAATAATTCCCAGTAGACAGTCACAAACCTTATTAATGAGGCCCCATTAATAGTTTAGAAAACCCTTAGTTGAACTCTACTTGCAGTTCCAGTCATTAATTGCAGTAATTAACATTAAGGGCTGTAAAAGCTTAATAAACGGCTTTTCCATTAATACATATGACGCTTATAGTGCAGTCAGGTACTTACAGAGCCTCAACTGTGGATTGCATTTGAAGCAACAACAGCTTTTAAATAGCACACAAAACTTCCTTCTTAGTCTTTGATATTTGTAGAAAAAGGAATTATGACCATATGACTAAGGAGTCTTCCTATCACACTGTCAGCATGGCACAATTTATCTTTTCATCTGTTCCGATCTGTGGTTCCATTGGTTTGTTTGGCTAACACAATGTGTAAGATTCTGGGGCAACTTGGATGTCCTTCATTTCAGCAAATAATCATAATAATGATGATGATTGTAATGTGAACTGAATTCATCATAGTTTGAGCAGAATGCAAAGCCAGGGCAGAAAACATCTCAACTTAGGGAAAAAAAACCCCAAACTAAAAAACCAAAACCAACCAAGCAAACAAACAACCAAACAACAACAACAACAAACCCAACAACAAAACAAAACAAAACAAACAACACAAACTTGCTGTATTGGTTAGGCAAAACTCTTCAAATATATACAGAAAGAATTTAATGATGGATAGTATATTATCAACTCTCATTACCTTTAGAAAAGTATAACAAAACACTAAAAAAGCCACAAACCACAATGAATGGACATAATCAGCTTAGTCGATTTACTTTCAAGAGCATACAAAACTTAGAGATAGTCCACCATGGAAAATAAAAACAACAGACAGTACTGCCACGAGAAAGAACAGGTAGTGTGTCATTTTTGCTCATTCTTGCTTAAGAGAAATGCATAGATGCACATGAGAACCCACAGGATAAGTAAGCCAAATTTAGAAGTACCAATATTTCTTCCTAGTGAGAAAAATTGGTTTATTTAAAGGGAAGCAAAACCAAAGCCCTTATGCAGCAAGTCTCTTACTAGTTTCTAGTTTCCTCTGTAACATGTAAATCCCCCCATTCTCTTTAGAGAAACAATTATGTTATTTATAATGTCCCTCTCAAATTCCAAGAGGATAATTGTATTTCTCTACTTAAATAATGACACAGCAGTCATTTTTATTCACCTCTCATTTCAAACTATCATGTGTTTTTAGTATTAATTCCTTGCTACATCTCGCTGCAGAAACAACTGCATTTCACAAATGAATTTAAAAGACTCCTGGATATTCTTTGCACATATATATATAGAAGTGCTTTGATCTTTAAATTATATGACTGTAAGATGATTTTAATTAACTCATAATTGTGAAAAAATATTTATCCCTTTGGAAGATGGGATGGCTTAGGAAATGGAATCTTTTCCCTTTTTAAAAATCTTAGTAAAGTATCATATGCAATAGGAATTTATAGGCAGATCCCAGCTACTGAAAGAAAAAATGTAGTATACAGTCTTGCTTTTATTCAGTGTCTGTTAAAAAAAAATGGGAACAAAAGTATTTTTATCTAGGTTTACTTCTCAAACTCATGTTCAATACAAAGATATAGCACATTTTTACTCCATTAAATGACACTTTTTTTCCTTCGGGCCTAGGGGGTTAAATATTTTCAAATTCATCACCACAAAATAAAGCAAGTATAACCTTCATTAAAATTGATTCACACAGTGTCAGAATATAATGTCATAAAATCATCTTTTCACTACTCTCTAGAGAACATTGTGTTCTAGGCCTTCCAGGCAGCATTGTCATCTTTACCTTGATATCCGACAGCTACCTAGAAATCATGTCGCTTAAGTGGAGCACTTTTGTGCCATTCAGAAATCTTATTGATTGTAAATTAGAGATGAAATGAACACAGAAACCAGCAGTCCAGACTGATACAGCCATTATTTTATACTTCAGCTAAGTATTAATCATCTATATTATTCCCACACAGGGATTGCTATCTATACAGGGAACTTAGTTCCTTCTTGGTTTTCTGTGTTTGTAATAGCTGAAGCCAATAGCAACAGAACTACTCTATTTCCCTGAAATGTACAGAGCAAGATGTGAAGGCCTTTGGGTTGGGAAAATCTTGGCCACGCTCTGGTGACAGGGTAACATCTAATTTCAGTGCATTCTTTCAAAGGCCAAGATTCAAATGAAAACACATGAAAGGAAAGTTTCTTTCATTACTGCCTCAGGTGATACCATGATACAGTATCAACTGAATTTTTTTCTGATAATCCATGAGAGTTTTGCCTTGGGCCAGCCTACAGACATGATGAATCTTTTGTGTTCTGCACAGTATGGGTATAGCCAGGCATTGGCAGTTCCCCCGTGTACCTTTCACCCACCGTGGATTAAAGCACTGATGTCATTTCTGTGTCTTGGCCTGGGAAAAAAAAGCAAGACCTTGCAATCTTTCTGCTCTGACTATGTCAGTTTTTTCAATGATTTTGGGATCACGTGCTTTGAAGAACTGTGGGAGCCCTAAGCTTAGAGAGGATCTGACTTTCAGTATATCCAGAAGATCTATGGAATCAGTCTGGGTTGCAACATGAATTAAAGTAATTCTTATACCTACACAGATATAGCTCAAACACAGCCTCAGGTACATGACCTATAATGGTGGGCACTGATTTAAAATTTGTAGGTCACATCAAACAGTGTGTGTGTAAAGGCCCATATCAATACAGTGCTAACCTGGACATATAACTGCTAAAAATACAGCAGTGCCTATACAGCATGTAATGTGGTACAACAGAACCAAATCTGCAGAGCAAAAGTTTTGATGATGCAGAGCAGCACTCACAAACACTTTAAGTATAGTTTATTTTGGAGTAGTTCTATTCTAGCCTTGTAGACCGGGCATCAATTAGTACTGAGCGCACATGCAGGGCTCTTCCCAAGCCCATCTTTGGGTTTTGTTTCACCCGTGTTGCACCCAAACCAAACCAAAAAGTGGTTGGGTTTTGGTTTCACCCAACCAAAAAGTGGTTGCTCCAAAACCACTCTACAATGTGACTACAAGTGCAAAAAAATGAGGGGCCGTACAAAGATTTGCTTACAAATTTGTTTCTTACACCCTAGAATGAAAAATAAATGCTAATTCAGAAGAAGACTACTTCTGTCCATGCATTTAGGCCAAACTTTAAAATTTAGGACACAGCAAAAGGATCTTTTCAATGATGTCATTGAAAAGTCACACTTTCAAAGGCATCTTTGTATTTTTTCTCATCCGTGAGCCCAAAAAGCAAAATCCTGTTCCCACCAAAATCAGCAGAACATTTTGCACTTATATTCATCAGCTGGGATTTTGCCTGGGATTAGTGCGCACTGGGTAACATCTCCTTCAGTGTGCAAAGAACTAGAAAGGACAGTATCATGAAACTGCGCTTGTTCTATGTGATGGGTGGCTGGCTGAGGACATCCCAGATGCCCCAGCAAGAAGATGCTGTAGGTCTAACAAAGGCTGTGCTCTTGGGATTTGCCTTAGACGTCAGCTGTAATTCACATCCCAGTTGTCACAACCAGAGACAGCGAACAGCACTGTCCTGAGAGTCCCAGAGCCTCAATTCAGTCCTACTTGTGATGGGTATTGAAGCAAGTCACCTCAATCTCTGCTACATTCACTGCCCACCTCCTATCTCTGTTATTTCAGCTGTAAGATCAGTTGTGTAAGGTCACTTTCCATGCTTCTGTGCAAGAGCTTTGCACTGCAGGGAGCTCTGAGCATGACTGGTGCTGGCCTGGAACAAACACTAGCATCAAAATAGATTGTTCTTTGAGGGAATTGCTGTTCCTGCCTCTTCTCTGAGCTTTCTCTGAGGTTTCCCATCTCACGAGAAATAAAGGATTAATGTCATGGAGGAAAATAACCTGTCACCCAGGAGAATCATGTTTTGTAAGACTTATCTATTCTTTATCAGTGCTGGCACTTAACTTATGTTAACTGAGCACTGATCAATGGTAGTGGAACTTCATGGGGACTGTGAGTTACATAGCACTATTTTACTTCAAAAGTTTTCTGGAATTGTATTTACTTGATATCCTACTTTTCTTTTTCTTTAACAGCTTTTATTCACATGTGAGTTTCTGGCAGTTTCAATATGTTAAAACCCATTTAGACAACATTAAAACAGAAAACTTTCCACTGTATAAATTTAATTCCAATTACTCTTATTCCCTTGTTATCTGCTGGTTATAATGTGAAGTACTTTCAAAATTGGTATATTAAAGAAGATATAATTTGCTCAACAGCTGTAGAAACTGCGATAATTAAAGGCAAAATTAATTGGTTTTATTTTGATGTTTCTTTTATTATATTGCAAGTATGAGAATTTTTTTTTCAAGGTAAGAAGTCATCAATTCTCATCTCTCCATCTATATATATATGACACAGTATCACATTTCTCTGAGCACTGTTCCAAAATGAAAATATGGAAATAATATTTATCTCTTCTTTTCTCCCCTCAGCCTGTAGAAGAAATAGATTGCCTGATTTTAAAGTCAACAAGGACCACTAGGTTATTTAGCAGGAGATTCTTGATCAAGCATTACATCTAGGCATGCCTTTATTGAACACAAGGATGTGATTTCAACTCAGGCAATTCCAGACAGGCAGTCAGTTTTGATATGAAAGCTTCAAGAAATGAAAAACTCAGCACTTCCTTCAGCAGTCTCTTCCAGTGCATGCTGAGCACCTGTGTGCCTTTCTTTGGCTGGATCTGCAAATTTAACTTCTAGCTGTTAGTTCTTACAGTGCCTTTCTCCAGCAGATTAAAAACCTTGATAGCAGTGAGTATTTTGTCTTCAGAATGGCATGCATGCCATCAAATCAAAGTGTAGGTTGGTCTCCTCTGGACAAATTAGTAAGATTCAAATGTCTATGTTTTCCATTGTAAGAGAACTTTTGGAGCAGAGGTGAGATGCATCAAATTTCTTAATTCCTTTTGTTAAATTACAAGATCCAAACCCAAACTCAGCTGCTTGGTTTGGCACAATTAGTACAAGGTGAAGTGCCAAAAACAATTTCCAGCTCATAATACCTGTTCCTTTTTTAAACTTTCAAGGGCACTAGGGCTTTGCCCCGGCTTTAGGCAGCAGGTCATGGGGAACTGCTTCGCATGCACAATTCCTAAAGCATTTGCAGTCTATTTGCATAGTTATTTCCTCAGCTTTAGCTGTGAAGGACAGATTTCTACTATTCCAGATACTAATTTCTAGCAAATGTTCTACCAAGTCCAGTTCCCATGAAAGATGTCTTATATATAGATTTTTACTATGCAGGGCACTCTAGAGGAAAGCTACAAAGAAAAATAAGTTCAGGCAAATGAAGCTCTTGAGATACTTACAGAGATGAGCATAGAGTCAGCCTTTGTGACTAGATTAATGACTGGAACAGATCACCTCATTTTTCAAAAACAAGTGGTGCAAATCCCTCCAAAATAACAATTAAAGGAACATTGACTGGTCTTGCAGATATTGGCCTGAGCCTTTCTCCTCCTTAAACTTTCAATTAACATATTGAGTATACAAATATTTATCTTTATAAGTACTTTTCAGTAAAAGCTAGTTATAGTATACTTCTGCAACTAATAGCTGTTTTAAGTAGATATCTTACAATATTATACTAAATAAAGAGAATCAGTCATTCTTAGCAGAGTGCAGGTTAGGGAATGGCTTTAAAGTTTAATTCCAGTTAACCAAGATGTACTGTAAACATACCCTTAAACATTCATTTGACATCCAAGCCTCTGCAGAACTTTTTTCTCTTTTCCTACTTTGCATCAATTTTACTTTCCTTCTGGTCATCCATTACAAAGAGGAATTGGGTTGCTGTGCTCAGACACCCCTACTTCAGCACTACCCTGAGCTATCTTGCTTTAATGCACAGGTTCAATTCTGAGTGTTTATTGACTTGCTCCAGGTTTCTCAGAACACTTCCTTAGGGCCAGTTGCAGGCTGACTGCACTGTTACCTGAAGGTCTGGATCTGGAGAAAGCCTGTCCCTGGGGGTAAGCAGCTCAGCAACATCACAGTTGCATTAGATTCCACTGTGAATTCCACAAATAATTAATAACAGGCTAAATTTTCTTTCCCTAGTTGGACCATGAATATGAACAGAACAGTATACAGAAAAAAAGCCACATACAAGGGTGAATTATTACTGGTGTCTTAGTTATCACAGTAGAGGAAAAAAAGTATGAAAGCTGCATATATCTTCCCCCGAGTTGCAAACTTTTGTATTGGAAGCTTTTTGCTCCTAAAAAACCTTAGCACACGATATTATTTTCCACCTAGTAGAAATACCAGTACTGAATGAAACCTAATGCAAATGAGGCTGGTATCTCCTTAGCACCCGATAATTCATCCTTAAACGTTTAGAGAAATAGTGATTGCAATGCTTAGGCATGCCTAAATTACGGGAAAGGAGACAGAAGTTCCATTTTTGTGTAACTGCTGATAAGATCCAAAAGAATTAATCTGTAGAGAGACACAAGAATATCTCACCTTTCAAAGGCAATTACCTCTACTAAGAAAAGTTGTTATAACGAAAGTTCTCTACTTTCAAAGTGTGAAATCTGCCTTCTACTGCACATATCTACAAAAGAAAAATAAAAATCAGTAAATTGCCAGATTTGTGTTGCTGATTTAACAAAATCTACACTTGATTTTAAACAGTTCAGAATAATTTCTGTAATTAATCATGCAAGTCTTACTTCAGTTGCTAAATCAATGTACAATTCTTTGCACAGCTTGACCAAAACAAGGCACATAGTATTTTTTAGGTCTCACATGCAGTTCATTGAAATTGAAGGGCCCCCCCAGGTATTTCACTGAGATTTTAGATATAAACTTATAGGTGTACTTTGAAATGAAGCTATGATCCCAAAGCAAAAAGAGAAGTCATAAAGAAACAAAGACATTTTCTTGATGACTGTTCAGCCTTTCCTGGAGACTTGGAAACAAGTCCTGAAGATTTTCTTTTAGCAGTTTGATTCTTTGCTGCAAGGTAATGGTATTAAGGTATTAAGGGCAAAGGAACAAATGGGGAAAAAAAAACCCACAATAAAAATGATCCATTTTCAGGAGAACACCATAAATTTTTTCCATTTTGTTCCTGATATTTTTTTTATGGGAGCAAAGTGTTTTACTGTTACAGTATCTGAAGGAGGAGATGCAGTAGGGTAGGCTGCTCAGAGAACTGATCGGGTCTCATCTACCAAGGTGTGCAGTGGCCATTGGCTTGTGAGAAACAAACTGGAAAGCAGCTGTAAAGCTGTTATGCTCCCAATGATAATATTGTACACTGATTTTACATTCCCTCTACACTTTAACTATGCAAAGAGCAGACAACAGCATCAATCAAGTCCTAGACTTTCTTTCACCACATTGCACATTTTTACTATACTAGGAGAAACTAAACAAGTTATTTCATTTAAAAAAAAAAAAAGGTAAATTAAAAAAAAGCAGTTGTGGAATTGTGGGGGGTCTTTTTCATGAACTGCTGTAAAAATATTCAAAAGTGGTTTGCCTGCTATCCTCTGAAAAAAAAAAAAAATCATTGAAACACTGATTTGAAGAATGTAAAACCCTGTAGGTAGTCCAGAAGAAGCAGTATGAGTATCATTTTCTTCAATGATTAAATGGACATTTGAAAGAGAAATATTTAATTATTCCTCACTTTTCATTTAAAGCAGAGAATGGACTCCTTTGCTTTCAAATCACATAACAAAGTTAAGGTTTTTTAATTTTTTTTTAAAAGTATTACTGCATATGATAAAGCGTCATTGGCTTTTATATCAACAGATTTGTTTATCAGTAATGAACTATATGTTAAGGTGCCTGAAGTCAGTTGAAAAGCACTAGTGGCCAAAAAGAATATTTATATGCTCTCAGTTCAACATATCCATGAAACAAAATTCACGTCATAGATTTTAAACATAGAGTGAAAAAGTAGATGGATTTTTTACTCATTAACAAAAAAGAAACCATTTGACATATAAGAGTGCCATTTTCATGTCTCTTGCTTAAGATGTGTAATCCATAAAATAATCCTGAATTGTACAGTTTCTGGTAGAAATGAAAGTCTAGTGGCTAATTTGAGTAATTTTATATCTTAATTAGTTAACTAGTGTGAGGAACATTCTTTGAGGCAGAAAAATGATCTGAGACAGTTCCCAGAAGGTATGATTATATAGAAGCACCTGCTTGCTGTTATGATGATTCAGTCAAGAACAGTTGTGAATTCTTTTGAGTTCTGCAAAGCTGTTAACCTCAGCAGAGTGCAAACTCTTAAGTGTCATAGTTCTGAAAACCCTCCAGCAAGCCTTGAATATAACATGATGAGCAAGTCTTTGTATATTGGACCACATAGTCCAGAAGGACAAAACTTCAGACTGATGGACTAGAGGGACAGAAGTAAGCAGTGAACCCCTACATGGTGAAACAGGTGAAACTGTATGGAAACTGAAATAAGTCAAAATTCAATGACAATCTGACCTGTGAAAGACCTTTTCTAGTTCTCTGGGCTATCTGAACAGATGAGACAGTGTAGTGTCATGTTCTGGCAAAGGTTCTTATTCACCTCAGGATGCAGAATCAGACGTTAAGTTTTCTGCAGCAAAGTAGGAAAGGACTGTGTAACATCAAGTTCAGCTTTAATTCAGACTTAGTCATAGGGTCACAAAAAGCAGCAAAAGACAGTGAGACTATCATTACACCAAGAGTAATGTCAGGGAAATGCTCTCACCTTCCATATTGGTGTGAGGCAATAACAATTAGACAAATATGGACTCTAAAACAGGTGATCCAGGAGAAAGTAAACGCGATTACTGTCTATATGCACGATGCACTATTAGGAAGGCTTAAACTGTCAAAATGTAATAGCACAAGCTGTTTTTGTTTGTGTCTCTCGTAGAAATCAAAAAACAGAAAAAGAGAAAAGACAATGTGGTGTGTGGGAGGATGATAATGAACTTAGTGAAGACAGAGATCATGAACCTATCACAAGCTTAGAGTTTCTTAACAGAAGACGCTTATGGAAATGAATGTGGCTTAACAACGGTCCACACTGAAATGTCATGTGGCAAATATTATACAGAATAGATAAAATAATTCATACGTATATATATATAATGGACATAAAAGCATAATTATGCACATTGTTTAATGACACATTTACTTCAAAACCAGTGAGCAGGCAGAAAATGAGATATCATCATGAGTATCACTAGTCCCTGTGAATGAGAAGAGTTCCCCCCGATCAGAACTCCTGAGAACACAACAGCAGTGCTATAACCCCCTCCTAACTGAAGAGAAACATAATAGTTAAGGCCATGAACTTCTGTTCTGTGATCAGTGATCTCCAGATTCATTATGAAGCTTTAGGGAGTGTCAAATGTCAAGCACGTGAACAGGAAGGATTTATACATATATATTCAGCTATATTTTCCTCCTTTGCAACAAGTTATGTATATTAAGGGTACATACATCTCAGCTCTAAATATTCACCTATGTTACAAAAATTTTCTCATGTTAGGCCTGTAGTATCAATTGCAATGAATGTAATTAAAATTGAAAAATAATTTTCCCATAGGCCTCATGAAAAATAGTCCTCTACAGAACAGCATGATCTAAGTGGGGACAGACTTAAATAGGGACAGCATTCCTATCCAACTTAGGATACACTTGCTATAATTAGCAATAGCTAATTATAATAATAATTATAATAGCTATTATAGCAAGTACACTTGCTATAATGTTAGTGTACTGATAAAACCCAACAGGGTCAGTGAAAGCACACAGTTTCCCAGCCCCAGTGAATGAATAAAGAGTGATTAGCAGAAAGACACAACTGGTGCCTTCCCATATCATTCCTTTGCCTCTTCGGCTTCACTGAAGTGTCTCAATCTGGAGCCTGCAAAGCCACAGCCTTTTTTCCCTCCTTCTCTGATCTTACTGTTCTCTTCAAACTTGGTAGAACAAAGACTGGTGCTAGCATCACCCATATCAATGACACTTTTCAAAGAGATTGAGTAGAGCATGTAAAATTCCTCCCATCAGTCTGTACTGTATGACTTACATAACCTTGATTGACACATGTTAAGTGGTTTGGTGAGCTGTGATCAGCTAGGGATTAGGCTGATCTTGAGTTTCATGAACAGAGGAAGGAGTTGGATAAGGAAAGTAATTTTTTTCTGTTTATTTGTGCTTTTATTATTTGTGCTTTTTATGAGTGGAAATATCTGTCTTGTTTGCAGAGACTGTTAGTAGACAGATGCATAATCACCATTTCTCCCCAGCTGCATAAGAGGCATGGAAGAGAAGCTTCAGTTGCCAATGCTTTGCTGCTCTTCCAGTCTGAGGCTTTGCTTGACTGCTATATTAGCCCAGACATTCAACAAATTAGATACTTCCAGCCAGCAACAGCTCATGCACCAAACCCATGCACATAGAGCAATGTCTGTTCTGACTGTAACATGAATAAATATATGAAATCTAGTTTTAATCTTGGTACTTTGTGTTCTGGTGCAGCAAAGATGTGTTTACACAAAGATGCATTCAGGTCCCCAAGAGCTGAGGTTTTCTGGAAGGCTTGCTCAGTGATTCTGAATCTCTTGCCAACATTTGCTCATTTATTGGCCTGTGTAGTTAGATTAAACCTATCTTGGTGGTGTGCTGGTAAGTTTACTCCTGCAAGGTAGAAACACTTTCAACCCAAGCAATTAGCTCATCTGAGGTTTACATCATAAGATCATAGAAGATTAAGGGATGCAAGACACTATAAAGATCATCTAGTCCCAATCACCCCTGCCATGGGCAGGGACACCTCCCACTAGACCAGGTTGCTCAAAGCCCCATCCAACACTACCAGGGCTGGGGCATCCACAACCTTCCTGAGCAACCTGTTCAAGTATCTCAACACCCTCACAGTAAAGAATTTCTTCCAGATATTTAACCTGTTTCCCCTCTTTCAGGTTGTACGCATCACTCCTTGTCCTATCACTACTGTTCCGGGTGAGGACTCCCTCTCTGCTTTCCCTCTAGGCTGCCTTTATATCCTGGAAGATGTATATAGTCCTATGAGGACTCCGCACGACCTTCTCTTCTTCAAGTTGAATAGCTCCAACTGTCTCAGCCTGTCTTTGTAGGGGAGGTGTTCCAGTTCTCTTACCAACTTTGTTGCCCTCCTCTGACTTTGCTCAGACAGTTCCAGGTCCTTCTTGTGCTGGGGGCACTAGAACTGTATGCATTACTCCAGACGGTAGTATTATAACTGACTGCATCTCACAATGAAAAAATTAAGCCATCAGAATCACAGAATCACATGATTGAGGTTGGAAGACACCCCTGGAGATCATCCAGTCCAACTCCCCTGCTAAAGCAGGTTGCACAGAATCACATTCAGGTGGGGTTTGAATATTTCCAGAGAAGGAGATATTCAAGGGGTTGCTCACAACCTCCCTGAGCAGTCTGTGGCAGTGCCCTGTCATCCCCACAGTAAAGAAGCCTTTCCTCTTGTTCAGACGGAGCCTCCTGTGCATTAGCTTGTGCCCATTGCCTCTCATTCTATTGCTTGGCACCACTGAAAAGAGCCTGGATCTATTCTTTTTATACCCTTCTTTCAGACACTTACAGACATCGATGAGGTCCCCCCTCAGTCATCTCTTCTCCAGGTTAAACAGGCCCAGTTCCCTCAGCCTTTTCTCATTAGTGAGCTGATTTCATCCCATATTCAGCTTCATAGCCCCCTGCTGGACCCACTACAGTAGTTCCTCCTCCTTCTAGAACTGGGAAGGCCAGAACTAGACACAATACTCCAATTTCAGCCTCACCAGGATAGAATGGAGTGGGTGATAACCTCCCTTTACCTGCTGGCCCCGCTCTTCCTGATGCAATTCCTAACTCAGAACAACCTAAACCTTTATGCACTCATACTTTCCTAGTGTCACAATTTCTAATAGGGACTCAAAAGAGTGGTGATATTTTTCTTTAAAAAACAGTGAGAGTATCACAGAATGGCTCAACATAAAAAGTGCTAAGAATGATCGAACATGGCTCTCTCACATGAAAGATACACTCCCACCTTGGGTATAGCTGGGTTGATGCACTTGCTGAAGTTTGCAAAAGCTTTGCTAATATCAGCTCTTGAGTTTCTTCCTAAAATCAGGCTTTTGTTCCAACATGTGCACACAGAGCCAGTGACAAATCATTGCAATAAAATATTTTTTAGCACCTGCTAGTTCACTAAGATGTTTTTAAAAGGTTGTGATGTACAACAAAAAATTTCCCATGGTATCTGCTTCAAACAAAGTTCCAGACTCAAGTCCTTTTCTGTGCCCTAATAAGATAGCTGTTTTGCAGAGGATATTTCTTCAATATCATTTGCCAAATGCGACATGCAAAATGTCTGTAATAATAATAATTTTCATGGGCTAAGAATGCCGTTGAATAGGAAACACATGTAGGTGTAAAAGGTTGGAGGGGTTCACATTTGATTTTAGCCCTTTTTTTATATATTTGTGAGTACACAAGCTTTAAATAATCCCGGATTTCATGTTCAAGATTTTTTCAGAGACAAGCACATTTGCAGTTTTTCTGTCAACTTCTATACATACAGGCTTTAACCTTCAGTTCATTTGTTGAAGGGGTGGGTCATGACTCATTGACATAATCTCTTCCAAGTCTGTCAGCCTGGGTGCCTTCCCTAATGGTATTGCTTGTTTTGTGCATTGATACAGTGACAGTTGAGAAAAATGCTTATTCTTTGAAAGGTCAGTGTACAGCTTAATCTACATCAGAGCAATCGGTTTCTGTAGGGTCTATTGCTGAAACACAGTTTTTAACCTTTTTACATCTCAGCTTTTCAGTCCTCTTTTCACTTACTGCGCTCTGGACTGACACACCAGCTATTTGACATTAAAGTTTGAATCTTCTCTCCAAAATGCTAAATTTGGTAAGGTCAGGAGTATATCCACTTTCCCTTATTCTCTAGAGTATTTTAATGAAAGACCAGCATTACACAGTTCAGTGCTAAAAGGATTATAGAAATTGCAGAGCACAGCACTACCAATTCTGTTTTATGCAGAGAATCAAAGCCAAAAGTGTTTGTTTTTTTTTTTTAATTTTCACTACAGATAATGTTTGCAACCCATCATGACTGAACAGAACCCCAAGAGGTCTATCTATCCACCCACCCGCAGAATTGTTTTCCTGCCACTTGCCATCAAGCTGTGGTCAATAAGTGACTCAGGGCAGAACAGAACTTGCTTAGTGCAGAGTACACAATCAGCACTGAAAGCAACCACATTAACATCCCTCTGCCTTAAGGCCTTCAAAACAGTGTTGTGCTTTCGCACACCAGAGTGCGAAACTGAGTGTTTCCAACACACACTGTTGGAAAAACAGTATTTTGCTATTACAAATTTACTCAAGACAACTACATATAGGTGGGCCAGATGTGCAAACCTCTAATGAGACAATCAGTACAAACGCCGTGAACCACACAGAACCCCACCACATGACTCTACTTGAAATTTATTATGTGAATTAAATAATATAGTTCAAAACCTTTTTACATCACTTTGCTATGCTCCCTTGGCACAAGAGAATGAATTAGACAGCTGTCACCTTGTCTGTAAATAATGTTCAAAGCTAATTTCTTTGAAGATGTTCCTTTATGTGCATTTCAGTAAGATGAATGTAGATAATTAAATATTAAGATATTTAAATCAAGTTGAATACAGTCAGTAACTGAAGTAAATTACTACCTTGAACTGAATCTTTATCATATGAATCTGCTTGTTTTGTTTTGTCTTGCTCCATTCAGAAAGCAATACCAATGAATTTCATTTACTACTGGATAAGGTGTTCAGGTGACAACCTCTTCTTTGTCAAATAGGGACAATATTTTGCATAATTTGTGTCTTGCTGGAAATAAGGTGAGGAATGTGAGTATCATATTCTAAGGTGAGATTGTATTCTGTGCTCTGTACCTAGAGTAAGTTACTGAGCAAAACTGTGCAGTGAAAGCCCCTCTGAAGTCAGAGGAAACAACCAGAAGCAGCACTCTGTGTACAAAGAGCAACGTCAGGGAGGAAGATGACCACAAGGCCAGAAAGAAGCATCAGAGAAAGTTCAGTGAGATTTTTAATGCCCATGGAGAGGCAATTGGGGCATTGGTGTTGAATATTCTAATTCCACATCATCAATGCCAAAGGGAGCTTTGTCATTGGGCCTTGCCTGATGCATGAAGACTTGACACACCATGGCTTTACCATGGCAGGAGGAGATGCTGATCTAGCTGCACCAGAACTGATCCTGGACTCACAGCTCTGGCATGCCATTAGGCTATGTTTTGTGGATTTATTGCTCACGTTTGTCAAATGTGTTTGTCACATGACAAGCAATATGAAACATTAACCGATTGGGAACAGTTCAGTATGAAGTCAGCAAAGCAGATATGGTTACTTTGTACTCCATGAATTTTATTCTATGCACTTAGACATTCACAAAGGTATTTCAGAGGCACAAATCACTTGTAGCCATCAGTGAGACCTGAGTCTACAAGAAACCAGACATGTCTCACTAACTAAAATAAAATTTAATTCATACTTACTGATGTTAGCACTAAAATGGAGAGAGAAATATGGGTTTGTGCTCTCAATTGGAGCAGAGTTATATAGAGGTGAGAATGGCAGAGCTGTCCAAAAGTGACACTGTTTCTTCCTTACTTCCAAGTTGGTTTGTGTACCATACATTGTTATCGAGTCATCCCACATGCAGTCTGGTTTAGTTTGAATTTTTTAAGAGTCTCACACTCCATGGGATAGGAGAACACTGCCAAAAAGACACATTTAACAGTCACAGGATAGTGTCTCTTCTCCATTTGCAACCCCTTTCTGCTACCTGCAGCCCATATTCTAATGGAGAAAAGTTAAAGTGGGTAATGTAAGGGTATGGAGAAAAACAAAGCATTTTATGAACACAAGAAATTTTCTGTGCTCCTTAGCAGCTCATTTCCATATGAAACTTAATAACACAGTATTTCTTCAAGCATATATTTTTCTTGTAACGAAGATGTAGCCTCATTTTAGAAAGGCACTGCTGCACTGCACCACATTTGTAACCTTTACATTTGAGTAATTAAGTTATTTATTGGAGAACTACTCTATAAATTCACCCCAATCAGGCAGTAGAAATAAACATATACACACGTAGTGCATGGCTGATTTATAAGGACTGGTCTCCTTTAAGCTATGTAGCAAAATAATGATTCCTTCAAGTTAGATGCCTAGTTTTAGTGACATATGCACTAAACAGGTGTATAAAATCTCCCTGTAAACAGATACATTGCAAGCTGCCATTGCTCTTTACAGTATAGAAATTGCAACAAACATACTGAAAGAGGGACCTGTTTTCTCTTTTAGCAGACTGTTCTTTCCAAAACTGTGAGGGGAATAGTAAGCATGTTCGTAATTAAAGATAACACACAAATAACACAATTCTTCTGTGTTATCATTTAACCTACAAAACCCAAGGGTAAAACAGCTTTAATACGAAAAAACCCCACATATAGTGCTGCTGATGGGATTCTCTGCTTGAAGTACAGCTTAGAGAGAGCAAAAATTTTGAGCATAGATCCTAACAAAAAATAAATAGGATTCCATTTTCTGCTGCTGTCTGCTCAGTGCTCTTGTATAATAGCTATCAGCAAAAACGGTGCAGAAATAAACTGGACAGCCATTATCATCTAGGAAGATGGGATGGCCTGTAATCTCTGCTCACTGTCCAGAGTGGTCAGCAAACCGCCCTAGAGCACGACCTCCCACAAAGGTCAAGTCAAGGGAGTGATAAGGTCTCCTGCTGACTCTGTGAGCACATGGATGAGAAGGGCCCAATAGGAAGATGTGTGTTTTTTGTAAAACATCAGGCTTGCACACAAAACATGAAAATTAGCCCTGAGAAGAAGCAGGGATATGTTAATATATCTCATATAGAAGGAAAAAGGGATACTAGTTATAATGAAATTTTAACTGGAGATAATGTTTTTAGGAAAGATCTGCTCTTTCACATAAACTGTTGGAATTTCTTGAGTATTTTTCTGCAAAACTCCCTGCCATGGCCATGCCTTGCTCATCAGGGCAGGCAGAAGTGCGAATGGCTTGAGGAGGTTCTTGTGTCTGTCCCACTACATTGCCCATGGGATCAGACTCTGGCCCAGATATTGTCCAGTCTTCAGGCTGGTTATGTATACAGGCCTGTGAGACCCCATTCTCTTTAGCAGAGCCAAGGCTGCATGACATGTCTCAGGAATGACTGCTTGGTATCCAAATCAGAAAACAGACTGGTTCTTTTTATTAAAAAGAACCACCTCACCATTGTCACTTCTCACTTTTCCCCTGTTAAATAATCACAACTGTCCTTTCTGGTTTTAAAATCTACTAATTTATGACCCAGGATTTAAAATTTGTGAAGATTTTGAAATATTTAGATCAAGGATTTTTTTTGTGATCAGTCTTTGTATTTGAATATGATGTGCGCATGCAGTTTTCCAGTTCTGTCAGAAAGGAACACCCATACCTATTGTTTAACTGGAAAAGACAAGCAGCAGTTCATTACACTTCAATTTATTAACAGGCCCTAGTAACTCCCAGTGGGAACCCATCATGGGTTTTCATAGAAGCACAATAACACTCTGGTATGTAACATCTTTTAGACATTATAAAGGAAAAGAGCATGGCAATTTTATGTGGACTTTATGGAAAATAATGACATACAGAAATGTATAAGTAGAGCACTTTCAATGAAAATCTGCAATCAGATTATTTTTCTACGAGGCTCTAGCTCCTGCTTCATGATGCATAGCGTATATCACAACCTACTATTTCCCAGTAGAGCCCATAACAGTGAGAACTATTGATTAAATGTTAACCCCTTGACTTAGAAAGTTGAAATTTCACAAAGTGCATCCCATTACCAGCAATGGAAATGTGTTGAGAAAGATCAACAATTACAAACAGTTGCTGTAATATGCATTTTTATTTGTTGATTTGAATTTATGTTTAAATAGTTCAAACTTACTTTTTGCTGCATATAGTTGTAAAATAAGTACGTTTTAAAATAGATTATAATTTACTACAGTAAAATATAGTGTAACTTATGCATGCACACACATGTATTTATACAGTAGTGAAAAAATATTGTTTATAAATTAGCAAATAGAAAAATAAGTATCAATCTGCATAGGATTTCAATATACTGTTACACTAAAATATGTATGCATGTTTTCAACTACTCACCACATTAACATGAACAGTTTCTTATACTTGGTTATTTCTATAGATAATTATGGGAATTGTGCAAACTCTGTAAGTATATAAATGTGCATACCATGTATTTTTTTTTTTTTTTACCTTAAAGCAAGTTAGTTTACTTTGAATTTCTTCATTGGTTTTCTTTCTGAGATTCAGCTTCTCCCTGGGAATTTTTTTCCTAAAACGTTGACACCTTATCTGTAAAACAAGCTCATGTTTTCATTTTTCTAATGAAATATTTATGAGATGTAGGATTTTCTTTATCTGAAGAAAATATATCATTTAAGTCAGAAAAATGTTCAGCTTCTACAAGCATAATTGGTAAATTTAGAATAGGCAATTCTCAAAATATTCATTCAGATGAAAATCTCTGGGGTTCACACAGCAGAGCAAAACCTTAAGGCAAAAAATACAGGGATTCTCCAATGCTTTGTCTGGGTGGATCCTTTTGATTTCATGATGCAACGATGATTTTATTCACAGGGCCTTATTCTAATAATGCTATCAGCAGAGATGACTTCAAGCAAAAAATCCTAAGTTGTAGAAATTATAGAACTGAGTCAGAACACTGTGGTTTTGTCCACTTACTTTGTTTAGTTTTTTTCTTTTTTGCATAAGAAACCTCATATCACAGACTATAAGCATTACAATTAGTTTCATTAATGTTCTAGACATCAGAGGTCAGAGATATGTAAATGCCTACTTTCACTAGATGTTACCTCTTAAATATGTCAGGGGATA
Source organism: Dendrocincla tyrannina (assembly GCA_035047865.1). Taxonomy (NCBI): domain Eukaryota; kingdom Metazoa; phylum Chordata; class Aves; order Passeriformes; family Dendrocolaptidae; genus Dendrocincla; species Dendrocincla tyrannina. Next base: position 59,382,436 of record JAWWMP010000132.1, on the reverse strand, counting down.
GATGTATTTACATTTCCCAGTGTCACTGAATCAAGACACAGCATAATGGGTCAGTGTGTAACACACTGTTGTATCTGCCTCAGAAATATTTGTAGGACATCCTAAAAACATCTTCAGTAACACAGTGTTTCAGTCAGGTGCTCTATACATCAAATCCATGTTTATGCAGTGACCTGTAGGGTTACTCCTTTGGAAAGTCCTTACCAAGGTGTAGTCAATGGCAACAGTATGACGGCTTTCATTTGTCAGGAGCAGTGTAAAACCCACTGTACTGAATAAGGAGGGAACATATGAGAAGTTCTGCAGAGTTTCACCTTTCATTACAGGGGAGTTCCACTGTAGTGGAGTTTATGGACTTGTGATTTTATGGAGTGTGCCTTTGATTTCTTATTTTTTGTCTCTATCTCTTCAATCAATTTCTTTAATTTACTCTCTGGTCAGGTTACGAGTTATTGTCTATAAGTTTTCAGTCCTTGCAAACATTACAGGACAATGTTCATCATAGAGAAGAGCTGTGCCTATAAAGATTTTCTGGGATCTTGTGTGTGTCCATCTGTGTGTCTGTGTGTCTGTGTATGTGAGTGTGTGTCCCAGCATTTCTTGGGACTTACTTTTGGCACAATGCTAAAAGAAGGAGATAATGGTCAAAGGTTGTTTTACAATTTTACAAGTCTTGACATATTGTTCATAAGCATACTGTAATTATTGAACATTACAAAGGTCTAGTTTACTCAGTGGCCAAATTGCAATGAAAAATTCTATAGGCAAAAAACCAATTTGATGTCACTGCACAAATGCAATCCAAAGTTTTGTTAGCGATTGTATCATAACAAACAGCTAGTGTTTCTTACTGGATTCCTTTAAAACCTAAGGTAACTGGACAGCATTGCACAAACAGGGAAACCAGGTACACAGTGCCTCTATTCGCTTTGTTCCTCTTTTGTTCTCTGTACTGGGAAATCAGCCACAGCTTTTCTCCTCAGTAAGTTCACTGTGCACAGGGAAAGGTCAAAGGCAAGGCATGAAAAGAAGGTTTCTGGTTGCAGTTCCCAGTGCGGACACACTTTCTCGGTCTATTTCTGTGTGGATCAGCCTTAATAGACCTCCACTGCCTCATATGTGTAACAATCAGAACAAAACCAGGTGCCATGTCCCTCTCTCTCCTCCCTTTAGACCGCCCAGAGGATAGTGACTTGCAGCTCTCTCCTTACATCTAACAGTGGGTTTCTGTGGCCAGGCTTTCGGTAGCAGTGGGGCTGCGGGGGTGGCTTCTGTGAGAAGCTGCTAGAAGCTTCCCCTATGTCTGGTGGAGCCAATGTCAGCCAGCTCCAAGACGGGCTTCCTGCCGGTGACCAAGGCCAAGCCAAATAGAAATGATAATAATGCCTCTGTGATAACACATTTAAGAACGGAAAGAAAGTCATTGCTCAGTTAAAAGATTGCAGCAAGGGAAGAGCAGAGTGAGAACAAGTGAACAACAAAGTAGACACCAAGGTTGGTGCAGAAGGAGGGAGAGGATGTGCTCCAGGCATCAGAGCTGCGGTTCCCCTGCAGCCCCTGGTGCAGACCATGGTGGAGAAAGTTGTCCCCCTACAGCCTGTGGAGAAGACCCCACCAGGGCAGGTGGATGTCTGAAGGAGAGTGTGGCCCCTGGGGAGACCCATGATGGAACAGGGTCCTGGCAGAGACTTGCAGCCCGTGGAGAGAGGAGCTCACACTGGAGAAGGATTTTTTCCTGCTAGGACTTGGTGCTCTGTGGGGGACCCACACTGGAGCAGCTTGTTCATGAAGGACTGAACCCCATGGAGAAGTGACCCACAGGACAGCAGTTTTGTGAAGAACTGTTGCCCGTGGGATGGACTCACACCCGAGAGGTTTGTGCAGGACCTCCCATGGGAGGGACCCCACAGGGAGCAGGGGAAGGGCTCCTCTTCCTGACAGCGACAGAAACAAGAAGGGACCATAACCCCCATTCCCTATCTCCTGCACCACTGCGGGGAGGAGGCAGAACTTGGAAGGAAGGAGGGTTGGGGGGAAGGTGTTTTAAAGATTATTTTACTTCTTGCTCTTTTGCCCTAATCCTGTTAGTAAAAAATTTAATTAATATCCCCACTTGGAGTCTGTTTTGCCCATGAGAGTGATTGGTAAGTGACCTCTCCAAGCTCTTATCTCAACTCATGAACCCATTGGTTTTTTCTCTCCCCTGTCCAGTTGCAGAGGGGAGAGAGAGAGAAGCTTTAGTGGGTACTTGGTGTCCAGCCAGGGTCAAACCACTACATAAGCAAGAGTTAAGTTATGTACACAAAAAGTGAGAAGTCTGGGGTTTTAGGTCCCTCACAGCCATTGGAAAAACTGCTTTTTCCATTTCCCAGGGAAATATCAAGACATGCCCAGAAATGCCCCTGGAAAGTTCCCTGACCATCAGGCTGTGATTCAGCTGGGATGTTTGGTTCTCTCACCGAGGCTGTGATCTCTGAGGAACGCATGGAAAATTGATGGAGCTGGAAAGAGAAGGTAAAATGCAGGAAGGAGCCCAACACTATGAACTCTCTGCTGTCAAGCTGCAGAGAGACAAAATACAAATGTGTTCCAGAAAGGAATAGCCTAATTCATGAATGATAGGTCCATAAGGAGCTATTCAGAACAAAGGCAGAAACAACTTGCTCCGAAAGTCTTCAAATCACTGATTGCTGGGTCAAGATGCACTGATATGTATCTTAGGATAGATGGTCAGAAGGGTATTTCCATATTTATATTCTTTATTGTGCTTTTTCCTGGACTTTGACTTAGAAAAGGGTGCTGGGTGGTTCAAACACTCCAGGTTTGAACCAGAAAGGCAGTTTTAGTGGCCCTTCTTCTGCAAGGGAGGTGGCACCAACTTCCAATCTTCTCTATGTGTTTTATATTAAATAGTTATGGATGGGAGGAAGTGGAAGACATCAAACAGCATATATAATCATACAATCAAGGTCAACTTCAAGTAAAAGCAGAAAATATGCACAAGAGAAACAACCATGAACAAGGGAAGTCAGTTCACCCTCAACACTACAGGCGATCTTAGTGGTCCAGATGTCCTTCAAAGGGTGCCTACTCACGCCACTTCGGTTGGCTGCAGTTGCGTGTTGTACATGTTTCTCACAGGAAAAGAGGACAACATTTATTTCACATAGACCACTAAACAGATGACAGATGATAATGACTTTATGTCACAGGTGACCCAAAGGTGAAGGTCTCCATATCTCATTACACAGTCCCTTAGCTGTCCAGTATTCCCAAGTACTTTTGCCAGGCCCACACATTTATGTGTGAAAAGAAAGCATTCAATCATGCACACAATTTCTCTCCCTTTGCCAGATCCTTCCTTCAGGATGGGAAGCCCCTCAGGCTTTAAGGACTGAGATACCATATTTAGAAGGTTATTTTCACCAGCTTGTAAAGCTTGAAGCAAGCATCGCTACTCCCAATCACACAGAGCTCTAATTGAAACCATTCCCAGTAGCTCTGTATCTACATATACACATCCTGATTATGACAAAGCTCATGAATAATCACTGGTATGAACTTGTTTCTCATTGTCACAAGTTCAGGAAAGCAATGGGGATCCATTTGCATCACCTGATCCCTCTGCATGGCAAAGATGACAAAGTTCCTATTTTCTAAAAATAATTACATAGCCCAGTGTGAATTTGTGCTGCAAAGGACACCAGGATGACTCACAAGCATAGAGATTATGAAAATGTATTCATGCTGCAGCATTAGGATTAAGACAGAGTGAAGATGTAAATATTCAGCTTCACTTCAGGTTTCACCTCAGCTCTTCAAACTTCTGACTAACTCCATTTACAGAATTAAATCGCCATTGTTGTTTCCATAAGCACCCAAAAATAGTTCCTTCTAAAAGCGTTTAAGTGTGATGGAGCAAATTCTTCTGCTTTTAGTGCTCTGCTTGTTAATATATGGGGCTTTCAAAGGGGGAAAATATGTCAGGCAATTTCTATTTTCTGATGCTATGTATGAGATAGTTTCATTGTCCTTCTTTATCCACACTGTAATTGCTATTCTTGGTCTATTTCCAGAAGGCACCTCTCTGGGGATCCCCACACAATCACAGTATATTAGAATATTTCAATGCTTTTGTTTTCTTCATGGCTTTTGTAACGTTTTCTTTAGTATCCCTGATCCTAACGGACATGTACTGGAGTACCTCCACTGAAGTCAAAGAAATGTCATTTACTTACTCCTGATGAGGATTTGATCTGAGACCTTTAGCTTTATCTGTGTTGTACCACATCTAAACAGTTTACTGTATATTTTTTTTTCTTTTTAAGAGCATATATACATATAGTTCTATATGCAAACTTCCTATGAAACATTCAAGTAAAAATTCTGGCAGTTTTTACACAGTGTAAAGGGAACATAAATAATGCTAAGAAAATTATTTTCAATATCCTAAATAGATAACAAAGTAATAAAGGGTATAGAGTGAAACCTTGCCTCAAGATAGCATGGAGAGCATGATCAGTAACATTTATAGCACTTTACAAGAAAACTGGAGTTCCTTCTATTTGTTACCTCAATCTTCTATATAAACACTATTGAAAGCATCAGCACGTGGAATTTAGGGTCAGATCTGGTCAAACTGGGTAGGTGTGTTTTAAGAGAAAATTGAACTTTTTCTGTTACCAGCAGAAAAGACTGCTTTGGAGATATTGCCATACTAGTAAACTTCTTACCTTGAAAATTATGTTTAGGAAAAATATTGATTTCAATTTTAACATGCTGTGGGGTTTTTTTCAAAATACAGACATTTTTACCTGCTTATCATACAGTTATGATTTTGCATTATTTTATTTCATTATATTCAGTGGCAGGTCTGTATAAATGTCATATCATGTAATGCCTAAAACTGATATGTCATGAAAAAAAATAGCATATGTGCATATATAAATATATATGTGTGTGTGTGTGTGTATATATATTCAATATATAACTCTGGTCTCTTTCAAGGATAGTAACTCCAAAACAAAATGCTTTCAACTTCAGTTCTCTTCCTTGGTGGCTTTAATTTAAATGGCTACACACTTCCAAATATCCTAGTGCTTCTGTACATTATTTTCCAAGATACTGTTTTGACAAATTTTAAGACCAGTTGTGTTCAAGCTCCAGAAGAGGTAGCTGATAAATACGACTGGAATAATATCAAAAGACTGTAATTTTTTGCCCCAATGAAATCAGCCAAGCGGGGGAGCAGGCTGTCCAGAGAGATTGTGACACCCCTGGAGGCTGTGGAAACCCTACTAAATAAAGTCCTGAACACCCTGGTCTGATCTCACAGCTGTCCAGCTTTGGGCAAGAGGTTGCACTGGAGACCTCCTGTGGTCCCCTCCAACCTAGACTGTCCTAGGAAACACTAATTATGTTGTAGAGCTTCCAATGCTTTCCAATGTAACTGAGGAGTTAATGTGGTAAAGATCAAACTTTTATTTCTATTTTTGGTTACTCACAGAATGCTGTTTCTTTACTGAAGTCACCAGTAGGCACAGCGTTAACTGCATGGATATATTAATAACACTCTTTTGAGAAAGGTGTAAGTTCAAATCAGTGACTACAAAGTGTTCTGGAAGCAAGCTACAACCTCCAACCTAGAAATTCTAGCAGACTCATGAAATGTCATGATCTGCAACTGGGATACTGAAGGGTCAGAAAGAAAACAAGAAGGTAGATGTGTCGCTGGGGGAGAAAGAATAGACAGGCTCAGGAGCTACTGCCCTGTTCTGTTCTCATTGAATCATGTGCTTCACGGCTACAGGTGACTCTCTAGTAATGTAGCCTTCTAAAGCCAGGCTCGCTGTTGGGGTTGTAATATTAAATGTAAATCATCATAAAGAAATAATACATATTTTTTATTTTCAACTTCAGACATGCCCAACTATTTTGTCTTAACTAACATATATAGCAACATCACATGAACACCTCAGAATTATTTAATATGATTTTAGTAACTGTCCATGATACTCCAGTTTAATGGACTTAGCAACTTTTTAATCTTTTCAAAATTTTATTTGCAAAACAGTACAAAACAATAACTATGGTTGTTTGTGTAACAGTTTCATACTATCCCCAACCATACTGATGATCCTGTTATGCTCAGTGCTTTGAACAGAGACACAGAGACACACACACCCCCAAATTCTTCATGCCTCAAGATCTTGCAGTCTAGTGACTACAGGGCAGATCACCGCAGTGATTTTGGTACGTAAAAAGGCATGGGGGCATCCAGTGCAAATTTCAAAAAGGAAAGAGAGGTGTAAAACACAGCTTCTGACTTCATCCCTTTAAAGGGCAACTGACTTGCCAAAACTAGTTTTCTAGACTACTCTTCTTCCACTGGTGGAAGGAGATATATGGGCATCTCTCCAGGCAAACTCACTGCATCCCTAAACAAGCAGCATGAATCACTCCCTGCAACACCTACTATGTGTACAGGTATTTAAATCCTGAAGTCAGATGCAGAGATATTTCTCATGATTTTGAGGGAAAGAATCTAAAATTAAAATGAATTTTTCACCAAACTCGCCCATCTGATTTTTTTTAATAGTAAAACTAAATATTGGTCTTAAATTCTGAAATAACAATAGAAATAATCGTTCTTTCATACCTTCCACCCCTTCTTTATTCTTTTGTAAACTTTTTAGTAGCAGAAGCGAAATCTCTGATTTTTTTTTACATTGAAATTTACTTTTTTTTTTTTTTTGAGTCCAGCTTTTTAGAACTACCTACAGTTTTAAATTTCCCAAAAGTATGACATTTTAAAATGTAGTATTGGACTTTATAACAAGTATACCTGGACCATAACAGTTTCCAGAAAGAAGAGAGTCAGGGAAGATAGAGGAAGAAGTGGAAGAGAAAGGCGCAGGTTATTCCCACAGACAAAAGTGGTGGAATGTTACTCATTCCATTTTAATACATTAGGAAAAAGGAATAGGATAAAAGTTTAAAAATATGAAATGTTTAACTTCAGACCTTTTTCTTTCAGTCTGAAACCCTGAATAAACCTTATTTAGTTATGTATGTCTCTCCAGTTCACAACCATAACCATAACAGATTTAAGTAAACTTTTTCCTTTTTTTAATTTACCATTTATAGCTAATATAAGATATTTGTCCAAAGACAGTAAAGAATTTTCCCATCCAAATCCCACCTATTCAGAGAGATATGTGGGACCTTAGCAAGGTGCCCCACCATACATCACTTACAGACTGCCAGCAGGCCTTTTGTGCGAAAACTAATCACCCAGAAAAGACCAGGACAATAGACTAGGCTCATGCTACTATTGATCTACAGTCAACAACTCTAGTGTTTGACAAGGTTCTCTGCAACAAAAGAAGCCGCAATCAGAGTACATGAGTAGATATTTAGAATTAAGGCATTGGCCCCAGCACTAATAAGGTTGTGTTCAGGTTACATTCAAGTTGTCACCACCACTTGCTGTTTTAGCAAGTCCTGCATAATTTCCTTAATAATCAGGCACCTAGCAGGTAAGGTGGTGTTCAAAACCATAATTGATAGTTAGAAATTGAAAATATAAATCTGGGAGAAAAGAGCTGAGCATAATTGTACATAATTTATAAAGGGCTTTCAGCAATGAACATAAGGAATTTTGAAGACTGGATAAGCCAGGAAAATGGCAGTGTCGGCAACAATATGTCATGTCAAGCACTACAAGGTCCTCTGTGACTTGAAATGATTGTGAATGAGGCATCCCTGATACATTTTGTCTTTTTTAGTTTTAAATCTGTGCTCCCTCCCACTGTTAAGCAAAAACAAATGCTGATAGAGCCCAAGCAGTGCAGGGTGTCCTCACAGAATGTAAAGGGCAACTGAGGTAAACCAGTATTGGGGCACACATTATTTGTTGAAAATTTCTTGGCTACAGCATTCACAGCTTCCATTTTAAATGTCTTACTCTTTTCACCTTAGTGCAGACTGAATGTTCATCAATGTACTGCTCATTGACCTTGTGCTCATATATTGAACTGAAGCACTGTATTATCAGACATCTTTTTCTTGCCTTTCCTGTGATTATAACACACTTTGCAAAGTCCATCACTTGTAAGAGGCTGTAATGCCTTAATACATTGTAAGGAGCAGGGAAATCATACAAACAAAGCACTCAAGAGTTGTGGAATTGAGAACATTCATAAAGAACTAAGTATAAAAATACATTTTGGACATCACAAAAAAACCCTCTTTACATCATGTTGTTTCTTTCTCTGAATAAAGGTAATAAAAAATCAGAGCCATTTAAGTAAAATGCATTTCTAATACCATAGTCCACTGAGCTCCATAACCCCTTCTTGATTTGATTTCTCATGTTCCACATTTAGTAATCATCCTGTTTGTTCTGGTGGGTAATAGGAATAGTATTTATGAGTGAGAAAGACTCCAAACAGCTCCTGTCCTTGAGAAGCCATTCACTGTACTTGTATTCCTCACACAACAATGCTAAGTCGTATTTAAGAAGTTGCTCACAGGTACAATACTGTAGTTGAATTCCAGAGGTAAAAAGCTTTTCTTTTTCAAACAGAAAACGTGCTATATTTATGTATTACTGAATAACTTTCAGAAAACATTTTGCTGAGCAGCCACATCCTCAGTATTGGACAAAAATATAAGAGATGCTTAAAGGATTGGTAAAATGTGCTATAGGAACACTCGCCTGTAGGATTTAAGTATAACAGTGGTTGGTACAGCAAAATAAATCAGATAATGGTTCCACAAGAGATTATGTTTCTATATGTGTGGCACTACTGCAAAGAGGTATTCAAAAATATTTGGCCTAGCAGACTGCCTCCTGCCATGGAAGAAAATTGTTCAGTCAAGATCTCGCATCTATGAGAACCTTGGCTGTTTTACCATTCTCATTTTTTTCTTCAATCCAGATACTCCATTTACATGCTGCTAAACCTTTTATTTTGCTTGAGTTTGGGTGAAAGGAAATCAAACAGAGAAGGAGTAAGATATTGCTCAAGAATATTAGAAGTGGTAGAAGGCAGAGAGTTGAATAATAGCAAATTGATTTGATAAACTGCTAGTCAAACATAGATGATGAATCATAGTGAATTTCCAAAAATATTTGGAACTTGATACCTATGAGAAAAAGAGAGGTATTACTCATTATCTCACCTCTCTAACATAATGTTGTGGTGCTGTCTTTGCAGTAGACTGAATATTTTTAAAGAATTTATGAGCAGGATCATATGTTCTTTATGAATAATCCCAGGACATAATTAGTCTACATATTCTTTTGAAAATGTGCTTTTCTTTCTGTAGTTTGGTCTCTGCTCCTCCACCACAATCATGCAAAGCTGTTCTGTGACTGGTTAAGAGGAGACAGGTGTGAATAAGTCATGTCCTCTGCATATTGTCACACCAGAGCGAGGGTAATGCCAAATGCCCAGAAACTGTCTTGACTTTGCTTTTCCAGGAATACCTGCTATTCCATTCAGTTGTTTTGAGAAACTCCAAGGACTGCAGATACTTCTGCAACAAAATGGGAAATATCCCCAAAATACACCTTTTATTTTCGTTGTATATAGTGAGATATCTGTACAGAAATTCAAATGGTGAGACTTGGCTTCAAAAAGCAAACATACCCTGAAAGGGGCACAACCACTATCCCTATGCAGTAGATCCATGGGTCTATCCAGAATCCAGAGCACAAATGTATTGGGTTTGGGAAAAAAAAAAATCTAAGTATTTTGCACTTCTAATATTACTGAAAACTCCTTGCAGAAAGCTATGTATAAAACAGGCAAGGTCAGATAAGCCTGCAGGAAGCAGCTGAATACCCTAGCTGTAGAAATCCTGAGGCCATCCCTTACAGAGCAAGTTCCATTAAAATACAGATTATATCAGAGAAGAGATGTAGCTTTGTACTTCAGAACCTGCCTATTGTGCAAAAGGCATTAGGCTTATATCAATCTAGCTGAGGTTTTTATGGCAATTTAGATGATGGCAAATTATTAATGTAGAAGTACCTGTTTTATCGAGAATATCACTGCTTTTTTGTCTGATTTTCATCATGTGCCATATGTACAGCAGTTGATCAAAGGCTGTGAAGGCATTATCTCTTGCCTCACTTATCATCTCTGAGAAAAGATGAGAAGGAGGAGAAAGGAGGGACAGAATATGATGAACAGAAATAGAAAAGTTTCAAAGTAGATCAAATAAGGCTGTCCGTAATAGTTTCCTTTAATGAAAGTCATCATTAATCAGCTGTAATGGTGGCTAAGAGTGTTGGTGAAACAGTAAATAAGCTGGAAAAAAAAGCAGTCTCCAAGAAAAAATGTACACTGCATTGCAGCAGACATGCTTCTCATTAGTTTAACTCAAATGTCACTAGTTAATGGGGAAAGCGATTTAGCAACCGTTCTACACGGTAACACCATGGTTTCCTCATCAGCCTCCCTCTAGGCACCTGACTAGTGTACAAGTGCAACATGACAACAGCAGATACGCACTTATGAATACTTTCCAGACCTTATTTTGTGCTCCCTCCAAAAACAAACCAAACCAAACCAACCCAACCAAACTAAAAGCCCCAAACCCACAAAAAAACCCCCAAAACAACAACAGCAACAAAAAAAAGCCCCCAAAACCAAGACCCCAATAAACAAACACAAATTAAAAAACAAACAAAACAAAAAAACCAAACCAAACCAACCAAACAAAAAAAAAATCCAAGAAACAAAGAACAAGGAGGAGGTTGCATAGAGCTCTGCTACTGCCTGTGAATAAAAAAATTTCCTTGCTTGAAGCCCCGCCAGAAGGATTTACACTGCAGCAAAGCTCGGGAAGAGCTGGGAGACAAGCGGATCGATAGCAACAATGGTATTGGTGCAGTGCCTGTGTGAGTCAGAGCACCTATGCCTGGCACCCGACTGAAGCAACACACACCACAGTCATTCCCCTGCCTGCACCAACCTGTCCCACACCACCACCCAGACCCTGTGCACCTGGCTGGCTTGTGTCCTCTCACCACGGGAAGACTGCTGGGGCTCTCAAGCACAGAAACTGACTTAGCTTTTCAATAGTCACTTTTCAAAGTTCCTATAATAGCCTCCTCTTGAGAGTGTCATATACATACAATGATAGCAAAAGTGTTATATCATCCTCTTCTGTTGGCTTGCAGAGACAGACCACAGAGCTGTTAATAACCTGTCTTGTGGCTCCTGTGTGGACCAGTGGGGTGGGCTGGAGATGAAACAGAGACATGCCAAGAGTGCGGCCTCAACATCTGGAAAAGTCCCTAAAGCTAGATCAGGAATTAGAAAGATTTTACAGCTGTCCTAAGTTTGTTGCTGCCAAAGTCCAGTACCAGAACCAAGGAGAGTCATCTCACAGGTCTGTTTTACATCCGTCTCCCATATCTGCAACATCAAAAAAACTCATATTAATTGTTAAGAAAATTTTCTTTTAAACATTAATTATGAGAATAAATGGAGATATCTTGCAATTATTTGAATATTAAATATAAGAGACATCCTATCCAGGTGATTCCAACAGTCTGAAAACTTATGGTAGTGCAAAAATAGGAAACCCTCAATATTAAATATTCAGCCATAAAATAAGGGCTTTATTTCATTCAGCCAGCTGTATTACATTTTCATATACAGATAAACCTGAAAGGCAACTGATATGAATGGAATTACTTCAAAAAAGTAAACTTCAAATTGTGTGGACAGGGGTAATAGGGTGGTAGGTGTTTATAACCCAAAAACATGCTTTTTCAAAGGCACAGCGAAGTTTTAGGAAGCACAAGAGGTAAATTGAAAGAAAATGACCAAACAAACTCAAAGAGAAAAAGAAGAAAACAGGTGAGAGATAAACTAAACTTTGACTTAATTATAATATGAATGTCTTTGCTCCCTTATTAAACATTTTTAGAGTTATTTCACACAGATGAGAAGGACCGTTTACGGAGGAGATTTGGGTAATTCCTCGTGCTTTGGCTGTTACTAATGGAACTTCAGTGAACTGACACCATCTCCTCTGAAATCACTACTCTGTGGATGTAAGGGAAGCAAGAAAATACTTCAATACACTAATGGACAGGCATCATCTAGAACCTTTTCCTTCCTTCCTTCAACAACAGAAGTTGCTTTTAGCAATACTAAAACTGAAAGACCAAAAGTGTATTCAGATCAAAACTTGGCATTAATGTATAAGGAAAGATTATCATAAAAGCACAAGCACACCTGGATACTCACCTATTCACCCTAACGTATCCTCTCATCTGTCAGAAATCTTAGTATCCTAACTCAGTTATTGTATCTTCCTCTGTGTTTAACAGCCCTCATGGATCCTTTTTTTTTTCCTCCATTAATGCCTTGAAGTGCCTTTTGCAGCCACTTATTCTTTAAACATATACAATATCCTGTGGTAAAAAGGTAAAAGCTTCCCCAGATAGGCTGAAGTCATGCAAGCATTAAAAGACAGCTAGTGCAACTGTGAGAAATCATAAATAATTTTTTTCCATGTTTGTTTTCTTTCTGCTCTTTGCACGGTTTTGTATTTTTCTTAATTCACTATTTTTCCAAGTTGTGACTTGCTAATCCAACCTATCCTCACAAGAAGGCAGGGTTGACCTACCTTCTGGGTTACTAGAAGGGTTTGCTGCTCTTATATAATATTTGTCATTTTTCTATTTGCCTAGAGTATTCTAGGGAAAATGGTATTATCTACTATCATTTTTGCTCTATGACTTAGTTCCCTTTAATATTGCCTTTATTGCCTTCTTTTTTTTTTTAATTTGTTTGTTTGGTTTGGTTGGTGGGACTTTTTGTTTTAGTCTAGAGGTTTTTCGTTTATTTGTTTGTTTGCTTGCTTGTTTGTTTTTGGCTGTAAAGAAGAAGAAAGTACAAGCTGAGAGAGTTGGGGCAGTTCAGCCTCAAGAAGAGAAGGGTCTGGGGAAACCTTAAAGTACATTCCAGTTCCTAAAGGGAGCCTACAAGAGAGCAGGAGAAAGACTTTTTACAAGGGCATGTTGTGATAGTACAAGGGGAAGTGGTTCTAAACTGAGAGGCAAAGTTTAGATTAGATATACAGAAGAAATTCTTTACTCCGAGAATAGTGAGGCACTGGAGCAGGTTTCCCAGAGAAGCTGTGGATGCCACACTCCTGGAAGTGTTCAAGGCCAAGCTGGATGAAGCTTTGAGCAACTTGGTCTAGTGGAAGGTGTCCCCACCCATGACAGATGGCCAGAACTAGATGAGATTTAAGGTATCTTCCAACCCAAACTATTCTATGCTTCTATGATTCTATGAAAGTGAGAAGAGTAATTTATTATCCCAGACCTCTGCATCTGCCTGCCATGCCACTGGGTACCTGTGCTTCAGTAGGGACCTTGTTGATGCTGTAACAAGATGTCACCATCACAAGGCCCAACATCTCTGTTCAGTGCTTTATATTAATATTATTGAACAGCTCATGATCAAATTACTCAGCTACTTTTAAAAAAAAAAACACTTTTAGATAAGGGCCAAAGAAGATGTAGATCTAGATACCTTTACAGATATTTCTAATTACCCAACAAACTTTCCCTATGAGAACAAGCTCTGCTAGAACAGTGAAGTGGCTGAAATTCAGTCATTCCATGTACCAAAGGAAAAATGCACCCTTTCACCTCCAGCACTAGGGAACAGTTGGTTTTCACAGAGAACATGCAAAAAGTTGTGTCCTGCTGATTTGGTTTACTAACCATGGAACTAAAAATATTCTTTTTGGCCTGTCTGAACAGCTGATCTTGTAATTCACTTCAAGATCCGAGTGACTTGGAAAAAAAATGTCTGCTTTGGTTTTTACCTACCCAATCTCAGTAAGCCAGTACACTGAATATATGAAGAAAGTATCTGACTGAGCCATGGCTGGAGAATATGACTTGCTCACAGTCTCTTTTCCTGCATATTTGAAAGAGAAGCCTGCTGATATTTACAATTGGAACAATATTTTTGCACTGTGTTAATGCTAGATGCATGTAACAAATGAGAGTTTCTTCCTGAGCACAGGACAGTTGTCAGCCTGTCAGTATCTGCACTTAGAAACTAAGGTAAACTGCTTGCACCCAAAATATGCCTTTATCTGGCTGCATACTTTCTCTTGTATATTCTGGGTTAAAACCCTGAAGAAACCTTTAATATGTCAAATAGGAGGGGTTATTACCATACTTTGAGAAGACTGCTTGAATTTTTTTAACCCTTTTGTATCTTTGCCAGTGGGAACTGGTAGTGAGCCTGATCAATAATCTCAGCTGCAAATCTTTACTAAGTAGCACAGGGCTAAAGCCTGATGATTTGAGTTGGTAAGTACTCCAGCAAGGTCAGGAGTGGGGCAGTTGCTAGAAGCATCATCTAAAGCATCAGAAATGGTACTTTGGTCCTACCTATTTCCATGCCATTTTATTCTAGGTCTATTAATTTTTTTGTCAGCTGTGCTATATACTGGACCATCAGACTGCTTTGATAGCTATTAAGAAAAAGAGGAGTTCAAACTGCAAAACCAGGAGTTTAAAACACAAATGGCTCCAAAAACAGCAGTTGACAAGAACAACCGGGAAATATCCCAGAAACCAGTTAACTGTGCAGTGCATGTGATTAACCAAATATATGGAGGTTAAGACATAGTCACCTTCCCTATGACTAATTTGTGTTTGCACATCAGTCATGAGATCCTTCTCTTTTTGTTCATTTTTGGGCTTCTCCAGTGCATTTGGCAGGAAATTTGTCAGGAAAGATAAACCTGAACTGCAAAGCACCCAGCTCTATAGCATTCATCTCAATTGAGTTCTTCTAATAAAAGAATCTTGTTTTTTGTTTAATTTGGTAGAATTAAAATCATTGTCATTTGACAGTGATAGAGCCCAGAGTGCAACATTTCCATTTAAACACTTTAAATGTCATGTACAGGCTTATCTAGATGCTTGCCTGCATTTTTTTCTTTTTTCTTTTTTTTTTTTTTTCTGTTTAGAAGGAGAGAGATGCTTAGCTCTATCAGTTTACAGTAGCAGAGAGGGAAAGGCATAGTGCCAAAATATTTCAAATCAGATCACCATCATGAGCTCTGCTATCTCAGAGGGGAAAAAAATATTAATGTTGCCTGCAGGTGGGCAAAATTCAATGCTGCCAACAAAAGTGCAAGCAAAACTGCCTTTACCTCTACGAAAAGTGTCTCCAGCTGTTGCATTATGGTATCAAACAAGCTCCACATGTCAAATGAGGAATGCAGTGTGGTGCTGAAAAAAAAAAAATGGCAGGCACCATCTGTATTCTTATAAATTCAGCAGTTGCCTAGAGAGTTGTTGCCATTGAAAGAAGCAAGATTGCTTCTCTTCTATTAATAAGGAAACTTGACAAGACTGAAAAGGACTTGAAGGAGCTGCCATTATAGAAGTTTACATTCCACAGCATCTCCCAGCCAAGAAAATGCAGCACTGAAACATGTAGGTACTCACCATCCTGTGACTGTCTGCCAAATATTTTCAGTCAATAGGCCTAGTTCTTGAAGAGAAAAGGGCTAGGGCAGTAGCAAATCTACATGTTTTTAAAGTACTATTAGGTACTGTCTGATTTCAATAATTATGAAGATTTCAGAGCAGCTGTATCTGTGAATAGGGGGATCAAATCTATACTGGACAACCCTGCATGCAACAGCCTTGAAATCTGTTTCATGAAATCAAGAAAGACTTGTTTCACAGCTTTTCTTTCAGCACGTGAGATCTTTTAAGGCAAGGACCACCTGTCTGTGTCCACACTCCTCCAGCCAGTAACAAGTGGCATGAAATGAAAGAAGGATTAAAAGGATTGGTAAGGAAATCTGCAACAACCACAAGACTCAGCATTTTGCATTGATAGATAATATTTGTTTTTGGATGTGAGGGAAGACAAGGGAGCTGATGTCATGTTCATTGAACTCTAGGGCTTTCATCTGGCTGGGCTGCCTACTTGCCTTCTCTATGCACAGTGTACCATGAAAACAAATGAACTTCTGCAGAATGGCATGCAGGTGAATATGGCATGCAGCTCATTAGCAAAATACTGGTGCATTGCTCATTGTTAAGATGCCAACTCTCATTTTGAGCCTGGAGGGTATGCAGAGGGCAGGTAAACAGTTAATGAGCACAGTTCTTTGAACTGAGCAGCTGAATCTGTGCTGAACTTTTAAATCTTTTATAGCTGTGATATTTCAGAGTCCTAAAAATGAATCAGAACATCTGACAGGTATGCCATGAAGTTCCATATACACAGTGTGCCAAGATTTAGCACTGAGCATTTACCTTCTGATATGCTGACAAAGAGGAAATGTTTTATGCAGAGGTTTGTAGACTGTTTTGTACCTAAAATAAAATGGTAAAATTGAGCTTTTTACTGTTTCTTTTCTCACAGAGAAAAAATTCACTGAAATACCTGTAGTGGTTTCCCAGTGTTACAACAAGCAAAAGGTTACTTCATTAATAAAATAATGTTGGTGCACAAAGGCTTAATATATACATTACTGAGGAGGTGGCACTCAAGGTCCATATTGAAATACAGTCAGCAATGTCCCAAATGTTAAACTAATCCTCTATACTTACATTGCCCAGTTCATCTCTAAGCTGCTTCCTCTCTGAACAAACAGGGAACAGTTAACTAGACTGAGTAATAGCTACCATCGCAATGCAGCCCCTTTGCCGCATCTATTTACCATCCTGCAGTAAAACTGCATGCTTTTGTTGATCAGAAAATCAGAAAAGGAAGTAGCAAGTTTTCCAAGGAAATTCTTATGTTTTCCAGAGCCGAAATAAAGAGAATCATCGAATATGCTGAGCTGGAAGGGACCCATCAGGATCATCAAGTCCGACTCCTGGCCCTGCGCAGGACATCCCAAGACTTACACCATGTGCCTGAAAGCATGGTCCAAACACTTCTTGAACTCAGCCTTAGTGCTTTGACTACTTTCCCGGGGAGCCTGTCCCAGTGCTCTGCCAGGCTCCAGGTGAAAAACCTCTTCCCAATATCCAATCCAGCCCCCACCCGACTCAGCTTCATGCCATTTTCTTGATTTCCACCACTGATCACAACAGTGAAGAGAGTCCTCCTTGCCCCTCCACTTCTCTTCGCGAGGGAAGACTGCAATGAGGTCTCCCCTCAGTCTTCTCTTCTCAAGGTTGCACAAAGCAAGTGACACCAGCTGCTCCTCATAATGCTTCCTCTCCAGACCCTTTACCATCCTTGTGGCCATCCCCTGAACACTCTCCAACAGCTTAATATGTAATGTTTCATTTTGATATAAAGCAGCACTTCTGCTTAGTCTTCTGCCTTTCAAACTACAGATTCCCAAGGCTGTGTCTGAATCTGTTACTGACAGCACATGTTTTCAGAACTTCCCCTCTCTGCCCCCTTTGCCATACAAACATATAGATGCACTAAGCTTTGCTGTTCCTGTACTGAGCTTTGCACAGCCAGCTCCTGTTTTCACCACGTTACCAAACTGATGTGCAGTGCAGAGGTTTACAAGACCCAGATGGATGATGTCTTGAGCTACCTGGTCTAACCTCATGGCTGACCCTTCTTTGAGAGGAGGCCGGACTAGAGACCTCCTGAGGTCCCTTCCAGCCTTAGTTACCCTGTGATCCTGCCTACCTATATGCTGGAGTGCAAAGACTGTGAAGCATAAGCAAGGATATAAGGAAAGGTGAATGAAAAGTAACTGCAACGGGATAGATGTGCTTTCAGAAGGCTTTTGAGGTACAGGAAAAAAAAATTTCCAGAATTTCCTACTCCAGTGGTTAGCCTTTAAAACTCTCTTGGGACAGTAGATTGTTTTTTTAATTCTTCTCTGGAATATTATCACATACACAACAGGGAGTGTTGGCAGAGGTGCAGGTGCATTGTGCTGAGGCAGGGTGTGCTCTCTTTTCCATGCATATACCAAGATTTTGGCTTTATGATGTGGTATTAAGAAATCCTGAATCTCTGTACCACAAGTCCTGTTGCTGCAGTATGAGACCGTCTTTCCTTGAGTGTGCAGAGACATTCATACTCTGAGGCAGACACTTCTGTTCAAATCCATATTCATGAAAAGTATCCAAAAGAGAAAGGGAAAAAGAAAAAAAAAAAAATGGTAGACATTCACAACAAAATTCTGGCAAAGAGAGAAAACAAATATTTCTGCCCCTTCCTTGATTTGAGTAAATATACACAGAAAAGCAATTAAAAAAGGCTTAACTTAAATTGGTTTTCCAGATGAACAAGTTTGGATAGCAGTGATTGCATGTATAACATTTATCCCTTGGGTTAATGATAGTCTCTTCCAATTTTCATTAATCCCATTACAAAGTCAATAAATATTTCTTTTTTCCTAACACTATTGTCCAGCATTGTTTAGAAAAATGGGAGGAGAGGAGAGAAGAGGAGGGGAGGGGAGGGGAGGAGGGGAGGGGAGGGGAAGAATTTAGAATTTGAGTTTGAGGAAGCTGCTGTTTCTGGTAAATCTTTACATTGAAATTTCTCATCTTTTCAATCTCAAACTTGCTTTCTCAATGGCATTTCAGAAGTTCACTCCAAGTGTCAGAGCCCACATGAAGTGTCGTGCCTCACTGAGGGTCTCTTGGCATAAAGGACTTAACAACATATAGAAAAAAACTTCCAGTAGTGTTGTCTGCATCCTGCCACCACACAAATGATACTCATGCACAGAACCACTACAGCTCTTAAATTTTGGTTGTCCATCAGTGTATTGGATTAAAAACCATTTTGCAATCTCCTCCTAAAGATTTCCAGCTTCTCATTTCTCAGCTGCTGGTCTTTGAAATATGACAGGAGGAAATTCCTGTGGTCATTAGGTGCCTTTCCTTCACTATATTTATTATTAGCATATATGTGCATGCATGGTGTTTTTGACCATACATATATATACAAATATACCTGGCAGTTCTTTTCAAAGTTACTTAGTGATACACTAATTATGTAAATTTTTAGTTGGGTGCAGTTAAAGCCACAATTATGGCACATAATCTATCCCTGAGACAGCTGAATAGATTGGACTGAAAAAAAAAATCTGTCTGATCTCTTTTATCTTAAAGATTTTCATGTCTTTTGTTGTTCCCACTTTATTTTGTACATTTAGAAGATGTCTATCCAGAAGAGCACAGTCAAATTTTTGCATATTTTTAAAAGAATATCTCTGTTAAAATACCATCAGAACACAATCTGGGTTTGTTATGCCCATTGACAATCAACAATGCTTTTTTGATTCCTTGAACTGTGCTTATCAGCTAAACCACAAGTGGGAAGCACAACAAATGCTTCAGAACAATGCCATCAGATACAGAAACTTTATGATTGCTCCTGTCCATCCAGCTCTTTATGAAAACTGCAGGTTGCAAAAGATTAAAATTCTGCCTTGACTGAGTTCATTTTTTAATAAAAAGGGGAAAGGGGGCAGGGAGCCTTGGGAGGATCAGAAGAACAGATTAGCTGTCTACAGAAACACTAGTTAAGTATCATTAACTCCACTGAAGCTATTCATAGTTAGACCCGAAAAATGCCCAAGCTGACATTCTTTCCTCCCATGCTGTCAGGAGGGAGGCCAGAGACAAGATTTTCCACTTCATCTCCCAGTTTCCTTTTATGTACAGGCTCTCAGCAAACTGCTCATATTGCCACAACAGAGACCTTGAACCTTCAAAGCTATCTACAGAGACAGACCCTTATCCCTGATCAATATGGATCAGCAAAGAGGCACAGACTACCCACACATATCTCTTTGCAGAACTGGGACTTATAATTTCAGTGACTGAATTCACTTTTCTAAAAGGGCAAAATGTCACTGCCAATTGGTGTCTGAAAAGTGAGCTAAAAATGTCTCATTTTCATAGAACAATAAGAATGGGGCAATGACTGGAGAGCCAGTCATCACTGTGACAGAGAAAAGTCAGCTGTACATCCATTCCTGAATCCTTTTCTGCACCAGGAAGCAAGATACAGGTAATTGCAGAGGATGTGATTTTTCTCCAGGAGAGAGAGTTCTGCATTAGGTCTAGTCTAAATATCAACATAAATGACTTAAAGGAGGAAAAGCTGCATTAGTTTATTTTTCATATAGTGCTATGCAGTGATAAAGGACAAGAACATTGTGCAAATCAGTGCATGTGTACAGAGCAACAAAATAGAAATTTGCTTTAAAAATATGCCATCCATGAGAAAAATCACTTATTTTGTAGGCATTGATGATGAGGAGTGGAAAATCTGAAAGGCATGACCCTGATGTACAGTGACATTGAAAGGTGGAAGTTAGGCACAACTAAGAAGTTCAAAATAATGCTTAAGACCAAAGAAGCTTAATTGGAATGCTCTCATCAACTTTTTCCTCAAATACATTTTTTTAGGGGAGAATCTTAAGTGTGGGAGAATGTGCACCTCCACTGTTCAGAGAAGTTACCTCCAACAGACGGCTGCAGAATCAAAAGCAAGATTGCGTTTTCAAATCAGCATGGCCTCCAAGCTCCACCATCTAGTCCAGATTTTTTTTGGTTGTCAGATATCACTGTTTAGGGATATTGATTAGTTCTTCTTATTGCACATATGCCTTTGCCATGTGGCATCCCATCCCTATAAGACAAGTCTCTGCCCAACACATACTGATGCAAAATGTCTTCTTTAGAAGATCAAAGTGTCACTTTTGTAAATGAGGAAGTGAGGAATTCATGATATTCCCATGATGGTTTTTCCTAAAATATTTTGGTTTTCAGAGATATACCTCCACTTTGTATTCACAGAAGATGTAAACTTGTTCTGGTGAGGGTGCTCATAAAAGGATTGCCTCCCTCAGAGGGCTTGCCTATATTAAATATGTACAGGTTGCCTAAACAAGATCTATAGAGAATATTAAAATGTTTCAATAACTAGAGTATAAGGACAAAGAAGAGGAAGGGATGTAGGAGCATGTTAGCAGCAAAATCAACATTAAATACCATGACAGAACGTCTTTGACACTCATACACTTGTGACATGATGTTAATACCAGACCTGAAGACCGCCAGCAGGGAAAAATTCTGCATAAGCTAAGAAGCGCTCCCTATGAAACTCCCTATCCATGGAATTGTAACATATCCCTCTCAACTTCTTTCTCTATATTTGTATTTACAAAACTAATATAAGATTCAGATATGTCTACCAAAACTCAGTTGTTCAGATGTGATTTGTAAGACATCAACAGCTGTGAATATAGCCTAATATGAAGCAAGCCAGAGCATGCTTCTGCTGTATCATTTATACTGAAAGCCTTAGGGCTGTGGGGGGAAAAATGGGGTTAGTATCTACATGGTTAAGAATGAAATACAAATCAAATGCATTCATGCTGCCTACTCAGCAAGGCCACTCTTTGTGTTTCGCTTCATGAAAAATCACTGAGTGTTGATTATAAACACAGTATCATTGATTATCCATACTACAGGCAAGAGATAAGCTGTTTAAAGCTTAAAGGATGAGGACAAAACTTCTAAAAAGAGCCAAAGACAAGAAATAATTACCTCTACCCAGCTCCTGGGGACACACGTTGTGACACACCATCACATGTGAGAGGGACATGGGGCTCAGCTGAGATAATTTTTTCTGGTCTTATTACCTTAGAAGTAAATGCAGATTTTGTCCGGCTGCCATGTCAGATTGAGTTTGTTCAATCTAAAGAAGGTGGAGGAAGTGTCCTTCCCTTTAGTGCCTTTAGGAAGAGCATAAATAAAATTCTGGAACATATTCCTTGCGAAGTCCCCTTCTCATTTCCTTCCTGGAGATGGAAAATGCTGCCCTCTGCATACATACACACAGTCTCAGACATGAAGAAACCAGTGAACCATTTACCAGGCAACCTGGGTGCTGGGATTCCTTGCAGACAGACAGACCATGCGTCTCTTGTGCCCAGTGCTGGAGCCTTGAGCCTAGGGTCAAGCCACCCTTCATTTTTAGAACTGCATAAGCTGGGACATCTTAGCTTTCAAAGCCAGGCAGCACTGAGAATCCCCTGCTTCATTGCGGACAGAGAAACTTTCTCACACACTTATTCTTGCATGGTGAAGAGACATATATCCGTTCAATAACTCTGCATTGCTGGGCATACATGTATGGGTATAAAAAAGACATCTTCAGCTCCCAAGCAGAAGCAATAACAGTGTGAGCCATCTAAACTTCCCAGGAAGACCAGACCAAGCAGGAATATTATCCATTTTAATTTTATTTTAAGCATCACAGACTGGAGATTTTTCTTAACTATTTTTTCTGTCTTCATTATAATCAACCACAAACAACTTCCAATAAACCCAAGTCCACATTACTATGAAGTTCTCTTCACCCTGTTTCGTGGTGGCTGTTCCCAGTACAGCGTGTGTTAATCTTCAAAACAGACCTTGAGCTCACACTAGAGCATACAAAGGTTTGTTTTTTTAAGGGAGAAATGCAGAATATCTCCTTACAAGTAGCAATCAATCATCTTTAAAGAAATTCTGTATTGGATTGTTCCCTCTTTTTGCTTAGTTTTCTTTTGAAATAAGCAAGGAATATATCAATTTTAATGTTATTTCAGTGATTGTCTCACATTAGCACCACAACTCAATAACTATGAAAGACAGCAGTCAGGAAGAGGCTTTCAAACAAAGAAAAAAAAAACACAAAAAAACCCCCAGAGTTTGTTGTGTTCTCACTAACAAAGGGAGTGAGAAGAAATTTCTGGAGAAAAAAGGCAAAGCAAATTCTTCTCCCTTCCTTTTAGGAAATCATTAAAATTCTCTAGCAGTGCTTATTCCAAAATCCCAATCCAGTCCTTCAGAACATCGGTAGTAGTCTGTGCCTCACTCCTATCCCCAGGAGTGTTCCTCAGCTGGTACTGCCAATTTCAGACGTCTTCTGACTGAAGTCCATGGGGCGTTCATCTGAACATCATCAGAGGAGGCAATGGGAGCCAAGGGCTCCTGCAAAAAAATCCACTATAGAACAACATGTTAGACCTTTCAAGTGCCTCAGGCACTACTGAGCATCCATTCATCAGGTATTAGTGGGGTTTCCTAAACATCCCATACTATCACTGTGCCTACAGTCCCCATACTAAGGGAGAAGAGGGCTGGAGAACTTTACCAATACTGTAAAGATCTATCTGTCATTCAGATCTATCTGAATGGTCAAGTAAATTCTTGGTTTCTTAGAATCATAGAATAATTTATGTTGGAAGAGACCTTTAAAGGTCATCTAGTCCAATTCCCCATGCAATGATCAGGGCCATCCTCAAACAGTGCCCCATATAACCTGACCCTGAATGTTTTCAGGGTTGGGGCATCTGTCACCTCTCTGGACAACCTGTTCCGGTTTATTGTGACCCTCATCATAAAAAACTTTTCTTAGATCTAATCTAAATCTACTCTTTCAGTTTAAAACCATTACCTCTTGTCGTGTTGCAACAGGCCCTACTAAAAATTCTATCACCATCTTTTTTAGAAGCTCCCCTGGAAGTACTGAAAGGCCACAATAAGGTCTCCCTGGAGACTTTCCTTACCCGGAACAACCTGGCTGAACAACCCCAGCTCTCTCAGCCTTACACAAGAGGTGCTTCATCCCTCTGATAATTTTTGTGGCCGTACTCTTTGACCTGCTCCAACAGGTCCATGTTTCTCTGCTGAGGGCCCCAGAGCTGGACTCAGTACTCCAGGTGGTCTCACAAGAGCAGGGTAGAGGGGCAGATCCATCTCCCTTGACCTGCTGCCCACACTTCTTTTGATGCAGCCCAGAATGTGGTTGTCTTTCTGAGCTGCAAGTGCATATTGTCACCTCATGTCCAGCTTTTCATCCACCAGAACCCCCAAGTCCCTTCTCAGCAGGACTGCTCTCGATCCCTTCATCCCCCAGCCTGTATTGATACTGAGGGTTGTCCTGACCCAGGTGCAACACTTCACTTGGCCTTGCTGAAAATCATGAGGTTCACATAAGCCCAATTCTCAAGCTTGTCCAGATTCCTCTGGATGGCATCCCATCCTTCAGGTTTCTGATGCATTCATCTTGTTTGTCTAAATATTGGCATTATAGCTGCCATTTTTCAGTGTCCTTACATGGCTACCCATGGCATGCAGAGATGAAAAGCCTGAAGCCCACAGCTCTCTCACAGCCCAGGAGACAGGCTGATAAGAACTAGTCAGACAAGCTGGCAAGAAACATGGGGATTGTTTTTCCTGAGATTTTTTCCGTCATTAACTACATATTAAAATGCTCAGAATCAAGATATAAACATACAGTAGGGGTTCAAAATTAATCTCCTGTATATGCCATATGGAAGACTAGTAAAATTTATAGAAATAGGTCTTCTTGTGTTAAACTGAACCAGGTGGGTGTTGAAATGACTAGGCTCTGCATATGATTCAGTCTCGTAGAAGTAAAAAACATTCCCAGCAAGCTACCATTGCTTTGTGTCAGGGTAGATCTTCCCTGAATGCCAGACTGAGGCTTTGTGCAAACTCTGACTACAGAACAAGCATGACCAGCCTAGAGCAATTCCTGCAGGCACGCAGCTTCTGCCTTTCCTGACAGCAGTGCAGCACAGCAAGCCAGGCGCTGCCGGGGACACATCTGTGCCATGCCCCTCTCTCAGCCCTATTTGCAGTCATTGGTCTTCTCCATTAGAGCAGCACCAGAGCTGCAGGGGTTGCCTTGAGGTACAACAGCTTCCAAAAAAAGGCTGAGTTATGCCCACCCACCCACCTCCGCACCTCATCTCTGATTTGCCTGGCTAGCTCTTCCCTTATTGCAGTCCTTGGTGTTTCCAGCAGCTCTGTGCTCCCCCCCAGCAACCTCTTTGTCCTGATGATCTTGAAGCCAATGTTATTATACAACTCTCCAAAGCTCTTGGGCAATCTGCTTTCATTCTTCCACTTTCCTTTCCTTATCAGTATTTATACTCTTAACTCCAGTACCTCATTCTTAACACATGGCATGTCCCTCTTTCTAATGCTTGATTACTTTTTGCACTCAGTTATTCAGAGTGACCTTTTCCACTCCTAGTGTATTTATCGCTAGATGGCTCTCATAACCCTTGGGCATATTGTCATTTATCTTTCAACCCATTCAATTCCCTCCCCATCCAGTTCAGCTCTGCTTAGTATCCCTTTTGTTCCTCCAAATATTGTGCTGCTGAAAGCAAAATGTTTTACATACTAAAAAAAATAATTATCACCTAGCTGCTTGCCTGCTATTGTTTCCAGTGGTTATATTTCCATAGAGAAATAACAGTCAGATACTTTCAATATGAGTTACTTAAACGTTGGACTGGGGAACCAGCAGCAAGGCATGAATTAGAGGATGACACAGCAGAGTGTCTGGGAGGACAGCATGGCTGTCATCCAGCTGCCAGTGCAGTAGATGGCACAGAAATGTCAAACAGCGTCAGACCACACATAATTCACCTGTCGTATCTTTGTAAGGCAAGAAGTGACTCACTCTAGAGCATCTGAACACAACTTTTGGATCTTAATAACCTATGATGTTTCTGAAGCAAAGCTTCACAAAATGGTGCGATCCTTAAATCCACTCCTAGCTTCTCCTCTCATGAATTATGAAGGAAATTAGTGAGACCCTAAATAGGAAACCATACGTTCAGTTTGTTATTACAACTTATTCTATTTACATCTGGCTAAATCTGCTGACAACACACTGTTTTCAAAGTTACTTCATGAAAAATCGACTAGATTTTTAATGATGATGGACAAGCATTTTTCCACATAAACAGGGCCCCTGAACCAAACTTCTTGGCATTCTTAGTGCCTTCAGTATTTTTCTGGCAATGAGAGACAATGCTTTTCGAACTTCATTTGCAAAGGATGACTCCAGGATAGATTCCAAGATCTGGCAGTCTTCTCCCTTGTATGATAAGTCAGTCAAATTGGTTTCTTTGCTTTGTACAGAAAGGTGAAATGAAAACTCCTTTTCTTCCCACTATAAGATATAACCCTAACAGTCAGTTACTAAGGATTTTCCTGCTCAACCAAGACGACAAATGCAAAAAGAAAGCTATGACTGGAAATAAAGCATCAGCCAGCTGTGTTGACTCAACTGTGGTGCAATAACCAATCCATTGCACAGAAAATGTATTTTCAGCACTGGTAAATGGCACAGTCTCAAAATATCCATCAGTCTGAATGTGATGTTACATATTTACTTTAGATAGTTTAACTCCTGAAAGCAAGCCTTAAAATTTAGACACACAGTGAAACAGATATACTTGCAGAGGGACTGACATCCATCACCAGGATTTTAGTCTATTAGGATAAAAATGTAAGGATCAGTGGAGAACGTACCCTTTTCAACATTTAGTCAGGACATTAAACAGTTTTTCAATTCCCTACCAAGAAAATTAGCAGTACTTAGTGTGTGTGGTGGTTTATTGCCACCAAACACTGTTTCTACTGAGCAGCTAAGGCAATCCACAATTTCTACCATGCTGCAGGTCTCCTTTCATTTGAAGAGGTGAACAGTGCGCTTTACCTCCTCCCAGCCCTGAAAGTAGAGCTTGCCACCTTATCCTTCCTGCAGACAATATTTGGGAGGCTTCCTATGCTTAAATAGGCAACATAGGCTTAAATTAGGGAACATAGTTTAGTGTAAGCCTCCTGTGTTCTTCTCTTTCTGTTTCTGCTGGGCTGGTGCTAGCTGAGCTGCATGAAACATTGAGTCCTGAATTAGAAGTCCAGCACTTTGTGCAGCAGTCAGGGCTGTTGTTTCAGGATGCCTGCAGTCTCTGGCATGCCCCTGCTTGCAATTACATTCATCTTGCCAAATTTTGACTTGCAACTATAGCTGATAAGAAACCCATATTTTATCATGAATAGAAGTTTAAATAATGATCTAATCTGAGCCCAGTGTTTAAGCAAGGGCATGTAGTACCTGTGGTTTAGCCAGCAGAGACAGCTGTGCAACACGCAGGCAACAGCAAGTCCCATGGCTGCTAGTTGCGTTTTCCTGCGCTTATCCTAACAGAGCAGTTTCACTGTAATTGGACAGCAGCAGAGATAAATTCACAGGACATTTGCTCTAAAGCACAGGAACAATGACAAGCTACAGGCTTCATTGGACTGCAACTCTGAATGAAGTATTTCAGCAGTTATATAAAACAATATATTTGTCAATTTTTTACCATTCTTATTAATTGAGTATTTTGCTCATTTAATATACTTGGGTTAGATCAGAAGTGTTAAAGTCTTATATTGTGTTTCAATGTCTAAAATAATACAGTGCAAACAAAGCACAAGTGTAAAATAATGGAATATTAATATCCTGTTTGGAAACTGTGTGATTCAATCAGCACTGCACTCATCCACTGAGTTACATGCAAAGAATCCTCAGATGAACTTGTTTAATTCTCTATGTCCTGACTTTTTATTCTTTTTCTTTTCTTTTTTTTTTTGAAAGAAACTATACCCCATCAGTATCAATTTCTTTTGATCATGGTGTGATGAGGTAGGTTAAACTAAGAGAAAATATCATGCTTCTCTTCCTTCTGTTTAGTTCTTCCTTTGCTCTGTGATTTTCATAAACCTGCTCACTCTATTCAACTAGGATCTTTCCTTTATTCAGCTATTGTTTATTTCTGGGGGGGGAAAAAAAGGGAGGAAAGCAACATTATTAAGAAGAATTCCTCAAAGTCAACAGAGTGGACTAAATTTAGAAGCCCTTGTGAGTGACCCTGTTTTAGCTGCACTCAAACCCCACTATTCCTTTGTGGCCTCAGGAGTAGCTGGTTATACCAAGTCTTTGATTGCAGCGTTTAAAGGAAGATGCAGAAGTCTAACTGGAGCTAGCTCCAGAGGCATCAGTTCCTACACTTCAGAGTGACAGTCATGCATTTCTTGTCTCAAGCCTTCACGTGGTCTCTGATATGAGACACATTTCCCACCACAGCTTCTGGTGATACATGTGATGGCATGGTCAAGCACACCTTGTGATATAACCTGACTCTGGACAGGCTGAAGGACACTTAATTTTTGTGTTATGGATTCATAATGGTAGGAGAAGCAAACTACAGATAAACTATTTTTTTATCCAAAATACCAGGTTACCTAGTCCTCAGAGAAAAGAAAAATGGATTGGAAATACCAAGAGTGGCAAGTGCATGGGTACCGGGACAGTAGCAAAGCAGTGGTTAAATCAGAATTTGAAGCAGCTCAAGTTTCAAGATGTAGGAATGTAGGAATTTCATGTGTGTTTTAAATGAAAACTTAGGAATTCCCAGACTAATTTTTATAGGTTGAATTATTTAGAAAATAATGTTTCCTCTCAAGGATTCTTCCCCTAGGTAATTGATAAATATTCATAACCCAGACTCCCTGTTAATGAAGATTTTTGCCTGGGAATAACAATTAAGAGTCTGTCAAAATCCCAAGTTGAAAATAACTGTCATTCAAATGTTATTGGTTTTGAGTATGTGTAAAATATTGCTTTCCAAGATCCAAAGAAAAATCTTTGCTGGCAAGTTGTTTGAAACAATGCCTAACTAAATGTGAAGGGGCTTGTCTTAACAGCATACCAATGAGGTGTAACTGGCAATCAGGTGTGACTTGTTTAACAAATTAACAATATGTTTCTCTAATAGGAAATTTGTTGCTCCGCATTCAGCATTGAAGATTTGCAGCTACTTAAAAAAAATCTACAGAGACTTTCAACATAATTAAGGTTAAATTTACTTTGAAATTCATGATGGCCATATAAAAGCAAAGGAGAAATATTGTGCATCTGGAAAAGCACCCTTTCAAGAAATTCTTTAAGCCTTTGGTAAAGGTATCTCATTTATACCTGTAAAATAACTGAGAATTCATTGAACTATCAGCAACACCTGTGTCTGGTTCTAAGGGGGTTTGTGTCAAAAAAATCAGATGTCTTAACCTCATTCTTACAAGGTTTTTAAAAATTTCTGAAGATTAGAAGGGAGGAATTTGAGGTTATACAGATAATCGTTATTAATTCCATGCTAACCTAGTGATCTGTTCCTGTTTGCTAATTTTGCAAATTACTGCAACATTTATCAGTTTGCTGGAAGTGGCCATTTCTGAACAAATTGGGCCTATTCATAGACTTCTATACTTACACTGCTAATTAAACAGATGCCTCTCTCCCTCCCACCCAAGCAGCTGAGATATGATGGCCTCTGTATCAACAGGCTACCTGTTTTCATAACCTGCATCTGCTCCAAAATACTGCAAAGCTGCAGAAGTATTTGATGAAGAACCATGTACTGGAAGAGGTTTTCACGGAATCTTGTTACAAGTCCTTAAAAATGCTTTTGTTCTTCTTGTTATTGGTGTTGTTTTCTCCAAACATCTCTATGCTATAGGGTGCTGAAAGATAAGTAAATACACCTCCTATTTAGCAAAGGTGAGCATTATACAGTATATACACAAATAGTTGCAAAGAAAATACAAGTGTTTGTAAAACACACCCACAAATGACCATCTTAGAACTCTAATTTCCAAACTTAAAAGGGTTAAATTTCTGGAAAGCTACAGTGGTTGGAGTTGGAAAGGTCTTTAAAGATCATCTACTTCCAAGCCCTCTGAAAGGGGCAGGGACACTTTCCACTAGACCAGGTTGTTCAAACTCCCATCCACCCTGACCTTGAACACTTTCAAGGATGGGGGATCCACAGTTTGTCTGGGCAAACTGACCAGAGAGTCAGAGGGTCTTTACACCCTCTTGGTAAAGAATTTCTTCCTAATTTTATCTTCTTTCTTAGCAAAGCTGTTTACTCAAAAGCATGTAGATCTCGAAAAAGCCACTTCCATATCAACAGGTGCTTTACCTGTTTATAGAAAGGCAATAAAGCTTAAAAAATCTTTGAAAAAATCCACATTATGGAGGAAATTAATTATCAGCAGAAACTGAAAGGAAATCCCACTTTGGAGAACACCATCCTAATGGGTCTCCTGAGGAGAAGAATATTTCTGATGGAAAACTGTAAATGCATCCTGCACAGAATGAGATAGTCTTACAAATTCATTTCTATTGGTGATTATTTTAATTTTGTCAGTCTTTACATTGAAAAGCACAGGCTAGTAAAGAAATTCAACCCCTCCTCTGAGTTGTCTGCATTTGTCTCCCAGATGTCTTGTACTTTTAAATCTCCTAAATAACAAGCCAACTACAGCTTCCTCTGAGAGACATTTCTCACCCTACATTTAGTTATTGTTTACAGTGTGAAAGTATTCCATGAGGTGTGTCCTTTCTCTTGAGGAACAGCAACTCTCCCTTTTCTCCTTTCATGCCCTTTGGATTATCCCACCCTCCTTAGCATGTTAATTCCTTCTAACATCTTTCCCCATAACATTTCTCCTCAGTACTCTTTAAATCCTTTCCAGCTCTTTGGTATCAATCTCTACAGGGACCAGGCTCATCTCACTTCTCTTAGAATAGCTGAAGATGTAATGATTAGCTACAACAAGACCCCTGACTTAAAGGTGGTAAAATTTAGATGAGTTAATCCCAGCACAGGTGATCAGAAAGGATCACAACATCATCAGCATGGCAGCTTGCTTCCCCCTTTTAGTATGATTAAACATGATATGTTTAGTTTACAATGAAGAATCCAGTAAAGTCACAGTGCACTTAATAATAGCCTTGATTTATGTGAACGGTTTTTTATTTCAGAAGAGAGTAAAAGATCAAATAATTACCTCATTGGCCAGAATCAAACTTTTGCAGGGAAAAAAAATGGTAGGAACTGTGGACGATTTTCAGCTTTTCAATAAAGATAGAGAAATTAATATTTATCAGACACTCCACTATGAGTCAAAAAGAGTTTTCTGTTTAACTCGAGGAATGCTGAAGAGTTCTTAGTACTTAGGATACCAAATGAATATGTAATAAATAAAAAAATTCATGCAACATAATTCACATTTTTCTTTCAAGTCAGCTTCCTTTAATTCGAGATTTTACATTTTTTCAATGCTAATTTTTAAAGCCAAATTCCCTGACAGTGAAAGCAATATGTATGGAAACAAAAACATTTATGTCTTATCATAAAGCCAAAGACAGCGTACCACAGTCTCCTGTTTCTGAGTCCAACAACTATTTCTGAAAGTTTACAAGGGCATTGCATAGCAGAATACCTAACAGTAATATTTAGATGCAGCCCTATTCTTATTGAATATTACTCTATTTAATCCGTGCATACAGAGAACAAATCTGAAACCATTTGAAATATTTTTGAAAGAGAAGTTGTCCCTCTGATTCATTTTCACAGAAGAAAAAAGGTTCTTTTTTTTTATAAATCATATGAAATATTAAGAGCAAAGCCAGTCAGTTCAGGTTCTTTTTGTATGGAAAAGACAAAGGCTTATTCTAACCCTGTGAACATTTATCAGAGTTGAAATCATATCATAAGTTATTAAATTCCACTGTTCCACTAAGTGTAGGTGATCTCCTAATTACAATATTCTACTTATACTACTTATACTGTTAACTTTTATGAACTTAAGATCAAGTTCGGCTTTCAGATATATCCAAGTAACTCCAATGACACCTGTGGGACCTAAAGGCAAGATTTTAGTCAGATCACTGTTTCTGTCCATATTGCCATATCTCTCTCTTGAAAATTGACTCACGGAGAAGGTTAGGCAAGTCTATCCAGCGTTTATATACTAAGAGGGACATATAGACTTGTAGATAAAAATAAGGTTCTTAGAACTCCTAAGAAGTATATGTCAGAGTTATACAAACAAGATGTTCTGGAGGTCTTCGCCTGAAGAGATTCAAATTCATAAGAATATGAGAGTCCTGCTCATCTGCTGTAATAATCCACTGCAAGCCCTGGAGGTGACCCAATCAGGCAGCAAGAACTGCATGAGTACATAGTTGGGGGGGTTTGTTTGTTTTTCAAATCTTGATCCTCAGAGATTTGATTTGACGTAGTGTCACGTACCTCCAGACTTACATTGGCTTGGTTGAGACTTACTAAATTTTGTGTAATGTTGGCATCTTCTTATCTCCTCCATAAACTGGAAGTGTAACTTGACTCCTGTCATATTAAGGCATTTTTATAGCTTTACAGTGAAAATTTTGTTTAATTTATGCACGTCCTCATGATTTTTAAGGACAATGCTGTGTAATCAGTGATATACAAATGTTTCCTCAGGAAGTTAGATGTGCGTACTTCTTCGTGTGAATATATTCACAAGTGTGTATGTGTCTGTGTATGTATCTACACACATGCACACATGTGCATCTATATAATTTAATCACAATATTGTAAATATTTTAATTAAAAAAATAAAAAGAAAAATGTTTACACTTTCCACTTTCCCTTTTGTTTCCCTCTATGTATTTGTGTGAATGGAAGAATAAAGCACAACTACTGCATTTCCTCTGGAGGTTTTTAAATCTAAATTAATAAAGATTCTTTGCAAAACATGCCTGAGGTCATCTTCAAGTAGACAGTGTTGAGACTTCAATGCCCGATTAATACTCAGGCCAAATGGATCAATTCTTCAAGCTTGTCAGAGATTGTTGATGTCGTAGATGATGATTGATGTCAATCAATCTTTATACATTTCAGTCAGAAAGAGAGCAGGTAAAAGGGCTCTTCCAGACATGCTGCATATGGGAAATTCCATAGGAAGTTACATGTCAAGTCAACAGAATCATGAAGGCCTCATGGATCCCTAAGTACATTAACAAAATACATTACAGTGCAAAATTTCAACTACCTAACACCGTAAGAGAAAACAGTCTGAGGAAGGTGTCTCCCTGCTGATCACTGCAATTCCCTCTGTTATGACTTTGATATTGCTTCATTTCTGAACTCTTTTCAGCCCACAGCACTTACACTCTTCTGATTCAAAAATCGAAAAACCAATTTGCCATGGAAAAGACAGGGGAGCCTGAAAGCTAAACTGACCATTTCTGTCTTCATGACAGCACAGAGCGTGTCAGCTGAGCAATGCAGAATATGCTGGTAGGAAACATGGTGTTAGTAATGAGCCAAATGAATCCCTGTTGTGACTTCACTCACTTCCTTTGAGTTATATCCAGGATAATTTTGTCCCAGTGTACTGAAGACTCTAAAAGTTTTGAGGAGAATAGTAGTGCATTTGAACTGGAATCCAGTGAATCTGATTCCAAATTAAGTTTGCAGCTTGGTTTTGACACACTCTCCTGAATCACTTTTACAGTTCCAAAAATTGTTGCATGATCCAGCCAGCAACACAGTGAATTAATAAGCAATGAGCTATGCAGTCCTGTCAAAGCAAGCTCATTAGTAAGTTGGCTGCTGGGTTTTTGCAACCACTAGATAAACTTTGGCAATATAAACAGGAGCACCTACAGGGAGGTCCCCCAACCTCTCTGTCCTTTAAAAGATTTAAGGACTTATTTTTGAACATATAAATAGGGTACCCAGCATCCATTTCCAGCAGGGCAAGTACAAAATAATTTTCTGGAAGTCTCACAAAAGGTTTATTCCATGATTACGTAGAAAGTTTCTTCTCATGTGATTAAAAAAAAAAAATCACATAATACAAACAAACAAACAAAAAAGGATGCTTCCTGATATATTCTCAGGCTCATAAAACCTGTCTCTGGTTTTTCAGGACTGTAAACAAAGTAAGACACTTTGATGCTCTGATGACTAGATGGTAATTAGAGGGCCACACAAGTTCATAATATAGAGTAAGAGCATAATACATTAAAAGTCCCTGTTTATGAATAGCTCACTTGTGGCTTCTCCAGTGACTCAAACAAGCTTGCCCATGAAAATTAAAGGGTACTGTGCCTAGCCTTTATTTGCAAGACTTACAAGGACCTGCCCAGGTCACTGTCCTGTCAGACACTTCAGGCAACAAAAGAATTTCTAGAAATGACTAAAGTATTTGAGTCAAAAGAAATTCTTTCCATGACAGAAATTCTGAATGTATTCAATTATCTTTGTATATGCATATTTTTGAAATCTATATTTGAAGACAGTTGTTAAATTCCATTTATCACCACGCTGAATTTCAGAGGCCACAGTTATCCCACTCAGGGCATCCATCCACTGACACTGACACCACCTTCCCATTGTTTGCACCTGAAGGTAGCTTCTCAATCTTTTCTACATCATCAGTGAACAGCAGCAGTAACCTGGGTGGCTTTTGAAACTGCCTGCTTGGCCAGGAGGCAGGTGAGCAATTTTTGCCTGCAGACTCTGCCTCCACGGGTGCAGCCTTTTCCACCTGTAAGCTGCAGAGCCCATGTTCCAGCTGCAACCTGCCTGGAAAAGAGCTCTTCCACAACATCCCCTCCACTGGTCAGTGCCTCACCACAAGGATGCAGTACTTGTGCTCTGTGAGCAGACATGGCTTTCCTGAATGAATAACCTTTTACCTGTGAAACTCCAACTAGTTTTTTACCTGCCTGCTGTGGAAATCACCTCTCCAGAAAAAAGACCCACTGCTTCAGCCTCATTACTTCCATTATGTGTGTTAGAATGCAATGTTTTTCATATGTAGACATGAGACATACCTGTATGCAATAAGAAAACATTGGTGTCTCTAACCAATTCCTGAGTGCTTTTCCACACTGTGCATCTTCAGAAGCAGGTCCATATAAGGACCACTGGAGTGAGAAAAATGAGTAAAAATCAGCATCAGCAAAGATCAGACTAAGGGCTTCTATCTAAATATATAATATACTTTAGTGTCTACTTCCTAGGGGAGTTAGCTGTAGAAAATGGAACTGGACCCTGTCATTTTCACAGAAGTACTCAGATGCAGAAGTAGCAATATCAATTGTAAAAACAGAAATTAATAGCACCCTTTTTGAGAAAGACAGGGACTCTTAATACTGCAGTCCTGGCTATTACATTGGGATGCCAGCAGTTTTTATCTAACATCCAAACTGTGTAAAAGTATATATATTTTTTTTTCCAATGGCTAGTAGTATAAAATCTTGTATTTTGTTTTATTATGTAAACTTTCCCATTTGTGTGACAGGCAATTTATTGCAGCACTTCGATGGATTGTAATGGCTGTAGTAACTGTGCAGTTAAGTGCTGTTTCTAAAAAGTAGAACTGGCAAAATATTTAATGAAGCATTTGGCTTTCTGTGTGACGAGATGAGAGCACCCTGTTGTAAGCAAAATCAATCTGATTTTGCACAATATATCCATTCAAGTGGCAATTCTGGAGTCTGGAGAGCCAGAGGAGCTGAGACTAGATTTTCTAGGCTGTATAGAAAATAGTACTTCCAGATGTAATTTCCAAGTACTAAGAAGTGCCATTTACTCTGGGAGGCATGGATTTGCAGCATGATTTGGACAAATTCTGTGGAAGCTCTTTTCTTTGCTGAAAGTCATCAAGAATTTTCTTGAATTTTACTGCTGCTGCTATGGGCTTAACACTGTAATATCAATATTTAACACTGTTAACTCTATAGAAAATGTATATCCTGCAATCCTACTCTGCAACATGAGACACAGAGATTGGGTAAGTGCTGAGAATGAACAGCTAATTCCACATTACAAGTCCAAGAGTGATGAAAAGATATTTTTGACTCTTTTTTTTTTTTTTTCTGAGAGTGTTTTATTGTTGTTCAATGGTGTTTTTAGCCAATATTCACTTCGCATTCAATTTCAAGGCAATTCATTTCCATACATTTCAAGAATACAGAACTGGACAGGGTAAATCTTTCACCTCATTTTGTTAAGGAAAATATTACAATTATCACTTCATGCAGACACAAAAAAATCATCCATAAATTTCTTCCATAAATAGCTGTAAGAAAGAGTAGAGACTCATAAAACTCTTAGCACATACCATTCTACTGAAATAAGAGCTGATCCCAGTGGGTCCTGGATCCCACAATTATCTCAGATTTCTGGCCCTGAATTAGCATTTCAGGGCAGTTTTTCTTCAAGTTTCTTCATACTAGACTTCACTGCACATTGTAGATATGCCTGGAAAACACTTGCAGAGTTCTCAAAATCTACTCAGCTCTATGGAAAAGAAAAGCAATGAGAGAGAAGCTGAGCTCTGACATGGTCATGTTCTCATTCTGAAACACCAATCATAAACTATTGATTTTAGAGGCAGCAGTGTTGTCACCTGTCATATGCACTTTTACTACTCTCAGAAGTCTCTCTTTGTCCAAACAATTAATAAATGAAATAATGGAAATGATATTTTTAGATGGTGGTTCAATCCCTTCCGTGAAGCTGGAAAATCAGCACCATTTAGTGCATCGACACTAAACTGAGTACACTCAGAGACTGGAGTCTGAGAAGAGTTCATCTCCACAGCCTGAATTCATAAACTATGCTCTGTTGCCAATGGACCAAGCAGGGTCATGTCTTCTGGCAGGCAGGCAATGAGCAGTAAAGGCAGAGGACAACACAGCAACCTAGAAGATTGAGTATGGGAATTTAGGAAACCCTTTTAGATCATGCCTGAGGAACACAGTACTGTGGAAAGGGCCAATGTGACAATAGCAGCCATCAAGGCTACAATGAGATGAGTGGGCAGTGTAATGCCTTTGTGTGCTGCAGGCACAAATAACAGAGGAAACAAATGCATTTTTTTCTTTAGACTATAAGGAAGGTTATAAAAAGCAGCAAAAACTGTGTGAGGCCACCCAGAACTGAAGCCATATGACCTCTTTCCAAGGAATTTTCAAGCCAGACAACTGGTTGTTGGATGAGTACTAATAAGTCACCTTTCAACTTCAGAGCAACATGGGAACATGCACTGGGACAAGAAGGCTGCTTAGAGATTACACTGACACTCTGCAGCAGCAACAGTACTGCAGACAAGATGAACCCTGGATTTTGTCTGGGGCATCACTGAGGCTGCCATAAGGCTGAGTCAACTCCCAGGTCCCTTTAAGCAAACAAATAAAGCAAAAAAAGTGTTCATAGTGCTGCTACCTCTTGCTCTTTCACAGCTACTAGGATCCTTTTTAGTTGTTGGTTTTCTTTTAATTGGGAAAGAGCTGGTATTTTTCATAGTCTCATAAATTTTTAAATAACCCCCGAGCTTAATAAAGTCTTGTCTTCTGCTCCATGTTCTTAACACCTGTGTTTAATCAAGCCAAAGGGTCCCTTTTTCCATCTTTTGCACTCTGTCCTGCATGTGCTCAAAAGGATTTGCAGTATCCTACCTCTGACTCATTCCTTTATAACTGTTCATTCCAGATGCCACCAGTTCAATGGTTGACATACAAGATAAAAACATTTCCGGATTTGAATTCTCAAAACTGAGCCATAAGACATACCCATGCCAAAGAGAAGGATAGAAAAAAGAAGATAAAGTACAACATATCCTGCAATAATTAAACGTCCACTTTGTTGCAGAAATGACATGGAATTAAAAAGAAATTAAACAGTGTTTGCTTTCAAATCCAACTAGCTAACTATATTTTTGAAGAGGTTTAAGGTTCTGCTGCACTCTGAA
Organism: Dendrocincla tyrannina; assembly: GCA_035047865.1. NCBI lineage: Eukaryota > Metazoa > Chordata > Aves > Passeriformes > Dendrocolaptidae > Dendrocincla > Dendrocincla tyrannina. Next base: position 59,344,959 of record JAWWMP010000132.1, on the reverse strand, counting down.
AAGTGATTCCTTAAACATCTTATAGACATGGCTAAACAAACTGGAGTTTCTACAGAATTAAGTCAAGACTGCATGATCACTTCTGCAGGGTATGTTGTTGTGGGACAACACAGACATTTCACTTCAGGGGAGATATAGCACACGTCACAAAAAATTTATATGGAAGTGGACAAAGAAGAGTTCTCAGAGAAAAAATGGGTTTCAATCTTTTAATAAATTACAATAAAAACCATTGTAGTGAGTTACTTTTTACAGTGAAGCAGATACCAAAATAAAGACACATAAGATTACGGGGGTAATTGACATGGGAGGAAGCTCATTCCCTTTTTTGTTACAATTTTAGTGGGAAGGTTAGACACAGCACAATAAATCTACAGGTGGGTATCAAATACAAGATGAAGCAAAGGATGACTCTTTAGAGAAGAAAGACCAAAAAGAAGCAAATGGCATAATAGAGAGTACTGTAAGAATAAAATTGTTGATTACTATTTAAAAGATTAATACAATGGAAAAACTGGAACTAAATGAAAAACAAAGTAGTGGCAGCTGTTCTCTGCTACAGCCACTGAATCAAATGGCTTAGGTATAACTGGAGTAAAGATCCCAATCCAGAATGAGGAAGTAAATCTCTTGAAGGGTACAGAAACACTTAGGAAAATTAAGCTGGAAGCAGTTGCGTATCTGTATGCAATCTGACTTAGCCTCAGTTCTCCAAACACGACGTTTCGCAAGCTACTGTGAGCCGTGGACAAGCAGCACTATTTTCCTTTGAAAGATACAGACTATTCTCCACATACACCCAGGAAAGTTACCAAGTTACCACAAAAACTACAAGTATTTTGGGAGGAACAAAATGAATAAAAGTCAAAAGACAAAATTTAGGAGATGCATTATGAAAAAATAGGCTTCAGTGTTTTCTCAGTCCTGCCTTGTTCAGTCCAGATCTGACAACTGAGCTGAATTCAGATTTGTCTTACATAAAATCAATAGGTCAAATAAAGGAATAAAGTGCACTTCATCATAATTGAATATCTCTGAATTTGACTTCTATGCTTTATTTCTGGCACCTAACAACTTCTGCCTGCAGTAATAGCAGTTTTCTCACAAATACAATTGCAGTACTTTAGGAATTTGTTTCCTAACTGAATGAATTATTATTGCATAAAACTAATGACACATTTCTGTGCACTCTTGCATATTTCTCAATCACCTGTTTCAGCACTGGTATTCCTCAATTTAAGCTTAATAATATCATAAATCATACAAGAAAGATCTGGGGCTCTTCTAATTGGCAAGGTCTTTTTTTTTTTTAAGATTATCTACTTTCTTTTTATCTTTGTACACACACAAAAACTTCCAAAACCCCAATTGTAAAGAAAACTATAACACATGAACAAAAGATTTAAATCCTATCCCATTTGTTCCCACAAACACACATGGTCTGATTTGAATTTCATATTGATTTCACTAGTATGGTTCCTATTGAATCATGATATACTCTGGTGTGAAATCAAAGCAGGACTGTATTAGGTAGCACAGCTGGAGGGGACTAGAGAAACTTAAAAACCTTAATATCCATTGTTCATTTCAGTTCATCACTTGCATTATTAGCAGCAGCTGTTCTACTACAAACCACATTTTCCTACCCTTTGGGTATGCAGTGTTGCATCTCTAAAGAGCTGCAAAATGTTGATGTAGCCTGTTAAGAACAACTGAATGCTATCTAAGGTTGCTGAGGAATCTTGGCAAGATCTATTTCATCCTCTTTCTTTCAGAGAAGGTTGCAAGTTTATCCACCTATTTGTTCACAAGTGACTTTAAAAATATTCTCTTGAAACATTAATAGAGCTGCCACTTCACACCACAGCTCTAGTTAAAATCCTCTAGTTAAAATCCTCTTTATTCATATCCCATATATCTTGGTGTCACCAACAATTTCCAAAATATATGTATATTCTATATTATAATCATTAGTAAGAAACCTTTACAGCTGAAACAACAAGATATGCCTTCCAATCATTGTTCAATTTTCACTACAGAAAGTGACATGCAGAAATAACACGGGAACCAAGCAAGGGAACTGCAAGGGAATCCTCTTCTGAGTCTCCTGAAAAGCTTTGAGTCAAGGAAAAGGAGAAAGGTAATTGAATTCAGTTCAATTTGGGGGTGAAGTCTTGGTAGGCTTTTAGAAGGGATTATATTTAAATCGTTTTACTTTGTCTATTTGTAACCTAAGTATTTACATATCATGAAAGAAAAATACTCATTTTTTTTCTTGAGACATTTCTATTTTAATTTCTAGCCAAAGAAATACTATTCCATAAGCCACAGATGAATTATAATTAAAGAAGGGAGTTCTAAAACTACAAGGACACCAAAAATATTGGCTAATATTGGCTAATAAACCACATATAACAATTATATACCCAGATGATCAAAACCACTCTCATACTTTCAATCTCTGCCATTATGCAAACTAACATTTCCTTTCAACTTTTTTTCTAGTAATTATCTTTCCCTTCCTCAGCAGAAAGACTTGCTATGCTATCCTGCAGATTAGGAGTAACATTGCAGTGGAAGGAGACTCCCAGAGGACCAAGTGAACATTCTTGCTGTCATAGATAACTGTCTGATAATTTCACTCGAAGACCTTTCTACAGCGCCACAGCTCTCATGGTCAGAAACTCTCCTCCAGTTTCCAGACTGAACTTTTATTCCTATGTGGTGCATTCCCACCCAGATGTATTTGCAGACAATGTTCATATACCCCTGTTCAGTTTCCATTGTGTCAGATTAAACAATCCTAGCTCTGCCTGTGTAAAATAATACTATTTTCTATCACACTAGAAGGATCATTTTAGACAAAAGTTCCTTGACCTAAGTTTCCTATAGCTAAGCAAAACTTTTTCCTCTATTCATTTTAATATCATTTCCCAGTTCTAACTTTGCAAAGCCAGCTTTATTTGCTCATTAGTTTTCCTCCTCAGCATAGGTTCTCCATTTATTTCTAATCTTTTTTTCTGATATGTAAGGACTGAGTCTAGCCCAGAAAAGAGATTCCTGATAGTTTGCATTCTTCTGACAGAAAGAAATTCCCAGAGTCTTTTGCAGTTAGTTCCCAAGTTCCTCAGCCTGGGCCAACTACATTCACTTACTCCTTTAGTATGTTGCGCTCCCTCTGGAAACTGGGAATCTTGGCCAGAGAGTTACCTTGGCACTACCTCCTTTGTACATGTCTGAATGGTTTTGGCCAAACTGCTCCTGAGACTTTCCAATCTATCACAGACAGGAGCAGTTAGATGAATTATTTCAATATCTGTCCTCTCTGAACAATGATATACATCGGTACTGGTACTTCAGACATGACTGCTATGCCAGCAGGTTTCTGTAGCCTCTGACCCTTCAGTGTCCCACACTGCACAACAGCCTAAGTCCCTCTATTTTGTTTTCCAGACTCTGCCATTTAACCTTACCTTGAGATGTAGCTGCAAGTCACAATTCCCAACAATACGCAACAAGTAACATTTCTACCTTCTCTCTCCTAGGCTGTGATATGCCCTTACAGCTGTCATTTTCTTGTCCTCATGTAGAAACTTCAGCAGGTATGACTATGAATCTCTTTTAGTCTTGTTTCCTCCCATTTCCTAGTTATCTACATTTTTTCTTATCAGCTGCAGTAGTCTTGATATTGGAGTATAATTAAATCAGACTTCAAAGGAATGAAAAGTCTGTTTTCTCTGATTTGAGAGACTACAAAACATGTTTCACTACAGTAGCAGGGACTGGACTTGTTGATCCAAAGGTCCACTCCAATTTAATATTGCAATGACCAATTATCCAAAGATCTTGTAGCATCTGCCTTGGGCTATCTTTTTAACGGCTTTATCTCCTCACAACCTCACCCTCCTCCTAGGGCTAAAAATCAGCTGAGCTATCACTTCCTTTGTCCCAAGATTATCTGCTAATCATCTGCATATCATCTGTCCTGATGTAAAAGTGAGCCACAAAATGTCCCCACTCCCTCGCACACCCCTTCTGAGCTATAGTCTATAGGTCTGGACCTAGGGAGCTGCCATCCTCAAAGAAAACTTCATTTTATTGAACATAAGAAAGTATCCCATCACTTACTTTCCTTTGTACTGATTCACTGTGCTCTTTTCATGCACTCCTCTGTACTCTCTGCTTTTTATATGCTGTCATCTTGTTCTGTCCTGAAGTTTTTATCCTTAGTTATTTCCATTTTCTTTTCTTCTCCCCTTATGAAATTGACTTCTATTCTTGTTTTCTTTCCTGCCATGTTGCTTTCTCTTTCTGCTTGCTTTCCTCCTTCTTCAGTGCAGAAAACATTTTGTCTATTCCTCAAACAGAAAGCTTCTCAGTTATTCAAGCTCTATTTCTCTCTTGGCCCTAAGGACATGTATTTCGATGAAGAACCTCTTCAGTAAACGTTAGGCTGTCCAGTACATTATGTATTCACAAATTTTGACCTGTCTTGCAGTTTCCTTTCCATTTTTCTCCTCGCTGTTTTCAAACTCTTTTGAATAGCAATGTAATCATTGTTATCCACAGTCTTGACTTTTCTCATCTAAGAACGTGGTGCTGCATCCAGTTGGCATCTGATCACCAGTGGTGTTCTCCCAGGGATCAGTATTGGGGCCAGTCCTACTCAGTACCTTTACTGATGATATGGACAGGGGGATCTAGTCTACCCTTAGTAAATTCACAGATGACACCAAGTTGACAGCATGTGTCAATATGCTGGAGGGTAGGAAGGCTCTGAAGAGAACCTGAACAGCCTGGATAAATGGGCCAAGTCCAATGGTATGGAGTTCAACAAGACCAAGTGCTGGGTCCTACACTTTGGCCACAAAAACCCCAGACAGCATTACAGGCTGTGGTAAGAATGGCTGGAAAGTGGGCCAGTGAAGAAGGACATAGGGGTGCTGTTTGACAGTGGCTGCACATGAGCCAGTGTGTGTCCAGGTCGCCAAGAAGGCCAGTGGCATCCCGTGTGTGACCTGCAGGACTAGGGCAGTGATTGTCCTCCTGTACTCAGCACTGCTGAGTGCTGTGTCCAGTTCTGGGCCATTCACTGCAGGAAGGACATTGAGGTGCTGGTCTAGAGCAGAGCAACAAAGCTGGTGATGAGTCTGGAGCGCAAGTCTTATGAGGAGTGGCTGAGGGAGCTGGGATTGTTTAGCCTGAAGAAAAGGAGGCTCAGGAGAGACCCTATCACTCTCTTCAATAACACGAAAGGAGGTTGTAACCTGTTGGGGGTCAGTCTGCTCTCCCGGGCAATCAGCAATAGGATGAGAAGACATAGCCTTAAGCTGATCCATGGAAAGTTTAGCTCAGACATTAGGAAGAATTTCTTCACAGAAAGGATAACTGCCCAGGAAGGTTACCATCTCTGGACTTGTTTCAGGTGTTTAAGGAAAGACTGGATGTTATGCTCAGTGCCACGATCTAGCAGACATAGTAGTATACAGACCTAAAGACGTCAGAAGTCTTTTCCAACCTAATTGATTCTGTGATTCTGTAACTATTTCAGATGTCATTTCATGAAAAAAGTTATTTCCTCAGGCAACCCTTCATGAACATCACAAGCCTGCTGCTTATTCATATAATCAATATATAAAACACCAAGTGCATGAATCCCCAGATAAGCTCTGCAGTTCACTGCTCTCAGTCATTAGTCGCTTGGATTTCTAATACTTTTCTCTCACCTTCAGCAGTTGAATATTCATTAGCAGCAATTAAAGACAGGAAACCTAACTCCCTTAGCTACAAGGTCTTTGACCTCTCAACCCACACAAATACAAAACTACCTTTAAACCACAAATGACAACTAGAACTTCTCATTAAGAACTGCAATCAAACCAGTGAACCTACAAATGATAAAGTGCAATCTAATAAACCACTAAGCAACAAAAAATGCCGGTTAACTTACCCCCAAAATACAAGAACTCAAGACCTTCTTTATCCTCCACCAAGGCCAACTCCCTCCCAGACACTCCTGTTTACTGTGCTTCCACCAGTGGAGTTCTTTATGACATGGGAAATTAAAGTGCAATACAGAATGTCCAAAGCTGTAGGGTTTTTATTTTTTTTACTGCATTGCTTCATTAGATGGGTGAATATACACTTCTGCCTAAATTTTCAGCTACATCTCAACAGCAAGCACAAGAGATACTGTGGATTCAGCAGTGCAACCATATGATAAAAAATATCAGGAAGATGATGGTAACTGACTTTTATGACAACCATATTTTAAACAAGGACTGTGTTACCATTACAGAGAGAAAACAGGCAACTTTGGTGACATCTTTGTGCATACAAATGAGAAAAAAAATAGCCTAAGGCCCATTTTGTTTATTTATTATTGCCATCAAAGCCATTATGAGATGCTGTGACTTTCCATAGTAGAGCCTCATAGCGCAAATGTCACTAATTCCTTTTCCTTTCTAATTCAAAATTAAGAACATTAAAATGCATTAAAGTCAAGACATTATAATTTAAAGGGAGATTTTATAAAGTCTCTTTGGTAGTTAAGGCTATATTGGTATTTCCGTTCTATTTTTTAAGTGCTTATAAATCAGCCATAAATGCTGCTCATTTTGGAACCTGCTATCCAAGTTCTCAAGCCACAACTGATCACTTATTGTACCTTTTCCTGAAAACGTGAAGCAGATCAATCTTTCAGCTGGGGGAGGTGAGTTTCTGGATGCTGGAGATCAGAAGCAGTGTACTAGAAGGATGGAAAAAAATGCATGATAATGAAGTTTTAATGAACTCTACTAAAATAATGCTCTTTGTAGTCTGCAAGAAAGAAAAAAAAAATAAGAAAACAGAACTCAAATCAATTACTATAGTTTTTCAAGATATAATACACATTTGTAAGGTTTGGAAACAAATTAAGAGCCAAGCCGTTAAAATGGTGAGGGCATCTTTAGCTTGCATAACTGCTACTCAGCTTCCTAGCTCCTGCAGCTCCTGCAGCTCCTACAGCTACACGGGGAGCTCTGTATCTGTCAAAGCTGGAACGATGCAGGCTATGCGTGCTCACAGCACCTGTGTTCTGCATTTTGTTGTCCTGAATTTAACAAAGCAATCACCAATGCCACTTTCCAGTGGCTAATCACTTCCTGACCAGGCTTCTTCACATTTTAAACCACTCTACCATGTGGAGGAAAAGAGTGGCATGAAGACTTGTCTTTACAAGCTTTTTTCAAGTTTGTTTTCTTTTTTTTCCCAAGGTTTTTTCAACTTTTTTTTTCCCAAATATATTGTTACAGCAGATCCAGGAGTAAACTTGTGTTGAATGTATTCAAAACCATTTAATAGGGGTCGGGAGAGGAGGAGAGGATTAGGGCCAGCTGCAGCATCCTCACCTGTTTGTCTCCTTTTCTGTGCTGCTCACAGAAAACTCAGTTTTATAAGAAAAATTCTTATAGGAATGTGAAAAGCAACAGTCGTAGGACCCAGAAATATATCAACTCAGCTTAGAAACACATTTTGCAGGAGGGCAAACACACTAATTCTTAGGAAATCCTGTTCAGTTCTTACAGAGGATCTCAGGTCAAAAATCACAGAGGAAGTAAGAGGCAGAAATCAAAAAAAAAATCTCCTGTCTCACTAAAACTTGTGTGCTTATTAATATTCTTTCTATAACTACTATATAATGCTGTTGGCACTGAAGGGCCTCCAAATGAGTTTGGTATCCATTGTACTCAGTGCTGCCTGAACATAATGAAAATAAGGGCCATGGCCAAAGAGCTTACATTTCAAATCCACTGATCAAAGTATACACCAGTGACAATTCTCAAACTTTCAAGGCTTATTAACATCAGAAACAAAAAATTAAAAAACCTTTCAGAAATGAGCAAGATGATCTTTTGACTCTGAATCTGGATTAGTGTTCAGTTTGGGAGAAGAAATGTATTTTAATAAAGTCAAGAACACTTTCCGCTCTCTATGAAGGCATGCATTGAAGTGATTAAAGAATGACTCTGTGGGATAGCAAGCTTTCAGCTGAATAGGTGAAGAATCTTATTCTGAAATCTTTTGACAAGGAACAGCAGCTTAGAGAAATTGATATCTCTAAAGAAAATATAACACCACCGTTAATTAACAGATTCTGACACAAAAAAAATAACATGCATGACAAATAATACAGTTTCAGGACAGCTTTCAGAGTTTTTTCAGTATATGAATATGTTAATATGGCCCTAAGAAATGTTGAACTTTAGTGCTGGTCAAATTATTATTGAGGATCACAGAATCACAAAATACACTGAGTTAAAATGGACCCACAAGGATCATCGAGTCCAACTGCTAGCCCTGCACCCATTCCAGGATATACTGTTTTGTTTACTGCCCTTTTTTTCCTTTTTGTGACTTACTTTTGATAGTAGTTTTAGTAGATAGTAGTTAACTAAGTACATTTCATAAACTATTTACTTTGTCTTTAGATTACTGGATGTATTCAGTTGTTTACAATTATTGTTTTTATTTCTTGCCTGGATGATTGATCCTTTGTTTGCTTGTTTTTTTGTTTTAAACTGAGCATTGAACAGTTTTACTATCGCCTTTGAGCTATGAAGTGAGATTTCAAGGTTAGAGTAGTGGTTATATGGAGAAAAGTAAATCAGCTTTCAGTGAATTTTTTTTCAGGATGAACAAAATTAAATTCACATGTCACAGAAAGGTGGAAGAGCTGCTCAGAACACAGAATCCTCTTTTCATGTACAAATTCCTTCCAATTCCTTTAGGTGCAAGGATTTGTGTTTGCCCAATTTGTTTAAATATTCTCTAACCTATTTCTTTTTATTCAAAGAGGATAAAGTTTCCTTGCCATTCTTGTTTACCCATGCAGGCCTTCTGCCACTTTTTCTTGCTTTCCTACTTGTCAAGATGGACCATTCTTGAGCTTGGTGTAGGTGATCTTGAAAATCAAACAGCTCTCAGGGACTACTCATCTATTCAGGGCTGTGTCCCGTGAGATTCTTCCAAACTGGCCAGAAAAAATCTGGTTTGAAGTTCAGAATTGTGACACCAATCTTTGCACTGATACCTCCTGTCAGGAGCCTGAACTCCATATCTCATGGTCACTGAAGCCAAGGCTGCCCACAACCTTCATGGTCTTCACAAGCTCCTCTTTGTTTATACGTATCAGGTCTGTCTGTCTCCCTTTGTTGGCTCTTCTGCCACCTGTAGCAGGAAGTTACCATCAGTGTGCTCCAGAAACATTCTAGATCACTTGTGTCCTGCTGTGTCATATCCAACAAATATTGGGGTTGTTGGAATCATCATGTGGACCAGGGCTTGAAAACACGAGACTTCCAGCTGTCTGCAGAGCATTCATCTACCTCTTCCCAGTCAAGCTGTCAGTACCAGCAGCCACTACAAAGTTACCCACGTTGTTACTCCCCCTAGTCCTAACCTGCAAGTTCTGAGCTGTCTCAGCATCCATCCCAAGGTAGAGCTCCACGGATCTGTGTTGCTCTTGGGCAGCACTCCCTCCATCCCCTTGGATGGTGCTTTCTGAAGAGCCCCTATCCAACCATGGCAGTGCTCCAGCCTGACACTCTGGTTCAGCCCAGATCTATGCTTGTGTGAACACAAACATGCTGTTAAACAACTGAGTCATTCCCAGGGCTAAGGCACCATCATTTTTTGTCTAAGCTTTATGTCCCTTCATGAATTAAGGCAGTTCAGACAGCAGGCAGCATTCTTGTTAACAGTTCATTTTCTCTTCTCTCTCAATCTCCTGTCAGGAAACAGCTTACAGGTATTCCTGATTCTCTAGAAGAAATCATAGTTACACAGAGAATTTTACAAACAATAAAACCCTGGGGAAAAAAACCAAAACAACTCCCACACAAAGCCTAAAACAAAGCAAAAACACAAAACAAAAATAAACAAAGAAAAAACCAAAATTAAATGAAATGCTGTTGCAGAACACAAAGCCACCAAATAGGAAATTTTATTGCTGCACAAGCACCCCCACTCATTGTCTTTCCTGGTTCTGGAAAAACAGTGATGGAGTTCAATAAGTGCTGTTTACACACATTTTCAATCATGGCTTGGGTCAGTTCTCTGTTTCTGGAGGATAAGTGCTTTTTGGAAGTTGTTTAATTCATTGCTAGCTGAGTCATGGCCATTTGCCTGTATGAACTTTATGTGAGCATGGCATGCTCAAGAAATACCTCCTGGCTACTTTCTACACCCATATGTGGAATATGGACCCTGGTGACTTCTTATTTCAAAATATGTACTCAGAAATCTAGAGATATTTATGACTGAATGGCCTTTGGGGTTGGATTAAATACATGTTGTTGCAAAGTTAAGCTGTTAAGTACTGACTCTCCCAAGAAAATATGAGAGTAAATATTCAGCCTATACAGTCTCCCTCATCATACATCAAAGCAAGCCATAAAAATTGACCTGCAAAGCACCAATCAGTTAGTTAGAAAAGGCTGGTTACCTGCAAATAGCCAGCTAACAGAAAAGCACTTGTCTGTGTTGAGTGTTCCCAGCTGCTTATCCTTCACCATAGGGCACAAGCATGGATCAGAGTAACCTCTTGACTCCTGAAGGGATGGGGTATACAAACACCACACAATGACCCACAACATCGGCAAAGGAACATCTCAAAGCTAGGAGCAATGACAGCCACATCTAGCCCAGCAGTCACTGCACTTGCTCACTGTGTTAACAACCTCGTGTACATGTGTTTTAGCCAGGATTATAGTTGTCTTGATTACTGTACAGAAAATACACCTTCCTGGATCTTTTTCTATTGAAATATATCAAATTCACCCATGATCATAAACGTGGAAATCAGCAAGGAGTGTTGCAATTATCACAGTGAATGAGAACATAATTTCTTTGATCCCAGCATTCGGCCATCTGCTGCCACCAGGATACAGTGCTTCAGAGTGGAGACAGACACTGTTCTTCCTTTGCCCCCCACTGCTTATTAACTTGCAATCTAAACCCCACGTTTGGCAATCCACATCACAACAAAGCTTACTGCAGAAATCTCAAACTTTCGTAATTTCGCATAAGAGCCGTAGCAGGGATATACATTATAAACTTCAGAAAATACGTATTCCAACATGGCTCTGGACTTTTTCAAGCTTTGTACCTCTGAGACTGACTTGAAAAGTAAACAGAAAATCAGGATTAATAAGTGAGCAATAGGTAATTTGTACACAATGGTGGAATAAAGCCTATCTAACATAATTTGTTTACAGAATGATCCTCTGAAGACAAGTCAAAACACAAAAAATAAATGTTTAATATTTCCTTATTAATGTCTACAGCTTTTCCCCAACTGACTACAAAGCGATGTCATTTAAAGTAGATAGACCCAATGAGCTCGACTCTGCAACTCTGCTGGTTTCTTGTACAGAGTGAAGTAATCCTAAACTGCAATTTTTTTATTGTTTGATCTTCAAGTTTAAACAAGAAAAAGGATCATGAAAGCATTTTCAAGCATTTTTTGGTCCTTTAATTCAGTCACACTTTCTGCTCTCTATGGTTTAAATTATTCATAAGAAATTGTGCCGATTCAAATGACAGTAAGTCATTGGCTAAATAACAAATTCAAAAAGGACTCTGCAGCCATTCTCATAACATATCAGAGACATCCTACACCCAGGCAGGAGTGATCATTCCTTTTCAAGTAACATTTGCACTTGAACTCATCTCATTCTTTAATTGCTTTAAAAATACTTGGTGTCCTAAATGCATGGGTATTAGATGGTCATGTTCTATTTTTAAAAAAATTGTCTAGATCTGATTTATTGTTATTCCCAGCTGAAATCAGTTAACTGAACTGAACATAGGACTCTACTCCAACAGCACACTGTGTCAAAAGGACCCTTCATAAGGGGCAAAGAAGAGTCTTCAGCTTTTGTCTTCATTTTCTTTGTTGGATTTACTTTTTTTTTGAACCAACTTATCTAAACTAACTTAGCGTGTGACCCTCCTTGGAGTGGCTCCTTGGTTCACAAATGACTCCTTCTTTTCTGCACACATTGTAAGAGTAAAAACCTAGTAATCCTCAGTGTCTTCTCCCCACGATAAACAAAGAATAGTATAAATGAAGCAGTTTTGGCCAGTAAATTCAAACAGACAGACCAGTGGAGATTCTTTTCAATTCTATTGACTACACTTTGGGTGTGGTATCTGTACTGGAAGAGTAAGCTACCAGTGGTCCTGAGTCTGACCAGTCACATGGGCAGTTCAGACAGGGGACAAGGAAAAACAAGCTCAACATGTGTGATCACAAGCTCTGCACACCCTCTGAGGACCCTCTTAGGACACTTCCAGGCTCTCTGCAGGCTGACTGTACAGCAGACCTGGACACAGGTGTTGGGCTGGCATGTGAAGTTCATGGCTCCTGGACCCTGGTCTTGCTTAGACGTATAGGCAGGTGCTCAAGCACCTTCACAACCCCTGAGAGTACACTGGGCTCCTATGAGAAAACACATAAAGCAAACCTCCTACCCACAGACATTTACAATCTAAAAGACTGGATGGACATTTCAGAGTGTTTTATGCCCTGGGACAGGCTGGAGGGAGACAGGAGATTGTGAAACAAATAAAGGGTGGAAAAAATTTTCCCATTAATGTATTTAAAGGCATAGAGTTACATCCACATATCATGGATGCCTAATGCTTGTCTCTAAATAAGGTATTTGTATGGGAACACAGCTAGTTGGGCATCAACCTGGCCACCTACCTGCTCACCCGTGGATGAGAGCAACTGATTTATGTGAGCACATGTAAATTACCCATTTACTCACACGGTGCAGGTCTGGGTTTGAAAGTCCAGGTCACAGTTTGCAAAGAACTGGTGGAGGCCTCTGAAAAAATAACTGATAAACTAAAATCCTTTTGATGTCAGATGGGCTGGGGATGCCCAGCATAAGTGTAGGAGGTACCTCACAGGCAGCTCAGACAGGATCTGGCCCTGGATAGCTGAGCACTGTTCCCAGCAGTGGCTGCATAAGGCACGCAAAGAGAAGCGGAGCATGAGGATTGCTCTATGTATCAGTCTTTTTCTGTATCCCATAGGCCCATGTTTTCCTTACAGCCTTGTCTAGTTTTGAATAAAACACAAAATGATCTCTAAAATTAGACCAATCGATGCACGGAAGGCACTCCGAGCACACTGTTTGAACCTGACCTGTGACTGAATGCTCACCATATATTTAGCTCAACCATTTGCAAGTCTGTGATGTTGAAAAAATGCTCTACTTTCCACTAGTTTTGCAAAGTGCACCTAAATTTAACTCTGAGTCAACACCGTACGACTGCACATTTAAGTTAAACTGCATAGTCAGCTTATAAATTTTTAAGAAGCTTTTCCTTCTCTAACAGTGAATGTAAATGCAAGTTGTTTGAACAAAGACACTAATTTATCAGTTATAACAATGAATGCACTTCTTTGTCTACTTCCGACTGCCTAAAATATGCATTTGTCATTGACATCAATGGAGATTAATGACAAAAATTATGTGCAAAATGCAGAATAAAAATCAGAAGGCCAGGACAGGCTGGTATAAATTGTCATAGCTCCAGCAGCTTCAGTGGTGTTATGCCCATTTTTCATAGCTGAAGATCTGGCTGTTAGCTTCTAACTTCTCAAGATACTTTTGTGATGTGCAGTGCTTATAAACTTTTCACCTAGTGCTGACTTTCTTTTAAATTGAAACAATGATAACACATTGTTTATGTTTTCACTCTGTCTGCAAACATGTCTCCTGTGCAGTCAATAAGTTTTGAGCAGTGCTTATTGGCATTAAAATTATTTGAGTCTTCATATGCATAGGAATGTGTTAGATAAAAAAAGAAACATCACCATTGCCTCTAGTCTTGACCTACGATGCAGAAAAAAAAAAAGAAAAGAGCTTCATTTAAGAATAATTTTTGGGGGGAAAAGGGGCAGAATTAAGTAAATCAAATAATGGATATTCCATGAAAACCCTCTATGGAAGAAAAGTGAACAGAAAAAAACCCACAGAAAATAAAGAGTTTAGGACAGTGATGCCACATTTTCATAAAATAATGATTTACTCAAAGCCAATTTGTATGTGTTTTGCACAAGGTCACATTTGGAATCGGAGAAAAATGACCAAATACTGCATCTGTGAGAGCCTTCCGTCTTGCAGCAGTAGTAGTAGCACTGTGTACTGAGCACATTTATGGGATCTCTGATAGGAATTAAGGCCCCACTGAACCAAATGCTGTTTAACAATGGCCAGGACTTTTGCAATGAAAGAATCAGAACGGACACCCCTCTACTCTCAACACATGAACCATGGCTGATGGATGCAAAATCCAACACAACCAGTTTTCTCAACTCCTACACTTCCCATCCTACTTCCAGCATTTGGTGGTTACAACAACTGCAAAAAGTAGACTCTGCCCTTGCTTTCAATCCTATTTCAAATAATCATTCATGTCAAATAAGTGAAGTGTTTCTTCAAACACAATATTACTTGTCAGCTGTCTCAGCCACACCTATTCTTACTTAAAGTGTAGGGTCTTTCAGTAAACTCCAGCCATCTATTTTAAATTTAGACCCATTGACAGAATTGGGTCAATAAATCCTTTTTTATTGTTATTAGTTGTTTTTATTATTATTAACTAATTAGTTAGATGCACAGTCCAAGATGAGAGACCCATGGACTTCAGCAACACAGATCAAGTTCTTTGACATATACAAAAAAGCAGAGGGAGAGAAAGTGTAGGTGCATGCAATTATTCTTTTTCATGTCTAAATATATGACTATGGAAATAAAAAAGTCCCAAATCATCTTGAAGAGGTAGAAGGGACAAGAAGACTCACCTGTACTAGTTTTGAGATGATCCACTGAAATCAGCTGGATAGCGCACTGAGATACGTCCATGGGAATAAACTGAGACTACCCTTTGTCAGGATGCACGTACTGAGAAAAAGAGCATTTGTCCTGTGTTAAATGAGCACAAGAAGAGAAGAATTACTTGTAGAAAAATCACAAAAATAGTTTTACCTACCTTTTGATCAAGACCCCAGGGAAACCCTACGGATCCTGTCTCACTGTAGACCAGCTCTGGCAGTACCACACTGGTTACATCAGCAAGCAGCAAAGGCACTTTCATCAGCATTGATGGTCAGAAACACATTTTTAAATCTCCCACCTATGTCTCCCTTACTGTGCTTTGATTTGCACAACAGGCCTTTCTCACAGCACACAAACCAGACCTATTTCAGCTGAAGCTAAATCCAAAGATGTGCTTCAGTCACTAATGAGCATTGAGTCTATAAGACCAGGCTGTAGCTAGCCCAGAGTCCCCAAAACCACACGTAGCACAGAGGTCAGTGCAGGTTATTTCACTCAGCAGATCCACTCCTAATGGAGCACACTACCTGCTAATGTATAAAGAGTCATGTTCAACCACTGCACAAAGGGACAATGACAAGTGGGGACAAGGCTGATTATAGTCAGCCAAAATCAACTGTCAAGCCCTAACAAGCTTGTGATGAAGTACAGCTAATGTAATTATCACCTTAGGGTCCACAGAGAAGTGCACTGATATAGTAGAAGACAAATGGGCTAGTAAGCAAAAATCAGAGTAAAAAGCAAGGATTTCCAAACTGAAGGCTGTGATCAAGTCAGTTGTGTGGTGACAGTGAGAAAAAATGCAGTTAGTTAAAATGTAAGGTAACACAGCCCACAGAACATAAGAGAGCAGTTACTTGAACAAGGAACACAGAGCCCATTGTTTATGATAAATAACATAAATAAAAACTGATAGTTCCTTAACTCCTTTGACAGAAATAACTACTAGGATACTCATCTTTCTTTAACTTCATCTTTTCTGTCATTCCCCTGATCTCATATTACATTTTTGTCATGAAGGCTACAAGTTTTTCTACAATTCCCAAGACAGGGATGATGAGTTTTGCTGTTGACATTACTAGTGAACCACACATGAATTCATAACAGCTCCCACATCCAAAACAGACCACATAAGAAATTACCCTCACACAAATATCTTTTTTTCCTTGATATTTGATACCATAAACTTGTTACTTCCCTCATGGATCAGAGGTCTTTGGGGAAAAACAAAGTGGACAAGAATTTCTGTGCAAAGAAAGAATGTACAGTTTCTACAGAAGAACTTTGTAGACTCTTTTACTTCCTTATTAAAAAAAAAAAAAAAAAAAGACAAGAAAACTAACCCTAAAGCGTTGTATTTGTAGGTCACCTTTAAACAGTAAATAACAATTATGCTTACTTCATTGTGCTGAGTTCTGCATATCATGCTGATGTTCCTCAGTTCACCTGTCTTTCATACTGAGGGGACTCATCTATCAGCTAGTCATCCACAAGCCTGTCATATGGGGGTGACAGAAGTTATCTTCAAGGTAACTTACTGACGCTACTTAATTAAATAACTTGAAATATTGCTATTATTTTCCTGTACCACCACTGGAGACAATGGTAATTACATGGTGATTCCCAGAAACACTTTATGAATCCTCAATTATTGTGCTATTACCCAGGTTTGACATTATTGCTGCTAGACTACAATGAGTTATTTGTAGTAAAATATTTGAAATATTGAGCTATCTTTTCTGAATTATCCAAGACTGTCCATTCTTCAAAGTTACTCAGATTGTTTTTGTGAAAAATTCAATTACTAGGTGTTTGAAAAATTCCTTATGATTTTGACTGGGTGATTTCCAAGGTAACAGGATCCAACACATCCCTAAAACACAGCCATAAGTATTTGATCTTATAAAGCTTCAGGAAACTTGTGGACTCAGGAACGTGAATTCATCACATTTCTATTATCTTCCTCCAGAAAAGGCACATAGGCACACATAGGCACAAGTGTGGCTTTATTAGGCAAAATGTAGGGTCTGTTTTGCAGCACCCAGAGCCTGCCAGAGGATTCATACATTTCTAGATTTCCAAGTATGAGTGGTTCACTGTTCTGCCTATCCAATTCCTTCATGAAGTTTCAGTGCAAACCAGAACCTTCTTCAAGGGAGCTGACAGCCATAAAGCATTTTTGAAAACATAAATACTCTTGCACCACTGCAAATCAGAGCATTTGATGAGCATTGTGTAATATGCTCATTCCAGTTGCCACATCCTGTTTATATGTTAGTGCTATTTCTGACCATGCGATTTATTGATATTGTATCATGTTTGTTACAAATGGATCTTGCAATTTCTCCAGAGTTTTCTTCCTGCTGTGTCTTCTGCAATGAGTGCAGTTCATCCCAGGGTGCATCACAGACAAGATGCTTTCTGGAAAGACTAGCAGTGGATAAGAGAGTTCACAGAGACTTTAGCAGAAAAGGATGACACACAACTTACTTTAAAACTTGGAAATAGTTCTGTGCTCCTGAAAATTCAAAATCTTATTTTATCCCCTCATTTTCACTAATTATAATTGCAGGACATAAATCCACACTAGTGCCCCCCAGGGTCTCCTCCAGATATTTTACCTTCATATGCTGTGAGGCTATTTTCTCCTTTCAGTTTCCATCTCTCTTATTCTCTCTAACTCCCGCTATTTGCTTTACCACTTCTCTGCTAAGCTCTAGGTCCCAGCAGACTGTCCCCCTCCAGTGCTTTATTTGCTTTAATATGCTTCTTGCCTGAAAAAATGTTATCTGGTTTTCTCCACTTCCACTAATTTTCTTCTCCTCTTCATCCTAAACATTACTATTTCCTGAAGCACATTAATCCAGCTGAATATTTAACTACCAAAATACAGCCTCACATAGGTACTTAGTTTTCATTCCCTTTCTCATACCTTTCAGTATTTTCCTACTTCACGTTTGAATCACCAGTTTAAATACATCACAATTACTGTTGATGCTAACATACAAGGATACTGAGACACATCTGCATTGCCCATGGGTGTTCTGCCCTGGTCACTCAGCCAGCAATTGTGAAGTCCAACCGCTGTGCCCCACCAGACCCTGCACACAGCTTATGGGGCTCTCTCTGGCTTTTATCAATATTGCCCATCCCTGGAAATCTTTAAGAGACAACAGACATTTTTTGAGAGGTATTTTCTAGATGTTTCCTTTGCTAAACCCATCACACACTGTGTTACTAATCTCAATACTGGTGTTTGCTTTTATTTTACATAGTGCACCATGGTTTTCACGGAGTACAGGCAGGGAATACTTACCACCTGCAGAAGTGTTGTGATCATTTCCTCCTGACATTTTATGCTATCAAGTGGTATAAACTGATGAAATGCCATCATTCAAATACAGCAGCATAACAAAGCCTACTCCAAACATGAGCTGACTACAGAGTATGTGGAAAACACCCCCACTTTATCAGCAAATAGTGGAAAAGTAGTTGATAATTTATGTCATAGCATTCAAAGTCTCTGAAGTCATACATTATTCATGACAAAAGTAATCTACTTGTGTCTTTAAAAAAGACACATTAAAAAGTACGATGTTAAAAATAGATGGCATTTTATTGGAGACCATAATTATTTTAAAAGTTGGCAACAGGGCTTTTTAGTTCCTAAAATGACCTTTCAAGATGAAATGAGGAAAAAAAGCTTCTCTGAGGAAGCAGCTATGAAAAAACTCCAGTGCATAAAGAAGGCATTCATCTTTAATCTGAATTTTAGTATATTCTCCAATGAGAACAGAGGACAATAAAATCACATTCAGAAGTATTACGAAATAACAGTGTAGGTCTGCTGAATGACAGAATTTGCTACCTTATTGTGATCAGATAAATCTGTAATTTTGAAATGCAGACTTTGCCTGGGCAATAAATGAGAAATGCAGAAATATATTGAAGACCATAAACATGATCAGAAAGCAATCCCTGAGTACCATTTCCCTGTCTCAGTGTTGATACATACATTATCAGTAAACAGATTTGCTTTCATTTCCCTTAATCAGTGTTCAGTCTTCTGCTCACTTTCCTCCTAAGCAAAGACCATGCAAAAATATAGGTAGTGTTACAATTTAAATCAACAGTAAAAGCGTTATTAGAGCTGGACAAATAGCTGGCCACAGTTCCGCAGAAAAGCAGTAAGCAACTCTGAATTACCTTTTGTCTGACCCCTCCCTGCACTTGCTTCGTTTTTTCTGCAGTATGTAATGTGTGGTCAGACTGGTGCGGGTGCTGGGACTCCAGGTGTGACCTTCTACATCATTTACTAGGTAAGATCCAAGGGAGGATGAGTGAGAGAAACCACTGGCCATGGGATGATCAGGATGGTATGCAAAGATAGGATGTCAACCGATTACTTAACCCTTTACCTTTATTCTTTTGCTGCCTAAAGCAGAGTCAGATCCTCAGAGATGTTGCAGAAGAGGTAGAACTCAAAGAGCATTAGAATGTACAGCAAAAGAAAGTAGTGAGTTCCCTTGTTAAGGCCAACTCCAGGAAAGTATCCTTGTTCAAAAAGGATGTTAAGTACCTTGTTAAAGCCTGTTGAGGCTGGTGGGACTCAAAAAAAAAAAAAATGCTTAAAGTTAAGCATATTGTTAAATGCTTTCTAGACTTAAGCTACTGCTGCCTTTCTGAGTAGTGCCGTGTTCTCAGAGGCCGTTTCATTCCTTGGAGGCCATGTAAAAAGAAGCACAAGGCTCTTGTCTCTGCAAGAAAGGGATAACTCTTTGCCGAAATGCACTTCTCCATTGTGCTAAGCAAGTTCCAGAGGAGAAACCAAGTCTTCTGCATTTCACCTTTATTCACATTTATTCTCATGTTTATATTAAGCAAATCTAAATCAGTGCATTAATTACATAACTGCTTTCCTCTGGAGCAGTTGCCTCCTGTTTACAGCTGCCTAAATGGGAACTGGTAACTCCGTAACACAGCATCTTCAAAAATGAATGAGAAGAACAGAGGTGCAATGAGCAATCCAGTGTCTCCAAAGACAGCGGACTTAAAGCAAGATAAATCTGGGACACAATCAGCATGTTGACAAAATCCAGTCTCCTGCTGCATAGCTTAAAGGACCTATATTGTCTAGTGAATGTCTAATATCCCTATTAACAGCAGTGATCAGGGTAGCAAACTCTGCAGGCAGTAGAGACAATATGCAGGGAGTAGACACAGCATGTGTGGCTACAAACACATATTACAACACCAGAATAATAACTTTAACCTCTGGCTTCAAAAATACCACAAATTCTATATTTCATTATTCACAGGAAACATTCTGCATGAAAAAGTATAAACATAGCTTTAATGCAACAATATGGCATTGTCAGCTCTTGGTAATAGGTTTAATTTTAACTCAGGAAAGCCGCAAAAACAAATCAAGCTTTTTGTGTCCCTTTGCATTCTTATGGTTATAAATGAGATTTCCAGCAGCTTAAATTCCAGCGTATGGTGGCTGCACATTGAATCATTAATTACCTACCTTCTGGTAGGAAAAAAAAAATTATAAATCAGATTGAAAACCTAAGCTGCAGTTTGTATCTTTTTAAAGAAATCCCATCTGTTAGTTTCCACTCCAGAACATTCAGAAAAGCTTGCCTGAGGGGAAAAAACCCTAAAACTAAAAATGTCATTGCAGTAGTAGGAGATGGGCTTACCTCCCACTATGTTTTAAATTCAGTGCTGCAGTTCTGGCCCTCAAACTCATCTTATGCAGTGACAGGTCTGAGCTGCAATATTGAACTTACACAAGTTTGGGGAACCAAAACTTTACGCTCCTTAGCATAGGTCAGAACACAGCTAAAAACTATGCCTGTAGGGAGTGGTTAGGAAAAAATGGCAGATGAAAGCAAAAGGGCACTTAAACTCTGTGAGAGAACATGAGGCTTTGAAAGTATAAAGAAAACATTATCATTTTAGAACAAAGAAGTAAGTTTTTCCTGCTACTTCTGTTAGTGTCTGTGCCAGGGAGAGCACTGAGTGCTCAAGGGTCTCTGTGCTAAGCACTGTGTAAGCACACAAGAAGACAGTCTCATCTTTGGAAAGTTTTCAGTCTAGGCCCTTTCCTCCTCTGCCTTTTGCAAATATTGTAAAGCTATTCTTCCTCATTTAATGGCAAAGAAACGCTGTCAAACTAGATAAAGCAAAATGCCTGCTGTGCTTTACCATCCCTTTCAGAACAGATTTTATAATCCACAACAATAAAGTATAATTTATGCATTTTTATCAAACCCTGCATTATTTTAATAACATCTGCAAAGATTGGATTGCAATATGTTCTGGGAGATATTGTTTTGCCCTGAGTTCATAAAGTGTTATACTTTTCAGTTAAATCTCCTACTACAATTTCATCTGCAGTTATGAGTAATTTTTTATCTATCTTGCCAGATCTTGTTTTGAGAAGTAAGAGTTCTCAAAGCCATATGATTTCCAAAACTTTTTTCAGTTGCCTGTGAATATGGATTTAAAGCAGGACAGAATCAACAACCATGGCTCATTTCTTGGGCATCTTTCTTAAAATGCCATATGTAAAAAAGGCATCAAGAAAAACAGTCTTTTCATAAGTTTTTCATTTATTTAATAAGCCCTGTCATGATGGAGGACTGTGCTCAAACTAAAACATTTCCAACTTTTCTGTAGAATGTTATAAAAAGGATTTCCCACTGAAAGATAGACTATCCACTCTCAGGAGCATTTGCTTCTCTCACAAGAAGAAAGCAGGTACCAGGAGTGACCACCTGCGTCACTTCAACAGTGAATAGGTGCATCCTTCATCCCTGTCCAAATTACTTCTGTATCTCAGCAGTTGCTCATACTTTCATGCACTGATCAGGGACTATCCCCAGTTTCTCTATAGTGCTGCTCCAGGGCTCTTTCTTGGTGGATCTGGGCAAAATGCACCTGTTCTTCTAAGCTCCTGAACAGCCTGTGGAAAGTGGCTGAAGTCAATGGTTGTTAGCAAAGTGGCCAGGTCATTTCCAGAAAGAAAGAGATGCTGGTAGTCTTTAGTTCTGCTTGGATGAAACCATCTGGGACTAAAAGAATCCTTGCTCTTGGATCAATACTTCAGGCCATGTGATTTTCAGAAAAAAATCTGTAGAAATCAAAGCTGCCTTTGCAATGCAAACCTGCCCAGGGCATGAATCCCGCCTCTCATTTCCTGAGCAAAATTCACTGTCCTCAAACTACACTTCCAGGGAATGCTCAGAACTGAACACACTCACTCTTTACCTGGAGCTATTTAGCCTGAGCTGCATAGTGAACCTATCAGGATTTTCCTTCTGATAAGTCAGTCAGGACTGTACCAGAACACTAGTGTAAGAGGCCAGTGGCATGCTAGAATAACAATAATGTATTAAGCTTATCAGTTCACTCCTGTCTCACTTCCCCCACTCCCCATCACTAATCTGACACTGCAGCAACCCTGCACCCTACTCGAGAGACTGGGTGTTGTCTCCACACTAGCGTGCATACATTGAACTTGCACACTGCAATTAAGGAAGGATTTGCAGGTAGTTTGCACTAGCTACTGAGACAACTGTAGGAAAAAAAGCTGTTTATTAAATAGGTAGTTAAAAGAGCAGCTTTGCTTTATGACTCATAGACAAACAAGAATAAGAGTCTTTATTGTTGTAATAGAAACAGTAGGAATTGTACAGCCAATGTTATCTTCAAGGAAACTATATTAGGAATTTTTGAACCACTGGAAATACTAAAATGAAATATTTTTCTTGCCCTTTAAGATATATTGTCCACATTTCCTTTGTTCTCCTTAATAATAAAAATCCACACATAAATATGTTTACAAAGAGGTAATTCCATCCCTGAATTCTGAGACCTATAAACCAAGGCAATTTTGCTTTCCTTGTTACAAACATCTAAGATCAAGTTATACAACTAGACATACTTGAACATATATTTGTAGTTAAGTCCATTTAAAATTATTTGGGGATAGGAGATTATATTTGGAATGTACTACTGCTATCCAAAAATGTAAAGTCATAATATCCCAATGGTATAAACAAAGAGAGAGTAGGAATTTATATTAGGCAGTATACTGCAACAAAGTCTCACAGGCAGAGAGCAGGAATGGGTTGAAAGTGGAATAGTGCTAGGGGAGGTGAGATGGAAGACAAGTTTATGAGGTGATGGCTCTATTTTGCCTAAGCTCGTCTAAAGGTGAACAGAGAACTCCCATTCAAAGGGGGCTTCAGCATTTCGATATGTTTTTGTGCTCCTAACTGTGTTTTACCTTTCCACTGGCAAGAAGGTAAGGCTGGCTCCAGGGTAACCTACCAGGAGCATTAGCTGCCTCAGGGAGAAGATCCTGCAGAAACGCCTACCAGGAGAACATTGGAATTCAAGGAAGAGGGGGTAAAACTGAACAGATACAGGTATAAATGCACATACACACACTGCCAACTGTAAATGGCCTCCATTGTTCCTGATCCTACTCCTTTATTCCCTCCATAAAAAAATTATGAGACCCAAGTATTCATAGAGCATTTCCAGAAATTTAATAGACCGTATAGATTAAACTCTGAGGGCCAAGCGCTGGTGTCAGATACACCCAATGAAACCTCATCTGAGAACAGAATTTGGCTCAGATTCAGCAGGCAAATGAAAAGGTTTTTTTCCACTTTCAGAAGAAACCCAAGTATGTAAAGTTTATAGGCACTAGTAGGAGAATAAATCAATTTAAGTCCATGTCACACCATTCTTTACAGTTTTGTAACAAGGTGTACTTTGTTAGATTTTAATCTGCATACATTTGAGACAGCAAAGCTCTTCAAAATCATCTTTTAATGGCATCGCAATTTATAGACAGTAACTAATTTCAAACTTCATAGCACTTGGCTTTTATGATTATTTCAAATCATTTAAATGCAAATGAATTTCCAGAGAGAGAAAACATCAAATGCCCTTGAGTGGCAACATGTAATAGAACTGCGAGCAGAAATCACAGTAGGAATTTGAAGCAGTCTGATAGGGTTTGACGGGAGGTCTGTATAAAAGTGTTTGCCTAAATCCAATTTACATTTCATTTCACATTATATTCTATTTACCCATTTTGTCATTTTAATATGACTTATTTACTTAATCCTGCTCTGAAATCCAATCGACTATCAAGAGCAAATGTGGAATTCTGGTCAGGATAGGACTTACAGCTCTTTTGCATTTTAGGACAATGGGAATATAGTATCTAAATTAGAGCTAGCGCACTCTTCCCCCCCACAGTTAATAATGTTACAGCACCATGCAGCCAAAAACATTTGTGCATGCCTTAAATAATTACACTTCTTTCAAGCTAAGCAATTGTTTGCCTACTGGCAGAGTAATATTTCCTGGGAAGCATTGCTAAGCTACAGTACATACAAAATATTTGGACACAGAGTGCTGAGAAAGATCTGAACTATTCTTAATATGATTGCACTCAGAAGGATGAGAACTGTCCTGGAACTCCCCATTCAGCAGTAGTTACAACAAAACACCAAGGGTTGGGTTTTTTCCAGACAACTGGTGTTGCATGAGGCAGCATGGGTTGGTCTAACTCCGGTGATCCCTGTGCTTTGAAATAAGCAGTGCAGGGAAGGACCCAGCCGCACCTCGTATCTTGGTGTTATCCATCCCTCTGTCAGAACCCAACCTTTAGGTTAAGGAATGCACACATCCTTTTTTTAACCCTGAGAAAAAAGTAGTATCTGCCAATTTGCAATTGCAAAGTGACCAAGTGCATTCTGGCCTGCACTTCATCAGTGCAAGTTCTGCACTAGAAGCTACAGCAAGCTAAACCAATGCATTTAGCTCTTGTACAGAGGCAGAAATGATGATCCAATTTGTGAAGCTTGCAAGGAAATTTGACCGTGGCATGGGCAGGACTTACATGTGGAGCTAAGGTATACACGTCTGTTCTGAGGGAAGGAGAACTCCAGTGACCAGGAAGTCCCTAATTTCTCCAAACACCTGTTTTTCATGCCCAGTATTTGAAGGAAAATCCAAAACTACATCTCAAATTCACTAATTCCAGCAAAGGCTCTGCATGGTATCCTAAAGACCTTCTAATTCACAGGAAAGGAGGATGGGAGAACATGAGTTTGTGCTGCTATTGGCATATCTCAATATTTTTTCATTTCCTAGAGATGAACTGCACTACTTAAGACTACTGTAACAAAGTAAAAAATTTAGATCTCATGTTTCCAAAATCTGTCTTTTTATGATAACAGAAGACATAAATACCTACAGATACTCAGGGCTATTCATCATTCTGTGCCACATTTCCAGCACATAGTTTTCAGAAATCCATGAATATTTTCATTTCTTATCAGATATAAATTACTGATACAGTTGGTACAATGTTTGTTGGTAAAAACTCCTATAGTCAAGTAAACTGAGTGATGGATTTGAAGGAAAATAGAAGAAAAATATTGTGCTTGGGATAGAGAGATTACTGAAATTGTGCTATTCCAACAGCAGCCAATTTCACAATCAAGATGTCTTTTCTATAGCAAAGGCAATTTTTATATCCCTCCTGCACATAAATGTCACTCTTTTGTTTATTATATATTTCTTTTTCATTTATTTCATTAATTTTGTATACATTTTCTGTGAAGAGACTTCTAAAGAAGTATATTTGTCCTCTGTTTTGAGCCATTTGTCTTTTGCAAGGGCGATGTAACTGTGCAAAAGCAATACTACAGGGCCTTTTATCAAAAACTTATCAGCACTGTTCAAACAAATAGGCAGTTCATTAGATTTGAATAAGCTAACTGCAGGGTTAGCTTTGGACCTACTGTTTGTCAGGTTAGATTCTAGCTATTTTATTTTTTCATTTTTCAAACTTCTTGGAAAGGGTTACTCAGATGAAGACTGGTATATTGACTAGCAGTGGTCAAACAGTAACAAACCTCTAATAAAGGTCTTGAGTCTTTCTTACTACTAGGTACACCTTTACCATCAACTAGTACAGCTCCCCAGTGGGCTGCCAGGTCTTGGTGACTAATTACCCCTGTTTTATCGGTGGGAGCTTGCACACAAGTTCTACCTGGGAAATTTCCCTTTGAAAAAACCCAGGGTGAGATCTAGGGTAACAGTCCCTTCCAGAGGCCACCCTCATAAAGCTGGATGGCCAGGCTGCAGAAGGTTTTACTCCCAATTCCCTAGTCCTTCCCCAGTGCTCTCTGCCCACACTTTGTCCCCTTCATGCCCTCCAGCTGTGCACCTGGACATACAGACTGGAGGGTCTGGCCCCAAGCAGCACAAGCTCAGGGCAGTCAGTACCACTTCACCTAGCACCATATGGAGCGGGGGAAATCAAGCACTGCAGACAAAGTCATTATTTGCTGAGATCACCAAATCACAATTTGCTGAGAGTTGCAAAGGACAATTTTCAGTAAGGAAATGTCAGCCCCTTTGCCGTAAGGTTATGCTGTACAAAGGCCATAAAGGGCATCTCCTCAAGGACACCCCTGGATCCTGACCTCAGTCTCTCTGGCTGTAAGGAGTTTCAGGTTTCACTCAGTTCTGTGGTGGTGCACCACTTCCATACCAGTAACACTCAGAGGACTTCAGCAAAGCAGAATATCTTCAGCCCCAGGTCTTTGCTATGTGCATTAGCCAGGTCCCCTCACAGACAGGTGAATTTTATCAGTGCAGAGCTGAAATTCACTGCCAGAAACTTTTATTACAGTAGAAAACACTCAATAAACAAAGTAGGTGGAACCTAAATCAAACCCAAAATCTATCAGCAGGCAACATAACTCACCTTTCCTTATTTATACACAATACTGAACTCCCTATTTTAATTTCGTCTCCTTTCTACTACTTTTCTTTCCATGGAGCAGTAGGATGCATTTGGTAATATCAGAAAGTCCCTATTTTAACATTTATTTCCTTTTCTGTAAGAGAATACGGATTTTTCTTCCTGGAACTCTTGATAATATTTTCTGAATTTAGATGTGGCTAAATGGTTATATGATAAAAGCAATGATAGAAACTTTCACTATGAATTAGAAAGTAAAAAAACCCCTAGAATTTAGGCAATGGACTTCATGCACTTACAATACACTTCAAAGCCACAAAGCACTAGTGTTAACATAAGAGCCATTGCTTTGCAGACATTTGATACACTTCTCCCAAACCTGCTGAGTGTACTGCTTTTTTTCCTGTATTTCTTAAACATCCCCTTCCCCAGATAGCTCAGTATCGATAGGTCATTTTTACCCACAACATAACCACTTTGAACAAGTCCTTTGTTTTTAAAGCAAATACTTCAGTGCTTTTTATACTGCAGGAAAGGAAGGAGAAAAATCAACGATAATGCAATTGAAATATAATCTTAAAAAACAGGATGGCTAAGAGACAAATCTCTAATTTTATGACTGGACAAACAAGAGAAGGAGAGGGGGAGATCTGACAGTCCCATTTTCATCCCACAGATTAAATATGATGTGGTAATAACAAAGATTGAAGGGAGACATATTGTACCAGGGCTAGAACTGAGCAAATGTCCAACCCCACCACAATGTGAAAATAAGGGGCAGACTTCTATGCAGGACATATACATATCCCATACGTATACTATATTATTTCCAAAATATTCATTAACATTTCAAGCTGACATGAAAATTATTAGGTTGAGAAAAATATCAGTTTTCTGCTCTTCGCAAAGATTTCTGTAATGAAAAGACTGCTGAGATTATGAGAAACAAGACAGTTCTTCACCTAGGAAAAAAAAGATATTTAATAATTAAAAAATATATTCTATACAAAATCTACCTCTGTGTCTATATACATGTGTGACTACACACACAAAAAATATGTATTTGGAATAATAATTAATATTCAGTGTCTGGCAAAATATTCAACATTTTCCTCCGGTATAATCATCTTTTTAAACATGGTAGGACCCTTTATGCAGGTCAATCACAGTTTTCAGGCAAGCTGTAATTTAAATCAGCTCCATTCTGCATCTAATGTGGATGTTTCACTGAAAAATAATTAAAACTAACCACACTACTTGCTACTCTTTGCCTATCAGATGCAGACCACTGTTGTGCATGCACATTGTTAATCGCAGGAAAGGAAACCTTGCAGAAAAGACAAGACGCTGACAAAGTAATTTCTAGCAGTGGGTGATTTGAAGAGTTGTAATAAAGAGGTGTTTCCTGCTCATGCTACCTTCATCTCACCTGAACTCCTATTCGGTGACTCACTTCATCACCTACACCACCCTTTAGGCTAATAATGGAAATAGATAGCTCTCCTGGCAAGCAACAGACAGTATGTCAGAGCTATCGACTGTATCTCTACTCTTTCAGCAGCAAGATGGTTCAGTTTGTTCATCAAAAGGGTCTCAGCTTGTTTAATCTCCTTTATCAGCCCTGCTTCCCTCTCAGGCTTGCAAAAGCTCCTGCTCCTTAAATTGCTGCCTTCATCTGAGCCAATGCAGTGCATATTTCCCCCTTCTACAGAATGATGTTTTGATGCCAAACAGAGGGAGTATGAGAGAGAAATAATCTTGGCACTCATTCAGGTTGTTGTGAAGAAAAAGGGAAAAAACCCCAGACTGCCAATGGGGATTTCCTCTGTAATAAGCCAGATGGCATCATAGGATGCTTGGGGAGACTGTTTCTGTCTAATTCTCTTCAGTGGCAGAAACTGCCAAGGCCTGGCCTTTGTGGTAAAACCAGTGACTATCTATTTTATATTCTTTTTGCTGGGCATGCTGTCCCCACCTGTCACTAATGCCTTTCTAATGCAGCCAGTGCCTGATACAAGCTCCTTCCACTCCTTTCTCTCCCTCACTCCCGGACTCCAAATAATATTCTCCTTCCACCTATTCCAGCAACATGGCTGCAACGTTTGCATTACATCCCAGTGACATACAATATAATTTCTTTCTTCAAGGGCAAAATGTTTCACATAAAGTGGGGGAAACCAGCTGTGCAATTTCTAAAGGTTGCCATCCTGGCAAGAGACCAAAGCAGGGGTCGATGCAGTGAATCAGGAAGTTGGTGCTTGGTAAAACACGGGCGCTCAGCAGCTCAAATGTCAAGATGGACAACCTGTATGAAATGCTGGCTGGGATTACAAGGATTTTTTAAATCCATAAATATAATACATAGATATCTGCCTCTATTTTTTTTTAAAATATCTGTGAACTTTGGTGATTCTGTTGCATTCTGAAATGAGGACTCAATCTCTCTACATACCAGATGCATAGTAGAGACTGTGTATTCTGAAAAGATGGAAAACCTTGTAGAAATCTTGTATGTGATTGTTGTGGGGGTTTTGGTTCCTTAGCGTCAGATCTATAAGTTGTCTGCCTACCTAAGGGTTTGTATATCCACTGTATGGACCAAATTGCTTTTCGTCTCCAGAAGCAGTTCTATCTTGTAATCAGCATGGAGCAGTTAAATATTTTAAACTGACTCTTTGTTGAGAGCAAAGTAGCATTTCCCCACAACTTTTGGAAGCTACTTCTTCCTTTTTGACATGGTTCTTTGTCTCCAAGTAGTCATCATGTGCACAGACCTCTGCAGCAGGGTAAAGAAATACATCCCAGAGTATCAGTTCATATAGTCAATAAAGCTGCTAATGGCTGCTGTAGCAAAGGTACTCACTAAACTTTGCATGCAGTGTGGTGGTAGAGAAGGCACAGAGCTAATGCAGAGATGTAGCTGAGATACACGCAGTGCTGGTTGGCAAAAACAGGACTGCAAGAGTCATAAAAATCACAGCATTTATAATCTGATAATGACATGTTCATTGATATACTGTCAACTGGGATAATCTAAAGAGAATCAGTTATTTGCTTTATCTAGGTATAAAACAGCAGAAATCAAGCTTACAGGATTTTTCTAAGATGTAATATTTCATGACTTCATGGAAGTAAAGCCATGCACATAGCTGTCTCATTGAGAAGTTGATTTATATCTCAAGATATAAATGTCGGTGTTTTTCCCAATTAAACAAAGATGTACCATTTCCAATCACATTTTTGGATGAATTACAATAGTCTATATCACAGTGAGTTTACTTTTTCAATGTTTAAAGGTCTGAGGACTGGCAACTGGTAAATGAGAACCAACCTCCCCTTCCTCTCCCCAGCAGCGTTCTATGCCTCTGACAGCAGAACAGGAACCAAACCCTGAAACCGAACCCTGAACAGTGCCTGGTCCCAAAGCATCCTGGGGAGATGAGGCAGGGCCCCCACCTATGCTGCAGCTGAGACTGGGGGCAGACATTTGGCAGAAGGTCTCTCAGTATCACCCAGCAGGGCAGGGTTGGCCATGGGGGAGCTGATCTGCCCTGTGTAGTGAAGAAGAACGATGGGCTTCCCCACCAACCAGCACGTTGTCCCCTGAGGGGCAAAGCCCAAACACCCCCACCAGTTCCCTGTGTGCCCCTCATGCCCTCAGCACTGCTTTTCTCTGCTCCAATTCTGCTGCATTACTTGCTGGTGCAGGCGCAGCTGTACGCACCCGGCAGATGCCTGGGCTCCCCGCCTGCCTGGCCCTCCGCCCACAGCATAGCAGATTACAGTTCCCAGAACTGCTCTCCAGGGCAAGGATGAGCAGGAAAGCAAGATTTCTTGACACTGGTCTAATGCTGAAAGAGAGACTGGCCAGGCAGAACTGATGGGGCCTAAAGATAGCTTAACACCAGCTCTTGCTGAGTGCCTTCCTCAGTTACAAAGCATTGCAGCCAAAGCATAAACCAAAATCCAAGCCTGTATGTTTGAATTGGGCAATAACAACAAAGCCATTTTTTTCACTCTCAGCTGTGTGTTGAGAGTTTTTTCGTGTTTATGACCCCAACACTATTCAGTACAGATTGCCCACCCCCATGGTCCCAATGCCTGCTGTGGTCCCAAGGGTCAGTGCAAACTGGTGCTGCCAGCAGCCTGTGCCTGCCTCTGCAGGGGCTTTCCTAGGCTTCCAGGTGCCTTGGGAGCATATCCAAAGGCAAGGAAAATAAATCTTTCCCTCCACCACCAAACAAGATGTGTTTGGATGATACTCTCGGGCACATGGTGTGACTTTTGGGAGTGGGTGCGGGGCCAGGAGCTGGACTTGATGATCCTTGTGGGTTCTTTCTAACTCAGCTTGTTCTGTGACTCTGTGAGTCCATGATTTTTAAACCCGGTATAGAACACACCAGACTGAACTTAACTTTCAGTGAGAAGTTTCTTTCCATTCTGGTGAGCTTTACCCTAAAAAGAAATGTCTGAATTTGCCCTAACTCTGGTTTACTGGGGTTAGAAGTGACAGATGACAGCTGGGCAGACTCAACAGAACGATATGTTTGTTCATTCTCACAGAGTTTTGGTTAATTAGGCAATGAAAGATACAGTTTAGAATCTGGCTAATAGGAATAGCTAGATCACAGTAAATTAGTAGGATACTCCTGGGATATTAATGGAATAATACTCCAATATCTGTGTTGGTTTGGGAAAGCTCTGTGTTTTGCCTCCAAAAAGATCCTTTGCTAATAGCACTGAAGTTCAAGTTGTCAGTTCTATAAAATAACGTCAATTTTCTAAATATATACATTTCTACTAATGTCCCCGATACTATTGAACAGCTATGAATCCTTCCGTACTCCAGGCATCATGTACCCTTCTCCATAAAAACAATGTTGATTTGGGAGGCGGTTACCATTAAATGTAGAAGTAAACCCTCTTTTGTGGTAGTTTTCTGTTTCAACTACATGATTATAAAAGTAAGCTTTCAGGAAATTTGGAAGTATATTGTCTCTGAGGCAAGAGAAATCTTTTGTGGAACAAAGGAATTCTGAAAAGGAGTACAGATTGCAAAGTCTACCCTTTGATTATATTTTTGAACCGGGCTTGCCTATGGATAGCCATCCATTAAAGGATATTCAGTAGAGCTCTGATCTTGATAGCGACTGCCAGATACCTGGAAAATGCAAAGTGTCTCATAGAAGCCCTGATGTGGTGAGAGGAAGAAGCTCAGACTGAAGCTGCATTATCACAATTCTTTAACTGCAGCCTCACTGCTCTGACAATGCATATAATTTTGATATGTGAACATAGTACCATGAGGCCTCTTATCAATATGTTCACTATGCAAGTGGAAGCTTAAAAACTTCAAAGCAAGTTGATAAATTTCCATAAAAGTGTTGCCAGCCAATAATCAGAGGGCCAGGAGTTCCCAGTTGCACCAAAGATAAAAACTGATGATATTAATTTGTCCTTGTTTGAACCAAGCACTCATACTGAAATCAGCAGTACCCGTATGCATGAATATAATTCCTTTGCCTGCAAGAACTGTTTTTCTGCCAGTCCACAGATTTGGGGATTTTCTTCATTTCTGTTTCAAAGAGTGAAAATGAAAAGAGAACATAAAACAAAAACTCAAAGGACTCCATGCCATTTAGATTGGAGTTATTTTTCTTTGGCAAGCCAAAACTTGCCTTTGGCCTTTATTTGACTTTCTCAAAGTCATAGTCTACTGTTTCTTCTTCTAAAATTCAAAGGCAGTGCCTGTTGGTGAGATACCATGCTCTTACTCAGTCTCTTCTGAAGCAACTCTGCAAAAAATACTCTGTAATTTTTCCAAATCTGGAAACTGAACATTTGTTTTATGACTTGTTCCCACCAGGAAAGATACAAATCAAAACCTTCCTCCCACCTCAATTTTGCGTTTTTCCTTTTCCATGACTACCTCACAAGTGCGGCAGCTGCAAGCCTGAGAACATGGACATTTAATGTAACTCTGTTTTTTAAAACTCAAAAGGTTTACACCATAGGAGAGCTAATTAAAGTCACTTTGTAGTGAAAAAGAATGTCATAGAAACATCCAATTTAACTGAGGATGTGGAGAAACACAAAGAAAACACCAAAGTCTTTTTCTGAACTTCCTTTATAGAGAAACTTAACAGTAAGATTCAGAACTTTTCTGCATTTTCATCTGGTTCCCTTCCCCCTCCTTGCCCCCTGAATTATTAAATTGGGGGCCAGAAACTCTCACTTTGCCAGCTTTGTTCATCTTAGTTGATTAATGTAATTACCATCTGGGCTTTTTTTTCTTCTTTATTTTTATTTTCTGGATGGAAATGCGTTTCAGAAAGCCCTTCACCTTGGCAAGAGGACACCCAGGGAAGAAGAATCGATCTCCATCCTCAGCAGGTTGCTGCTGAGCATCCCCTAGTAGATGTAGTAGTATATGTCCTCCTCCCAGCT
Organism: Dendrocincla tyrannina; assembly: GCA_035047865.1. NCBI lineage: Eukaryota > Metazoa > Chordata > Aves > Passeriformes > Dendrocolaptidae > Dendrocincla > Dendrocincla tyrannina. Next base: position 59,311,809 of record JAWWMP010000132.1, on the reverse strand, counting down.
TCCACACCCAGATGAGCAGAGCTGGAACTCCATGCTAGTCAGGACTTGAGAATTGGTCTGGCAACAGCAACACTGCACAGCACCTGCCCTGCATCTTTTGGTCACAGGATAGAACTGATGCGTCCCAGCACAGCACTGTGCAGATGAAATTGCTGTTCCTCCTGCCGTACCCTGAGGATGAAGGTAACACCACAATGTCGGACAGCTGCTACAGCAGACCCTGCGGTTCCTATAAATCTCATGTAGTGGTTTAATTTTTACAGTTGTTTACTTAAAGGCTTCACTTTTAATAACTCTGAGAGAAGGATCAAAGCAAAGCAATGGAGCCTGTAGCATTTTCTCCTGCTTCCTTTCTGTCCTGGCACCGAGAGAAAGAAAGTATTTCCTCAAAGTCCTGACTCAAATATAAAAATAAAATTTACATTTATCATATTTGAAGGCAGCCAAGGAAAACTGACCTCATGGTATGAGCTCTAAGAAAGCTCAGGAGGGAGAAATTAAAATAATTAGTAGCAATTACTACCAAAATTGTGGTACTGAATAGGACAGTGCCTAATAATGAGAGGTCACAATTACTAACGCGCCCTTCTGTGTGCTCATTTGTCTTCTCAGTATTGTAATCATTTGTGTTGTCCTTTCGCACAGCAGGATCCCCAGTGCCACACTCCTTTCCCTTTCATAAGAAGTTCACAATAAACAAGAGTTCAACATGTTCAGAGTAGAAGTTTGTGCCTTTGGAGGACTTGAAATAATATGGGCATCTCTTTCAGTCTCTTTGTAAAAGAAACTTTACTGCATCTGAGCTTCATTGCATTTCACTTTGTCATGTTACAAGGGAATGCAGATAAAAGGTGATCAAAACTACATTGATTTATATTTTCACACAAATAAATGGAACCAGAATCAAACTTTCTATTCTTTCTTGTTCATGCACATAGGCTTTCTGCACACTAGGAGTGTTTATCAGTGGATTTTACTGACAGAGCTAATTCATAGAATGGTTTGGGTTGGAAGGGACCTTAAAGACCTAGTTGGACCTAGTTCCAGCACCCAGCCATGGGCAGGGACATCTTTTACTAGACCAGGTTGCTCCAAACCCTATCCAATCTGCCCTGGAACACTCCCAGGGGTGGGACATCTACCATCTCTCTGGGGAATCTGTTCCAAGGCCTCAGCACCCTCATTGTTAATTCTTTTTTCCTTCTTTCTAATCTAAATCCACCCTCTTTCACTTTAAAGCCATCACCCCTTGTTCTATCACTACTTGCCCTTTTTAAAATTCCTTTTCTGCCTTTCTTGTAGGCCCCTTTATTCAAGCTACTGGAGCTGATACAGCTATGACAAGAAACTCTTTTAATGACATCACAGCATAAAAATGCTTGCACAACAGTAGAATTCACATAAGAATTTTTTTATCAAATTAGCCATCTCAATAAATTAATACATGAATTTTTGGGACTTGAAGCTCAAGATTGCCTAGAGAGGTCATCTGCATCATCTGCCTACTCTGATACATCGCTACAGATGTAAGGTAACTGCAATTTGTAATATTGGTCCAACAGCAAATCAGCACAAGCACAAAGCCATTTTGTTACTTAAAACTTAATCAAAAAAAGGCATTTTGGGTCAACCCAAGTCTCCTTAATCAAAATGTTTTCTTTCAACACAAATATGAAAGTAAACTTCAAGAAGTAGTATTAAAATGATAAATCACATCATTCTGTTCCAAAAAAAATTCATAACACTTTATATCAACTCTATTTAAGCCATTTTTCACAGCCAGATCTCATTCAAATCAATATTGTCTTGAAGGACATTTTGATTTTAGCACCACAGCATTTTCCAGAGGACAAGTATTAAAAAAAAATGTTACCATATTAACTGTTTCTTGTTTTACCTAAAAATAGACACAGCATTAAAAACTCCTCAGTAAGTATAGTACATTATGTTGTTTATAATCTAGAGATAACAACAAAGCTTTAAAAAAAATCTAGAAGTCCAGTGCAAGCTATTCCCTGGGAAAATGACTATCTGATATGGTCTAGACAGACAGCAAACTTACTTCCTTTCTGCAGGGGACAGGCAGTAGTCCTCTTATAGATCCATATGTGCCCTCTCAATCGCCCCCCTTCTGCAAGCTACAACCTGCACCAGCGGGCTGGCAAAGCAGGCTGTCAGAGCACTCTAATTTACTTCAGGAAAAATCAATTAAGATAGCTTAAGTGACTTTAACTGGGAAATTGCTGGGGACAGTAATCACCACTGCAGACAGTGATGAGTACATGAGAATGGCAACTTCTTCCATCAGCACATTTGTACCACAGTGAACACCTCTCCATTCCTTCTGCATCCGAGCCAAAGCCCACTCAAGTCAGCAAAATTTCTAGAATTAAAAACATAGACTCTAACCCATGTTCAGTACTTGGCTAGGAAACAACACTTCTAAAAGCATTTATTTTATCATGCTTTTTTATATATATATATATATATATATATATATTTTGTTGCCTGGGCACTCTTGTGGTCGAGTAACCTAGACCAAAAGAGAACGTCTTGATAAAGTCAACATTGCATGTCTAATCAGTACTACAGAAAACAACAAATGTCACTCTGCTGCTTCTGCCACTTCAGCACCCTTTCAAAGGTCACTAATTCCTTGAGAAGCTGCCATAAATAGCCTGCATCACATACAGAAATGTTCTGCCAAAATATTAACTCAGAGCCGCCTTATATTTTCACCTTCAGTCATCAATACTTTTTGACAATCCTTTGCTAGAACATGCCTTCCTTCTTAACACCTTATTAATTCCATGGCTACATCTTTCCCCATACTCCCACAGTAATTGCAGGACTCCCACTCAAGTTTCACTGACACTGAGAAGTGGAAAACACTCTTTCCAGATGGGAAACTCTCTTCGTAGTGATGCAGCTTCTGTTGACTGAGCTGCACTTCTGCCTGTTCCTCCCCCAAAGTTAAACTACACCAGCAAAGACCTTTTTTGGTAGTTTAAAATGAGTCTACACTAGTACTTTTGACAGCACTGAAATGGTGGATAGGAAAAATATTTATATCCAAACCCAGTAGTAAAATATGAGCAGAAGCTTCCCCGCTGAGACATAGCCTCGGTCAAGCAGCAATTTTAATTATGCTTCTCTCTCACAGGCACCCTTGATGGGAATCATTAAAAATGTCTCCTGTGAGCATTAATACAAATAGGGCACCTTGTGGTATTGTTTGCTATGTGCAACATCCTATGCACGTGAGGAAATAATCTCAGGAGAGATAACTGGTCCTTGTGCTCGTCTACCAGCTGAACTACCTGTATCAACAGAAAGTGCACAACGTGTGTGTATCTGCAAGAACAAGAGAGAGAGAAAGCACGAAGGAGAAAATACCATGTCTTCAAGCCTTACTGCAGTCCGGCAGTGAATACTGCAGATGCTGAAGCCTGGAATTCAGCTAAATATCCCTCAGCTCCAGAAACTTCCCTCATCCGCTGCCTGGTGAAACTGATATACAAATAGAAGGGCTGGATTCCGCACATTGCTGCCTTCTGACCTCCATGGGTAAAGATGACTTTACCACAGCCAGCACAAGCTTCCAAAAATTATGGAGGATATTTTCAAACAAAATGAGCACAGTAATCCTAACGAATGCTGGAAAACATTACTGGGGCAGCACAATAAACACTGAGCTGGAATAAGTGAAGAGCTTTGCTTCAGGGAAAATATTGTGAGTAAAAGAAAAGTCAGAAGAAAGCAGCCATTCAGAAACTGCATTATTAGATGCAGACATATCTTCAAACTATAATGAAACAAGTACATGAGTTCCATATCCTGCCCCTCACTCAAGCAAACATGAATCTTGTTGGTTCAGAAATATAAAGGCTTAGAAGGAATTGAAGGATCTCACTCGATGAACCAGGTATACAAGACCAAATAATTATACTCAAAACACACATTGAAGATTCTTCTTTGAAACAGTTCATATAGTCTTTTCATGCTTTCAAAATTCCTACCACTAGAAATAATCTAGGGGATAAAATTCAAGTCACAAAGCCTAAAAGGTATGAATACTGTAATTATCTAAAACCTGTTATGGTAGTTAATAATGTGTAACCTACCTGGAACCAACAGGACTAACCCAGCAGACAGAGAACAAAATCTGTACCTTAATTTCTTTTCTGACTTAAATTAAAAGGCTCATTTTCTGGAGGATTTTCAAGGTACTTGTAATCTTTAAACTTACCCTTGAATTTTTCATTCTTTTTCTACTACTGAGCAAAGTCTTGTTTTCAAATTGGCAGCTTTGTACTGTTGATTCAGTGAATGATTGCAGCAACTTAAAGCCTGCAATGAGCACAGCAGCAGTTTAGGCAGAAAGCAAAATACAAGTAACAAATAAATGTATCATGTAGTTTCTGCTGT
>JAWWMP010000132.1:59217850-59307281 GCA_035047865.1 Dendrocincla tyrannina | reverse complement strand
CTGTCATACAACCCCTCCCTTACTAAGGACCCTTTTCCACACCCTTCATCCCACAATTAATGATGTATTTTCTTCTTGCTTCTCCTTCTTCCAGGAAAGCTGCTAAGGTTCAAGGTGCTTTTGGGAACAGCAATATAACAGTGGAAAGATTTGTGCTCATTTCTCAAAATGAACAAGCTCATATTAAAAATATCCTCACATGCATCTATTCAGCCTATCTTTCTACTGTTTTCTGTTCTGTTTCCCCTGTTGAAGCTGGTTAAGATACTGGAAAAATTAGTTGAACAAGTGGAAAAGACTGAAAGTATTACTTGAAAGCTCATTCATCTTTGATATCTGAGTATTGCTGACTCAGGTTTGCTGGTTGAATGGCTAACTTGAAACTTTTCAGCTACTGATTAGTCACAGGTAAGACTTTTATACAGTTGAGTCAGCTCTCACCAAAAGATCTGAAAGTAAGAATAATGAACTATGCATAGAAAGCAACATAGACATCTTCTGTTCAGATTAGACCCCACAGCCCTGAGCTAAGCCCTCTGTGCAATGTAGTAAGTACTTTGGACTGGCATCTATAGCTCTACTGCAGCTGTCAGCCAGAAGAAAAAGGTAAAAATATGTCTTAAATCTCACCTTTAAGGTACTCCTGACAGACACAGTTTCACAGACTTTTTACTAATTTAGGTATTTTTGTGATTCCTTGTGCAGATAGACAAAGATGGGAATGCTGTGCCACTTTCACATGCACACCAGAAAGAAAATGGCCACAACAGGTGACCTAGTTAGGTGGCAAGAGTTTCCACTGGGGATATTGAAGATCTGTGCTCTAATTTCCTAACTCAAAATTTTTCATGTGTTGCATAAAGAAGCCTTGGAGAAGGAAGCAAGCCCATGTCTCCTGTCACCCAAGCAAATAAAAGTCTTATTGGGCAAGAGAATCATGTTGAGGCTTGTTTTGTTTTTGGTTCAATAATGGTTGAATTGATCGCTGAGTAGAGACACAACTTCAAAAGGAGATGAGGATGTTGGTGGTGCTGCAGAGTTGCCCATAGATCTAATACGCTTGAGATGGTAGGAGCTGGAGTCCAAGGAGGAGACCATCAAGACTGTGCAGACATTGCTGATGTTTCCCCAGCTCACATAAGTGCTTCTGAGAACCCAGCACAAGGGTCTGAAAATTGACTCAGAGATCATTAGGGAGCCAGCAAAGTGCCTGGTACATGGATTGATGTTTTCTGAGAACTGCGGCTAAGGAAGCAGGTGCTGCAACTGCCAGCTGCAGCTTTTCCAGATTCTGCTTTCAGGCCAGGATGAATGTTGTTCCTATAATCGAGTATGTAGGCAGCAGAGATATCTGACTAGCTTGGGTCCTAACTGGAAATGATGGGCTGCATTGCTTTTTGCGGATAGTGGTTCCAATGTCAACTGGGCTTACAGAAAACCTCCTCTCTTGCAGGCTCCTCTGAAGTGCAGTGCAGTTAATATTGCAAATAAACTGGAATTCTAGTCGCACAGTGAGAGGAATGCGTCCAACTGGCAGGGAGAATAAATACTTCTCCAAACAGGCATTAATCAGTTAACATTGCTCTAAAACAAACATTGAGAAAGCACAGCACTTTAGCAATTAAAGGTCCAAATTTGCAAAATTAATTAGTGTTTCCCACAGCATAGCACTCTACTTATGAACAGCTCTATTGTAAATGTATGATGCTCTAATATGAAAAGAGAGCATTCTTATGTTAATTATCTAATTAACTAATCTGGGCACAATTAGCAGCTGAAACTGCACAGCATTACACTCTCTTCTTTCTTCCCTTCCGGATTCAAGATTGCCTTTAAATGCATACTTTCAAGTGGCAGGGGACCCTGGTTATAGGGCTTACTACCACATTAACCAGACCTTGGTGCCAGCAGAAGTTCCAATGAGTGGGTACTGAAACTGGAGAGGGAGTAATATCTTTGGCACATTATTTAGGAGGGGCAAAGTCAGCTATTTAATCTCACCCCTAAAGCTTAGCCAGCCCTCCAGGGAAGCCATCCTTGTCACTTCACAGAAAGTCAGCGTGAAATGCTCAAGAATACAGTTGTCTGTTTCTCTGTCCCTTTGGAAACCAAACACCACTTCACCAGACCTCCCTGACAGCAGTGTTTTCCAAAGGATGGCTCAGTGGCTATTTTAGAGCTCTGAATGTAGAGAGTCTCACTCATTTCTACTTTGCTGCCAGAGTAGCTCTTGACTTCACTACAGTTTACTGTGTCATGAAGAGAATTAGAGAACTCTGACAAAAACTTACCAGGGATAAGAACATTTGCTGAAACAGTCTAAATCAGACTCAGATAATGGCTTAGACAATGTCCCATAGTCCTCAGCTTCCATCACAGTGATCTTAAAACAGGCTTAGAAAAATAAAGTAAAATTTTCGTTTCAATATTATCACATTTATACATTTCTGCATCTGCATTAGATGGCTTTTTTATGCAGGAAATTGGTTTTATGTTCAGTAATTAAAAAGGGCAGAAAAAGGCAACATAACATGAGACTAATAAGTTCTATACTGAATTGTACAAAATGTTGATCAATTTAAAATATTTTTACTTTATCTTCTTTTTGAGGTGTTTTGGCTTTTAGCATTCTGTTTGTTTATCAGTTTAGGATTTTCCATTAAAAAAAACCAGTTTCGGTAGATTCACTAATGTTCCATTTCTCCCACTTTTTCAGTGCTCTCCAAGAAGGAAAGCAGTAGTAGCTGCATACCTTTGTCTACGCAGTGCAAGACTGTTTTTGAGACAGTGCTGATCTACTGTGAGAATTACAGTAGATCACAAATAAAATTACAACATAATTCATGTTCGAAAGAACTGGACTAGTTCATTTAATCCAATACCAGCAAGATCAGCTGCACTACATCAGTCCTTACTCTGGACTTTTCCTCTTGATTCTGAGCAGCTTCAAGTATGGAGACTCCAGCACCCCTACCAGCCAATCTGCTCCACCTTTTCCTGCTCTTACAGTTGAAAAAAAAAAATGTAATAACTAACTGGTATTTCCTGTCTTCCAAGTTGTGTCTGTTGCCTTTTGCCCTTTCACCCTGCATCTCTTATAAGAGTCTGGATTCATCTTCTCTACACCCTCCCAAGAGGTAGCTCAGGCAGCCAGGAGACCTGCCTTCAGCTGTTCCTTCTCTGGGCTAAAGTAAACCAGCTGCCTCAGCTTCTCCTTCTACATCACCTACTCCAATCCCACCACTCTAGTGGCCCCTCCACTGGACCTACTCCAGGTGGATGATGTCTTTCTTGTGCTGACAAAGCCAGAATTGAATTCAGTGCTCCAAATGACCCCTGCCCAGTGCCAAGTCACAGGGAGCAATCACATCCTGTGGACTGCTGCCTGCACTTCTGCCCAGGCAGAGATGCTGTGGGTTCAGAGGGTTACAGTGCAGTACTTCGGTGCACAGGTTCTGAGAAATCTGAGCTAGTACTGAGGCTGGCCTGGCTTTCACAAAGCAGGGGTGTAGCAGGTCCACTCCAGATGTCCCTCCTACTTCAGCTGGCAGTCAGGGCTGTGCATCTCCTTGGTGGGTTGCATCCAGGCACACACAGGCACCCACCTCCTGCACAGGACCCAAACCCTGCACATGAGCCCAAAAAGTAGACCTACATGGACAAGCACAAACTTTGCCCGAAGCCTGAGCACTCCAGACTGATTCCTGCATCATCCCAGGGGCCACAGCATACCCCAAGTGAATAAACCCCATAGGGAGAAAGGATGAATCATCTCAGCAGCAGCATTGCACTACTGAAACTCTTAACACAGCCAGCCAAAAGCTGCCTTGCATGCCCTCAGGTTCAGGGAGAGGCACTCACATTTGTCCATACTCTGAGTAGTCAGAACCAGAGCCCGAGACAACGAGCAGCACATGTGACATGCAGGGGGGGGCAGGGGGAAAAGACTAAACAAGAAAAAAAATAAAAGGAGAGAGACTATTCCCAGACACCATCACTAGGTCAAGTGTCCTCCAGCACGTATTTTGTAAGTCAACTCTTACTTAAAACTCTCACTTACTTCATATGTTAACTTGTTTGTGGAGGATAATCCCGTGACGGATGTTCTTCTAGCTTAAAAGCTAATCTAGGAAAGGACTTACCACATTATATTTCCTTGTGGAAGGAGGCTGATTCTTCCAGGACCTTAAAATATGGTGCTGGGCACCTATGTTATTAGTAACTTTTGTCAAAGTGATTCATCATCCTTGACCCTTAAACAATGACTCTGTAATTAACCACACAAATAATTGCATCTAATGACCTCTATAAGCTAAAAAAACAAAAGAATAAACTATATAAGTGATAAAAGTTCTATCATATCAAGAATTATTCATAACTAACCTAATAGGATGACAAAGAGAACCGCCTGCCTTTACCACTGGGTAATTCAGCATACTTAATATATGTGTTAAGTTTGCTTAACAAATGCTGCCACACTTCCATGTGTTTTATTTGAGCCTTGCCTGATTTGTATAAATGCATAAGAACCCTTCTGCAACACTCCAGCTGCCTAAGAAGGTACCATGAGATACTCTGATACGTTTACTACACTATTTCTGAAACAAAATATTTGAGTTTGTAGAGGCTTTTCTTACAAGCCTAGACACCTACCAGTTCTCTAGTCAAACACAAAAGTCAAAACCTCAGATCCTGACTCTTTCACAACACAGCAGAGCTCACATGTTCATGGCGGCCTCCAAACACCACGTGAATAATTGTCCCACCTACTCATAAGAAATTACTGTACCAGGAATCCTAGAGAATGCTTTATAACAAGCCTTCATTTTAGGAACATTCTCTCCTCTTTTGGGGAACACATAGCCACAGGTACTTTAGGGGCACAACCCCAAATTTCAGTCATACCTACAAGAATTTACTGAACCAAGTTTTCAATACAGAGGCACCAGAATGCAGCTGTATGCCTTAGTATGGATTTTACCACTGTACAAATCCTCTTGAGCTCCACTAAGGAGTTACAAGGACACCATAGCTTCCAGTAAGGCATCTGTTTACAGACAGAAGGACTGTTTTCTGTCTAGAAACAACCATCTGAGAATTTCTTTTTTTGTCCATACAGAAAATATGTAGAAAAACAGCACCCTGTGACTTCCATTACAAATAGCTATTAAGTAATAAACTTTGAATTTTGCTATGTTGAGTGCAAACTTTTATCATCAATCCAGAGGCAAAGTATTTATCATATATCCATAAGGGACACTCGTGACCTGCTTATGGATATCCCACTAGCTGGAAAAAACCCGTCATGCAGTGTTAATCAAACATACGATTCTCTGGTTTATTTCTTGACCACGAGTCTTGACTTGATGTTTTTTTGGTAAAGATCTTCTTGGTGAAATAAGTCATGAAAGTACTGAAATTCATCGTCTTTTGGGACATCTAAGTGAGTGTTTCCAAATTCCTTATGTTAACACATCCATAGAATTTGTTACAAATATTACTAGTTTGTGCCAGAAAGTTTATAACAAGATGCTGGCTGGCTACCAAACCACTAACCCTCTAGGACTGGCTAAGGGACAATTCCTTATGTTATTTAATGAAAGAGAGTATATGGCCTATGAAGGCCTGGAAGACATTTCACAACGTGGCTTGCTTACTCAGTGATCTCGCTTGGCAGCTCCCTGCTCAATGTGGGACCCCACCCAGGCCAGCTACGCTGAACCCAGACTGTCATCTGAGCCATTGACTCTCCTATTTGGCTCAGATTGTCTCAAACTGCATTCAGACTCTCCGTTTTGAAATAAAGGCAAATGATGTGCACAGACATCACGCTTTATATAGGATGGAGCACTGATGTCCTGCTCCCATTCAGCAAGTAATTATAAAGGCTGCATTTAGTGGTAAAGCTGAATTTTTGGTAATGCTCACTGATACTTCATTTAAGGGTTTGAGTTTTTCTCCTTTTTCTGAGAGGAAGATTGATACCATACTTTCCTTTTCCATGCTGTCTTTCATCCCAAAATACTGCCCAGTTTAAACATATATTTACAGCAATTTTTTTTTAATACGTTCCTGAGCCATGGAATAATAGAAGCATTGTGGTGTAATATGCAGAGCATCCCTGCTTTTAAATTGAAGCTGGGAAGCAGTGAATATTGTCTTTACCTGGAACTGAAAAAGTAATTAAAGTAACTGGAACATCAGATTAATTAAAAACTGTCTCTGACCTAGGAAGATTTTTACTGAGTCAAAATTATCAGATACCTCTTTTAAGATCATCTACATAAAGAAGGTTTTTTTTATAAAAAGACCCTGGTACTTTTAATATTTAAAAACAAATTAAAAAAAAAAAAAGTGCATGCAGATGTTTCTGGAGTCAAAGGAAATGTCTGTGAATGCTGATTCTTCATGCAAGCTAGCAATTGTATTTTTGTAGAATTCTGTTTCCTTGAACTATTACCCCTCCTAACCATCCCTCAAGTGTTCCTCTTTGATTTAAGATTACAGCTGAGTTAGTTTCAGGATTATCTTACAACACAGAGCAAGCCCAGTGTCAAGGACCTAGTGAACACATAGGAGACTGTTATTGATAGGAGTTATCACATAATCACCATAAAGAGGCTGTACATTCTGCCTTTTCCTCCTACCTTTGAGTATTAATCTTTGGCCTCTCAGACATTTAATGAAACTTCCAAAACTATTTCTTAATTTTTCTCTAACACCTGCTGCACTGCTTATGCCAAGGACTCTCCTGACCAACAACACCTGCAAGGCTAATGAAGACTTTCTAGAAATCTTCAGATTTAAGATGAGTCAGGGACATCGTGGACTGAAATGAGCAAAATGACTACTAAGACCTCAACGTACCTAGCATTCAATGTGGCAACCTTCAGCAGCCAGAGGGGAGAAAATGCAGCTCTTCTCTCCCAGCAATCTACATTCAGAATAGTTGCCTGCCTTTTTTGTTTCCCCCCCTAAATCAAATTTACTGTTATTCTAGTAGTTTAGATGCTATTGCAATAACTGACTTTACAATGCACGTGCTCTCAAGAGATGGTCACTGCTAAATCTTTCTTGTCCCTATTTCACCAGCTGAAAACTGTGAATCAGAAATGAACCAACACTTGTACAACAGGTGAAGTTATCCATGCACTTGTGTTCTGCTTTACTGGTGTTTAAGCCATATGTTGATATCAGTATTTAGAACTGAAACAAGGCAGTAAACAAGACTGAATATATTTCAGCTCATCTTAGAGCAGTAGCTCTCAGTCCGTAACAATACAGGCTAATACCTCTTAGAGAAGGAAAGCCTCATAAACACTGCTCCCACCTTGTTCATCTCCAACACTGAATGCTTTCTCCATTATGACAGCTGTGAGAGGAGAGCAGTGTTTATTTTATGTCAGTAGGAACATGGAGATGAGATAGGATAGATGGGAAAGGGTTGAAAGGCATTATCTGGTTGCATAGTGATGACTATCTGATTGGATCGATTTGATTAATCCTCCTCCTAATCCCTGGGCAATGGTGAGCTGAACCATTGCAAGCAGCTGAATTTGTACAACCATGCTAGAACTGCAGAAAAGTCTGGTTTTCTCTTTGTGGAGTTGCCCAGGCCCAAGTGAGGTCACTTTTAGATCTAAATTTGAGAAGCTGAGTTGTGAGGGAGAGATTTCTGCAGTTAGAAGTAGCACAGAGATCACAGGGTAATTGTGCCTGGGAGAGGTTCTGAATACAGACATCATGAGCAGGTTTGGCTCAGTGGGTGCTGCAGCCCCCACTGGCAGTTATTTGCAGATTCAGTAGCGAACAAGGCCAGCTTTGGTGGAGCTTGTTCTTAGGATAACAGGAGGGAGAACAAAGCATACCAAAGTGTTTGGCTCTGTGGAAGCCAAGGGACTGCAGACAGGGGCAGAACAAGAACGCTGACATGGGTGTAGAAGGCCAGCAGGATGGAGTCAAAAGTACTACACCAAGTAGGAAGGGGCAAGTGGACATCATGTAAAATGTGAAAGATGATAACTTTGAAAGTCACAGTGCATATCTGGCTGTGGTAGGAGTGCTTTCAAGGCACTAGCTTCAGGGGTGTTCTTTAAGTCCATTCTTATACAATGGACATTCATACCCTATTCAAATATTCCTCCCCCACTGTCTACTTAAAATCCATTGTTTCCCTGAAGAGATGAGAATACTTTGAAAATATCCTTCTGGTGTGAATCCAGCAAACTTGTACTTTTTCCAGCTATTTTGATAACGAGAAAACAACAGTAGGGACATGCCTGTGACAGCTACTGCCTCGTGTGATGTGGGGCACACAGGTTGCACAAGGCTGTGCCTGATATTCTTCCCACTTTTTCAGTCCTGATGCCTGGTAAATCTGTATCTGAAATAAACAGATGAAGTACTGCTACAAAAACATCTCTCAGTACCAGAGTGATATAGGAATGAGTGTAACACCTATTTTTATTTTCATTCCTTCCATCTTTATGTCCAATCAAAAACAAATAAAATTTTTTAAAAACCCTTTGAAATTAATGAAATCTTTCTTATCCAATTCAGCCTGTAAATAGTTAAATTGACATTTATGCAATTCATCCTGACTCTGCAGATTACCGTCACCCAAAGAAAACTTTTCCTTATATAAGAGGGGAAGTTTATGTAGCTGCAGTCTTGGATTACATTGATTCAGTCCTGAGGCGATACAGATGCCAATTATATGATACACATACCATACATCTTAAATTCTCTGTAAAACAATTCCTGAGAAATAATTGCTACTCTTGTTCTAGTCAGGCACTGAAAATACAGCCAGCACACTTCCTTACCTGTCAGTACAAAACTAAAATTTTGCAGTGTTTGATAACAGGTTCATCCTTCTGTGTGTATTAGTTGTGGTACAATAATCATTCATTTACCCAGGTCTGTAAAATGACTGTATTTCCTCTGCTAAGTACCAGTCAGCCTACATGCTTCCGAATCAGTTGAAGTGTTAAAATAAGTGCTCATCTTCCTCCTCTTCCTCTCTTTACATTAGGGCTTCATTTGGTCCCTGGATTTTCACTAAATTCTTTGTGATCAGCAAGTAGCAATTAATCTAATGCAAAGAGCTAAACAAAAGCTTTCACTTCACTCTAAAAGAACAGGATTCCTGTTAAAATCCAAATAATTTCCATAAAGATAGAAAAATTTTTGTCCTTCAGTCTGTAGAGTCTGATCATTAGATGACTAACCAAGGCAACTGCAACTGGTTGAGGCTTTTCTTTGTAATATGACCAAAGAGGTTTTTCAAACCCTGCTGTCCAGCTGAAGATGACTTACCTGGTTTTAAAAAGTCCCATTTTGCCTCACCTACTAATTGTGCAGACAAACCTATGTGACATCTTAGTTAACCTGCATTTCCATTAATGTCATCCTTGCCATCATGGATGTCACCAGTCTATATCTCTGTACACCTCATGAAGGTGGCATCATAAACTCTTCTAGGATTCCAAGAGAACATATCCACCAACAAAAATTTCAGCTTTTCCACCTGATTTAGCTCACAACAAACTAGTTAAATAGCATTCTTCATTCTTCTGTCTCTAAACCTCTGAATCTTCATAGGTTCATCATAAAAAGTGGTAGTCTACAAACAGCTTCATGTTAGGAAAAAAAAATATTAGTAGAGCACTAAGCCTACCTGAGTGAAATCAACAGAAGCATGAGAAAAAAAAAATCATGTACCAGCATACTCTCAGTTCATTCCAATCTTTTTCTAAAGACAACAGTCAAAATATACACATTAGTGAACTGAAAAGAACTTTAAACATTGCCAAAACATTACTTTGAAGAGCTTACTTCTCATTCTAACCTAAGAGCAATACCAATAACTAGCTGTTAGACAACTGTATTCTAATGAAAATTTCTTAAACTTCCCCTCCTTGCAGCATCCCAACTTTGTTAAAGTCATCTCAATGTAAACCTCTACAAACCAGGAATCTGACCATGCCTGAGGAGTAAATGCAGGACCTGAAAGCACATCTCCATGGCTGCCAGCTTGGATTCCACAAACACACATTCCAGGAGGTGTATGACCATGGAAAGCAGCTTCTTTCCTCATTAAAACCACACTTGTGAAACCAAATAATCACTGTTCCCCAGAGCAAACTCACAAGTAAAACAATACAGGACATGAACATTCAGGTACCAGTAGGAGAGCACTTTTCACCCCAAAAAATATTATTACACCATTGGTCTCTTAATCCTGTTACTCAATAGAGACATCAATGTTCAACATGAGCCTGGAAACAAATAATTGTAGTTCTACTGACTACTTGAAAAGCATAGATTCACTAGAGCTATGAGGTTTATATCACATTATTCATTTCCCCATTGCCTACCACACACTCACTATTGCTTTTTACCATGGACAATCCTGACTATTCCCAGCCACAATATTTCTTCTTAGTGATTGCTGAAACAATAGCAGCCTCACCTGAAAATTACACTGGCTACAAGAAGACTGGCTGAGGTTTGATTTAAGCACACTTTTATGCAAATAACTATCTACCAGAGAGGCAAAGGTGACATCCACATTAGGAGAGCTTCCTGTACTATTGCTCTGAATAAAAGCATATATAGGCATAGTATCATGAAAAAAAAAAAAGGAACTTTGAACAAAGAAATTACTTAAGGCTTCATGATATTAATATTCAAGAGTTTTTTAATTGCATTCAAGTTAACAGAACTTTTATAGTCTTTGAAAAGAAAAAGTTTTTTTCAAAGGAACACCTGACTCCATAATTTCCTTCACTTGCAGAAAATATATTTGCCAAGTGTTTATGCAAAAAGGAAACTAACAGTAACAGAGCTGGATAAAAGGGATCATCAACACATAGTAGGCTTTCTAAAAGAAGTCCGTCCTACTGTTACACATGGTATATTTGATCTGGAAACTACTGTTGGATAAAACGCTAAGGTAAGTCCATGCTAGGACAGAGTGAAAAACACCAACACAAAACAGAGCGATATCCCAAAGCAGTCTGTTAAAAACGACACAAGCTCATTCACACTTTGAAATCTAATCATTTGGTTCATTCCCTCTGTTCTATTTCAGCTATCTGAAATAGATACAGGATATCTGTAAGACGTTTATGCACCGTTAAATTGGTAGCCTTCTTTGAGCAAAATTGATCATTGTCATGACTACTACTTTTCCTTTATCATTCAGGGAACAAGTAATTCCGTACTGTATTACGGTCGGTTTTCTGATTTGAATTTTATTTTCTGGTTCTCTTTGCTTTTTGTCTGCTGTCATGTCTTTTCCTGGGGATATGTTTTGCCACCTGGGAAATTCTGAGAAGATAAAACACTGTGCGATACAAAATTCTTAACTGTCCAAAGCATGTGTGTTTGCATTTGTGGAGGTTCTGTATTTATTCTCTGTCTCCCTGGGAAAGCTCCTAGCTTTTTCCTTCTAGCTCATCTCTGGCACCTCATTTGTAACATGCTACAGGCTTCCAAAGAGAGATGCAACACAAAAAGAAAAAGGGAGAAGGAAAATGCTGAGTTCATCACCATAAATTATTGATGTTTCTTCTACTTAACTTACTCATCAAGATTCATTGTTAATGAGGTGTGGATTTTATTTTTAAATTTGCCATGAAACCAGATGATCTTTAAGGTTGCTTCCAACCCCAACCATTCTGTGATTCTGTGTAGCACTGCAGGCATTCAATTTGAAGCACTGCATTAAAGAGGATTTCTCTCATTGTATGTCTCTGGTTCCTTTATCTGCAGTAGGTCTCTGCAACTGTGACTTGGCAGGCACTGGTGGTATTTATCCACAGCACAGAATGCAATAGGAAACAGAAAGACAAGAGGAAGATTTTTATTATGTAACTGATAAAATGCAGAAACAGATGTTGTGCAATTGGTCTGGAATTAGTTGATTTATTTAAAGGGTTAATTGACTCCTTGTATTCCTGTGGGGTAAACTGGAATTCAGATGAACTGCAGTGATCCAGTGTCTGAGAGCACCAGGAAATCTGCCAACATATATTACTGAATATCCAGCTTGCAACTACTTTAAATTAGGGTCAGATGCTGCTGCTATTGTTGCTGCTGATGCTAGACTCACACTTACTTTAACAGGAACAGAAGCTGGCTTGTAGGCTGGGGTCAGTCCTGGGATGTTCTCAGTAAAACAGCCCAAATGAAAACTGGGAAGGAGGTGGGAGTGAGCTGGTTTGGGTTTACCCCAAAAGGAAGTTTCCACCAAAGTATGCTAAAAAGATAAAATGGGATGAAAAATTGATTCACTTTAGGGTTTTTCCAGAGAGCTTCAGCAGTGGAACCATCTGAACTGAAAGCAGTGGGAGCTTTATCAATGGCTGTGGGAGGATCAGGCACAAACCATTGCAGCACATTTTTTGACAACTCCACTTGGCCAGCTGGTGCCACGAGGCTCCACAGGACTGAACATGACTTTCAGGGATCCACGTGGCCCCTACATAATCGCTGCTACAGGTATCAGCCCCTGACAATGGCACAGGAAGAATAATCCAAGGCTGAGAGGCTGAAGTTCAAAATCCCGGTCCTTCACCTACTACCCATGGGACTTTGGGAAACCTCCACTCTCTGACTGTGCCACAGCTCTTTATCTGTAGATTAATACTTGCAGGTCACTGCCCTAAAGATCTGTTGCAGAGATAAATACATTATAGCTGATACAATGGGTACAAGATCAAATGAGTAGCTAAGACAGGCAGCCATGAACATCCTGAGGGTTTTTTCATTCTAAATCAGGCAAACTAGCAATTAAAGTGGCCTGTTTCTGATACACAGTAAAAAGCAGTAGAGGGAAAAAAACCCACTTAAAGAGCTGCTCCTTAAAATATAAAATGTATTTTAATTATGAAAGGGAATTAATTTTAGATTGACTGAGGAAAATCTCATGGGGCATCCGGCCAACTCATCCATCTCCTATCACCAGAGAATTTCAGCTTTCCAAACAGACCTGTAACATACCACTTCTTGGGATCTTCTCTGAATACTGAGCTTATTATCTTTTGACTCCTTCATTATCTGTCACTGACATAAAATGCAGCATATACTCCTAAGGAAATTAAACGCTGAAGAAAAAATGTATTAGGCTATCTAATCACTCTTCCCCCATCCCCTTTCCAGGGCTTCTCCCTGCTGTATCATCTTTGCTCTTCAGCCACACGCAAAACCTTTTCAGCTTTGCCGCTGCTCTTTCTCTTTCTACCCTTCCATTTCCTGCTACTTTGTTCCTTAAATGTAAAATATGCAGCAATATCTGAATGCAGCTGTCTGGGACAGTGTCAGGTGAGTGGGAACATGATGCTATTCAGCGTATGGTCGCCATTAGCCAACAGGGCTGAGTGCTTTTTGTCTTGATCTCCAGAAGTCTGATTAAAATTCATAGTCCGGGCTAACGCAAGAACCCCATGCCTGGCTCCTTGGTGCTCTGCCCCAGTGCCAGCGTCAGTACTCAGGCTCAGCCAGTGCCCAGACTCACTTGGAGCTCTGGGGCCTTTTGCCTACAGCAATGGAGAGCTTTTGGAGAGTGAGATGTACTCCTGTTTTTACCACTGGCCCGGGGGATGCCTTTGAGATACTCTATTTACCCCAAGATATTGTCCTGTATGAGGAGATGCCCTTTGTCAGCAACCAGTCTATGAAGTACTCACTGCTGGTAGAAGTGGTAACACCCATAGGACAACAATTTTCAGTCCAGTCCCAATAACCTCCTATCTGTAAAATGCCCTTATTCACTTCACTTTCCTTTTATTTTCTGCAGTACCAATATTTGCATCACTTGATTCTAATCAGGCATCTCCCTGTATTCTAAATCATCTCAAACTCTACTGCTGCCTTCACCTGCACACCCACCTCCTGCTGCTTCACCAGCTGCTGCATGAGTAGCACTGTTCCAACAGCCACCAGATCAATAGGCAGAAAGTTCACTTATTTTTGCTTTTGTAATACATCTGAAAGTTCATATCTTCCAGTGGCATGATCCCTCAGCATTCTCCTCCTGTGGGTGCACCTCTACACCATATTGCACTGTCCCCAGAGACTTCTCCACATGGCTTGGATATTCTATAGTGCCCTGTGCTGAATGTGACAGTGCTCTTTAATGGAAAATGAATTGAAAAATGTGAATTGTGAAATTTCTTGAACAGCAGTCTGGGAGAATTTAAACTATTTTTATTAAAATATTTTTTAAATTATAAGCATATTAAAAATTTCAGCAGCTGCAGATATCAATAGCACTAGGAAAAATGAAAGAAATCAAAACCATTAGCATACTTTCTAGCTGAAATTAAAATGTCATTTTAAAATAGTCCTGTGGAGAGTATAGGGATTTTCTTTTACTAGAAAAGATGATTGGATTTTAGAATAAAAGAAAAAGCATACGAAAAAGAAAACAAAATCTATCATATCAAAGCAAAGGAACTAGGGAAAAAATGCACCAAGAAATAGAACTTTAAATACCTTCCAAAAATTGTACTAAATGACCTTCCAAAATTTAAGATAAACTAGACCCACTCCAGCTGTGGGGTAGCTGCTGACTCCTGCCATCTGATCTGGCCCAGAATATCTCAGCTTTCTGATAAAATTATAATCAGAGTAGAAAAGGACAAATTATTTAATTTTCTGGAATAACACAGGAGATCTTTCACAGGGTTCATGAGAAACTGTATCTAAAAACATGAGATGTAGAAGGTGCAAAATAGTGGATGGGAACTTGTATCTTTCTTCTTTTCCAACACAAGGCTGCTGAGGTGCCTCAGAACCCCAAAAGTAAGGCAGCACATTTTGCTCACCCCCTCTACAGCAAACTTGCTGTCAGTAGCTGGCTCAAGGCAGGACAAGATCCACATTAGCAGAGCCACTGAAAATAAGCTTTGGGGTCTCGCATCATGCTGATGCCAGTAAGCTGAAAAACATATGGGATATTTTGGGATATTATGGATATCCTCATCTTGTTTAAATGCATATTTTTGTTAATATATTAATTAGGTATTTATTAAATATTTAAGAATTGCAGATTTAGGGCACAGTCATGCAGTGATTGAGTAGGTTAAAAAAGAGTTTGCTCTGTAGTTGGAATGGCTTAGAATTCCTCATTTCAGGGTCTCTCGCTTCTTTTTTTTTTTTTTTAGCACTATTTGCAGGGGTTCTGTTCAAAATAGAGTAACAACTTTATTTTTTTGTTGTTGTTGACATGCATGGCCAATCCTAAATTCCTCTGCTTTTAAATACTTTTTAATTATTTGTGTTTCTGCTCAGAGTTGTCCAGTCTGCTAAGATCTGTTGATCCTCTCCTGAGAGTATTTTAATTTGTTAATGTGAAGAGACCTTGTAAATTCACACTTAGTGATTAATTATTTCCTGTCTGCTCCAGACACTTCTATCTAGGATGTCTCATTTGAAGATTTTTTTAAAATCTCTGTTCATCCCATAATATTAAACTGCTGTCTTTGCCATGCAAAGACAGCTGTCAAAACAGCCAAATCTTGCTATAAGGATCTTGCTATAAGGGGGCCCAGAGTTTATGCTTGAGGAGGTACTCATAGAACTGACAAACTCAAACACAGTTCCCTGGAAAGAGAACATGCACTAAAAAAAAACGTAGATTGAGCTGTGCAATATTGGCTGGTTATCCAAAATATATAAATATTGGTGTAATGGGTTGAGCAATATGGAGGAAAACCACAATCGGAAATAGCAGAAAGTTACTTTAGAGCTGAAATTCTACTTAGGTAATGAATATGCTGCTGTTATACCTTTCTGTTTTCTCTCTCATTCTGTTATTCCTGACTATCAACCAAAATAAATGGCACCTCTTTCATGAAATCACATCTACATTAATATTTTTTTACTATTTTCAAATTTTCTTATGTATATTATAGCTCTTTAATTAGACACGCAAACAACATGGCAACAGATCAAACTGTTGGATTGGTACTAAGGTTCCTGCTGCTTTTGTCAGTGCCATTTTCATTTTCTCAAACTCCTTTTTGCAATTTAATTTTTGGATTAACTTTCTGAGGCTCCCTGCTACCAAAGCGTTCATCCTTAACACTACTCCCCAAGTGAAATAGACCTAAGGTGATATTGCAGCCTCTACGCTGTGATTGCAGTCTGGCAATTATGGCTGACACTGCTCCCAAAATGGAAAGCATGTTTAGAAATTTTTTAGAAAACAGAAAAAGCTCTGTAAAAATACCTTCCTTACTATTTTTCTATCAGAAATATGCATAAAAAGCCTGTTCAGTTCTCAAAATGGCAAACCATGTTAAAAAAAATTTTGTCTCCACATTGATCCAGATGACAGAGGGGGAAAGAAGAAGGAAAGTAAGGAACCAGAAATTAAAAATTACTAGCCACTAGCATTTCTATTTTAAACAGTATAGTATTTTAAAAAAATCTCAAAAAGATAACTTTCAAGCAAAAAAGTTTCTGAACAAAAACCCAGTTGCATCCCCCTCTCCCCAAGCCAGTTTTTGCCCTTTGCTCATTCTCAGCTTCTACCATTCTGTGTCCACCTTAAATTGCAAAATGCCAGCAGTAGAGATTTGCTTTGTCCTCATTCTACTGACACAATGCCAAACATAAAAATATATAACAATGAAAGCTTGCTAGTCACGGGCATTATGACAAGGTAACCCACCTAGCTAATCAAGGGAAGCCACTTCATGTAATCTTTTTGCATTTCAGTAAAGTTTTCCATACTGTCTCTCACAGGATCCTTCTGGACGAAATGTCCAGCACACAGCTGGTTAAACACATCATGGGCTGGGTCTGGCTCAGGGTCGAGCACAGAGGGTAATAGCGAATAGGGTGACATCAGACTGGGGACCTGTCACTAGTGGGGTTCCACAGGGCTCCATCCTAGGCCCTGTGCTCTTCAACATCTTCATAAATGACTTGGACACAAGATCAGAAGGGATGCTAAGCAAGTTTGAGGACAATGCAAAACATGGAGGAGCTTCCTTCCTTGAGGGCAGGGAGGCCCTGCAGAAAGACCTGGACAAATCACAGGGCTGGGCAATCACCAGCCATATGGAGTTCAGCAAGGGAAAGTGATTCTGCAGCTGGGATGGGACAACCCCAGATGGACGGACAGACTGAGGAATCAGAGGCTGGAAAGCAGTGCCAGGAAAGGGATCTGGGGGTCCTGACTGATGGCAAGTAGAATCTGAGTCAGCAGTGCCCTGGCAGCCAGGAGGGACAACCCTGTCCTGGGGGGCATCAGGCACAGCATCACCAGCTGGTCAAGGCAGGGGATTGTCCCACTCTGCTCTGCACTGGGGCGGCCTCAGCTGGAATAGTGTGGGCAGTTTGGGGCACCACAAGATAAGAAAGATATTAAGCCATTAGAGAGAGTGTCCAAAGGAGGGCAACGAAGATGGTGAAGGGCCTTGAGGGGAGGCTGTGCGAGGAGCGGCTGAGGGCACTTGGTCTGTTCACCTGGAGAAGAGGAGACCTCACTGCAGTTACAACTTCCTTGTGAGGGAAAGAGGAGGGGCAGGCACTGAGCTCTTCTCTGTGCTGGTGACCAGTGACAGAACCTGAGGGAATGGCCTGAAGTTGTACCAGTGTAGATTTAGGTTGAATATTAGGAAAAGGTTCTTCACTCAGAGGGTTGTTGGGCACTAGAACAGGCTCCCCAGGGATGTGGTCACAGCACCAAGCCTGACCAAGTTCAAAGAGCTTGTTCATCAAGTTTGGATGATAATCCCAGGCACATGGTGTGGCTCTTGGGGATGGTCCTGTGCAGGGCTAAGGGTTGGACTCAATGATTCCCATAGGTCCCTTCCAACTCAGCACATTCTATGATTTTGCAATTCTGTGAAGTGTCATCTCTTTGATTGAGACAGAGGGGACCAGAAATGTAAGATCACCATGGAATGTAAAGCCCTGAGTTGAGGAAAACTGAAGGGCCAGCATAGCTTAAAGTTATCAAACAATATGTTTTGGTTTGGGTTTGTTTTTTTCAGATTTGTTGGCAAGCCAGAGGTAGTCACATAGTTTTACATTATTAAATCAGACCTTTGAAAACCAAAATAACTCGTAAAAGACTTAAAGGCCACAAATTTGTTTGATGAGTTCTCATCAAGGAGAGCAAAGGTTAAATCCATACAGTTTGCTTTGCTGATTTTTTTGCTTTTTTTGATGACAGAACTGAAGAGTCCTGTTGAATTTCATGATTGAATGAATACATAAGTCAATGTAATCTTATATTCCTATGAAATACTATATGCAGCTGAAAACAAAGTAAGTGCCAATGTCAAGTTCATCTCTGGCCTGCCTCTCCTCCGCTTCCTAAGAGAAGTCATTACCTAGTATTTATTTACAAGACTGGAGAAAAAAATATTGGAAAAATAAAGGCTTTGTGCTCAGATTTCAGGCATGAAATGGTGTCCCACTGTGTCATTTTGGATTTGCCATTTAAAGGCTTACAGTGTGTTTGCTTGAACAGTCCTTTTTTTTAAGAAGAGGAATTTAGTTCTTTGGAATCTGACAGTCTCAGAAGAGCTGCTCAGATGTTTTTATTAATTAGTTAATATTTGTGCAATGCTTAAAGTATCAAGCACTGTATAAATGTTAAGCTATGGAATTTGGTCCTACAATTAAAAGGCAATTATAAACAATGAAAAATACATATTTATATATTTGCTAGGAATTTACATGAGCATGACATATTTGATAGCTTAGCAGAGAGCTCCTAATCTAGCCAAAGCCATATAAAGTTTAGGGATATGGCTAACAGCCTATTTAAATAACATAGCAAAAGTCATATTTTCCCTGGTGTTTCCATGTTAGCCTTTAAGGCTCCAATTAAAAGCAATTTAAGAACAAAACTTTCACATCTGATTTTCCCAAGCAGTTGCCATCTACTAGACCTCTTACACTTGCAAAATAAAAAATTGCCCCTGTAATCACACAAAGTGAAAAAATTAGAAAAAACAAACAAACAAAAAACCCACAAAACACAAAAAACCTGAATTCACACATTCAGGTTTGGCTCAAAACCTGCAGCCTTGAAACCTCCCAGTTCATCTGTTGACACTGCAAAAGATAAAAGTACCAAAGAAACAGTGGAAAATGCTGAGTGCCTTGTTACTTTTCCTGGCTTTTTCTTCTACATAGGACTGTCAGACTGTTAATGAAAAGACTCTTAATGAATCAACACTCTCACAACAGTGTCACTAATGAACTACTGGTAGCTGGAAAAGGAGACTAAAAATACTATGGCTCCCTTTAGTGCAGAGTTATCTTATCAATATGCTGTCGCCAGAACTGCTAGGCTGAGAAATGCATTTACTTAAGAAAATAACATCATGAAGCAGAACCAGGGTAACAATACTTCTGTTGCCAGAGCACACTTGTAGTTGGTGGGTGGCTTGTATAACTTGAGTGCTTAATTAAGTGTATTTTTCCAATAAATAGGTTGGACATTAATTTTTACTGATGGCTAAATATCTGCTAAGTAGCTACCCTGTCGCTGAGGCAACCAGGCTAGATTTTAATAACTTGCAGGACAAAAGAGCAACAGGCCCATAGAGTCTGGTAAGGATGTCAGCATTTCCATTATAAACTCCATTTTAGCACTGGGGAGGGTACTCTAATTTGAACATTAAAACATGCTGGGGATAGCTTTTATCTAGGAGTGATTTTCTGTTTTCTGTTTTTCTAATAAGAGCCATTTGCATCCATTTGGAAGAAACTTAAATGTATAGAGCTTGCAGGGGGGAGAAAAAAGGCTTAAATGGAGGAAAAAAAAAAAAAAGAAAAAAGAAGAAAGTCCTAAAACAGAGTGGACTTCGGAGTTTAAATGTAATATTGAGCTTCAATGTTTGACTCAGAGAGACTGATGCCAGTCCCCACAAAGCTGAGCAAGGATGGGCCCAAGGTCACGTGGGACCTTCCAGGACACAGGTCTGTGCTGTATAATCTGGAGATGCTGATTGACAGTAATGCCATTGCTGGGCTGGGAAGAAAGAGGCACAACATGCTGCTTGTGACAGTGGGGAAAGGTGGTCCTTTGGAAGTAGGAAATTAAATCAAACCCCTGATCTGTCTGTAAATCCTAAGGATATGATACTCTCTCTCTGGTGGAGTTTGTGTGTTAAGTTCCACTGTTGTAGGCACTTTCTAATTCCAGTTCAACATAAATTTAAAATAGCCTTCACTTCCTTTGCTAAATATATTTTCAGGAGTTTTATATGTGTTCTGGGTCAGCTATGAATCAGCCACTCCACATAAGAGCATTTCAGATATAGATGGAAATGGTTCTTATATATTCAGTAGTTCAATATATATATTTAAGCTTGTAAAGTTGTTTGCAACAAAAGCTGTCTTATAACTAAACTACATTATTACTATGGACCGGGCCAATAATGCGGGTTTTAAAGCTACCTGGATACAAGTTTACATCAGTGGCTCAGTCACCATTCACATCTGTAGAAAATAAAACAATAAAAAATAAATAATGCATATAGGAACTGTTGTCAAAATTCATTCAGGCAGTTCTATTTTATACACATATCATTTCCTAGATTTTAAACAGTGAAATATTGATTTATATCGTCAAGGCATCCTAAACTTATCTAGAAAAGAGGCTTCAGAGACCTTACAGACTTTCAAATACCCCCAAACAGTGCAAATAAAGTGGCTTCTATACAGACCTTCTTATTTGCAGGTTTTTTCCTTTTTTTTTTTTCCCAAACTGGGCTTTTGGGATTTTCTGTACAGTCTTTGTTATTCTGTCCCAGGCATCCTGTACTCCTTCAGGGTCACATCTGAAATTAGAAGGCCAAGCAGTTACTTGTCACCCAATCTCCCAAGAGGGCATGGGAAAGAACTATCCATAAAAAGCATAAGTTCTCTCCTACAAGAGACTGTGCTTACAGACCTTGTAGTCAAAAATAAGTTCACTAAAACATAGAGACGATTCAGTCCTTTGTCCATCACAAGAAAGGGCCAGGCACCACAACAAAAGAGGAACTGAAAATCATAACTTTCCAAGTAATGTTTATTCTAAATTTTCTACTCTTTCTCAAAGAGACAGGAAAATGAGTGGAAATATTTTAAGTGGTAAGTCCATGGAGTCCCCAGCAAGTCCATCCATTGCCTTCTCTAAAAGGAGATTGCTGCTTATCAGGGGCACTGACTGCCTTCAGCAGCATTTATAGACACACGGTAGGGCTCAGCTGCAGAATGTGTGTGGTGGTTCAGAAGGCATTATGTCTTTATTTTCATATGATATTGGAAAACAGAGTCCTATTTTTCTCACTCAAGAAGAGAGGCGCTGAGGTGCTGGGACTAAGGGCTTGAATCAGACACTGGTGACAGCAGCCAGAAGACTGGCCAGTATTCAGCAGGAGTGCACCTCTGGAGGGCCATCTTCTGCCCTCAGCTAAACCTGCCTTGCAGGCTAAAGAGCAGAGAGCTCCACTGGGGAGTAAAATTCACCTGGTTACAGCTTTAATTCTGCCAGCCCCATCCAGAGCCACAGTGAGCAAAGCTCCCTGAAGCTCAGGTGCCAAGCGGCAGTGGTGATGAAGCCAGCACACCCATCCAAAACTTGCCGTGAAGCTCGGAATCACGCTGATCTACCCCAAAGCAGGCCTTGCTACATGTGCATGACAACTTGAGAGCTAGTCAAACACTTCCCCGGCTATTCCTTTAGTAATGAGAACTCTCATATTATTTGGCCACATTTTTTGCAGTGTTTCTGCCTCCTCAGTTTTACTGTCAGAGAGTTGATGGCCAATTATATCCTTCAACAGCTGAATGGGAACACTGTTCACCGAGTCTACTTTCTCTATCAGCACTTAGATAAAAAACCTTATATATGTATAAGGGAGAAGAGAGTAAGTTCCATCAAAAATGACATGCTGGGATTTCAGGAGGATTCAACTTCTCAAAATGAAACTTGAACAGCTGCTGGATGATATAACCTGAATAAAAGTAATTAAAAGAAAATGAGTTCTGCCCTCTTGTATCCTCCTGACTCATGCCTCATTTTCTACTTCAGGATTTAGGAAAGCAAATGTCTATTTCTGTGTCCATCACCAGAGCGACATCACAGCAAGTTAATTAGAGCACATGACAGAGAGGTGCTATTTTTGCCTTCAAATAAAGATCTTTCTGTTGCATATGAACATTTTTCTTTCTGAAATAGGGAGAGAAACTTCTTAGCTACCAGGAAAGAATCCTCTCTCCCAAAGGTGTATAAGAATTATTCTCTTTCTACGGGTTGCGAGCTTCACGATTAGAGTTGTCGACTGTGGTGTATTAAAGAGGATACAGTCAGACTTGACTGATCAAGCCTAATTTAGCCTTATGTTTGTGTTTCTGAAACATGGTAAACAATTTTTTAGCATGTACATGCTTACTGACTTTCAAACAAAAAACATTTTTCCTTATCTGAATAAAAATGAAATCCACAAATTCATGACCTATGTATTAATGATGATTTTTATATTCCAAACTGCATTTCTTCAAGGAGAGTACTAAACACTACTATATATTTATATGCCCTGATAAAGAATATTCCTGGCGTTTACGACAGATAAACACTACTGAAGCGAAAAGCTGTATTTCCCCGTCAGTTTGATGTCTGTGTCATCATGTAGAAACAACAATTTGCATTATGTGGGGACTGCTCTCAACTGCAGAATCCAGGGTCTGAAACATCTGAAATGTTTGTTTCCCAGACTCTGACTGGGAAACAAGTCTAAAGATAGATGTCCAAATTTTTATCTAACAATTTGAAACCTGTAAGTGCAAACATTATTCAAAAGCAGATGGTATTAATCATAGTTCTTCATTATCCAAGTTCATTTTCCCCTGGCCTTTCCTTACCTTCCCCTCCATCTTCAGAAAGGATGGCCACCTGCACCTGAGGAAATAGATCTTCACCATAGCTTAATGAGATGTCTCAGTGCATTAGGGGATTCACAGCAAACAAATAATCATGAGTAATTTATAAAAGGATCTGTGCATAAGCAGACATGGGTTCAGGCAGCTTGTCAATTTTTTTATGGAGATAATGGCCCACAGTACTCCATCACTTAGCATCCAGGAGGACTCAGCTCTAGCTTTTGTCCTGATGCTTTACTAATAAACAAGCAGAAATACTCAAAGAAGGCCTCGGATTATGGCTTCTGCCTATGACTTGAATTCTTAGACCAGGTGATGGACACAAGAAAAAGCCCACCTTTTTCTGGCCACTGATCCAAAAACCTCCAAAAAGCCCTTTCCAACTGGAAGATCATGTTAAAAAAAGTAGAGTCAGAGATACAGTATATGGCAAAATGCTGTTAAAGTACATGACCAGATGAGGAAGAAAAACAGAACCATTATGATGGTTTTATGGACTTTCTGAATATATTCCTAAGTGTCACACAATTTTAACATTGCTCTGACAGGTTAATATGTGCAACTTATCTCCAGGGGCTAAGATTAAGTAGCATTAAAGATGAAGGGAAAAGCATTGCCAATAAATGGTGAGAAATTTTTTTGTAGCACTCTTTCTCTATGGGAATACTTTATTTAAGTAAAAGGGGGAAAAATGCAACACACATGATTAAAATCAGTCTCACATCAAGCAAACATTAATTCTTTTAACAATGTGACATACATCACTAGTAATTTTCTTTCCAAATGCAATATGCTTTAAAAAAACCTCCAGTGCTTCTGTGCTTGACCTCCATGTGGCTACCACCCAAGCCATGGAGCTTGTCTGCATCACATACAGGGGTAGTCCAGACTAACAAGGCATTTTCACAGTTAGGGGAAAAGAAGTTCAGGGAGCAGGGGCTGCAGGGAGGTCCCAGTGAAAAGCACAAGGCACAGATGGTGTCTGAGCTCTCCTAATGACAGAAGGACTATTTGCTCCACTCCTTCCAAGCTGGGCACTGACAGGGCTGTTCTTGAGGGAACTGAGCAATGGAAAGAGTGAAAGGCAAGAAAGGAGCAATGCCGGAACTTGTACAGATACATAGCATTGACAGGGATGCTGTGAGCAAGGACCAGGACTGAAAGGCAGGAGGAGGAACACCGGCAGCCCACTGTGAGGGTTCAGGGCAGAATCATGCTCACAATCCCACAAGGACCATTGGAGGTGGCAGTGAAGGAGCCATCCAAATAACCCACTCCTTTAGTAAGCTATCATCACTACTGTTGAATGCATCAGCTACTCCAAAACAATAGTGTCCAGAACAAACTGCTTTCATCAGCTGAGGAGGCATATTTCCCAGGTTCTCCTGGTAAAGTCAGCTCATCTTTATTTCACTCTTTGATGTAAGGGCAATGTGTTTTTAAGAGACATTTCTCAAAGAGGGAAGAGCAGTCATTCGGCACATGAAAGAGAGCAGTGCCGTGAGAATAAGGGACTGTAGAGCACAACGTGTAGCAAGAGCAGAAGAAACACAAAGGCAGTGAAAATAGAAGGCTCCTCAGAGTAGAGAAAACAATAAACAGCAGAAATACATAGACAAGGACCCCAATAAGGGGCCAGGAGACACACTGGGGGCAGTGGAGGAAGTAATAGAGAACGACAAGAGCATCAGCCGTGGGGTGGTTACACTGGCTGGGAAAAAAGCACAGCACTGCCAAAAAGAAATCTGCCAAGTGGTCATTGGGTTGGAGAGAAAAAGGCTGGCTCACAGGTGAGGGCATTGCCTCTCTGCAAAGCACAGGGCAGCCCTTGTCCTTCCCCAGGCTTGGGTGGTGAGCGACGAGTCTAGTTGAACTGCTGCCAGGAGTGTATTTGTAATGTTGAATTTAGATGGGAAAGTAATGAAAAACAGAAGGAAAACATTTTAGTACCATTAATTAATTGGTTTCTATATTATATTTAAAGTTCTTGGATGGTTTTTTCAAAGTCAATTAACTCAGCTGTATGTTTCTAGTAAATAAAACCCTCCATTTTGAAGCAGCCCCTTTTAAGCTGAGTGGAAGAGGAAATCAGACCCCTAATTCTGACCCCTACTCTGAAAATCACCTTTTTTTTCCACAGCAAGATTAAATGCACCGTTGTTGTTCTGCCAGCCCTTAACGTAAATTAATGAGTTAAATTACCTTTCATCTCACCTTATAAATTCTACCTTGAAGCAGCAGAAAGCCCAAGGGCTCTTGCATAACCAGATGAAGACAAGTTCACTGCCTCGAATCCTTCCCTTCTTGCTCCACTTTACATCAATTCTTTATAAGAAGAGGTCTCCAGGGCTAACAAAGAAGCTGGCCATGCAGCAGAAGGTGCCGTGGGACTTTCAGAGGTAAAAGCCCATCTCACGGTGACTCAGTGCACTCCATTAGTCCTAGGAAACACAGGGCACATCGAATGCAGCAGATGTGCCCTCACTTGCCAGGCTTCAGACAAATGCAATCAAATCTATTTTAATCATCTATGAAATGCAAATGTGTTCCACTTGCGCACCCGCAAGATCCATTGTCTTCCTCACTGAAGCATGCGATAATGCCAATTAAACGCCGTCGCTAACTTAATAGGTGTTCTGATTGCCTATGGGAAATTATCTTTACTTTTTATTATTATTAGTAGTAGTAGTAGTATTTCAAATTGTGAAGATTTTTTAAATGTTTTAATAACTGTGTTGGGGTTTGATTGTGTTCTCCCTTTCCCCAGCAATGTGGCCTGGACCCATCCAGACCAAGCAGCGAAACCCATGTTTGCACTCGGAGGAACAACGCTGTGCAATTCCCAGTATTAAAAATACCCTTCCCAACTTCTTCTAAAGAGACCCTATGCAGAACTGGCAGTTGCATTAATCTGCTGGTAATTTCATTCACACACAGGCTCCTGTGCATGCACACAGCCCCTTTGTTATTCTGCTAGAAATGGCCAGACAGCTGTAAAGATGTTTATTCTCAGGCCCACATGAAAAATGTTTGCAGTATGTATGTAGCCTACAAAGTCAAGAATGATAAGCATTTAAATCAGAGTGGCCATGCAAAGTCAATATTTCGATATCAGAGGAATTGATTCTTGATCTAGTGCCAGCACTGTGTACTCAATGTACTGCAGAAAAATCCTCGCCCAGCCTTCCTGCCAGCACACTGTTAGGGATGACAAGCATGCAGTTATCTGATAGAGCAGATATTTGTTCCAAAAGACGATTTTCATTTCAAAGACAAAACATGAAAAGAGCTTACTTGTGGGGAAACCAAATACTGTATTCTCCTCTTGATAAATCAAGCTTTAGAGAAATAATGCCAAAGAGAGCAGGATTCTGAAAAGAACTTCTGTAGCTCTTTTCATGCTTTTTCAGCTACTCAGCTGGCTTAACTCTGCCAACTAATAATCTTGTGTTTTCCTAAGATGTGTTGAGAAAGAGTTTATTTGCAAATAATTATTTAGTGATAAGGATGCATGCCTGTTTACTTTTAAACAGATCCTACAAAGCTAATTAGGGGGTTTATCATAGAACACAGGGTTTCTGTATGGTTTATACCTTTAGCTGCTAATTATGGGATTTTGAACAGCATCTCTTTCTTTCCTTTGCAGAGAACTAAGACAGTATTACTAGACAATAAAAGCCCTGTTTCAGTGAAAAAGGTGAAATATCTTCATGTCACAGTCTTGTCAGCTCTCCTCATCACTGGATTTACATAAAAGTAACTAAGTATGAGTAATAACAGGCAGGAGAGGGAAACATCTTCATACCCTCTGAGACCAGGGACGAACACAATAGTCTTTTCATACGCTGCAAAGACATTTTTGCTATTTGGCCACAGACCTCCAGATACACTGTCTAATTACAGTTAGCGAGCAGCATGCCCTTGACACAACACAGAATAAATATAACCTGCCCTTTCAAGTGTGCCACTGTGCTCCACACTTGCTTTATGTCTTCACACTACTAACCAGACCTTATACAAAGAAACTTAACCGTACTTGTAGCAGCAAAATTTAAATAGTATCACATTTAATGCTACTTTACTTTAGCACAACATCAAGAGGGATTGACACTAAATCACTACCATCGGACTACATTAATGAAGGGTCTACCTCGCTCACTGCTCTTCCTCAGGGCATAATAATTACCTACCTGCTTTATTTCACTGCCAGTCTTTTATGCAAGTACAAACATGGGGTGTTTGTCCAGTTTTAAAGAGAAGCTAAAAGTAGACTGTAGAAAAAATTAATCATATCAGGATCTTACTGGGATGCAGCCCAATTAAATTCAATACACACATCCACTGTGGAGGCCATTAATAAGCCACTAACAATTTCTGTAAGTCCCTGCTGGGCTTCACACAAAATTTTGCCCCTATAATGAACTCTGAAGGCTTTACAGGTGGGATTTTCAGAAGTGTTCAACACTGGCCCAGATCTGCTCTCCTTGAAGTCAGCAGGAATTTTAGCCACCAGCTTTAGGGGGGAGGTAGGGAAAGGTCAACCTTGACTGCTTTTCAAAATCCCACCCCACCAGTCTGCTTAAGCCCCACGCAATTCTGAGGGGAGTGTTTTGCTGTGTTTAGTTGCACAGAGTAAGGAGTCTTTGTGTACAATGAATATCAGATTATGTGCTGCAGAAGCACAGAATATTTTTGCACTGTTTATCTGTCAAAAGAACCAACCTTCAAAACAATACATAAGCTTACACGAATAAACAAATCATTCCTACCCAGAGACGGTAACTGTGTTTGCACTCACTTGTATAGCCTAGAGACCCAATATAACTATTGATCTGGTCCCTTAAATGGAAAAAGTATCAAAAACCAGAGTTGTACACAAGATTAATACACTGGGAAAAAAAATGCAAATTTAATAGAAAAAAGGCACCGAAATTTTGAAAACTGTTTGTGAAGATCAAACTCTCTGATAGACTGTGTGAACCCAGAGGAAGTAATAGCAGCTCCACTAGTAAGTTGTTGATTCAGGCTTCAAATTAATTATAAATTCATAATTAATTATGAAGTGCTACCCCTTGCTCTGTTTTCCTGTGGCCCGAGGAAGAGACAGATTCTCAAAAGCTCAGAGCCAATTTCCGTTTTATTTTTAGCCAGTCAATCTCATGAAAGGTCTTACCTACAACTTGGGGACTTGCTCTTTTATATTCTATGCATGTATAGGCTAATCAGCTGGTGCAGTGATCTGTGACACTTAAATAGGAAAGATGCATATAAAAAGCAAAGGCAGAGCAGAAGGGACGCAAATACTCTGCCAGGGCCGTGGCAAGGGCTAAGCAAGAAAGGTGTCCACACTCAGCAGCTTCTGCTACTGTTGTGCCCTGAGAGGTAGGAGCAGTCCATGCATGTGGATGGAGGAGGATGTGGCAGGGGTCTGTGGGGTGGAAAGCATCTGGACGCCAACGTATCCTGCAGAGATGGGTGCCCATGACCTTGTTTCTGCCAGCAGCATCCCCCTACAAGTGATGGACTCTTTTGCTCCACAGTGCAAATCTAATGCCCTCAGAGCCAAATCCTCATAGGATGCTCGTAGTCATAGAATTATAGAATGGTTTGAGTTGTTGGGACATTAAAGATCATGGGCAAGGAAACCTTCCACTGGACTTGGTTGTTCAGAGCCTCATTCAGTCTTGCCTTGATGGCTCTTACTTCCTTGCACAGCCACTACACTAGGAGTGACAAAGCTCCTTTTCTTCCTCTCTGCTGAGTTTTTAGCTCTATGCATTTAAGAGGGATCCATATTAGTGTTGGCTTTGTATGTTTACTTATTTTCTAGTCTTTCCACTTGTGTACTTCTCACTAAGAAGCAGTATCTGTGAGGAAAAAGGGTGGTATATGCAGCTCAGCAGACTGAAATGGTCTTTTTCTTTCAGTCACTATTGAAGGATGGAATGGTTACAAAACAGATTTTGCTTACAATTACAAAATCAACATACAGTATGTAATTAACCTTAAAAACTTCCAGTGTCGTATAAACATTGATCTCTAATCCATTAAGTTTGTTCATTTCAGGACTGAGCAGCCTGAAATAAAATAGTGTCCTGTGAATCAGCAGCCTTTTGACAGATAACAGGAAGAAAAAGTATCCAACCATGTGGTATTCCCAGTTCAGCTGGCATAGAATAGGAGTAATTCTGAAGCATAAAGTGGCTTGGGTAAGTAACATCCTGGATGGGTGCTGAGTCTGAAGACTCATTTGCTAGGTCTGCCACCACTTTCTTGTGCAAGTCACTTATCTCATTTTAATTTTCTAGTTAAAAAGAAGTATATGAAGCCTCTGATGCTTGCCTCATCTTCAGAGTAGAAACTGTCTCTAAACAAATGTGTGTACAGCACTAACCAGCACTAACCACACACAGTGGTCCTGATTGCAGCTGGTAGCTGTTAACATTAAAAAAAATCAGTAAATAAATCATGATGTGTAAGAAAGCCATGTGGTCTGAACCCAATGGCACGTGACCCGAAGATGGCAATATTCAAAACGGAGGACTGATGCACACATACTTATGGGTCACATGTGCAGCAGTTCCCCAGGTTACCCCCACCTCCTTCTGTCAGCAATATGAAACCTCCACAACCAGCTGAAATCACCTTCTGAGCCAGGAGTAAGAGTAGGTAATTTAGTTTCCATGGTAATGCAGTTCTGGACCTTTCTTAAACAGAAGCTGCCAAGTATGACAAATGGTAGGTGCTGATTTTTTTATGTGAACAGCTATTCACTATGAATTGAAATGAGATTGCCAAATTCACTTTCCTTGGGACTGGAGCTAGGGTCAAAAGCTATTGTTACATTCAAGCCATAGTCCCAAACTAGCACTTTAGGCACCCATCTCTAGCTGCAATATAGAATTTTTTAAGTCACAGAATAAAAATGAATGACTCAATATCAGAGTTGTCAAATAGATGAGACAGATTTACATCAAGCAATTCTGAAATGCTCTGTAGCCATGAATTAAAGAAAACATATGACAAATGACTCGTATTCATTCCCTCGCAGGGAAGAAATTCTGTTTTAAACACTGCTGACTGTTGTGCCATTCCTATTATATATATGTATATGTGAAACCTGCATTGGGATAAATACATGAAATGATAAGGGCTTGGATTCAGCTACTTTTCTTCCATGAGCCACTGCTGTAAAATATGCCACAGTAGGTTTTGCAGTCTGCTAATGTCCCCAAACAGTGCATAATTGGTCTTGGAAAATGCTGTGATACCTCAATTAGTAAAATGACAGATAAAAGATGGAAAGGCCTTTTTATTTTAGTTTTGTTTTCCTTCAGAATGAAGCAGTAGGAAGAGTGGTTGCCAAATCAACTGATATTTAACACCATCTCTACCATAAAAACAGCCTGAAATGCAACTCGATTTTGGTCAGGTGGGGGAAATGGGGGGAGAATGGTCCCACCAGTCACCACCAGCTGAAGGGAGATTAGCAGGGTGCTGCTGGGCTGCCTGCATGGCTGTATGGCTGGACCTGGATGGACTCCCCAAAACTGTCTGTCGCCTGTTTGTAAACCAGCAGGCTCTGCATGGCAAACTTATGGGAGAGTGAGTCCTAGAAAGGTTCTTCTTCATGTTAGCAACTCTTCCCATTTGCAATGTTACCTTTGACAAATACAAAGAAAGGAAAAAAACATGGTAAGTGTTGGGGAAAGAGAAAAGAGAGACATTCCCCACTCATTTAGTCCTAAAAAGAGAGGAAACACAGCCGAGAAGCATCATGACAAGACAACATTTTCTGCCTTTAAAACACCCTTACTCACACTGGTACTCAAAGCCTATTGTAGACATTCATTAAGCTGTGCATTAAATGAGTAGTTCTCCCTGACATACCCTATGTGCTGTATCTTCTCTGTGTGTGAAATGCCTGGAATAAAGGGCAGTCACTCACTGTTTGTATTTTTAGGCATTTACACAGACCCAGCTGAGAGTAGCTGTAATTGGCATGGGCAGGTGAATGGATTTGTTTGGGGTGACACCACGAGTGGCTTGCAGAGGCACGAAAAGAAACTCTGTGTGTGAAAGGGGTACAGTGGCTCTTCAAATGCACCTCAGAGCAGGCATGGACTCAGTACACCCACCCAAGCCTGCCAACTCCCCCGGCTGTGCCTGACCCTGCACCACAGTCCCTCCAGCCTGCCCAGACCTTCACAGCCTGCTGCCCAAGCCATGTGAGCAGCAGCAGAGACGCTTACTTCAGTACTCATTTCCACCCCTCAGAAAGCAGTAGCAGTTCCCACAGGGGACATGAATCCTGGTGTGGTTGAGTGGAGACACCTGTTACGAGCTGCTATTAGTACTGATTCCCCAAAAGATGGCTGTCATTCTCAGCCAGCAGATAGCTAGTGATGGAAGGGAGGTTGCTTTGTCATTGCAGTGCTAAGAGGATGAGTGGTGGCTTGGGATCTCAAACCAACAACTTCCTTAGGAATTGCCCTGATTAGGGGTAGCCAAAACCCTGGGGACACAATATTATTTCAGAGTAGGTTGTTACTGTTATTTAGCAACTAAGCTCTGCAAAGAACAGCAAGTCTTTGGTTAGCTGGCTCGGCACCAGACGCTCATGAGTGCTGCATAAATGGACGTCTAGGAGGCAAGAAATAGTGTGGGTTACACTACTGGCAGGCAGTTTAACTAGCATACATGAAATAAGAGATATTAAGAGACAGGACTTCTTAAATTGCACTAGGGCCACTGTGGTTCTTCATGTCTTCTGCAAGGGATGCTAGAACTTCTTAGCATACTGGGTTAGTGTTAAGCAATAACTCATATTGAAGCAAAGTGTTGTACAATCTTTAGGTTTTCTCTTTTCAAAAGTGGTGACTTCATTTCCATGCTAATTTTAAAATGGCAAAAAATGGGATGTCTGTTCCCCTGTGTGCCCCAGACACTTTGGATAGTGCTGAACAGGATACTGGGAAAAGCACAGCCCACCAAGTAATTCCTTCCCAGCACACAAAGACAGAATATTTGTGACCTGCTGATACACAGCACTTCAGAAGGTCAGGAAAATTTGTAAGACAGTTGAGTAGACGTTAGAAATATTTGCTAAGGAACCTTATTGACTATCATAGGTTTCTTCTCTATGAAATGCTCTTACAACTTCATATACTCCATCACCCCTGCCTCATTTAAACACTTCTGCAAGAAAGAGGGAGCAGCGGGGAACTGCACACTGCTTTTCTTAGTGGACTGTTTTATTTTAGTTAGTCACTGGGCTTTATAATGCAGCCTGCCTGGGACAATGCACTAATAGTCTCATTCTACCAGTGTGACAGAACGACAAAGAGACCAGTATGTGCTGAAATATGCACTCCCCCTGCTAAGCCTGTAATCCCAGCTTTGATATTTTTTGTTGAAGTAATCAGCACAAACCTGGTGAGAATGAATCGGAAATTGCACGCTTAATTTCATCTTCTGCTTGGCTTCCATCTTTGATCAGAGACTGAAGAAGATGGGCTGAGGGAAGCACATGGCTTCCTGCCCTAGATGATGTTAAAGGACAGTTTTCCTTACACAGTAGCCTCCATGGCAACTATTTTCTTGGTTGTAACCACAAAATCCCTCCCATCTTTCCTGTAATGTCTTCCAGAAGGACATCAAAAGTGTAGATGCATTTTCCTAATTGGGCTGC
The DNA here is from genome assembly GCA_035047865.1 of Dendrocincla tyrannina. Lineage (NCBI taxonomy): Eukaryota > Metazoa > Chordata > Aves > Passeriformes > Dendrocolaptidae > Dendrocincla > Dendrocincla tyrannina. The sequence continues at coordinate 59,274,685 of JAWWMP010000132.1, read as the reverse complement.
TGCTGCCATTCTGCTCCAGAGCTGCTTTGTCACTTTCTGTCACCTTTCCTCCAGCTGCAAACAGAACTCTGAATTATGGCCCCGAAATGGGTGACTGAGACATGAGACCTGCTGCACAGGGGTTTCAGTGCCCTTGCTTACAGCACCACCCCCAGGGATCACCTTTGCCACCATCCTCCAGCCTAGGAGTCAGTGTGCCCTTGCCCATTTGTCTGATACTCACCTTGGGGACATTGGCAGCACTGCAGTTGTGAGCACCCAGGCAAGCTCTCCTGTCCCATTGGCAGAGCTTCAAAGAGTTGCCTGACTACTGCTGCCATTTTCCATTCTTTGATTTTTTAGAAGCTGTTTGCTAACTTTTTAATGAGGTTCTGATGCTGATCACATAGTCCCCACCCTCTCTGACTCTGCAGGATGCCAGCAGACAGATAGAGGGTCACAGTCCCAGAGGTGGTTAATTGTCACCTTTGTGAAACCCTCTGGCCAGCTGAGCACCCTGACTGAGTGAGCCGAGGCTGAGGTGAACCAATTATTGTAAAAATGAGAGAGATCCTGTGGAAAGAGGGGTTAAGGGCTGAACAGTGCACAGCTTTAGGGAGAGGGGTGAAGAAAGGGGGGAAAACACAGACCCAGAGGACTGAGGGGCTGTAAAACCTAATCACCCTTCTGCTTGAAGGACCTTCACATTGCAAGGTAAGGAACTGCAATGAACACCAATCTGGGCAAGCAAGCTTACCTTCAAAATCTGTATGAGCTTATCTCGCTGCTAAGGTCAACAGAAAATTCCCATCGATCTCATGAGGGCTTGGATTTTCAATTAATGCAAGGCTACTGAACTTTATGTGCAGTTATGTAGCATTTGTAATTATTAATATATCTCTTCTCTGACTTCCAGTTGACTTCTGAAAGGAGATAATATATCAGCACTTAAGACTGAATGTATATTTGTACTTTAAAACACCATTTTCATTTATAGAAGCCCATGAACTGACATACCATACTCTTCTGGTCAAGTTCAAGAAGAAGCATGAAAATAATTTATAAAATAATAATAAAAAATATTTATAAAATTAACTGTGAGTCTGCATGTTTGAATCTAGTTACTGTACCATTTCACTTGTTGACTTAAAGCCTTTTCCTGGTGTTAATACATAATCACAACACTTTTTCCAAAGACAAGATGCTAGGAGTTGGTTTTTTCCATTCTTCTCAAAATTTTGTTTTACAAGCAAGATTCAGATAGGCTGCACCTGCTGTTTCTAGAACCCTGAAAAGTTGCAAAACTCCCTGGTATGTCTCAACAAGCTGCTTTTTACCACACTGTGGAGTATTCAGAATTTAGCTGTTCAACCCTTCTTCCCATTCTCTTTTAAATCCTTGAGCAGAAAGTCTGTTAAACTACAGCATGAACATTTGTGCTTATGCATTCAGAGTTACAGAAGTCACTGAGTGCTATGATGAAGTACAAACTGTCCTAGCACAGAAAGCTGTATAGAGAGGTACAAGCAAAGAATGGTTTTCTTCCCCTTTGGAACACATCACTTGATGCTAGATACAGAAACAATAGAGGCTCCCTGGAAATCAGTGTGACTCCTAAAACAGGATTACTAGCAGATTATGGAACATGTTATGTTTTCAAAGTTGAACCATGAATATTGTCAAAGGCCAAAGAGATGATACTTGAGGAAGCAGCTATGCACAATGACATTCCAGGGTACCAGCCATGGAGACTGGAGATGCTGGCTTGGGACAGGAGGAGAAGTGAGAGGAAAGGCAAGTGCTGGAGATAAGGCAACCTGGCAGCACATTTGGCACTGCTGATAAATTGAGCCAAGGAGAGAGAGATCAGAAAACAGTGTGCCAGGAGGCTGGGAGGCGATGTTCAGATACAAGTCTGAGTCAGCTCTGTCAGAGGCTGAACAAAGACAAGGGCTTGGCAGCAGTGGTTTGGATCACTTCAAGGAAAAACTAAGAAATTGGAAAGGTCAGGTAAAGAGTAGTCTGCAGTAGCCTGAGGAGCAGTACCATCAGCCAGATCTTGGTCACTAGCAAGAGAAGAGGAACCACTCTCTGAGACCACTTGGAGAAAGCACCATCAGCTTTGAGCAGTTGTCCAAGTGTACAGGGAAGGAAGAGAAGGTGTTAGAGCACAAAAAACTGAAAAGGAGATGGTCATTTATTCAATTCAAAGCCTGTTTTTTTCTGCAGCATTCCCCACACAACTATTAAGCACTACAGCAATATGAACCATCACCTCTTTTTTATCAGTGGAACCATCGCACCTGGAAAGAGGAAAACAATCTCCTTAAAGTTACCAAACAGGTTTTTGGCAGAACTAAAAAATGAACTCAAGGACTATAAATCCCTGTCCAGTCCAGGTTTTGAACCTTCTTCTCCATTTGCAATTAGTTTAATGAAAGGAAAAAACTCATCAAGTTGCTTGTAATTGTCCTGAATTCATACATACTGATGTATCCTTTGTTTATGCAGGTTATTTGCTAGAGATCATTTGTGGTGCGAGAAGTCAACACCACAGCATTTTTTTTTTTTATACCCTGATTGGGTACAAATTTTCTTGAAAAGCTAGTAGCTGAAAAAGAATGTACATTCCCCAAATACATCAGAGTGAAATCTGTATTTTGCACAGGTGCCTTGGACCAATCATCAAAAAGCACATATAGTTGTGAGCTAAACACTCAATATCCAACAATTATTTGCAATGCCTATTTTTCCGTGTTTAGACGATTACGCTGAAAGATGAAAGCTAAAGAAGAGGCTGTTCATGTGCTGTAACGGTGAAAATAGAAAGTGGCTGGCAATCACTCTAAAATACACATTTTTCTCATATCATGCTGGAGTATGTAGGCTCTTGAGCAATGGGCCTACTCTGTAAATAGCCACTTTAAAAGGGTGCATCTTGAAACTAATGCATTGCCTACACTGTGCAAGAAAGCAGGAAAGAAAGAAAGCAGGCAAGAAAGACCATCAGACTGTAAATGAAAAGGCAAACTCGGGATTCCATTTTGCCACCTCATGCTACCTCATGCCATGTGAATGCCTTGAGTGCCCTCCATGACATCCCAGCCACCTCTCCATAAAGGCACAGTTCCTCTTGTGGCTTTCCTGCATTCTGTACAATGCCTTACATCACATCTGAGATTGTAAAGGCCTGATCCAAAGGCCATTGATTTCATTTCCTTGTCCCAAATTAAGGCTGGATCAAACACATTCATAAATTCCTTCTTCACTTTATCCTGAATTTTGCATGGTCTACCCACCAGCCAGCCTAGAAATGACAAACTGCTGATTGTAACACTAATATTTTGCCCACAGAACCCATGCAATCAGTTTTCATTGTCTCCCCAGAAAAAGTTCTAATATTTCCATTTCTTCTACAAACAAAATGAACATATAATTTATGTTTGTGAGCAAAGTGATTTTATGGTATTTCTCTTTGTTGACAGAATGATTGGAATAAAATTACATTCTGTTGACAAAAAATGTGATGAAATGTTATTTGTGAATGTTATGAACAAAAGGGTTTGACAAAAAATGCAGTTTGCCAATGGGTTGTAGTAAATGTTTTAACAAAATGAATTCTGTCTATCTCCTATTTGTCCTAGAACTGACATGTGAAGTTTTTCAAAATCCACCATGTCAAAATAAAACATAAAAATTTTACCTATAAAAAGACTTAACACTGCTTTTACAGAAGCCATTCCTTCTAATGCTTTAAGCCACATTGACCTGGGTCACCTCTGTTTTTTCCAGAATTCTGTAACTTCTAAAACAGATATTCTGGATTCACATGTTTTGGTACATATCCATCCTACACTCCACCATTAATTAACAGTCCTAGGCTTTCACAGTTTTCTTTGGTATATTGAACAATGAGGTAAAATGCTGTGATTTTCAGAAATGCGAATATGTTTAAAGATAACAGTGTTTCTTCATGGAAGTCATCAAGCCTTTGACAGCAACATGAGTACTCACATAATTTCATTTTTCAGAGCCTATGAAAAAAGTCTGAGACAGCATCTGGGAAATGTGTGTCAAGATATTTTCTCTTTGAACTTTGATGCCTGACATCTTTACATGGACATGAGCTCATATGAGGATGGACAGGAAGGGAGGGGAATCTCTCTTTGGTGGGCTCAAGTGAATGAGTTTAGACAAGGCTGATTTACCCTTGGTGGCAGAGGGCCTGTAGGTTAAAAGAAATTTGATGGCTCTATGGGGAGTGGGATAGAAAAGCACAAGGCCCAGAACAAAGGGAATAAACTTAATTACAGGAAGAAGTCACTATCACGAAATGGTTGAGCACAAAGCAAAAAAAGAGCTACTTCAAAAGGTTAAAGTACAAAAGCCCAAAGGCAAAGTTCAAGCTGTATTATGTAAGCATCAACACATTAACAACAAATAGAAAAAAATAAACATCACAGCATAAAGAGAGCCACCTGCATTTATCCTTCCTGCATTGGTCATCAAGCCCAAAGGCTATAAATCAGACCAGCACAAGTGACTGCTCCTGGTCAGAATGACGATGAAGAGCATGAGCTTCCCTACAGAGCTGGTGTGCAAGACAAGCTCAAGGGAACAACTTGGCCAGGCTGGGTCCTGGGCTCTGCATAAAAGGTTGTTTCTAGGGCTCTGGTGGGCAGTGAAAGAAGTGAACTACCCCTCCAGACAAATACAAATGAAAGAAAAACATTATAATCCCATTACCACAGTGGATTTCAGTCTGATCTTCCATCATGCAGAGGAGCACCATCCCCACTGAACGCACTGATGGATTTTGTCCTTACCTCATAGCACATCAGCCAGCCAGTGCACGAAGGACCCTTGCATCCAGAAAGGACACAGAAAGACTGTGGTTAGATCCTACAGAGCAGACACATTTTCAAATGTTCACAAGTTTGAGCTTTGCAGGTCCCTGGGGCTTCACATATTCTGAAGGACCACAGACTTGAGTCCTGGACTTTGAAGTCAGCTGGCAAAATAAATCTGTGAGCTTAGGGCCACCAAAGACCTTGTCAGACTTGCTTCTGGCACTCCAAGGTCATTGGTAAGGCAAAGAATGTTTAGCTCAACTCTGTATGGGTTAAAGAGCTGGAGGAGACCCATCTCTGTATGGATTGGCCAGTCTCTGTACAAATATTAACATTAGACCAGTGGTAGACATTTACATTTATCAGCAAATGCCTCTTAGAGCTAAAAATACAATTAACTGCATTGCTTAGACCAAGGTTTTTGTTATTTTCTCCCCTCCCTCTTCCTCCCTTCCCCCCAACAACGAGGGAGAAGAAAGGAGCTAATGCGGTAAATAGCTTTTCCCCTGATTTTTCCCTTACAAAAGAATAGATGATATTAAAAGGTAAGAAGTGTTCAAACATAATCAGCACACACATACATTCTAAAGAAAATAGCAAATTAAATGCAAAGCCTATGCTAATGCATCATCCAGGTTGAGATTTTAATTGCAAAAAGTCAGGAAATGTAAAGTTATGGTTCTCGCAGTAATCATCACTCAGACCCTTGAACACGGTTAGGATTTGTATTCCAGGCAGTGTGCGGCGTTAACTCGAACACCAGCGTATATATGTGTTCTCTGCCTTCATTACAGTTGCTGGGGGAACCATAATTCTGCATTTGCTGACTTTTGCTCAATTAATTTTTTTTCCTTATTGCTTTGCTACAAGATTCTTGCATTTAATTTTACTGTATTAAAAAACAGACAAAAAAAACCACAAAACAACAACAAAAAAACACCTATAAAACAATAAAAAGAAACAGGAAATTTCCATCACATGTTAAAATTAGGAGATAATCCATTCTGTCTATGCACCCTAAAGCTCATGTAGGACCATGCAGTCATTTCAGAGCATGGATACAATAATAATAATAGTGATAGTAATAATAGTTAATAATAACAATAAATCCACACACCTGTAGCTTCACCTCATTGTGAAGTGAGTGCAAAAAGATCAGGGAACTGGCATGCTGTGGACAATGCCTTTTTTCAATCCACTATGATAACTAGTCATATTACACTTCTTTGCAGTGATGTCAATGCTGAGGTCCCTTGTTCCCACTGAGCCTGTTTCAGAAGTGTTTCACCGCAAAAGCAAATTCTTCTTGTGTCCCCACAACCCTCTAAGGACTCCAGTACCTCTGAGGGTAATTTCATCTGTAATCCTCCAACAATATGTGGGATATACCTTTCTGGAAATCTGACTAGTTGATCTGCAGGAGCAGCCATAAAAGTAATTCATTCTAGTGGTTTGAAAAATCAGTTGGAAAACAATGCTTAGAGTAGGTATTTTCCTACTCTGAAACAAAGGAGTCAATCTCAGCTCTGAAGTAGTTGAAGGCTCATCTGCAGACAGGCACTAAATAAGCCTCACTAGCATTATTGATGAGGTCTCTTCATACCAGCAGGGCCCGGCACCACTATGACTTGCTCTTACCCACCTTTCGTCCTCCTTTGGATGAGAGGATGGCTCCTGAAATATGCCCACAAGCGCACTGGATGTCTCAAGTTCAGATTTCCAAAGTGGCTGAAGGATCTGAAGATGAATACAAGCCCACTCAGAGTTTAAATGACTGAACGCTTGTGTAAATCCCACTAATCCCACCTTTCTGCTGAAGCTCATATGCATATAAAATCTATTCCTAGGAAAAACCATCCCCCAGAAGTCACCATTCTCATGCAAACTGTCATGCCAGGGGGCCTCTTTTTCTTATAGCAGTGGGTCTGCAGGTCAGAAGAATCCATTAGCCCTAGCTAAAACAGCCCTCACTCAGAAGATGCACACATGTAAGTCTCCTGAGCCGAGAAAATATCAGTATTGTCTCTTATTGATAAATCTTGGCATTTTCTTCTAAAATTATTCCACATTTTACAACTTTATGTTAGCTAATGTGCAAATGAGAAACACAAGTGCCTCCTGTCCTCTGTAAGATCTCTTATAAATGCTCTTCTCATCATGGAGAGAGTGGGGTTTGTGCTGTTAGACCAGCTTAGCCACAGGTGAGCCCTGGCCTCTAATTTATAAAGAGCTGTCAGACCCACATAGTGAGATAACATGCTATGTTTGTTGCAGACAAGTTTTTTTAACTTAAAAATACATGAAATATTTTCTAGATGTAGCTCTTAGTCATACTTGTTAAAAAAACAGGGGAAGCACAAATTTCTCACTGACAAATTGCACTTTTCAAAAACATAAGCAAATCTTGGCAGAAACTTTGTGTACTTTTTTCAGTATTTGTTTCCTTTCCTCAAAAACCCTAGTTAAAACTCACCACTTTTTGCCATTCAGATCTTTCCTCCTATCTCTTTTACCTTTTTCCATTGTAAAGAGAAGGGAAATAGAAAATTTAAGAAGGTATAGAAAAAATTATGAAGAAAAATTCCCATGGATTTTTTAAAAATCCAAGTTTTTTGTTTTTGTTTTTTACTCCCTCCCTGAAATACATTTATTGGGTTTATCTGTAAGCCTCTAAGTCAGCCTGTTCTTTGGACTTTGAATGCAAAGAACATATCCAGCTAGAGGTAAGCATCCAAGGTACCTGGCAGAAAACAGCATCAGACAGAACAGATGGCAGTTCCTGACCATGCCAGAGACAAGAAATGGTGTTGCCAAAAGTGCAAAAAGTTCATTCAGCTCTGTTTAATGCTTTGTGCCAATTTTCCCAAACCAGAGTCAAAAGAGTCCAAATTCTCTGCACAGTCATGTCAAGCCTAGAGCTGATCCACAATATTGTACCACTTCTTCCACTCATTTCCATTAAAAGCATGATGGTCGCTGTCACATCGCTTTCACATAGTGAAAAAGGTGACAGGTCCACCAATCTAAAATATGCTGGAGCCATTTCTTTCAGGGGTATGCAGCATGAAAATAAGACAGTGAGCCATGGAAATAGGTTTAACATAGGTCATGAGAAGAAAGACTCGTTAGGAGTCAGGTAGACTTTAGACATAGTGCCCCGAAGGGCTCATCTCAGTGGTAAGGAACCAGATACAGAGGACCCAGGGCAGTTCCACCATAACAAGGAACAAGTGCAACCTTCCTGCTCTCCTACTGAGGAAAGAAGATGTATTAGCTGAAACATGTCACCAAGCAGAAAATCTAGATGATAAGTGGAGTTGAGCAAGGAGGATTTTGGTATGTCCTAAAGAAATCAGCTCTTGTACATCTCCATGGTCATTAGACATGACCACTAACAGCCTTAGGACTGTTAGAGAAGAAATTATGGAAGTCAGTATTAGGTGCTGCCTGGAGTATGGTGCTTGCCCAGTTCTTTGCAGCAAAAAAGAAGGAGGCAGAAAAAAGAGAAATAAAGAGTTCAGAGGTGTGAGGTGGGGAGAACATTGGAGGCTGTAGACAAAGTGGTCACTCAGGCTGGGTGAACCCCAGAGGAGGCAAACACCAGAGGACATGAGGAATGTGCAATAAATGGATTGGTGAGGGCAGCAACCAAGTTCTATTTTATATTCTCAGGACAGCAGAAGATTTTCACCAAAAGCAAACGGAAGTCACTAATCAATAACAATGATATTGTGGACTACTTAGCACAGCTGGTGCATGAAAACATTCCCAAAATGATGAGATACATGGGTAATACAGATTTACATGTTAAGAGGGGGAAATATGTAGAAGGCACTAGCCAGCTCCTTCAGCAACCCCTGCAAGAACATATTGTCTCTCTTGCTACTGGTTGTACTGTTTGTGTTTTTTTTTTTTAAATGGACTGTACAAGAGCAGGCAGTTCATACCTCTGGTGGAGTAAAGTTACTCAGAAATTTTCCTGTCCAATTTCTGTTTCAGATTTCACTTTGAGAACCTAGCAATTAAAAAAGAAACAAAAGCATCCCACAGAATGACACCAAAGGACAAAGTTATTTTAGGAATACAATTTTAATCAGTGCAGTACCAGCATTTAAATCTGCTGCTGTACTGACATCAGTGGGGGGAAAAAATAATTAAAAACAAGAAGTCCAGAGGGACTGGCAGTTTTGAAAATGAATCTACACCTGTGTCACCTTAATGTGGGCTTGCTGCAATTCACTCTTGATGCAGAAATTGTGAGGGGGAGCAAGAGTGGCCAGCTTGCTTGTTAGAATGAATTTCACAGTGAGAGCATGACACCTCTGCTCTCTGATATATAATGGCTAACAACCAATTTCCATCTGACTCCCTGCATTAAGAACTCAGCAAATTAGTCACCTCACTTTTATTCTCACGTGAGTCCATGATGTCCAGATTACTGCACTGAGAAGACAAATGAGATCAATAGAATATCTGTTCCCAAACAGATTTACTATCAAAACAAATGGCAAGGGAACAGAAAAGGTACAGCAAACAAGGGTGACCACTCTCCAGGTATGGGTGACGTGCTGAGTACACTTCCTCATCACCCAGGGACAGGTAACTCACTCCTCTGCAGCACACTATCAACTGTCTTATCTGTGTGTTTGCTGTATTTCCCTGCCCAAGCTACAGACAGCACCTCAGGCTTAGGCTCAACATGGAGACAGAGCCATGGGCAGACACGTGTCTGGGACCTTTCTATGGATCTCCAGGCAGGGAAATATCCCTTCAAAAGCATCTCCCATCCCACAGAAGCCCCCTGTTCCCCACCAGCTCCCAGAGAGGGAGCAGCCACCCTTCTAGACAGGCTAGAGGGATCCACAAGAATCACTTGGACATCAAACCTGTAAAGGTAGTACCACACTGCAGTGTAAGCAGCTCAAGGAATGGCAGTCATAGACTTTGCCACCATTTGTGCTGATGCTTCTTAACCAGATATGCAAATCAGGACAGTGCTCGGGTAAGTTTCTGAAATTCATTTGCCTAAAACATAGGCTTTCCACAAGATAAAAATCACTCTGAAGAGATGAGAACACTTGTACTGGTCAGAAGTTTTTTCTCATTTCTTATTACTGCATATTGTAAGAAGAGGAATTATTTACCCTTCTTCCTTTATCCTTTTATTCCTTTATCCTCATCCCATAAATCTGCAGTAAAAACTTGGTGAGGTTTTCCAACCTAAATCAACTGTTCATTGGTATTTCAGATAAATTGAATTTAAAACTGAACCTGAACACATGGTCCCCTAAAATTTCCTAAATATTTTCAAATCTTTTCTTTTATACTTCAAAATGAAACATTTCGCTAAAAAAATCCTTCTAAGACACCTACCCATTTCTGAACAAACCACAAGTGAAGTAAAAAGTTGCACTTAGAATAAAAAAAAAAAAAGGATAACATATTGCAAAAAAACCAATTTTTCCATCCAGTTTTCAGCAGGGCCATTACTCAACCCTAGGATATGGCTGTATTTTCTTCAAGGCATAAAAGAGCTGAGCTGTGTCTACTACAAGCGAGGCGACAAAGTAACACCATCTCTGTGAGTGAAGTGAGCCGTGTCAGTAGAAGTGTAGTGGAGCCTTAAAAACTGTGACCAGAAGACCTGTAGCACTTTGGGTCCTCCCAGCACACCGCAGACTGGGAAACACTTTGCATCCCGCAGCACAGGCAGGTGATGGGAGCAACGTTGCATCTACATGGGGTTTGTTTCCGCGGTGCCCCTGGCCCCCAAGGGCTCTGCTGCCCTGGTGGAGAGCAGTGCTCAACTCACCAGTAAAGTTTTCTTCTTGGAGAGACACAAACATCGACAAATCCAACCTCTATTGGCAAAATCCTCTTGCACAGACCATGGTGGGAGAATTGGAGGCATTTATGTGTCTGCAGGATCCTTGGAGAGAGAGTTGTAAGAGGCCTCCTTGCTGCCAAGCGCAATATCACTGCAGCCAATAATCATACTCAGGCAGTTTTTAACAGAGCCCATGATCACTTTAAGCCTGAACCTGTCTTTACAACCCCGCTGGATGATAAGGGAAAGGTGGAGACAGCAAAGCTAAGTGAGTTGGTGGTCACTAAAGCAGCCTGTGGGTAGGGCTGCCATCAAGAAGGTCTAGGCTCTCTGTTGTGCTGCCAAACAGGCCACCCTGTGCCCTGGGTGAGAGTGGGGGAGAGCAGACCTACTGAACATCTACATGTTATCCATGATTTGTCACACATCAGCTTTTGTAAAACAAGGAAAATCTCCACTACCCTGATTCTAGGGATATAATCAACCAGTGATTGACACATTTTTTTATTTTGGCTTTTTTTTCAAACTAACAGCTTCTTCAGAGGGTGCTTGAGTATTTGACCATCTTGTATCTAGTACCTTTGTACAGGCATGCAAACCAAAGATTGGGAGCAAATAGCAATATTTAGAAGCCTTTGGCTCATAGTGTATGTGGAGAAGTCAAAGAGGACAACCAGAGGTTTTCCACCACCTACCATTCCTCCATCCAGGCTGACCTCCCCAGTTCCTGATCAGCCACAGCAGCTGTCAAGGGACAGATTCTGAAGCTATAAACTACACACACATAGAGACGTGCAAACAACAGGACAGGAAAAAATCAGACAGTTACCATTTCTGCATAAGGAAATAGTGCAACTGAAAGCTGAAGGAGGGGAAGTCCTAAATTCTTGTCAGCAATACTTACAATTCACAGGCACCTGGATAGCTGTTACCAATCTGGTTGCTTTTATGGGAACTTCTGCTAAATCACCCCATCGGTGCCAGCTAACACCAGAGATTTCACCTGCAATTTGAACAGAAGAGACTCAAAAGTCAGCAAGCAGAGCTGATGAAAAGCAAATCACCGAGTCAGTTTACTACCAATGAGCTCTATTAAGTGACTGTAATGCAGTTCATGGCCCTGGAGTAGTCACTGTCCCTCACTAATCTAATGGTAGTATTGACAAGGCTCATTTACACAGCTTCTCTTAAAGGTTACCACTATTTGTCAGGGACTCTGTGTGCTCTAGTTGTGCATGCAGTCTTTGTTCAGATCCCAGGCTTGCCCATCCTCACTGCAGAGCCACAATGCCAGGCAGCACTGACTCCTCTCCTCACAAGGTCACGGTACTGTAGCCAGGAGCTGGGTGTCCACATCCTCTAAACATCTGCTAGGGATTAACAGGAGAGGGCACAAACCTATCCTAAGGGCTGAACTAATGCAGAGAAATTGGTTGTTCAACAGCAGTACCTTGTCACCAGGTATCAGCTAATCTGCATTAAGCTGCCTCTCCAGCTGTTTTTCATGGTCAGTGGATATACTCCCCTAATGATTAGCCATATCACAAAGTTGTAATTTTATGTTCTTGATCATTAAGTGCAACCACAGCTTCATTTTACATCTTCTATGTAGAAAGAAAAAAATAAAAATCACTAGTCCCTCAGGCATCATCTCTGAGCTTTAACAAGCAAGAACTAGCCTCAGGATTTTAAATACATGGATCTTTCTGGCTAAAATGCCTGCTTTCCAGCCCCATTCCTTATCTGTTTTATAATGATGATCTGAATTGTCCAAACATCATTGCTCTATTTGGAGGAAGTCTCATCTCGTCAACATTCAGTTCTGTTCAGAAAATGAAGGAAAACCACAGCAACAAAGTCCTCCTGATGCAGATGAGAGGAAAGACAGGAAGAGTTAATGTGAACAATGGGCTCTTTAAAACCTATCTGCAATTAAAATGTAAATAGATAAATCACAGAAACACTATTTGAAGCACAGAATGATCTTGGTCTTTTAAAAATAGCCTAAGCTGGTTTTTTGTTGGGTCTTATAAAAAAAATAAAGGAAAAAAAAAAAGGCTGTTGAAATTCTACTTAATTTCCCACCTCACTTCACAGATACAACTAGACGTTCTCAAGTGGTGGGGACCATTTCTTGAGATAGTCTCACTTCGAGGGAGGATCAAAGGATCAGGGCAGTCCTTGGGATGTAATCCCCAGCAAAGAGGGATGAGATTAGGAGAGAGGCAATGAGGGAAGGTCTCACACCTCTGACTCTCTCCAGCCTCTCAACATTGCTCCATGCTCTCCAGTGGACATGCTGTTTGACACTTGCTTTTCTGAGTAGAAACAGACTAGATTTACCCATGTTTGGAAATTTTTGCTGAAGGACCTCTAAAGCCACTGTCTCATGTACCTGCTTCTGCCCAGCTCTGGGGCCACCAGCTACTTCTGCAGCTCCAGGTTCACAGGGAACTTGTGGTGAAGCTAAACCAGGTTCCTGTGTTTGGTGTTTGTGACCAACAAAATATAGACCAGACATGAAGTATGAAGTTTCAAGCTAGGCTGGCTGAGTAGAGGAACTTGCCTGCCTGGAACAGTGCATGGTGGGCATCCCTGCTCACAAGGACATCTAAACTTCTACACATCTTCTGTACAGCCTTGGGGAACAGACCAGGTGCTAAAGCCACACCACTCACACCAGGGCCCAGCAGTCCCTCATTGCTCCTTCACAATGGGTGCAGGAGGGTTAGTATTTTCCTGTTATTTCTCTTTTTTCTTTCCCATAGCACAAGCAGCCTGCAGGATCACACCAAGGGAATAAAGCACATCTCCACAACAAGCTGAGGAAATCCACTCAGACTGTATTACTCTAGTGGTAGGCAGTTTCTGATCAGCAGAGCTGATTCTGCTCCTATTGAGCAACATATAGGAATAGCCATTAAGTTCAAGAGAGCAGGACCACACAAAAAAGAAAATATTATCTCTCTTTTCCATTTTCTTCTGTTAACACAGAAAAAGATTTTAAAAATAGTTTTCTTGCTATTCCCAGCATTTGCATAGATTCGTGCTCTAATGATCAAAGCATAAACCTGTGATGCAAAAGCTTTTGGGCCAAATCCAACAATTAATCAAACCTTCACAGCTCTGATGAGGATCCCCACTAGAAGGAGATATCATCTGGTCCTACAGACTGGGACAGCTGGTGCAAGAGTATCCCAGCCCTCCTCCACAGAGAAAAAGCAGGGCAGGAGATCCCATCTGCCCTTCACTGACAGTAAAACCTCTGCTCTGTGGCAGCAACTGAAAAGCTTTTGGATATCTGGCGCTTCCAGGACCAGGGAACTGCCTGTGTGTCCTTTAAGTACTGAAAATACAAGTTGAGCACAGCTGAAAAACCAGCTATTGGCTTCCAGTCACTGTATCAACCCACACCCTTTTCCTTCTCTCTAAAAAAGGGTACTTGCCTACTTGCATCACATGATGTTTGGGCTGTTAGTTTCAGGAACATAAACACATCCCCATCCCTCTCCAAATATCCTCTACCTAATCTACCAGTACTTTTTAAAATTATTGCACAACAGAGATGCTGAGATTGCCAAGTCAAACTCTACAAAAATAGGAAATGCAGAATTAAAGCTGGTCACTAACATGCTGTTTTACTTCAAATACAATTGGTGCTTCAATTGGTGCACCTGGAAGGAGCTGGGTTATGCAGTGAATTAAAACATTGTCTGTAGCAGACTTCCCACATTTGCCACAGAAACCAAGAGGGGAAAATGCAGAAAGTTAGAGAAAGAAGAAAAAATACTTTCATTGCTTAAAAAGAAAACTCATACAGAGATATGATTGTCTCTGGGCATATGTTAGAAAGCCCCCCCTTCTGATATTAGACAGTGTTTTCAGACCAAGTTGCATGAGAATGGTTGGCAACCCTTTGCACCTTCCTAGATTTCCATAGGTGAAACACAGGTGGCTGTGGGGTGGATACTCAACAGTGAAGAGCACTGCTCCTGGCTGTGGGTGAAGATGCCTGGACTTAATTCTGTGCTCCATGGCCCAGGGTCTCAGTGCCTCAAAAGTACAACAAACATCAAAAGGTAAGCAACCCTGTGCTTATTTTTTCAGTGGCAAAATGGGAATTATAAGATCACCCGAAACTCACAACAAAGCTGCAAAGACAACAGATTAATGCTCATGTTTTTGGTCACATAAAAAAAAAAAGTCCAAACAGCAAAAAAACCCAGCTCTTCACTGAGTGAAACAAGAGCCCTGTGGAAATGATAATGTGCAGTCAAGCATTCCAGCCTTGAAAGCCAGAGCATCCAGGACTGGAGCTTAGGAGGCCCCCCAGTATAGGCATTCATGCACTGGCTGGATCATCTCCCCCGGCTCCCGACTGCTGCTGCCATCCCTGCCAGGATGGCCATCCCAGGCATCCAGCATCAGTGCCTCATCAGCCGTGCCAAACATTCCCTGGGCCTAATTCAGGCTGTGGGCAAGAGCTTAGGCTACACTGAGGTACACGATGCTGCTAAATCAGGAAGCAGCTCTATATATTTGTGCATGCAATATACATTAAGCACCTCCATGCTTACAGTTCAAGACTAATGTACCTAAACCTATCCGTTCATTGTCTGGAAAGTGCTGTGAAGATGAAAAACATGAGAGTATTATTTTGGCAGTCACCAGAATCCCAAATGCAACCTTATTTTTTCCTACTTCATGCTGAAGTTGTTAAAATTCTCTGAATATTAAATGTCCAGCCCCACTTTCAGGATTGACTTAAATGCGGTTTCCAAAAAAATGTGCTGAATATTATTCATTACTCAGAGAATCAAAAAGCTAGAGGCCCTTTGATGGGGTTGCTTGCATTTTTAAATCACATGCACACACACTAGTTAGAAGGCTTTGACAATTATGGTTATATATGTTAGTATCTCAGACAAGAATTTGCACAATGCAAATGCAAAATTCTAGATGTTTATAACTTTTCTTTATTATATTTTTGTGTCCTTAACCTGTCTCTCCTACATCACACAGCACTATACC
The DNA here is from genome assembly GCA_035047865.1 of Dendrocincla tyrannina. Taxonomy (NCBI): domain Eukaryota; kingdom Metazoa; phylum Chordata; class Aves; order Passeriformes; family Dendrocolaptidae; genus Dendrocincla; species Dendrocincla tyrannina. The sequence goes on along the minus strand of JAWWMP010000132.1, from coordinate 59,258,998 downwards.
ATTGACTGAAGAAATGAAAAAATGAAGCCCAGAATAACCAAAAAGTGCGGAGAACTGCAGTCTGCTACCTTCCAAGAACCAACTTCCATTGCACTCACTAATCGAAACAAGGAAATAATTTTCCCCCAGTGCTAAATATGGATCTTATCTTGTATCTGGGTCTCAGAAAAAGGATTCAGCAATTTCTTGGGGGAATGCTTATGCCTCAATGTTTATCACCTGAATTGATGATAGTGACCTAAACTTGTAGGAGCTAATATGGAATAAACTCTGAATGAGTCAGAACGCTTGCTCCTGGAAACAACATACTTGAAGATAAAAGTTGTGATACAGATTTATGTGTTGGAGGAATTATTCACCATTCAGATGACAGTCAGGCTTCCCACTGATAAAGCCTGATTGCTAGTGGCCCCAGAGCACACCATCCACAGTAGAATATTTCTGCATGTTCCTGTGCAGTCTTTTTAGACCAGCTCATCGCAGCCCTGGGTCTCAAGGTCAATCAGAAGTTAAACGTGCAAAAGTACAGCAAATAATGCTATGGTGCCTAACAGTTTGGCACCCAGATTCCTTAGAATAAGTGGAGAGCCCTAATTTATTCAGGGTTTATACAGGTGGGTGTGTGCTCTTGCCTGGCTGGATGCAAGCTAGTCATGGTTCAGAAGCTGTTTAGCTGTGTTGTGCCTGAGTAAATATGCCCTGCCTTTGAGCCAGATGTATTGATTCAAGCACAGCAGTGTACTAATATCGCATATACAGCTGCTGGAACATACCTGGCTCTCATCTGGCCAGCTCAGGCCACTGGCAGAACTGATATATCTGTCTTCACTTGTCTTCAGAGGCATCCTCTAGTTTGCGTGGGACAGGGAGATACCTAAATTATCTCAGACAAGTCAAGGACAGATGCAAAGTTTAAGCTTTTAAGTGAGTCCAGGTGATCCCATGCCAGAGGACATTAACTACTACTGCTAACAGTGCTCTTGATCACAAATGTTCTTTTGGCATTCAGCATCCAAGACAGGATTTTCCCACAAAATAGATCAAGAACATGATGCTCCCTCCTCCCCCACAGTGCTTTAATCCTTATAATCTTGAGACTTAAGATTTCATGTGAGAAGTAGAAGAACTTTTTAGCCCAAAGTTTTTTAACCCAGCTTCTAACATTCAGCATAGCAGTCTAGCCACAAAGGTATGCAAGTGAGTATTTGGAGGGCTCACTCTGTTGTTCCCCTTAAAATTGCTCCTCTTTTCTTGAAGCAATTACATATCTACTGGGGCAAAGCAAAAGTGGTTTAGTTAGGCTAAGTGGTTTCACACTTAGGTGAGGGTAGGGGCAACAAATACTTAGCCAAAATTGGAAAACCTAAATGAGAGATTTGAGAACACTTGTCCCAGAACACCCTGAGGTGGAGTAATTAGGCTTTCCTGGGAGAGAGACGGGCAAGTCTGAGTGCCAGCTAGTAAGGAAAGGATTTGGATAAAAGTTTCTCACATCTCAGATAAGTGTTTCAGACTAAAGTGACAGTCTCCCAGCAAAGGAAAGTGCAAGTATGATTTGCCACTCTCCTGCACATGGGGAGAGGAAGACTGGCAGTGTCTCAGGGACAGGGTTCCCAGGCTAGAAGGATGCAGAACATCTCACTTGTCATCCCAGCAAAGCCCAGCATGCACTGAAATTTGGATCTGCAAAAATTTTAGCTCCCTTCTGAGTCTACTGCTGCCACCCACATGCCAGCCCTGCCACCACTCAGCCAAGAACCAGCAGCACAGAACTCTGCCCTTACCCAAACTCCTTCTCTCAGTGTTTGCTTTCACAGTGCCCTGATACTGCCTGTCTGCCCTGAAAATCAGCAACACCTAATGATAGACTTAGGTTCTAGCTGGCAAGGAGAGATAACAGCTGCTTCTAGATACAATTCACACTACGGGGATCACCTTGCTTTTAGTAGACCAAGGAGGGCAACCTTTGTCCTGTGTCAGACATCTGTGTCTGTGGCAGCCTGGCCCAGGGAAATTCCAATACGGCATTCTCACTTCCTCACAGCAATGTGTTTTGGGGTACAGGCAGTCTCTAGCCCTTTGCAATGCTGGCCTGAGCACAGATATGAGGAAGAATGATGTTCCAGGCTCGCACTACAGGCAATCCCTCAAGGTCCAAAAGTCTGCATGCATGTTTACATTAAACATCATCAGATAAAATGTGCTGCTTTTCCTCCCTCCTGTGCTCTCTCTCTTTCCTCTTTAGTCCGTGAATTTTGTACCCCTTCTGCTCAGTGTCTGCCTGAGCAGCAACAGGAGGCACCAAGAATAGCCCTCTAATCTCTACCCACTTCTTATCCCGCTGATACCTTCAGAGGGAACAGAGGATGCTTTTGCATTCCTTTCATCCTCTGCCTGGACATTCTTATATGAGGCTGCATCTCTGTTCTGTAGCAGAAAATGTTAATAGCTTGTTTTGTTTTGTTTTCCCATAGTGACAGAGTTTTGTCATATGATCGCATAGGTCATATTCTTCATTTTTGGTAGCATCTTCCATTCAAGTCCACGGGGTCATTCATTGTGTTGGTTGTTTTGAATTTTTGAGTTTAAAATACTTCTGCAACTTTAGGAGTTTTCATTTTAAGATGCTTGTTTCCAGGGATTTGAATAATTTGCAAGGGAACAAAAGAAGCAGCCAGGAACATGGAATTTGGCATTGACCCAGCCCTTCATTCATAATAAACCTTTTAAAAACCCAGCAATGACTCAGCACAGGCATAATTCACAAACCAGAAAGGCCTGCTTCCCTACTTTGCAATTGCATTGGTAGGCACTTAATCACAGCAAATAACATAGTGGATATTTTATTTTTGAGAGCACATGCTGTTATGTTCATCTCTTGAAATTGCTGCAACACATGGCCTCTCATCTAAAATATCCTTGTCAGATATAATTGGCAAAAGTCATCAGATGAGGTTCATGTCATATAATTAGATGTATTATGTTAGGCTGAACTGGTTACTTTAATAGTAATGCCACAACATATGCTAACAAGATGTTTTAAAATACAAACAACTTCCATGACCTTCTTGAGGCAGTAACTCTGATTCTCTGTCATTTAGGTTTGGCAATAATCTATTAAAAATATGTTGGGCAACTTGTTTGGGCCCTTCTAAGCCTCCTCTTTCAAACACACCTGTTGTTGCAGATCCCTACACCCACACAGCTCTGCTCAAGCACTTCCACCAGCAGGGGACGAGGAGGGGCTGGAGGCAAGGCTCTGTGCCCCTGCTCCCCACTGGGCATTTGCAGTATCATGCAGCTGAGCCACTGCACAGACTTGCTGTTCTTACAAGCTCCCCAGTTCTTACAAGTCAAGAATCCAGTCCCCAAATCCTTCAGACGCTCACCCATTACATTAGCAACCAAGATATTTTCATCCTTGCCATTATGCACGGTAGTACTGCTAATAAGCACAAAAGGGCTTTTGCTTACACAGTGATACCAGGTACTTCATCTAAAGGGAAGAGGAAGCCTAAATTTTACATTCGGGAAACACCTTAACGAAAAAAAAGGCAATGGCCATACAGTGACTCACTGCTTCCTGATGATATTCTGGTTTTTGAATAACAGTGTGGGTGTGGGTGTCTGGTTTTGGGTGGCTTTTTTTTTTAAGTTAACGATCTGAAGACGCCCCTCAGTTTACCATGTGATGCTCCTGGCTTCCTGTCAGTGTCACAGTGGAGATGAGTTTATGATGACTTACGTGCCCCAGTTTCTGTAGCACCTCTGTCACAACATCAATACTAGGAAGTGAATTGAAATACTGGGTGGAAAAATATAGCCAGGCTTATACATTGGCTGAGCTGTATCCACATATAGGATTTTTAGCACTAAAAATATATAAGCCATCTCCTTTGGCCTCCACTTTTCCAGATTAAACGTATTATTAGTCTGCTAGTTCATTCCCCATGAAAGAAGTGCCTATTTGCAAAGCTAATGGTTAGAGTAAACAATCACACCTCTCTCTGACCCAGTTAGGCTGCTGGAGGAGCTGGGAGTAATTTCTTACGCACACTAGTGCACCTGCAGATGCAGTGGCCCTGCTCTCTGTTGCTGCCCAGGAGGTGCAGGTATTGGAGGTCAACCCCACAGCTTCCCTCTGCTGCAGCTGCCTACAGGACATTTGTGGGATGCCCCCCTGCACATGCTACTGTAGTATATGCACACGGTAAGGCAGGGGGAGAATTCTAAGTTTTGCCACACTCCTTTGGAACTGAATGAATTGCCAAGGTTTGCTTATCGTTTAGGTTTTGACAGCTAGACACATACTCAGGTGTCAAATTACTGCCTGCAGCTTGTATTCAGGTAAGCAATAATATCACATAGGGTCTAAAATATTACACATGATGTTGTCTGGCTTCAGAGAGAAAATAATGCACTTCTAAAGACAGTCTTCCTTCCTAAGAAATCACAGATTTCTTTTCAACACAGCCTGGGTCCCTCCTTGATGCAAATAAGACTCATTCATGTCATAAATATAAGAATTGCACATTATTAGGATGGTTTGTCCCATGGGAAATTCTAATTCATCCTGCTCTGATTTTATTAATTCATTAAACAAATCTGAATTTCAAAAATGACTACTTGGACACAGAAATATGGAAGCGGCAGATCCCAAAATGGGTGAGCTGGAAGGTACGATCCGCTGTACTGGACCGTTCCTGTCTCCTTTGGCTGCAGCTGCTGCTTGTGAGGGGGTACACTGAACCCAAAAACTCAGTGATCTCCTCCCTGGTCCACCTTCTCCTGGTCCAGCCGTCTGTCTTTGACTTCCACGCCTGCGGGATGCAATGTGTCTATTTGCTACAGAGAGACTGACCTTTCCTTTTCCATTTAATGCGTTTGAGACAATTTATTTTCTTTACCTCCACGTCATGCAGTAACAATGAATTCTGCATAATTACATAGTGTGTGAAACAGATTTTCCTCATGTTTATATTGCATTCTATTTAATAATTTCTGTGGGTGTTTCTGAATCTGTTGAACTAAGAGAACAGCATGCAAACTACATAAATTTCTCTCTCATACCTCTAAGATTTTATAAAAACAATGCAGTATTCTATTCACAATACTTTATCTTTTCTATGCCAAAGAATGCCAAACTGTGAATTTCTTATAGTTTTTATTGAGTTGGTTTTTTGTTTGTTTGTCTGTTTTCCCAATTTTGCTGTATCTTTTCTTGAATTGGACCAACCAGAACTACATGTAGTATATGGGATAGGTACATGAATTTATATAGTGATATTATTATATTATTTTTTCCTCTATTTTTCATCATTTGAAAAGTGTTACTTACCTTTATAATCCTTCTGAATACTAATATGACATTTATCTGAAAATGATCCACAGTATTTCTGAGATTTTTTTTGTCTGAATGGTAATAACTGAAATAGATCTCATTACAGGCTTAAAACTAAGGGTGATTTATTTAAGTTCTAGTTTCCTCTATCCTAAACAATTGTGTGTTACCTGGAAAACCTGTCACCTTGCTATCCACCTGCCCTTTCCTCATTATTTATGATTGTATCTAACACAAATCCTAGCATAAGTTGTGTGAAAATTAAAAAAATTATAATCTCAAAAAAGCTTCTTTACAAGATACTGAAATGTTTCACAGAAGCATCTTTCAATGATAATAAGTTTTGTGATTTTCTTAAATTATATTTAATGTTTGTGTAATTGAGCCAAGGCAAACTCTTGTCTAGTTGCTGGTCAATGTCAAACTGCAAGTGCAAGACAGTGCCCTGTGGCACATGTAGCTTAGCAGTCTGACCCTTCCCAAACACAACCAAATGTCCAGTGACACCAAGGGCTTTGCCAAAGGTTTGCTGTTTCACATTTCTGCAATGAGCCAAGTCCAACCCTGTGGTTATAACTCTGGGGCACACTTGAATACAAAAAGCTAAAGCAAAACTAAAAGGATATAAACCTATGTTTTAAAACAAAACAGACAAAAAAAACCAGCAACCAACCAAACAACAACCAAAATCAGAGTGTTTCAGGATCTCATACATACAGAAACTTTTTAACTCTCACATGCTATGAGGTGTCTTACTCTTTAGCCCCTGTCCTTTCTGGAACAACCTGCCTGTGTGGAAAAAAACACCTATCCTGACACCTAAAACAAGCAACCTAACTATTTCATGTATGCAGATTTGAAACTAACATTGCTTCCTGAATTCACGATGAATTGTTTCATTTTCCAGCAAAGTGAATGAGCAGGAGTCACAAGAAAAGCCCATGACCCCGTGGCAGTGACAAGGCAGTTCTGGACCCTGTTAGCCAGGGATGTGATCAGCAGTTCCCTCACTGCCAGAAATGGAACCTTGCCCTGTGTGCAAAAAGAAAAAACAAAAAAACGGAAACACAGCCAGCATTCAGTGGAGAGTTAACCATTCCCTCACCACACCTCTCTCCACCACACTCCTCAGCTCTGCTCCCAGGTCAACATGTTTAAACCAAATTTCTAATGCTGGGGCAGATATTGGAACTGCATCTCTGCTTGCACTAAGTGAAAGATAAAAGGTATTAAATATTTACTTTTTGATTATGATGAACTGAGGAGTTTTCTGGCAAGTTAACAGGTCAGCAACTATGGGAGGCACACTGAAATGTAGCAGGGCCATAAGACACTGCAACATTTGGCCATACAGATACTTTCAACATGTGATGATATCAGCCAGTGATTTGGACTGTTATTATTTTATTTTTTCTTAAATAAAACTTAATGTTAATTTTAGTTAACATTATGTGCAAGGGATTGCTTGGAAGTGAAAATAACATATAGCTGAATCACTGTAAAAGGTAACTAGTTTGTTCCCAGACACCTCTCCTCCCTTCAGTCAATGTTATTCCTCCTTCAAGAAGAGTGACATCCTGGCCCTGATGAAATGAATGCAAGAACATCCTGTGGTTTCAACAGGAACAAACTTCACCTTGCCCAGGATTGGGGAGAGAGTTGGCATCAGCCCTCAGATTAAAATTCAAGAGCTCCTGGCTCTCCTTTAAAGTGCATATTATTACCCTGCTGCCTTGCCCAAAGCCATCCATCAGCTCTGGACCCTGCTTATCCCACAAGTGCTCTGTAAAAGCTACATTTTTTTGAAGTGAAATTCTGTCTCCTCATCCAGCCTCCACATTTGAAGTATTTGAGAACCTTTAACAGGTTTCTGTCCAACTTTGGCAGCCTCTCTTGGAAGCCACAGAGAGTTAGTCACCTGCCAAGGGGAAATTAATCACTTTGTTGCTGCCTCCCTCATGTGTGATGGCAGAAATTCAAGACTTTGGCTCCACCAGCAGCAATCACGTGCCTGCTTCAGACCTCTTCAACTCTCCTGCGTCACCTCTCCCACCTTCCCTCTGCTTGCAGCTAAACTCAGGTTAGTATTAGTTTATATTAGTGATGGAATATGATTGCTTTTCCCCCTGCCCTCTCTGCCAACAAGGACACACTGTGACTAATACTATCTTCAGCCCCAGGCTGAATTACCTCAATTGAGCTACATGGGGAGACTATGCCAAGGCTTCCAGCCTCACTGCCATGGGATGGCTCCATCTCAGGCAGAAGGGAGAGTGCCCTGGGGGTCTCCTCTCTGTTTTCTCATTTATTCCCGGTCCATTTCAAGACCTAGGAACTTATCAGGAAAGTTAAGCTTTAAAAGAGACTACATCTCCAGCGGCAGCTCAGCCATCAAAGGATGTTCCACTGGCAAACAGAGATACAGTGCACTTGTTTGTGAGTTCAGCTGCAAAACGAGATACTGAACAAGATTAGAAAAATCCAGAATTTTTAGGTAAAAATATTATATCTGTTTTCCAGAAAATTCTTCATCACCACAACTGAATGAGTCTTTATTGTATGTCAGGTTTTTCTGACTTGTAGTCCATATACTCAACATGCTCTTAGAATCTCTATTGTTTGGTTGGGCTTTTTTAAACTAAAGGGTCTGTGAAAGTGTCTAGGAAAATTTTCAGCTAAAAGGATTCGTAATTCAGCATGAAAATTTATAATGACATATAAAATTGAACGGTTTGAAACCCCTTAATATATACGTTATGTACGCAAATCAATGTAAGCATATTATATATTTAGCACTCAAAAATCATAATGTACTGAAGCAGATATTTCATGTATCTTAATTAATTCAGCCTCCTTGTGTGTTTAATACAACTTTTAATTATATAATCACTTTTTTTTTTCCTCCGCACAAAGCTGCCATTTTAAAATTATACAAAATTAATCAACTCTGAAGTTGAATTGAAGGTATGTAAGGATGCTGACTATCATCCACAGGACAAATGCATAGTGAGTGAAATGAAACTGGGTTTGTGGAACCTCATCTTTCCTTGAACAGAGAGATGGATTGGCAGATTTCAGGCCACCCACATCTCAGCAGAAGCAACTTTGCAGGTTCTTTACTGAGTAGATCAAAGAACATGATGCTAATAAAAAAGAGGAAATTGAAGGAGGAATAAAAGCATATTTTCAGCTCGAGTAAAGATGTTTGGAATAAAATAAATTCCATCACCATGACACTTGAGGAAGAGTTCTCACTGACATCTGCTCCAGTTGTATGAGCATGGGCCACAGACAAAAGGGACTGAGACCATTCATAGGAGCACAAACTCACCCCAATTTATCTTACTGAAATCTGATAATGAGATCCTCACAGTAAGAACTTGAAAATCCTGATTAGCCTCCAATTTAGGAAGGTTTTAGTGAGCACAAATTTCAGAAAGTGATGCTCTGTCATTCTCCATTCCTGGATCACAAACAACTGAGAAGCAGATGCCGTGAATGCCCCAACTGCACAAGCCCAAGAACTGGTATCAGGGAGCCTGGGCAATCAGAACAGAGCACAGGGTGCCTGTTTCCTCAAGCATCTACCCAGCTGTACAGAAAGCTGCACTGACGGGCTGTGGAGTGAAATGTGCTGGGTGTCTCTTGGTGCCAACACCAAAGTGTCCTGGAGACATTTTATGTGTCAGTGCTCATGCTCAGAGCAAATTGTACCCACATGAAAGGAATTCTGCCTTGCATCTCAGTCTGCTACAGAAAAAAATGATCAGAGAGTAGAAACCTTGACTGTTGCTTAGGTCATTTAACAGATGTAATTATTGTGCAAACAGAATTACAAGCTTGGCTCTGTGGAAGTTTCAAGTTCACAAAGATAGGAATAGTTATGCACAAAATCACCTGGAAGAGGAAGTTTAAATAGACAAAAATCAATTATAGCTAGGAAACACCTAAGAAAAGTGGTGAAAAATACTATAAAAATAAAGTTTATTACATATAGATATATATACTATATATAATAATAAGCAATCCAGTAAACAAAAAAAGTGTGATTAACATGTCAACCTGCTTAAATAAAACAACCATAAGAATATGGATAATAATTTAAAAAGACTGAAAGCTGAGAGCAACAAATACATATCAGCTAGCTGTTAAGAACTCCAGAAAGGTCAGCAGCAGAGGCAGAAATACTCAAAAAGAAGCTAGAACAAGGTACAAAAGGTTAAACATATGGAAATTAACTGGTCCGGGTAACTTGTAGTCTCAAAGTGTTAAAAGCTGGTGGAGAAGGTCATCAGACCTTTAATACTGGTTCTCAGTAAGGCAGTCATTAAGTTGTAGCTACCTGGCAGAGAACTGATGCTACCCCAGTGACTGCAAGAATAAATGGCCCATCCTCCTGCTCTGACAGAGACCCCAGGAGCACAGCAGAAGAGCACATAAAAGACCTGAGTTTAAGGCTAATAGTACAAGTAAGAGCAAACAACAGGCTTATGGAAAGCAGATAATAACTTTTAAAAATTAGAAGTTTTTTGTTAGTCTCCACAACTGAGATAATAATCCCGAACTTCTGTAAGATATTTAGTGTCGAGTAACATAAGAAACACGAGAAATTAAACTCAGCTTCACATAAATTGAGAAAGGAAGTTAGTTCTTTGATAGTTTAAAAAGTTATATGGAAACTGAGAGACAGCAATGTTTCTAGTGAGTTTTCTCTTGTGCCAGGTCATAGCTGTGTGCCATTTACTATTTTAGCAAAATGAAAAAAAAGCTAGAATAATTTAAGAGAAATTACAGAAGTATTACAAGAATATTGTATAACAGAGAGTAGCACCTCCTCAATAAAGAACTATGCAGATAAAGGTAGAGATAAATAAACATTTTTGAAAGGAAAGGGAATCATCAGTGGGAACAGAAGTTCAGTGAAGAGCTGTGCACTCAGTGAGGGCACCAAAAAGTTCACTCGCTAACTGCAGCCCATGTTAACTGAAACAAACCACAAAACATTGCTGTCATTTCTGAAGGGGCCTGGCAAACCTCACCTCACCACAAAAATACGGAGCTTGTTTTTCATCTTCAGATGTACGATTTGCAAATTGAATGCAAACCTCAGAAAGACTCAGTTGTTGCAGATCCACTCTAAGGAATTAAAAATATGCTGTGGAGAATACACGAAAACTAGATATTATTCAGATCAAAACCAACAACTGCTGCAGGTCAGATATAATGAGAACTCTGATTTTGAGAGCTACTGCTAAAGTTACGACCCTGTAGACAGTGTTTGGGACTTTGGGCCTGATTTTCAGTTCAAAGAATTAATTTCATAATCTGAAAAGAAACAAAAAAGAATATATTTGGAGGCATGAAGACAGTTAAATCTGAGACACCATGGTATTGTAAAAGTATGAATGAATCTCTTTGAAGATTAAGCTATCTAAAAAACACAAAGATATCAGGATGGAGATGGTTAAGCTTGTTGCATTAAACAAGTAAAGCAAAACAGCAATTTACTGATAGTATCCTTTTCGTTGTTCTTTTTCTGCGGTAGCATCCTCATCCCAGATTCAACTCTTTTCTCTTCTTCAGTCTTCCTAAGCTGCTGCTTTCACACCAAGGGCCTGAAGATAATGCAGAGGGGTACATGAGGTGGGCAGGACAGGCAGGGTGGGCTCTCTAGGTTCAGTTCGGGGGTCTCACCAGTCACACACTGGACACATACAGATTCACCCACTAACCTTGCATAAATCTCCACCAAGTCTGTCACGTTTTTCAAAATGTTGTAACTCCCAGGGTCTTCAAAAGAGACTCTTCAAATACTCCTTTTTCATCAGCAGCAAAAATTGCCTTCTCTTCCTTTATATCTTTCCTCATCCTGAAAAGAGTTTGGACTAAAATATGTGTACTGGAAACCATCTGATTAGGACAGCAAAGCCCAGTGCACACCAGCAGCATGAAGGTCAGCCCAGACTGCCATACCTCAGCACGATTCCTTCCAGACAAAACCACCTTGGAGAGTAAAATGTCCAACAATCAAGTTTCTCTTTACAAGCAGTTGCAACACTAAATAGAGTGCCATAGAAGGGAGGAAACTCTATGCAAAAAAAAAAATCATTGACTTCTGGAATTTATTTAGGTCGAGACGAGTGGGACTTTCTCAGAGGGAAAGAAACTTTTTGTGCGTTAAATGTTTATCTCCTTTGCGGTATCAGAAAATTAGGTATTTACCCCTTCAAGCAGCAACAGAAGCCAATACACCTGTTCCGTCCAGATTGTCCCTGCTTTTTTTGGCACACAATGCCCTGAAAATGGCTCTGGTGATCTGCTGCGGGAGGGCCAGGAGGTTTGCTGAAACAGGTTGAAGCATTTGTTTTCCGAGCACTTAAAAAAAAAAAAAAAAAAACACAAAATAAAAAACACAAAAAAACCCCACCAAAAATAGGCAATGGTTGTGCTGGCTAAGAAGATATAATGCTCATTGCTGCATTTTATTATTTATGGTACCAATCCCACAAAATATTGAAATTAGGCTAAAATTTAAACTGACAAAATGTGGGTAAAAACAAATATGCCATATATATTTATGAAAAAGCCATAAATCCTATACAGCTGTACCTTTCCTCATGGGGTAAGAGATGGGTTCAGAGAGATGTTATCATTGCTCTATCACTGTCCTGTGGATCACTCAGTCCCAGTTCTCATTTCTGAGGAGGACAGGGGCAGGGCACCCAAAATCCCACCCCTGCTCTTCCAAGAACAAACTTGTGCACTCTCCCTACAAAAACAACTGAGAAGGATGGAGGGATGGAGACTGTGTGATCATGAAACCCCCATTTGAGCATCTGCATTTCTCCAGTGGCACCTTGCATCAGCTGTCACCAAGTCACCACAGACTGGCAAGTGACATCCAGTATATTTACATATATGGAAAGCCACAGCTGGATTCAAATGCTTTTCCTGCAAAAATGATGGGCTGAGAGTGGGGAACATTAAAACCTGAGGATTTAATTCAAAGTCCTGTGAAAAAAATCATTGCTTGTCTCATTATCAGTCAAAAAATGCTGTCATTGTCAGAAATAGTGCTGGGGTGTTCAGGCAACCCAGCTCAGCCCTGGACAACAAATCTGTAAAGATACAGACTTAAAAACATACAGGGACTATGTAAAGGATCGAGACTGAAAGGTGGATTGAAATTCCCTTTTGGCCCTACAGTCATCAGAAGCCTCCAAGTCCCTTTGGAGCGTCGAGTGCCTCTGCCCTAACCTGCAAGGTGGAAAATGGTAGCTTGTCCTCTGGGCACATCAGCACCCGATGGAGGTATAGCACTGGTCCTGCCACAGACAACACCCTGCACAGAGAAACAGCTTATGCCAGCAAAAAAAAAGTGGTTTTGCTGGTAGGAATTAAACCACTTTGCTGAACAGCTTACATTATAACAACAGAAAGGCCTTTTGATGGCAGGATTGAACTCACAGTAGGTATTTTACTGTTGTAATTATACCATCGCCATGCCAGCAAAAGTTTTTAAGTATAGACCAACTCCTCACATTTTTATCTTTTCAGTTAAAAAGGTTACAGAGAGGCAGAAATTATGGAATGAGTTAGCAGCTGACATGGGGAACTCTCTTGGTCCCTTAGAAAGCAACTCTTCTTGCAATGGAGAAATCACACAAAGGCGATTTCCTCAAGGAATCACAGTGATACACCAGCTCCTGAGGCATGCCAGGAGACTGGAAACTGTGGTCCAAGCACTGTGATCAGATTGCTAATACTTTTTTTTTTAGTGAAGATTTAGGTTGGGGGGTTTTGTAGAGTATTATTTTGGAACACTTGCAGCTGCTGTGTTAAAGTTTGGGGGGTTAATTGTACGGAAGAGATTTTGCAGTGATGAAATGATGTGCATATGCAGATTGAATCAAATCGCAATCCTTTGGGAAAATCTGATGTTTAAGTGCTCCTTATCCTGGATGTGCCAATTCAATAGCATACCTGCTTTTTATATATAATGTAATGCAAGACTAAGATAGTTAAGACACATTTAAAGACGGGGAAAAAAAGGGTGGAACTCCTTGGCAACAGCTCTAATCCCTTTGAAGGCTCTGGCAGCTGCTGAGTCAGGCGCTCCCTCCCTATGTTGTAGTTTACAATCAGCCACTGAGTCACAGCAAGTTCCCGACTTCACTGTTTCATGAACTACAGTTGCATATTTTTAGGAACTGGGTCCTGTTGTTTTTGTTGTTGTTGCTCAATTAAAAATAAATAAATAAAAATTGAATAAATAAATTAAAGGTAAAAATAAAGGAGCTCGGATGTCTCAGCTCTGAGTCCAGATGCAAGGAACTTGTTCTCAGAAATGCTGTCCCCAAGCCACAAAACACACTTCACTCCTTATGAAGTCCTTGGAGCTGGAGAAGCACTTTGCAGACCAGACATGGGATCCCTACATGAGGTGTCCAGAGGCAGGATTGCATTAGCAGGGCTCTCTGCCCTGCTGGATAGACCTTGCTCCCCAGCAGCAGGCTAATTAGCCAGGGTGGAGCCCCATTCTGATATAAATCCATGCTAGCCTAGGTGTCTTCTGAAAGTGCTTCCCAGTGACGCGCAGGCACAGGGCTGTGGCCGGGAGCCAGTCACCAATCCTGCCTAATTTCCTCATCCCAAAATTGAAAATGCAGCCTGCCTGCCTGCCAGCAGAAACTCCCATTGTGAAACTGAGTTTGCTGATATTTGCAAAGCATTTAAAGGTGTGTCTTAGTGGGAAAAAGCGTGTTTGAACTGCAGGTAGGTCATAGGAGTAAACCCATTTCTGATTTTAGCAGACAAAACAGCAGTGAGTAGCATTTCACGTGCACAGAGTTGAGCCAGGATTCCTCTTTAGTCAAGTTAAGTCAGGTTTCATTTCTGCCCCTACCAATTATTTAAATCCCATCTACCCACAAAAGCCTCCAACCCTGCTGTGGTGGAGCTGTTGACTCTTGTGTCTGGTCAAACAGAGGGTTACAATGCACCGACCTGCAGTCATCACCAGCGTGGATAGAGAGTTGCTCCATGGGAATGAGGGTGTGGGAATGCATCCTCTGCCACATTGCTGTGCTGCCATGGCACATGTCGAGCCTACAGAGAGATCCCAGAGAAGTTTCCTGGGAAAAATTAATGTGGTGTGTCAGGCAAAAGCTGCTCCAGCCACCACAGGATGTGCCACTGGAAACCTCAGGAGAGCACAGTGCAGGTACAGACACTGAGGCACTTGGCTTCCCCAAGAGGCACCATGATCACCCTTAGGCTTGCCCAACACAAGCGAATTAGCTACAGGCAATTCAGCATCAAAATATGCTCCGCATTAACCCCAGCCAGGGAACTGAAACCAAGACCCCGTCTCTCTGCTTCATGAGAACGTTAGAGGGGAAATGCTGAGGAAATGCAATGTAACTGTTCATGGAAGAATGATTTCTGTCTTTTCTCCAAAATGTTGCTAAAGTTTAATATAAGCGTCAACAAACTGAGCTATTAAATCCCCTTTGCTCATCAGGAGTGTTTCTATCTCTAGGCAGAACTTGATATCTGCCTAACAGTGCAGAGCAAATTTATAGGACAGCTTAAGGTGGGAAATAATGAAATCCACTTCAGCAACTGATAGCACATAATTGTGTGTAGCTACAGTTTGTCACACTGAAATGTATGATAATATGCAGGCTCTGAGGTTCAGTTCTTATTTGCCTCTTATTGTTTAAAGAAATAGAAAAAATAGAAATACTAAAAAAATGGAAATAGTTCAATTAATTAAGTCTCTTCCACTCCAGTGAAATTCTCTATTATTTTTTAAAATATGCTCTTAACCTGTATTTCTTAAAATGTAATTTTGTATGCTTCCTTTCCATTTTTATCCCACTTTCTTTCTGTATTTTGTCTTTTATTTCCATGTACATTACATGACAGCCATCCATTTCTTTCATCACATTATTTTCTGCAACTTTTCAACATTACTCCAGCTTTAGAAACATTACAGAACATCAAAAGAAAATGAAAAATGTGTATGTTTTAAAAAACCTCTAAACTTTAAAATTGTATGTAGTGCCTTTTAGTGATAGAAAAGGTTAAAGAAAGAGAGTGGAATTTATAAAAGCTAACATTTAACCACCAGTTTTATGTTTTAATTACAATCCCCCAAATATGAAAAAGCCTTTCATCGAAGGTTTGAACTATAAAAACACATATTTTCATTGAAAAAAAGAAACCTAAGAGAAGCATTGAAATTGCCCTGAAAACAATGATGTTTATTGCTGAGGGGATGGAAATTAAATGCAGTCATGTTTACTGAGGATCTGAGTGTAAGGGGCCAAGGTCATAATTTACAGGTAATTACTGGTTTGCACTATCGTTTAACCACTACTGAGATGAATATGTTGTTCTTCCTTCCCTCTTCCTGTGCAGTAGTGTTCAGCACACTTCTCATGCATTAGCCGTTCTTGTGCAAATCACTGCTTTCTGTGGTTTGTCATTCAATAGCAAACACTGCTGTCACAAACAAGGTCTGCATCTAGAGATAGTTCTGTAGTTTTGATAATATTTTCAGTTCGCAAGAATGTGTTATCAGCACATAATTACAGACACGCATGCTATGAAAAACAAACATGGAAATATGATTGACTACAGTAAACCAGGAATATTTTAAATATGGGGTGTGTCTGCCTTTGTATAGCACATACAGTCACACCAGACTCCTTTGCACCAATTCACACAAAAAATATCCAGACAAGTATTTTGGGTGAGCCCATAAATAATATTGTTTCCCACAGCTGAGAAATATATGCTTATTGGATAACTTCTGGACAATTTGAGTCAAGTTTTCAGAACTGGTCAAGGCTCTTCCTTGCTTTGTTAGTGCCTGCTTTGAAAATGCAGGGTATCCAGGAAGAGGTGAGCACCCCCACTCTGTGAATCAGCCCTTGGCTGAAGTCGTGAGAGAAGAAACAGAGGGGCTCAAATTCACCAATCATGCTAGAACTTTGTCCTTTACATCAAAACTGTTTTAAAAATAGCAAGATTTTGTGTTTGCAGCATTTGATGGTGGCATTCCAAACCTGCCAGCTAGAATAAAGCCATATGTATTGGTATCAGGTTTTGATGTGCCCAGGGGTGAGTTATTGCCAGCCACCTATTCAGCAACAGCTCTTCCTGGCACAGCTGTAACTCATGTTAGCCATGATGGTCCACTGACATGTATTTCATGTATGACCCATAATGCTGCAACTAGTTTGAAAAATACTGACAAAACATTTGCTGCTGTATTGATATCCTCAGTCTTTGTCACACTCTAGCTTTCAAGGAAAGTGCAAGGTTTGAAATGGGCATGGATTCTTGGGGCTGTACCTGCTCCTACTTGGCAGTCTGTCTGGTGATCCTGATATCACACCCAAAGCCTGAGCTTCACGCTCAAAGCCATCTGCACCTCCAGATTTACTGGGGAGGTAGTTTGCCTGGGCTACCCAATCTTCTTGGTGCAACAGTCAACATTTTAATCACTGCTACAACTTCCATTTATACAGAATTTCTAGAGATGGGATTAGTTCCAAGCTGGGATGAAATAAATTTCCAGTATCTCCACAAGACAGAACGCTATTCTCTGCCTGGATCTGAGAAGCTGATTGTGGGTGAGCTGGTGCAACCCTCCCATTCTGCTCCAGCTGCCTGTGCCAAGGGCAGAGTACTGTGGGGGTTATTCACACAGTGCACTCCAGAGCATCTCCCTGCACACAGCCTGGTGAGATAGGAAGGTGGGTGGCTATTCACATAATCATAGAATTATTGAGCTTGGAAAGGACCTCTAAGACCATCGAATCCAACTGTTAACACAGAACTGCCAAGTCCACGACTAAACCATGTCCCTGGCGCCACAGCTGCATCTCTCAAATGCCTCCAGGAGTGGTGACTCCACCACTTCCCTGGGCAACCTGTTCCAGTGCTTGACAACCCTTTCAGTGAAAATATTTTTCCAAATATCCAATCTGATCTCCCATGGTGCAACTTAAGGCTGTTTCCTCTTGTCCTATCACTTTTTATCCAAGAGAAGAAGTCAACCCCCACCTGGTTACAACCTCCTTTCAGGGAGTTGAAGAGGGCGATAATGTTCAAGGTTCTCCCTTAAACCTCCTCTTCTCCAGGGTAAACCACCCCAGCACCTTCAGCTGCTCCACATAGACTTGTGCTCCAGACTCTTCACCAGCTTCATTGCCCTTCTCTGGAGCTGCTCCAACACCTCAAAGTCCGTCTGGTCGTGAGGGGCCCCAAATTGAACACAGGATTTGAGGTGCAGCCTCACCAGTGCCAAGTACAGGAGGACAATCACTGCTCTGTTTCTACTGGCCACAATATTTCTGATACAAGCCACAATGCCATTGGTCTGCCTCACGTTCAGCTGGCACCCCCAGGTCCTTTTCTATCAGGCAGCTTTCCAGTTGCTCTGCCCCCAGGTTGTAGTGTTGCATGGGGACCGGCAGGACCCAGCACTTGGCCTTGTTGAACCTCGTACAATTGGCCTCAGCCCATTGATCCAGCCTTTCAAAATCCCTCTGCAGAGCTTTCCTGCCCTATAGCAGATCAACACTCCTGCTGAACTTGGTGTTGCCTAAGAATTGACTGAGGGTGCACTTGATCCCCTCATCCAGGTTTTAAGATTTTAAACAGGACTGGCCCCAGTACTGAGCCCTGGGGCCATCAGCTGGATGCAGCTCCATTGGTCACCACTCTGGGTCCGGACATCCAGACAGTTTTTTATCCAGCAAAGAATAGGCCCATCAATGTCATGAGCAGTCCATTTCTCCAGGAGAATGCTGAGGGAAACAGTGTCAAACACTTCACTGAAATCCAGATAGATGTATCCACAGCCTTTTCCTCACGCACTAAGTGAGTTTTCTTGTTATAGAAGGAGATCAGGTTGGTCCAGCAGGACCCGCCTTTCATAAGTGCATGCTGGCTGGGCCTGATCCCCTGGTTGTCTGGATTCTTGATGCTGGAAAGGCATGAGGAAAGGCTTGTGCAACCTTAATTTAGCCCTCTTCTAATCTTCAATTACAAAAATCACATACTGTATTTTCCATGGGACCCTGTCTCATTCAGTGCACGTAATAGTTGGTGTTCACTTAATGAGCAACTATTCAATATTTTATTTTCTTCTCACTCAGTGTGTTGCCCTAGGCATGATTTACTAGCTGTAATTCAAACCTAGCCGTGCAGCCAAAGTTATTAATTTCAGCACAGCTTTTTTTCCTTTGGTACTCATCCTCACAGCACTCCTGAGTGCTACACAAACAGTAAATACTATATTTTCATAATACCAAAGTGAATGTGTTTTCACAATACCCCTGTGTGATTAAATTTGGGGGGGGGGGGATGGAATTATCCTCTATGTTTCACAGGTGCTTAGAAAAGGCATAGAAATGCAGAGGAGACATTACAGTCCAAAGTTTCAAAATTTGTGACACTCTCCTGAGAATTTGAGTACTGACTTTTGAAAGATGTTCATATAATTCCCATTGAGTCAACCTGTATCTATCAGTGCTCAAGATGCAGGAGACCTTCTAGGCCATACACTGGTTCCCTCTATCACAGTCAGCTTTTTAATAATCTTATCATATTGGACTTAATAGAAATTGGGTTTCTTGAGTTCCTATTAAAAAGCTGAGAACTCAGTCCTCTGATAGTTAGGAACCATTTTCTAATTTTCAGCCTAAATTTATTCATAGCCAGATTGCACTCATTTGTTCTTAGGCCAACATTGTCCTTCACCTTAAATAGTTCCTCTCCCTCTCTGGCATTTGCCTCTGCTGATAAATTTAGAGTGAGCAATCACATCTTTTTCTCTCTCTGCATTTGTCTTGAGGAACTAAATGAGCTACATTCCCTAAGCTGCCTCTCTCAAATTAAGCTGCCAGGTCCCCTGCTCATCCAAGGAACTATTTTCCAAACCTGATCCAGCTTGTGCTTATCTTTCTGGGCATGGCTGACCAGGCTCATAGGCAGCACCAGGCCTGCCTGTATTCACCCAGAGGAGGGTCAAGAGGCAAAAGGGTAACTGATAGTAACCACAGGAGTTAAAAACACTTCTCTATCTGCCCTGGAAATGGTGTGTCTTAGAATCAGCCTGGGATTTCCACAGCTGCAGCACATCAGTAGCACTCTGATGACTGTAGTCCACCAGCGCATCCCAATTTTGCTCCTTTTCACATTCCAACAGAAATTCTCAATATCAATCGAAAAAATGCAGAATTTTTGAACCCCTAATTCCACCTTGCTCCTCTTCTTCCAGTCCTCTGGATCATCACTGCATACCTCTGCCCTAACCTGTGATGCTGCTGCATCCCACACAATGTCAGTGACCGACTTCACTGGCAGACTAGTGAACATATACATGTACATATAGTGTATATGAAGTTCCTCTTTGAATGTGTCTGCTCACGAGAACAATTTTAAGGAACCCACCAGAAAGAAAAAAATAAAAAATCAGAGCAACTACTAGAGAAACATAGAGGTCAGATGTGAAAGCTCTGAACATTAGACATCCTGATTTGATACTATTTGAAAAATTCCTGTACTCAGTGGCTGTCAAATCTTGGTCACCTACTTGACATGAAATAAATTATATTTTGATTTCTGAGAAGATTACACTCATCATTAAATGTAAGACTGCTTCAGTTACGACTTTTGTATGCACCTTTTGGGGATTCATGTGTTTTTCTTCAAAGTGAGATTTGATTTATGCAAGGCCATTTGTAGTCATCTTTTTTCAGTCCAACATCTATCTTATAATCACGTACTAAAATACCTGGTAAATAATGACCAGACAAATTGAATGCCACTGAAGAAACATAATACAAATCTGACAGCAAAAGAAAATGCCTAGGCAAGAAATTCAAGGAGAATAAAAACAAGGTAGTAAGCATGTGACACCATGACTTAGCTGAAACAAACCAGCTCCAGTTGCACAGACTGCTTGTTTTTCTGGCTAAAAAAATCTGCATCTTTCAGGCAGAATACAGCAAGGAGGAGGATGCTCCCTACCCAGTGGTTGATGGCAGAGCCATGCAAGGGAGACCACAGTTTGGGATCTACCCAACAACCATCACCGCCCCCCGCCCACAACCCAAACCTGGGGGAGTGGCCCTAGCAGGTTGTGGTGGAACTCACTGAGCAGCTCCTGATAGAAGACCCACAACCTTCTGACCATGTTAGACTTGGTGTCACCATCCTCTCTGCAGATAGCCCTGGAGAAGCTGGGGGAACACAGTGGTATATCCTGTCAGATTTAAGCCACTTTCTGGATGCTCTTCAATGTATATAGCCTGCAAAATAAGCCAGAAATTGTTGTAAGCAAGAGGAGCTTTCCAAGCCAACAAATTATAGTGATTTCAGGATAATTTAGATGACCTCCAAGGTGCAGGAGGGATCAGATTTGAGCTGGAAGGATCCAACAAGGCAGTGAATAAACACTATGTCTCTCTGCCCTCAGAAGGGCTCAGCCTGGATACATAGCAAAAGTTGCAAAATACCCTTTGGAGAGTTAAAACCTAAATATATAAAAACAAACATGAAGCAATACTTGAAGCTTTCCGGGTAAGGGCTGCACTGTCACACGTATTTGGGAAAAGAGAGAAAGCTCTTTCTAGCACGCAGGGGAAGAAAAGCAACATCCACAAGAGAGGCTTGGGCAGAGCAGAGGGCAGGTACAAGCGTGTGGGAGCTGGTGAGAGAAGAGTGTTTGTGCAGGCACTGCGGGTAGGAGGAGGCATGACATGCACTGGAGCAGGGTATTGGAGAGGGAGGACCCTCTGCTTACAGCTTCTGCCCTGCTCCCTGAGCATAGCCTGGTCCTCAGGTACCCGGTGGAGTTAATTTTGGCATCTTTGCAAATACAAACAGAACAGATCTAACTAGTTCCTTTAAAGCAGGCAGTTTTGCCTGCACAGAGGCTTGCACCAGTTCCACTAGATAGGTTTTTGTGTTTTAGTTAGGCTGCTACTGCTTGGCTGACAAGGTCTGGGGAGGTCAGGAGGGAAAACGTTTGGTCCAGTTACTCCAGTGTGTCTGACAGAAGCACATTCAGTCTTTTCCCAGTGAGTAACACCTATTTCGGGGGCAGAAAAAAACCAACTGTCTGACAAAGTCACACTTCGTGGGCCCCTTATTCTTCCTCGAGAAGTATCTTCAGCTGTGAATACGTATATACACTCTAATGACAGTCAGCTGTCACGTCTGTAAACACACATTTACCTCCCATTAAGGGTTATTTGCCCCTTTTCATGACCTTTCACCAGCTTTCCATACCCTGGCCATGTGGCACAGATGGTATAATCCTGTCAGGCTAAGGCAGGTGACAGTGCTGCTCAGTGTTTAGCAATCAGTGACTGTAATTAGCCAGACTGGACGCAGGCTCAGATAATAGGGCAGTCAAACAGCTGCCAGTCATGAGGCTTTTCCTGTGGACTGCAGGAGATGGAAGAGAGGATGATATAAAGAGGCCATGAATTTTTTAACACACTTTATACAGAATCGGTGATAATACTATATATGGTGTTTTTAATTAAAAAAAAATAATTTCAGAGTAACTGATAAAGTGTATTTCATATCACTAAGGCATACAGGAGCTTTTAGTTGGTTTTTAAATCTGATGGAGGTGTCTGGAGAGTGTTTAGCAGCACCAGAGCTTTTTCCCGTTTGGAGACTATTTTGTCATGCTTTCCTTACACAGATACATTCACGTGCACACAAAACATGGAGGGATGGATGAAACACTCTGTGTTCCTGATCCCTAAATCAACTCCTTTAACACAGGAAAGCACTGTCACTAAACTACTAGTTGTTTGCATTCAGAGATCAGGATTTAGACAAATAAACTTAGTTGTAATGAAAGTAAAGAAAAACATAAAGAAAGAAAACACAAAATTAATTTTCATTAAACATGGTATAATTAAAAATAGGGGGGGCTGAAACTACAGACTATAGGAAGTTACCAGAAGAAATTTTAACGGATTTTAGTTCTTTTTAGAGAGCTCGGTGGTTGTCCTCATTTCTGATCTTGTGTTACGCTGCACATTTAGATGATATGTAAGCTGCACACGCAGTGCTTAAGAGAAGTAAGCAGTGTGCTGAAATGACCATATTTTCATGTGAGAGATGACTCATGGTCTCCTGGATGGTAGAAAATTCTCCATCCTGAGCAGATGCTAATGCTTACAGTTTGTGAGGGTGAAAGAAGCTTTATTACCAAAGAGGCAACCACTCTTCTCTCACAGAGGAAAGACTAGCATTCATTGCCTAGGAGAGCTTTCCTTTCTTTGCTTCAAGATTTCTTTCCTATTTTTAAACATATGCCTATTATTAGAAAGACACTAATAATGAAATATATTTTTTTTTTAAAACGCACACATAACAATTAATCAATGCCTCATTTTTTATTGCATATATTCCAACAGCTTTTCTCCCTCTTCCCCTCCAAAATTACGCTATTTATCTGTACGGAACAGATACCTTAATCTTTTGGGGGAAAAGCAGAGAATAATTTCAATTTCCATGCATTTATGGAAAGACACTCTTAAACAGGCCAATGAAAGAGATATTGCATCTATAAATAAATTATTCCAAGGCGGGCAGTGGGATGGAGTTACACATCGCCATTGTGCAGGAAAGCTGCAAAGCCTGACCCGGGAGTGCAGCTGTTGTCTTTGTGCCGGGCACTCTGCCTCTGCCATTGTTCCCCTGATTACAACAGGCACGTCGGGGGCGCAGGGAGGGCAGGCGGGGGTGAAAGGATGGTTGTGCATTGATAACGCCTGGCACCATCACAGAGGGCAGTGATAGGCTGCTCAGCTGCGGCGCTTTCGGGGTGCGGGGCTTCTGAGCGTGTGTGTGTGTCCCCCGCCTCCCCTCCCTGAATCAGCAATTTCAGGAGATGTGAATGTGTTCACCTCCTGCGTGTGCCAGCTGGATCTTACCCAGACACACACTCGGGATTGTGTCAACAGATGGTGTAAAAGGGGACAAAAAGAACAGTATTTCCAAACTGAATATGTAATATCAAACAGGTGTGGAGGTAAGGAGATTGTAATGAATAAGAAACACTGAGCTGCAGAGAAGGGTGTCTGTGCAACTCACAGGAGAGCAATGGCAAGGGAACTCATCACTCTTACCATGCTCTACTCAACAGGAGGGGGAAATTGCCATGATCTCTCTGCCACAGCCACTGTCCTCAGTAACATAGGAACAGCTCTGCTGCTGGATGGCCTGGCCCCAAGGAGCCTGGCCCCGAGAAGCCATCAGGGGTGGTGGATCTGCTGCCCCTTCATCCCCTGCATTGCTGCATTGTTTCCACCAGCACCTCCCAAAGCTCTACAAAAAGATACTTGGCCTGTCAGGATCCTAAAAGTCATGCTCACCCCTTCTTTCAGCTGGGGCAAAGGCAGGTCAGGAGGACAGGGCACCAATGCCAGTGGTGTTCCCAGCTCCTGTTATCAGTCTGCCTGGATTGGAGGGGAGAAATACCCCAGGACAGAAAAAAACAAACCATTTGTGCTAATTTAGGATCATGCTGTCATCAGAGATGCACTGGGGACATTTGAGCATCAGCATGAAAGGCATCGATGCCATGGGAGGTGTTTTGTGGCCCATACCTTGCCTCAACACTACAACTGATTCCCCTTTCTTGTTGTGGACCTGCTGGCACGTAGGATAGCTGTGACTCACGCCACCAACAACCTTTAGGGCTGCATAGCACACATGGTACTATGAGTCTGGCCACGGGGAGGGATGTACCTGCACCCTTCAGGAGAAGCCTGTCTGGCACACAAACCCAACAGGGCTATTCACCCCCAAAAAATGAGAAAGCAGCCATGTTCAGCTCAAACTGCAGAATCCATCATGGCCAAACAGCCTATCCATTTGTACCCCAAGATGTGCACTCCAGTTCACAAGGCAGAAGGGGAAAAAAAGGCATACTGTGCTTTCTCTGATACAACAGCTCACCATTGCTTTGTAGATTTGCTTCTTCCTAAAACTCAGAGGAAATCCTCCCATTTCTCAGCAAACTGCTGCCTGGTCACTCTGGGCTCCTACGGAACTGCTGAAGTATTCATCTTAAACTTACTTTAACTTAATTTTTATATCTCTGTCTGATTTTTTCAGTTATTTCCAACTACTGTGGGTCTCGCTATCTGTCAGGGACAGGATCACACATCTGTCTCACTGTTAAAACTGCTAACAGAGAACAGGACTAAGGGATTTCTGACGTGAAAGCCATGGCCACCCACCACAAGCAGGGGTAGAAACTAAGATGCCTGTACCTGTGGGACTGGGTTCTATTCATTTGATACTCCTTTGATGCTTCAGTTGCTGTCAGATAGTGTACAAGTGGAAACTTGTTTTCAGATTATGTTGTTGTAGGTACCTAACTTGTGTATTTCTAAATTCTTTCTTTGGCTTATCCCAAAGTTATAGCACATTGTGTACAAATCCACCTTACAGATATTCATATATTTTACTTGCAATCTGGTACACATCTGTTACATGTAGATAAGCTTCCTGCTCTCATCCCTTTCAAATTATTCTCTCCAGAACTCTGTTCAGCCAAAACTGAATATTGCTATTTCCCCATCCTCTGTGATTTGTCAGCTGCATTCAGCACAATTAAGTCTCTTGTTCATTGTGCAATCCTGCCCTCAATTTACCTGGCTTGGTCATTTCCTCCTGCCTCTCCCCTAACTGGGTCAGTGAGAAGATCTTCCTGAGTCCTCCTTCAGTTTTCCATGGAGGTAGCAGGTCCTCATCGTGGCCCCACTTTTTGCAGATTCACGATACCAGACTCCACCACAGGCACCAATGTTTCAGTCAGCTTTCTCCCAAAAGACTCTTGTTTAACATCTCTCTGTAATTCAGTAAAGTAATCAAATTTAAGTTACTGAAAAACCCACCTTAACGCTCTTTTCCTCTGATGTGGCTCCAAAAGCTGTAAGAAGATACTAATATACACAAGCTACTACCCAGTACCCTGATCAATATTGTATCAGTTTTAGCTTGTATTCTCTCACATATCCCTCTCTTGTCTGATATGTGAAGGTCTCTGTTTGTATATCACAGCTGGGGCCTCTGTCCCTCATTGTCTTAATTATGGACTCAATGTGCTGCAGATATATAAATCATGGAAATTTAATCAGGCTTATTGCATCCTTCATCTGGCAGCACAGACTGCAATGGTGAAATAAAGGCTGTTCAAAATGAGAGGGAGCAAGCAGCAATGCCACATTTTGCTCTTGAGCATTTTCTCAAGATGTAGCATCTCTGGGGACCCTATTCCCCAACACATACATGAGTGAAAACCCCAACTCAGGCTAAGTCATTTATTTAAAAGTTACAGGCAACAGATAAGAGACAGGACCCAGGCTGACAAGCTTTAAGTGGTTTGTTTCTGTGGAAGGCGTCAAGAGAGGAAAGCTCATGAGATGGTCCTGGGGTTGCTCACAGTGACTTTCAGAGGTAAAAGAAAAAGCAGGGTGAGAACATGGGGCAGGTGGGCACAGGCTGGTGCACAGAGCAAGCAGGCTGGGTTTCTGTCCTGCCCACTCCCCACACCCCTTCCTTTCCAGGCTGCTGGAATCCCTGTCTTCCTACCAATCCCTCCATGGTGCTTCTTTTCACAACCTTTGCTCACCTGCCTCTTGCTGGTGGCACAAAGAGGAGAGGAGTGATTCTTTCTGTGTTCTCACCCGCCTCAATAAAAGACCAACCAGGAAACAACAAACTGCCACCTCCACAGCCAGATCTACAACTCAGGGCACAGTAAATACTACCACCAGAGTTAAGTGTTTAAGTAGGCATGTGGGACAACTTGTCAGGCCATTTCCATTTGCTTAATCAGATCCTGTAATAGGCACTAAATTGTAACATCTCCTTACAGTGCTGAGAATCTGATTTATCCACAGGCTATTCCCTAGTAGGAAATTGCAGCTGATAAAGTGAATCCATCCAGCATGGGGTACAGCTATAGGAAAAATAAACACATATCCAAATTGAGATGAGAAAAATCTCATCTTGATAGGAGAATTTGGGTGAAGTGCAACACACATTGGTTGTCTAAGGGGCCGGGCATGTTGAAGTTTTTCATCACTGTGCATTGCCAGAGCCTGCATGATTAGCACCTATTGAAATCAATTAGTTTAATCATAGTAATATCCTCCAGGTCTGGATGGTTTTGTAAGATGAGCCCCAAAACCTTGTCTCTACTGGGAAAATTACCCATTACTGACATTGGCTACACCCTAACAGATGCAGATGAATAAGTAAACACATTAAGCTGCTGAGGTAGACTAGGACAAACAGCACTAGGCACTGCTTAGTAACCACTCTGTGTTACTCATCTGCCAATGTGTTGACTGCTGTTTAACTTGTTATGTCCTGATTGACACTTGGAGCTAAGCAGCGTTCAGCCTTTGTTCCTTTGGCGTGCAAGGTATGAAGCCTGAGTATCTGTGGTTTTCAAAATAGCATTTAAAAACAAAGATGAAAGAGTTATTATAATATAGCAGAGTATAAAATCTATGCTGGAAAATTATTTTAACTTCAAAATGCTCCTGCGAGAATTGCTGTATGGGATGGAATATAACACAGACTCTAGCCAGTATGAATAAGTAAGGATGAAAGAAGATATTGTGCAAAAATTTGAGGGATAAAAAAACCAGAATTAAGTACTAAATCAGACCAGCAGAACTGTCAAATGTGTTAGACTATATTCACAGGCACTCATGTGTGACATGCAGGCACAAAACATAAACATTTGTTTAGTTTGAGGAATTTTGCTTTTTAGAGTGAATGGCTTTTTATATTTTCTTCCTTTTTTTTTTTTTTTTTTTGAAGGAGGGCTTTTATCTACAGTCTGGAATTTTAAAAGTCTTATATCCTGTAAGGACTGTTTGAAGCAGTTCCAGAAAAACTGCTTTTCATTAGCAAGTGCTGACTCAACAATCTGTAGAAATGCATTGAGTTCATCAAAAAAATTAAAGAAAATTATTTGGTTTTCCTTCTAAAAGGTTACATAATTTCATTTGGACCTCATCACTTAAATAACTGTATACTATGTTTCAAATATGTTATCACTTGAAAATCTGAATAATAAAGGCAAAACAAACTGGTTTGATTTCAGTGAAGTCTTTGATAAAGAGTTCTTTTGATGACTTCAAGTAAAGCAACACCCAAATGTCATTTGTCAGTAAACTTTGAAATTTCAAGGTTTTGTTTAGATTTGAGGAAAAGCAAAAATTAAGTGATAGTATTTCTTAAGAAATATAAATGTTTAACTTAGCTGATATAATTTTGCCAAGCAGCCTAGGGATTTATTTCGAGTGAGCAAGTGTTTGTGTAGTTATATATGATTTAAACTTGGACATATGTGATCTAAGTTTGGACATAAAGTCTAGAGGGCTGCCAGGGCAGAGAAGCTTTTCAGGCTGCTCTAATAGGAACCAGAATCACAGTTATTACTTTTTCTGCAAAATAAGCGAGTCTACACTTACAGTCTTTCCCACTCTTGTCAGCTGGGTGAAAGAACACTAAAAGACACTAAAAAGGCACTCTGGCTACACCTACACTGACAAATAGCAGGCTCAGGCACATTAACTAGCCTCAAGGCTCTGCAGTATGGCTATGTTCCATGCACTTGGCCGTTCTCATTCACCTAAAGAGGATGGTGTGAGAAACAGGCATCTATTTGTATCAGCTTTATCAGATGACAAGTAAAAGGTAGCATTTGTTTACATTTCGTAGCAAGTCACTATCTGTAGACAGTACTCTATGCACTCTTTCTAAACACGTGATTATCAAGTTATGAGCAGGAGGTTAAAATCACATCCATTCACCACGGCCTAGAAGAGAGTTTGAAGCCAGCAGTTATCTCTTTCAGAGAGCTTTCTTCACATAATTCTCTTGCCCATGCCCCCAGTCTGTTTTCTGTTCAGCCAGTCTGCAGCAGTCGCCCTGAGAAGCACAGATTTTTCCTTTCATCTTGTCTTCATCCTCAGTTCTTTCGATTTAGTTCATATCAAGAATCAACATCTGAACACATAAGCTTATCCTACAAACTCTTCTAACTCAAGAATTACCATGTGCTCTCAGTAAAACTATCCAAACAGCTCAGCTCCTTCACTGACAAATTCTTCCAGCGCTGCTACACATCATAGGAATGGTCGTACTCAGACCAAAGGCCTGCCTGGCCCAGTAGACTGTCTCCAACAATAATGAACAGCAGATGCCTAGGGAAGGGTATGAAAACATAGTGATGGCTTTCCCAGAAGATGTGTTTTGGATCTCCTGTGCCAGCACTGATGTCTTTGTAGTTAGTTTTTCGCAATGGGATCTTCTTCCACAGATTTTTTTCTGCGTAGTTTAGCCTGTGTTAACTCACAGCATTCACAACACGCACCAACAAGTTCCACACTTAAATACACGTGGCATAAAGAAAAACTTAAGGTAGTTTTGAACTGCTTACATGCCGGGTTCACAGACATCTAAATCTTGTTGGAAAGAGGTAAGGAACCAGAAGTCTCTACATTCTTTTTCTTCAAAACTGAAAAAGATATATAAGTTCAAATTTGCGTGAAGGCACTTCCTTACTTTTCTTATTTCCTTTCTCTGAACTTTTCCACTCCTCCACTACATTTTTTAAGAAGAGGGGACATGAACTCTGTAGGGATTTATGCAGTTTCTTTTGTTCTCTATTTCTTTTCTAATAATTCCTAACATTCAATTTACATTTTTATTGCTACTGAGCATTAAATTGGTGGTTTCATAAGAACTATTCATTATAATTCCAAGATCTCATTCCTAAGTGGTAACATTCAATTCAGAGCCCATCACTTTATATGAAGAGTTAAGATTGCTTTTTTCCAGGGTATCACTTATATTTATCTACACTGAACTGGTGATACCAAAATTTTCAACACAGTCAAAACTTCAAGATCAGCAATAAAATAAGTATCATCAAAAATATAAAAATTGGCTTTTATTAAGAAATACTCATTTGAATCTAATTCACTGAAGAATTTTCCAACAATGACATCATGACTGTGTAGCATAAAGAGACTTCTATGCTTCATTTGGTACCACTTTCTTTAGAGCAATATCACTACCTCTTAATATTCTAATGAGTCATCATGCCATCTTAGAGTCACAATTCCTAGAAACAAGGGAATAGAAGAAAATCCCACCTTTCGCTAACAAAAATCAAGTAGATTTCAAGCTACCATGGGTGTGAAAGTTAAAGCTTAAAAATGTGATACAATTGCACAGTCAAGAACAAGAGTAAACAGACAAAAGAATTAATCCTTTTTCAATTTTACATCCATTTTAAACCTATTTCATGCTTTGTGAAGCATAGTTTTTAACAGGATAACAGAATTATGATGGTGAACAAGGGACACGTATATGTACAGTTAACCAAATTTATTTACTATGGCAATATGTGATATACCACTGAACTAGCTTAGAGTTAATCCAGTTGGTTTGGGGGGTATTTTAAGAAATCTGGAAATGCTGTCAAATTAATCAAATCATCAAGACCATAGTAGTTCTTGAGGACAAAAAGATTTAATACATTCAGGAAAACACCAAAAAGACCACAACAATTTAATAGCAAGCAATGTGGTGGTGAAGACCTTGATATTGGAGACTTCTATTTAAGACCTGATAGTGATGTTATCTCATTACCCAAATGAGTGTTCTGCCCCACAGGCTCTCAACTAGTTTAGGAAGCATTGCTCACAATCTCTGTTCATGGAGCTGTTCCACAATCAGATACTGAAGCAGATACTGATACAGATCTGAAGCAGTCTGAGTTAGAAAAAGGAAGTATGAAAAATACAAGCATAAGGGAAAAAAACCCAAACATTTTCTGTTTCTATACTACAGCATATATCTACAGATAAGGATAATAATTTGTGAATTCTTTGTTGTCTTTTGGGTTTCTTGTTTTTAATATAGTAAAAGATATGAGCAAATATACACAGGTCAGAAATGGAAATACTATGATTTATAGATGCTGTTAGAAATTAATTACCATCCAAAGCACATATTAGTTTTAACAATTTTTAAGGCAAATCCTTGTCTCATCTAAGTATGCACAACTAGCTAAAAAAGAAGCCCAAAAAGAATTGTTTGTTGTTTCAGAAACTCTTAATTTTCTAAGTTCTTTGGAAGTACAATTTTATTAAAGAGCATTCACAACAATTAATACTTTAAAGTCGTCTTAAGAATAAACAGTTCATCTTCTACATCCTCATAGGCACTAAGCATTATAAGATAACATACATGTACATGCCCAGTGTTCACAAAATCTGTTTTCATATTTTCCCTGACATGATAACATCTATTTTTAAATCATGACAAAGATTTTTTAGATGATCATTACATTACATGGCATACGATAAATGCAAATTATCTTATTTCCAACCAACATTTACATATTACATCATCAGCATTGGACAGGATCTTCTCCAGTACAAACACAAGGATTCATGTTCCAGGTCTTTTATTTCCAGTAAAAGGCAGATACCTCTTACCATGCTGTAATCTTCATTTTCATTTTATAAAAGCAACTTCTCTTTAATCTCACTGTCAATTTAATTATGAAGTGTGAATTGTCACATTTCTAGTACATATTGTGGTCCCTGCTCTAATAGCTTCGTGATTTGCACTTTTAATAGTGCATCAGTGGAGAGAGGTTGGCATGAAGGCCAGTAAACCCCAGCAAAGCATGCATTCACTCCTTGCTTTGGGAACCAGTGCGGGGTAATAGTGGAGCTTGATAACCAGACAAATCACTGAAGGTAAACGCTTTTCAGTCCTTGAACACTTTTTCTCACAGTGAGATCTGCCTGCTTGACACCTGTCTGTCACCTGAAAGAGGAGAGACTTTGCTTGCTGCATAGCAGTGAGGAATAAGGACAACACTATGTTCATACTGTCAGGCTAAAACCTTATTTTGGTGAGACTCTTTGCAGAGCAACAATCTCTTATAACTGCCCCACCCCAAGAGACCTGCATACTTCTGTTCAAACATTGGTATGTGGAGATACATTAAACGACTTCTGCAAATACCTTGTTCGCCAGAAATCTCTTTAGCAAGTCAACCTGAAACTTGCTGTTGTAATATTTTCATTAACTGTTTTGTTGCTAGGAGTTTACTCAGATTGGTTAAGTGGATAAGGGTGAGAAACTTCCTGACTTTCATTTGCCCCAGCTACCTCATTTGTTCCCACGTGGCTCCTGGTCCGCCCAGCTGACCATTGCCCTTGTGGTGGGCTCACAGAGCTCTATCACCACTCAGGCACATATAATGTCCATTATTTATACAACTCTTCTCTGATCGGTTGGTGCCTACTGTTCTCCTGTGTCACTTCAGATGTACTCCAAATTTCAATGCCATCATGAGAGTATATTTAAACTCATAACAAGTTGTCAGCTATTTCCTCTCAGGATGAGAGGTTGTTTTGAGATCAGTTAAATTGTTTTGAGATTTCCAGTGTTGGGCAGAGGACTATTGAAACTGAAATGGCCTCATGGATTTTAGGTTTTGGACTTTCTGACCCTTCTGAGTACACTAAGTACCCAAAACTGAGAAATGGAAAGCTTGGATGTGTAAAACCTCAAATATTCATTTCCACTTTGGCTTTTGAGAGAAACCAGTCATTTTGTACTTTGCCTGAATCACTGTGTGTATGCAGAATGGATGGTCAAGGGGTAAAATAAAGCTATAACTTGATTTTAAGTCCCAGCCTTATACTGAAGGTGAAAAAGCATCGCTCACAAGAAAGCTGGGATGATAATACCTCATATAAAGAGACAATACCCTGCAGCTCTGTAGAGGTAAAAAGGATTCTTCTATAACATCAATATGTGGCAGTAAATATGAACACCAGCACTGCTATCTGGTGAGACAGGTGGGAAGAGTCACCACCACTGCCTGTTCCTCCCATTTCAAGAATCCTAAGAATTTTCACAGTGGCACATGCCAAGTGGCAGAAAGAAAAGGCTCTGTTGAAAGTGAATAACCAGCTCCTACAAAATAAAGATACGTTTGTCTTCAGAGTTTACAGAGAATCTTCACAGAGTCACACAGCTTCGAGATCTAAGTGATACTTAGGGTGTTCAAAAAGCAAGCGAGAACACTCTTCCCTTCTTTCAGACAATCCTAACCTTACTTGTGGAGGTAAACCGTGTGCTTCTGTGAGGTGAAAGTTTACTGTATAGTTTACTGTGTGTCAGCTTGAAATTACCTGCCATACAGCTGTTGGAGTTTTTCATAAGTGAATTTCTCATGTGGCTGTGGGAACATTTTACACAGGATAGGAAACCACTTGTAAAGTATTTTGACAGAGATTCCAGATTTGTGAGTGTCTTCAGTTCCAGATGACACTGTAGAGAATAGGCAGAAAAGTAAAGTTCTTTTTCTATTATATATGCAAGTGTACAATGAAGGAATGGCAAAAACTACCTTTGCCTTTTGGGATGAAGTAAGAGAATTAATCATTTACTTACTGTGAGACAGTGTTACAGAGCTGAAGGGCACAGAAGTATTATGTTAGGCAATAATTGCAAGCTAGAAATCATGTAGAATATGCATCCAGATATTATTTTCTGTTTTAAAATTTACCTTGATGCTAGATACACCCAAAACCAAAAGATCTTTAAATCTACATTTAATAAATGGAGAGCTTAGGTTTTATCTGTTTGAATTTATACACAAGCCATGTCCAACAATCTGGTGCTCTTGGCACATGTGCCATAAAAATACAGTTCTTAGAACAAGTCACCCACAATTCATTGTTTCCTTATTACAAAGCAAAGTTTAAACTAATGAAACAAACCCACCCCATTTTCAAATGGAGTACACATCATGGCTCATCTCCTAGGATGCATGATAACAGACAATGATCTAACTTTGTCCTGGCAATCAACTAACTCAAATCATTTCAGGCTTGGTGAAGGAAATTAAAGCTTCAAAACTGTGGAGCTTCTACAGATCAAATTAAAAGACCTGTGGTGGAACATACTTTATATAGAGAAGGAAAACAGCTTCTGCAGCCAGCTGCAAGCAAGCTAGGGCAGTAGAGGTCAACCCAGCTGACAGTCAATGCCAAAACACAGCGCCACTTTCTACTAAACAGCAGTGAAATAGAAGGTAGCGTCCTGAGGAGCAGTGAGGTCAAAAGCAATCTTGCCACAAGCCCATGATGCCCTGAGCTTGCCCTCATTGCTCAACCAGATCAGTTGTAACCAGGGTGCAGAGGGAAGGAGGGCTGCCTCTGTGCAATGAAATCACTGCAGTGTCTGTTTCCTTCAGTGATTTTGACCCCATTTGCAGTTTGATTGGAGAACAGCTAAGTTGCAATCTCATAGTACTCCATATGTATCAATCAAGGGGAAAAGAATTGTCCAAAACTAATTCTGAAAATAATTCAGCAAGAAAATAAAGGCTACATAGAAGTAGCAGCTTAATGTCACAAGTGTGTATTTTTTTAAAGCCTTTTTTTTAGAGTTTGCGACTTTGGTCTTATTAAAACAAAATACACTCTTCCTTTTTTCCAGTCAATGCCATTTCTAGATGAGATGAAGCTTAAGCAAACAAGGAGTCTATGGTGTAGAAATTTGCCAGCCGAGTCCATGCTCCAGGAGCACTCATGCATTCCTCAGAGCTAGGAACCTCTCTCACAGCAACATCCATGCACAAGGCTCTCTCCTGACTCTGGTGGCACACAAGACTCCCTGCCATGCCAACAGACAATGACTGGGGTTATTCATGTCAGCACTATCCCTGACTCAGCTACACGACATACCCTGGGCAAGAGATCTTGCTTCCCCTCAGCAGGTCCAGTGCAACAGGGGCACAGCAGATCACTTCCTCTGCATGAGCAGCTATTGTAAGCAAAGCCTCTGGTTTCAGGATTTCCAGCCCAGCTCCCTACAGAATGATGAATGCTTCAAGTCTCGCTCTGTAAGGCATTCTGTGGCCAGGGACCAAGGCTGATAAATTTCCGGTGAAAGCACCATGGTCAACAGTCACACAATGAAGGCTACGCAGTAAAATTAAAACTCACTGTGGAGAGAAGAGTTTTAGGGCTTTCCTGAGAATGAGCCTTGATGATCTAATAAAAATTAGAAAAGTGCTTGATCCCCTTTTATCTCCAAGGCAAAGAATATTTCTTCATTTGCATGCATATTTGCAGATCCCACTATATGTCATTATTGGAAACAAATCATCAAAACAATCTCACATTATTCTAATATGCACATTTCTTTCTCTGTCAAGTGGATAATTAAAAAATAAAAGACAGATGAGAAGTCATGCTTATTTCCTTCATGATAAGGTTTTCAGATACTGTGGTGGCAAACCTATTTTAAACAGCAAGCATTTACCAGATCCTGTTATTCTACAATTTCTGTGGGAGATTTTTTGTCACCTTGGAAATTATATTTGGTTCTAGGAAGAAAAATTACCTTTACTCAGGGGTCTAAGTAATTTGGATATATAGCATGCGGCATGTAAAACAAAAGTTTAATATCAATGTACCCAAAAGTAGATTTTATGACTGTTAAATATACATGTTGCAAAAGATTAGATTTACCGGTTCACTCATATTGTGTTACTCATTTATAACATTTGGGCACTGAGAAACATAAACTTATTTTATGGTTCTTTCATCCTTTCAAAATGATTGCAGGCTTCTCGATAGGCAAATTCAACACAAGGGTTTCTGGAATATAGGCACTGCACATACAAAAGTATTATTTCTGACGGATAACATTCTTTTAAGGTCTTTTCATGATCCATTAATTTATGAATTACACAGCAGAGTAGGCATTGCAGAGGGCTTAATTTCAGTTATATGTTGATCTTTTTCCCTTGAAGCAGCTTTTATACAAAAAGTAAGTAGGACTAAAAATAACATGTTCTCTTAGATTGACTCTGACAGTTCTGATCATAGAATTTAACTTTATTCTTTACTTGTCAAAAGGTGGGCAGTTGGGTCCATTCCTATCTATAAATAGGAATAAGCACAAAAAATCGAAATAGAAAAGAATAATTTTAAGGCTTGTTTCATTCACAGCACAGTTACAAAAAGCAATGAAATAGCCATGGAGTAAAATTTACAGTAAGGAATGAAGTATGAAAATAAATGCTGCACAAAAATTAAGAGAAAAAAACAACTCGATAAAACTTTTTGACAATGTATTGGTCAACTGACTTCATGGGAGCCAGATTTCCAGCAAAACATCATATCTCCACCTTGCCAAACCTAATCCAATTCAGGTAAACCAGAAGTAAGTTACTACAGAAAGGTTATTTACATGTCAATGAGAAATTAGTCTCAAGGTCCCTCTTACTCAAAAAGAAGATTTGTGCCTTCACTCATGACTCAAAAAAGAGACCAGAAAGTGATGAGCATAATTATGGAAATATCCTTACCCTCTAAATGCTAGTCCCCCCAGGGACTGAAGGACAAAGAAATTTCATAAGCCATCATAAATCAGTTTTATAGATAATACTTCAGTGTTTAGAACTGTCATTTATTTCTCTTTTCTCTCCTTTTCTTACAGCAGTAATAATAATAATAAAAAAAAGCCCTCGAAACTGAGAGGGAGAATCTGTTAGTAAGCTAAAGAAGTGCTAATAAAATTCTGACCTCAGGAGGTTTCAATCCAAGCAGCAACTGTGAACACTGCTGCTAACAGAATTTGGCCATGTGCTTGCAGAACAGTATTTCAAGCAATCCAGATCAGCAGCAATTAAGAGATCTGTTTATTACTGACGGGGTGTGGCATTGTGTAAGAAACTCAAGGTCTTCTGAGAGGGAGTTTCTTAACTTCCTTTTCATTACATTCAATGGTTTCTGTTTCACAATGAAAAAGTGTGAAAAAGTGCTGACAATATTTACATTCAGATTTCTTTTGCAAATAATTATGGTACCCAGTATGACAAGTTAGCTGAAGCTAACATAAACCTTAATATGAGCACGATACCTCTTAATTCTGAAAGACCAGAACCCTCTTTTTCTTCCACACATTACCGTAGAGGCATTACCTGACGATGTGTAGTCAGATCTTGGTTTCTTGAAGTTCCCATTTTTTCAGGCATTGCAATTGATAGTAATGTTCTTGCCATAAGCACAATTGTCAACAAGAGATCCATTGAACCATTTATTAAAGTATAGTAACTATTTTATCTCTTTTAATGAAACTTACAAAACAAAGAGCAAGGTTTTGTTCAGAATCAAACCGAAACATTGCTGTTTGTTCTACAGTGTTGTGGTTTGGTTCTCCAAAGGGGCTTCTTTACATATCAGTAAATCTGTGACCAGTTGAAAAAAATAAAAAAGAATATACATTACAAAGGTAAAATTGTCTGAAGTCAAAAAAATCATGCCATTTTCCTGAAACAAGCACAAACAGGAAATTCTAGGCACAAATGAGGAAAAGCTGCCTAAGTACACCTGGAGACATTTCAAATGGAAATCATGGATTCTAAGCTACCTCTGAAAATACCCAGTCACCAGTATACAAGTGCAGCAAATTCAGTAACTAAAGGTCTTATTTAAACAGCATATAGGACAGACTAATTTCTTATATACACATTTTAAATCACCAATTTAAAGCTGATCTACGTAAACTATTTCAAAATTCTAATTTGGAGATCATTTACAAGATCAACTTACTACTGCTTAACAACATATTAGCCTTCAGCTGAGCATAGTAATAGACCACGTGTGCACTCTTAGACTGCAAGCACACATGAGAAAAAATAAAATCTTTAAAACCTTTGTGAAATGGAGTTGTTTGATCTAATGACTTCTACCTTATGGCTTATGTGATGGGCTACTGGCTTTCACATAAATTCATCTCCACTGACATGTGGTAGCCCATTAAGCCACTGTAACTCAATTTCATGTCTGACTACATATACAGAATCGAACTGATAGAGTTTGAGAAAGGTTTCACGTTGTTAAGGTGACTACAATCTTCCTAAGGTAATAGATAATTTTCCAAAATGGAGAACAGACTGAGCATTTCTCTGCTTTGAGGCTTTATATACACTGCCCATTAAACTGCCCATTTTAACAATACCAAGATAGTTAAAATGGTACATCTGGTACTGTGTATCACACTAATGCTGATACAAGCATAGCCATTCTGTCATAGTTACTTCTATACAGATGAAGAACAACTTCATTATTATTCACAATTATATGTAATTATATCCAATTTTACAAGCTATAGCAGTTGTCAAATAGTTGGACCAGGACAAAAAAAATCCTCTATCTGTTAATTTAGCAAGGTCATTTTATATCAATCAATGATAATTTTCAGGTACATGTAATATAGCTTTCTCAGCCATAGCCCCGCACACTTAGAAGCCTCTTTACAGGTAAGGAAGGTGTAGATGAGATGATGTTTCACTTGCAGACAGCAAGCAGAATCATGCTGTTACAAATGCAGGAAAAACATGTGGAAGGTAACAGAGAAAAGTCAGCTAACAGGCTTTGTCTGAACTTCAAAATGCACAGATGAGTCACCTATGCGGAGCACACCATGATGGCAGGAACTAACTCTACAAGAAAGTGCTGACCTAGCGTGGGAAACAAGAATTGCCTCATACTTGACTGCTGAAATTCTAATTGTTTCAAGACTTGCATATTCACAGCTTAAGTTTTTGCCTTCATTGAAAGAGCCGGCATGTTTTTCCTCTTCTCAAATTAAGTCCAAATAGTTATTTTTAATAAAGACCTAAAATAGTCAACAATTAGCTGAAAATATGGGAAAACCACATTCACCTTGATGCTCTTTTCTTCCAGAATAACATTTAGTTTTTGTTTCTCTTGAAGCCATGTATCCGTTAGAAGACTGAAGACCTGCATGCTGCTGACACAACATGTAGGATTTTCAAAGCAGTGCAGTAGTGTATCACCTGTCATTGGCTCTAGTGCCACTGCTAATCACTTTTGAAATAATCCAATGCAACAGACATTGAGGCCACCAATATTTTTCCCATTACCACAATGTAGAGGCTATTTGGATAATGACCACTGCCCCAGAAGAGCAATGACAGACTTCTCCACCATCACGCTTTGACCAGAAGCATCATGTGAACTGTACATCATTTGGTGCTCTGAACTGGAGCAAGATCAGGATTTCCAGCCAAGCAGTGTGGTTGAAGGGCTAGGCCTTTTCCAGCTGTTAAGCCTTCCTCTTTTCTACATGGAGCAGAGACTAAGCTCAGATGGAGGCAACTACATAAAATCCAGTAGGTCCTTGGGGAAAAGAGAACTCACTAGGGTTTCAGAACCAAGCAAAGAGAAAGGGTTAGGAGGGCCACTACCAGCCATGGACTTCACACATCAGTGCTAAGCTGTATGCAATGTTTCTCTAAAAAAAGTACACTTTCCATTCCTCTCACAGAACATCTATTAGTCCATGATGTCTTATATAAGTGAGGGAAGACTTGGAGAAATTACTTGGTAGTACCTTCAGGTCTGAAGAATTTCTGACAGCAAAACAGTGAACAGGTAGCAGAAATAGCATCAGAATCATGATAAGCAAAGGTCAACCTAGATTAACTATATTCTCTTGAGGAGAGGTCTGAAGTCTGGATTGGAAGTTGAAGTAGGAGCACCTCTTTGAACATAACTAGGAATTGAACTGAAGTTCTTCACATCTCCAAAGAGGGCAGGAAGGAATTGCCCAAGAGTAACTAAGACTCTTAACAGACCAAAACACAGTTTCATGCAACTCACACTCAGGAACTGTCCTTCACCACGATTTTATACTCTAAATTTCAAATAGGATGTAACTTGAGAGCTGGACACATCAGCCACTTAAAACTTAACCTTTAGAACTTCTGTCAGTGGTGGAAAAAGGGAGGGCTGGGGGGAGGAGGCTGTTCTTCTAGACTGGGTGGATCATCTAAGGGAATAATTTAGTCTCTGTGATATCTAAATCATGGCCTATTTATTTTAAATTCCAGTAAAGGGCTAATTAGTGTTAATTAGAGTAGGAGGGATAGTGATGTGGCTATTCACACACAAAGAACTTGGCAGAGACCAAACTCCACTTACACATAGGTCAGCGAAAAGAAAAGAGTGCACTGCACTTTGTCACATCTCATTTGGATTGCCTTCAAAACGCTGAGCTAGAGGCAAAAGATACCACGGTTCATTTCCAATTCCCTGTCTAATCCTCTCACCTCTAATTTATTTTAAAAGTTTAATCAGAAGTTCATAAAGCTCAGATATCAATTTTTTAATAAAAAAAAATTAAGCACCTGCAGGTAAGATTTTTAGGAACTCATGGCTGGCCCACGTTTCATTATGAATAGGGACTTTCACAGTTCACCTTTCTGCAAATGCTACTGTGATAAAATGTAACTTTCATTCCCTCAGTGTTGCTTCAGGGATGTGTCATTTAGGGAAAATAAATAGAAGACTTCTATCGCAAAGAAACCATGCTCCTTTCAGGGTCGGTGAAAAGCTGCACCTCACTCTGGAGTTTCTGGCAGCATAGTAATAACTTTTCTGCAGAATTGTCACTATCTGCTAGAAACCTTAGTACTAATAGTAAAAGTACTTGAGATATTCTTGGTATGCAAATAATGTAATATTTGCAAATAGAGAAACCTTACTAAATTTGGGAGATTTAACTTACTGTTAGTTGATTAAAATGATGATATTAGTAGTTCTTTAATGATGTCAGCCAGCTTTGGGATGCCGATTGTTACAGTGTTCACAGATTTCCAAAAGTCAAAGTGTTTTAAAAAGATCTTTCTCTAAAGGCTCTTAAAGAAACTAAATTATCAGAAGGATGACAATTCTTTGGTAGATTAATGATGTGTTGGAGTGTAGTAATACATTGTTTTCACCACGGGAGAGAAGCAATCAGATACCTGCACTAGAACTTGTTCTCTTCAGTATATTCATAAAAGATTTGGAAAAGTGAACTAATAATGACATGGCAAAGTTTGCTGATGATACAAATTACTCAGAACAGTCAATACCTCAAAAGGTACTGAACACAGTGATTCAGCAACAAAAAATGTAAACATTATTTAACATCAATATATGCAAAGTAATACACTTGGAAGGAAAAAGACCAACTTCACATACACAGAAATAAATAATACAAAAATAAATAATTTAGTATTGCTTCAGCAAGAATCTTGGACTCCTTGTTGAGAACTGCCTGAAAACATCTGTCCAGTGGTCACTGGCAGATAGAAAATGCAGACTGAAAGTTACAAATCACTATGTAAGGGTGAAAAGTCAAAAGACAAAATATTACATCACTGTATAAACCCACACTGCATCCACATTCCAAATACTTCACCTAAGCCTGAGTGATCCATGTCCAAAGATTTATTAGAGGAATGGTGTATGCTAGACACCACAGATGACTCGCAATATACTACTGTAACTGTATGAGGACAGATTAAAGTGCTTTTCAACTTGGAAAAGAGATGATGAAGAGGAAATAATTGTTTTTAAAAGTGAAACTAACATAGATGGTCAGTAAGGAACAATTGTTCACTATTCTTCCTACCATAAGACTTTAAAAGCTCCAAGTATCAGTTTTAATCAAACATAAATGCTTTTCCATACAATTCACAGCTACATTGTAGTTTATTGTTACAAGAATATTGTGGCTAACAAAAGTATAAATGGGTATAATAAATAATTAGAACAATCTATAGAGAAAGGATTCAGCAAAGGCTAATAAATATATAATGCACTTAA
>JAWWMP010000132.1:59199387-59211646 GCA_035047865.1 Dendrocincla tyrannina | reverse complement strand
GGAGAGGAGAGGAGAGGAGAGGAGAGGAGAGTGTACAAATGAGAATGAACCCCAAGGAGGTATGACACCTGTAGTCTCTAGTCTAAGAAACATCAGAAGTATTCTAGACAAAAATATTACTGTGGCAAGATGGGAGTTTGAGGGAACCCCAGAATATGCTGTGGCTTGTTACAGCCTTCTCCTGAGGGCACAGCTCAGGGTTGTGAGCAACACAGGTCCAACTCTTCAAAAGAATAAAAGAACTGAAACCAGGTCTCCCATACTGAAGGTGAAGGCTGAAGTCATTGGGCTTTAGGGTAAAACCCTTTTCTTCCAGAAGCTTTGTGAACTTTTGTGTCTCGCTTTCATTATATGTAGCCAAAAATGAAATTTTATTATTGGGGGTTAAAGGATAACAAGCTGAACACAAGCCAGCCTGGTGCTCTTGCAGCAATGAAGGCAGTTGGTACTTTGGGATGTCTCAGTAACTCTGCAGCCAGCAAACAAAAAGAACCAGGGAATTCCACTCTCCTCAGCACTTACTAGGCCAGACATGGAATATTGTATCCCATCTGGGTCCCCTTAGCTAAAGAGAGAAGTTAAAAAATTGGAGATAGTCTAGCAGAGGCCCATGGAGTTCATCAGAGGATTGGAGTATAAGAAGAACTTTTCCACTATTGGAGCAACCAAACTTTGGACAGGCTGCTTAGAGAAGTGGAGAAACTCCCTGGAAATCATCATGCTTGATGGGCCCCTGATCCACTCATCTAAGGTCCTGCTTTCAACAGGAGCTGGGGGCAGATGACCTCCAGGGCTCCCTTCCAACTCAGGTTTTTCTATATGATTCCATAATTATCAAGGCTTTGTTCTGACTAGGAAATTCAAACCAAACAAAAAATACTCAGTGCATCTGGAAATATATAATTTTCAGTTAGGACTTCAGACTGAAAGTCTGACTTGCTGTGTAGTTTAGTTTAGTTTCATCAGTGCGTTCTGTCTCCATTCACCTTCTCTGAGGGCTTTCTAAGATACTGATATAAACTTTGCCAGTAAACATAAATACAAGCGATTTGCTGACTTTTGTTTTTTCATACGTTATGCTTTGAATTGTTGATAGACATTTATTCAATGCAATCCTATTTACATACAAACCATATATATTATATGCTGTTTCCCTGAACACAGTAGGAAGCAAACAGCAGGGGACAGTTTCCTTACAGCTTCAAGCACCACTTTCTCAGGGTTGCATT
The DNA here is from genome assembly GCA_035047865.1 of Dendrocincla tyrannina. Classification (NCBI taxonomy): domain Eukaryota; kingdom Metazoa; phylum Chordata; class Aves; order Passeriformes; family Dendrocolaptidae; genus Dendrocincla; species Dendrocincla tyrannina. Next base: position 59,210,417 of record JAWWMP010000132.1, on the reverse strand, counting down.
ACAAAGAGACCTCAGGCTGATGGGCTTCCTTGCTCCCTTTTCTGTGCATGTCTGCAGTGCTCTGCCCCTTGCACACATCCACACAACTGCAACAAAACAGATCTCACTGTTTTCCAGACATCAAGAAAGTTCCTCAGATAGTCTAGCTAAGGCTTTACCATGACTAGCACACTGCTTGCTCCGGAGAGAATAGTTGAGGACTGGAATTCTAACTAAAAGGAAATTTCAATATTTTGCTTCAGTGTGCTTCTACAGCAGGTCTCAAACAGCTTCAGACCAAGGTACAACTGCAAAACCACACACTAGTATTCTTCTAAACCACTCAACCATTGCATGACACTATGGGAAGACCTCTGCCTTCTACAGTAGTTACAAAATAGACAGAGTTCTACTGCTGGCAAAAACCAGACTCATTCTTTCATTTGCAATGTTTCAACAGTGAGCTCACAGGAAGGAATTTTTGGACTAATTCTGCTCATTACCTTGGGTGAATATATTGGGTGAACAAACAGGGCCATGCTTTGATGAAAACAAAGAATCAGTATCAGGAAATTTTACAGGTGAAAAGTAGGAAATAAAGAATATGGCACAGTCATGCTTCCTCATAACCCACTTCACTTTAATTCATGCCCACATAACAGTTGCATGCTTCATTGGTGATAAAAATTTGGTTATACATGCTGAAACAAAAACTAAGCAATATTTACAAGAATGAAAGAAATGTTCACAGATAAAAAGAATATGAAACAGGAGAGAAGCACTACCAATTGTGTGCAACACTAGCCATGGGAAATCCAAATATTCTGGTTATCACAGCAATGTATGCAGCCCCCTAGTAAACCTACCTTGAAAAAGCATAATATCCAATGGAGGCCCTTACAAGGTATCTCTCATAAAGGGCTTTTGACAAGAAATCTGAAAACGAAAATTTCTCTATATTTCAAAAACAGCAAGGGGAGATCATGCTTTTGTTCACCCAGTGCTGTAATTATCTCATTAGTAATACCATTGCTGACAGCTCTAATGTCTTTACTCAAGAAGAATGTTTAAAAACTTGAAAGAAACTACAGGAAAAACTGGTGATATGGAAATCTTGCCTTATAGTTAGAAAATAAAGCACCTCAGTGAGATTTGCTTAACAACTAAAGAGGGCTGAGATGCCTTGATCCCAGCCTTTAAGTATTTTCATTGAATACTGTCCAGTGCTAAAGGCTTTTTTACTCCAGTGAAGACTGAACAAGTTCAGTCAAAGCTAAATTCAGACCACAAGTAAAACACTTCACCTGAACAGTGAGTGTTGATATAGATGTGGTAGACTCTTTGTTCTCTGAACTCTAACTATAAATGAGCCATCTAATGAAGTTCACCTCGGTCTTCAAGCAAGACAAACAGAGGGATGCTCTGTGGTCAGTGCTAAGGCTGGACTGGATTACATCACCAAAATGATTGAGCTCTTCTTGTCTCATAGTCTATCCAGCAATTACATTAAGACCTGCTTGTAATGCACTCTAAGCATATTTTGCAAATAATTATGAGTGTTACTACATTCGGAAAGTTATACATTACTGACATTCGGAAAGTTATACATTACTGACATTCGGAAAGTTATACATTACTGACATTCAGAAAGTTATTTTCATGTAAATGGGTTATGTTTTAGAGAATATTTTTACTATTGTCCTAGGACTCACGTATTTAAGGAACTACAATTTAACTGGGATATAGGAAAATTCACATATATAAAATTGAATGGCTGATCTGTTTGTTGCTAGCTGCAGAAGTCATAGAGAAACTAAAAGGTACCCAACTAATTCTCCAGTCTTCTATTTGCCTGAAACCCCAGTTGCTTTTACAGGAGCTAAGAATCTCTACCAGTGTATAGCTATCAAGTTTATGGGGCTCAACAAAGAGCAAACCTTGTTTATTAACTTTTTACTAAACCCCTCACAAACTCAAACACCGGCAAGAGAATAAGAACAAAATGCACAAGTTTTATCAGGAAACATATATATTTATTACTTTCCAATTTCCCCAGCCCTTGGTAACCATTGAATTTTCATTATTTTCATTTATTTGATCAATTTCTTTTAGTTCAGAACATGAATAAGCTGAAAAGTGAAGAGCCGAAAGAAAATTCCCTTTCATAAAGCATTTGTCTCCATACAGAATTCACCAGCATAATTACACCCCTATAGTTCTGATGGTATAACTCCCCATGTGGACTCTTGAATTCTACAGGCATTCATGAAAGATTAAAAAGGATCCACAAGGTATAATTATAACACTGTAGTCTCTGGTAAATTTCCTCATATAAAGAAGACTTTCAATGTTGAAAAAAAGGTCACTTGGGAGAAGAAAAAAAAGAAAAAGTCCTTCAATTTCCTAATGTAGAAATCTTATGAGGTTTTCTGCTCTTCAGTTACCACATACTATATAAGCATGCACAAAAAAAAAAAAAAAAAAAACCAAAAAACAAAACAACAAAAACAAACAAACAAAAAAACCAACCAACCAAACAAAAAGATTACAACTATAAAAACAAAGGTTCTTTGGATGATTCATTTGACTGACCACTGGTCAAAGAACATTGACCTGAAATGATATCACAATTATTCAAGGTTATTTACCAAGGTTTAGGAATTTTTAAAGATCTAGGTAATTTTCCCTTTTCATACCATGGGTACAATTGATTTGTGGCATATGTCTTCATTGGTTCTGCAAACTAGCTTCTCTAAGCCACAGTTAAGCAGCAAACAGTTTTGTGCCTCTGCATAAAAATGGATTTGAGCTCTCAGTGCTATAATGAGAGAGGAAATGACAAAATTACAGTAGGTTTTGTACTTACTGTATAAAAGATGAACATAATAGATCTGCTCTCACTCTAGTTTCTTCACCCTGTAGCTATATGGTCAGAAAGCACAACTTCCAGTGCTCAGAGTTAGATAAAACTTACAAAAAAGCTAAACATATGAAGATAGAGGAGTTAATGGTTAAGGCATCCAAAAAATCATAATTCTTTTAAGTAAAACTGTGCATAAAGCGTTAAAGAATTTAGAGTCTGCTGAAATAAACTAAATTTAACTCCACAGTTCCCTCAGGTTCTCATTATAGAAGTAAATTAAGGTTTCCTGGATGGCTTTTAATGTGTGTTTTCTCTCTTAATATATTTCATTTTACTGAAGTGCAATATTTTCACTACATTTCCTCAGTTTCAATTTATTATTTTTTATAGCTAATGCACTTCTAAAATATTTTAACATTAATATTCTAATGCATTTAGCTTTTATATAGTTTCTTCGCAGAGATTTTTCTTGGATTTCTTTACAATTATTAAAAATGTTATGTACGTGCATTAAGAAAGAACTACATGGACAATATGGTTTGGTAACCAAAATATACAGGGTGAAATCAGTGTATTGCTTTTCAATGTCTTTGTGTCATCATAACAGCATGCATGGTCAAAAGTCATGAAGCTTAACACTGATTTACGCTTGATCATTAGATCAGAGATGTAAATTATTATGAGAGGACTCAAGACTTTGTTTGTGAGTCCCAAATAGTGCTAGGCATATTTTGAAGGAGGAGGGAGACCAGCGGGAAAGTAAGTGAAAGCTTCAGTACAGTCACTCTGCAGTGATCAGAACTGTAGCTTTGTTGGTTAAAAAAAAACAAACTAAACCAAACAAAGCCAGGGGTAGAAGGTAGCTGGGACATGACTAAAACCACCCAAGTGTCGAGAGAGCCTTCATTTGTTGTATGGCAGAGCCGAGTTCGACTCTGCGCTGCGTCCAAGCCTGCCCCTTCTCCCCTCCAGAGGCACAGCCTCATGGCGGGGCCAGTCTCATCGTTCCATCCATGGATGCTGGAGCATTTTGTAAAACCCTCAGCAAAGGGGAAGGAGAGCATCCTACCCTCAAACAGTCTGGCTGCTCCTGACTAGCTGAGGTCTGGTATTGCAATGGCCAGCCCAGAGTTGTTCACCTCACCTTGGTTACTGGACATATCATCACAATTAGTCACAATGATATGGTTAATGGATTTTTGAATTTTAATCTGCACTTCTTCAACTCTAAACTGATTAATTTTAGTTCTATGGTGAAGTCTGTACTGCTAATTTCTGAGATAATTCCATATTAATTAAAGCAGCAAATTTCTCACAGAATCTGTTTAAAATAATTTTATTGAAACAGTGGGTGGTAGTGTAAAATTAGTGAGCATCCATCTTACACTCAAAATGAAAATTAGGTCAAGTACAAGAGAATATATTTTCACATATAAATCAGATAGGTTGCCTTTGCTTTTCATACAACACAGATGCTATGGCTCAGAAGGGGAATCTGTTCCTCTATCACCTTTTAGGGTTTAATAGGTAAACTTTAATAAACCTTCCTGTAGAAATTTAAAATACCTTTTTTTAACAGCCAACTGCGGTATAAACATATATTCCTTCTGTTTAACTTGCTATGTGGTCTATACAGTCCTGCAGAGGGGCAGACCTATCTACAGACACAGTCCTGCAGAGGGGCAGACCTATCTACAGACACATTTGCTTCCTCCTGCTGCATCTGCAATAAGGGCTACCTACAGGATTTGACGAACACTACTTCAAAGCTTCCTTGCTCAAAAATTTCCAGAGTCTCCTTGGGTCTCCCGCCTAATCTCCTACATATAATCAGACTAGAGTATACAACCCTTCAGAACAGATTATTCCATCACTGGAAGCACCATGCAGTTATTCTTAGCACAAGTCAGTTACATGTGTTTCTGGAGACCTATCCAATGATCACTGAGATCATTCCTTAAAATTTCAGTGTGCCTCCTACACCACAATATTCAGGTACGTAAATATACACTGAACATTTGTGCAATTAGTAGAGATGTCTCATGCATTCTTTAAAACAGAACCCAAACTTACTCCCAGAGCTGTGAACACCCTCATGTTTGGTAAGTAGCAGCAGCTGCATCTGCACAGTGCAGAGAAAAGGAGATGAGAAAATACTGTGCTCTGGTTATAGCTGCACAAACTGCTGCACAACACAGGAAAAAACCGAGGAAAACCTTAGTATTCTCTAGCCTTAGAATTTTGGTTATGTCCTAGTAATGTAATCAAATTAGTCAGTCATAAGGACTGTTAAAAACAATATCTGATATGCAAGTGCACCAGCAACAATACAAGCTTTAAAACCTTACAAACCATTTTGGGAATTAAACAGATATTGACAGTATCTCTATTTTGTAGTGCCAACTTTTTGAACACTTTGCATTTGTCATGAAACATATGATGGTGTTGGCAGCAGTTCCCAGTTAGCACTCGTCCCCTTTGTGAAAGCCAGTGCCTAAACAAAGAACTAGATATGGTCTCATGCTGAACAAATTTGAAGTGTCTCTGTTCCACTGGTGAATTATTGCTATCCTGGACAGGAGGTGGAAAGTGCACAGGATTCTGCGGCACACAGAAAATAAGCTCTTCACAGTTTTTTAGGCTGTGCACATGAGCTGTTCTACCACTTTTCAGCAACCCCAGCTTATATTATATCTACAGACTTACAGTAAGATGAGATAGTCACAGTATTTAAACCTTCAAACAATCTACACTGCAAATCTGCCAGCCTCCTGTTCTTCAGAATGTTTCATCTCAGCTAAAAATTATCAGTTCAGAGGGGTAAGAGCACAGAGGTATACAGCTGACTGTAATGCATTCCACCAGACAGCCTTTATGAATTTTTTAGCTGAACTTTCTTCTGTCCTTGTTGTTCTTGCCAGCCACATGCAGAACATTTTAGAGACAAGAGGAATTCCTCAGAGGTTTACATGCACTATTCAATTCCCAACAATAAAAAATAAAAGAAAATCCTTTTTCTAAACCAAGTTTCATCCGTATTTTCCTTCATCCTAAATTACAACTAACATCCAGTACTTGCACTGCATAGCTGAGAAGCTAGCAGAAATTGCCACATTCAATTAGCACACCAGAAACAGCAAACTAGAAATAGGATTTCATTCAATTTAATTCACTAGTTGGTTGCCATAAATACTTGTCTGTAAAACATGGAATTCTGAATACTCCACAGACATTATTTTCCTTTCATGAAGATGTTTGTTTACTTTGGCAGTGATTCTCTTGGGAGAAACTCTAATGACTTCCACTACTAAAAAAACCCCAAAACAAAAAGAAACAGAAACTGCCACTAGCAAACAAGAAAATATTAGTCTAATGTGCTGGTTAAACTCCAGGGCACAAAGAAGAAAAAACAAAGTAAATCACTGCTTTGCATTCTTGTGACCACAACACGTATCCTTCAAGTCCAGCAGGCAGCACAGCTCTCGTGATGAAAGTCAGGCTTTGAATAAAGGAAGAAAGCTGCCCATCTCCTGTGAATTTCAAGATTTTAAGATTTTTTAGCCTTAGAAATAAACAAACAAAAACATAACATCGGAGTGGGAATAAGAGAACAAAGCAAACTATCTCAATCCCTGGTGTTAACTTTCCCCTCTGCTTTTAATTTCATTTCAACACACGGTGATCTAACAATGGGGCTTTTTACCCAGTTCTGTTATATTTGGATGATTAATATTTTTTTCTTACAATGAGAAAAAACATCAGGAGAAAAGATAAGCTACTGTGACTCAATGGAGTGTTCACTGCTGAAAAAGACTTACTAGCTCCTTCCTAAGGGTGCATGATTATTATTGTCAGAGTTTAAAAAAATCAAAAGCAGAAAAACAGTGAATGAAGCACATTGATATAAATCTACAGACTCTTTTTTCTGCGAAATGTCAAACCTCATCATCTGCTTTTCTGTATGAATAACCTGCTGTCCCAGACTATTCACCATGTTTCCATGGGAGGAAAAAGTCATCAACAAAAAATCAACTTTAAGGTTAAGAGGAAGCAGCTCTAGCAAAAGTAGGAGAATCATGTATTTTTGTTACCAGTTAGAACGACGTGCTGTTCCTGGAATGCGTACACAAGCCGGTTTCAAAGTTTAAACTGAGGAACAAAGCAGATACATGTAACAGAGCAGAGGACGGCAGGCTGTGTACTTCCCTAAACAGCCTGATCACAGGGAAGGAAGATCGAGCAGAACTCCTAGCACAGTCCTTGCAAGTAGTGCAGGACAGGCACAGCTACCTAAACACAGAGAACCCAGGAAAAGGAGAAGATATGGAAAGGGAGAAGAGAGGTAAAACAGTAAAGAACAAACAAGAAATTGATTTTAAAAATCCTGATTTTTGTTTTGTTTTGTCTTCTGTTTTGCATCTGTGGAGCTTTGGAAAGCAGGTCAAACAGAGTAGTAAATCACTGTAAATAGTGAAAGGCATATAAATATTGTGGGCTGTGGAAAGAACAATTTGTTGCATTACAAGCAGCCAATGAGACTATGCTCAGCCACTCCACAAAAGGTTTTTTGAAGTCAGTACTATCTGTAACCACATGTACTTTTAACAGTGATGTGCTAAAAAAATCATCAAAAAAGCTGTGTTTAGTACTGTAATGAAAGCAAAGACACTTTTCATATGTATATCTAATTGCAGCCTATATCAAAATCACAGTCACAGTGATTTTCCAGCTAGTTAATAGGAGGGAAACAGCAGATTCTAGCAGTAGTCAGAGGTATTTTCTGTTGCATACATTAGGCTCCTGATACTCTGGTGTTCATGTTAATTTATAAAATGAGGAGGCACTGAACCCTGCATCTGATTTTTTATCAGTTTCCTGATTTATTGCATGTTCACAAAAACTGTAACACTTATTATGTGACGTCTGATCAGAAAAAAGCATGGATCCTACCCCCAAGAACGCAGCCTTTTTTTAAGAAGCTAAACCCACAGACCCTTCTGAAGTGGACAGCATCTCAGTACAATCCTATTCAGTTCTTATAACCACTTAAGGGTTCTTTTATTCAAGTAGAAAAATAGAATGGTCAGCAAGAATCCTTTCTCTTATGATAATATCCTGTTGCTAACACTGGTCAACAGCAGATGTTATTTTCCGGGTTTTACAAACAGGAAGAACTTAAGCTGTGCATGGTAGTTTCTAGAAGAGATGATAACCACTCAGGGCCAAAACTCAGAAGCCACTATCTTGATGATCCCTTTCATGTCATCCAAATGGCAGACAGAGGAGCTGGTCTGTAATCCTTACCGTTTGCTTTGTCTTTATATATTGCCATTTTATATAGTTCATTGTGATTTGTCTTTATACTTCCTCTTCTATAGCACTGCTGGTTCAATTTGCCACACAAAATTTAGCACTCAGTGGATGATGCAGAACACCTGACAAATAAGATGATCATTGTCTTTCAGGAACCAACAAAGCCAGGAGAGCTGTCAGCCCCAGTTCTGCCACAGGCCTTCCAGGTGAAGTTGACGTCTGGCACGTGTTTGGAACGTATACACAGAAGCAGGTTGATTAATCGCTGCAAAACCCATAACTTATGTATATTTGGCTCTACCATACTGACAGCAACATCTGGTTTTTTTCAATTTACATATTATGTACAATGACATTGCATATGGCTTGGCATTTGTAATGCTTGTTGTCTAGTCTAAGGAACTCATCCCAGCACCATGAGTCTTTAGCTTCTTCTAGTCATTGAGATGAGATGGGGCTCTGCCAGCATGCTCTCTTCTTCAGGAAGTCTCTCTTCTGAAACAATCAGGGAACACTAGTCTGATCATCCCAGTAGACCCTAAGGTCTGGAAAGGCAGATTTAGGGAGTTCCTGTGTTGTAAATGATTGAGGTACCTGAAGGAAGGATTATACATGCTTAGCTTGTTCTTACATATTTGTTTAGGCAGCTATTTTCAGATAGCATTACCTTACAACTGGCCTAATCCAAAAAAGCTCTCAAGCCTTCCCTAAAACGGGCAGCTAGGAAAAACGAAAGCAGGAAGGAATCAAGGGATTACAAGGGAGAATAAAACATTAAAGCAAGAGGGTGTGAAGGCCAAATGGTCAAAAATCAAGAAACCTGGGAAGTAGAGAGAGAAAGAAAGCTGACAAGGACAGGTCTCAGCACTTCTTGATGGCATCAAGGTGCCAGTTAAGAGACTTAATTTGGTGGAGGAGCAGGCAGAACTTGTGGCCTCAGCATACACCAAGGGGTCTCATATCTGAGGTAGAAAAGCCCAAAGAATTCTTGGTTTGACTCATTCTTGCTTGTACGAAGAGTCAAGAAGTCTATGTCACAAGATCAAGAAGCACCAAAGACCTACTAGATTCTACAGCAAGATAGCCAGAACTTTCCTCATAATCAGCAGAGAGAGAGAGAGATCAGTTTTCTCTCTCTTAAAGTACCTGCATTAGGGTAGGCTAAATCATCCTTTGGTAGCACCTGTCCTGTGTTTGTAGACGATTAGGTAGCTAACACAGAGCGGACAGTTCCTTTTTACATGGTTAAAGACAGATGAGATTCACTCCGTGAAGGCTGTTTTAACAAACACACACGATTGGGATGGGTGCCTACTATGGAAGAGATAAGCTGCCATGAAGGATGTGAGCGCTCTTTCAGTCAGTTTAAAAAGACTACTCGTGTACACTAAGACAGCTGTTTTGAAGGAAGAATTAATAGAACTTGGGCTTGATTTAAAGGTGAGGGGCAGAGAAGCTGATCTCTTACAAAAAAAAACAAAAAAAAAAAAAAAAAAAAAAAAAAAGTCAACTGGAAGAGTTCTTATGCACTTTGTAGGAATAGGCAGCTGGTTATAGGAGAGACACCAAGCAGCATTACTTCCACCCTTGCTAGATGCCTGAGAATGCCCCAGGTAGAGGACAGCTTCTGTTCAGGCTTGCACACAACCAAATGTCAGGTGTATGACACGAACACAAAGGGAAGCCAGATGCTACCAGTTCTGCAGCTCACAAAACTAATGTTTATGAGGACTGTGCTGTGAAGCAATTCACTACTCAGAGAGGAGCCATTACTTGGCCGACAACATTTACTCGGCGTGTGATCATCTGTAGGGCCTTGGTCTGCACTATGGGTTTTTTTAGCCCTTGTAAGACAGACGGCTGCAGAGTTCCTGAAACAGAGGCCCATAAAATGAATAATTCTGGAGTGTTAAGACATAATACAGTGAAGATAAACATGCATCAACTGTTCTTCTATGCTACAGATGTATTTTCATCTTAACCCTGTAAGATGACATGGATACCCCAATACACATACCCACACAGGTTCACAATCACATCAGAGATGACTGCAGACGCCAAACCGATTTTTTCCCTCCTCTACATTTTATATGCATACAGCAAACACACACAGATTTAACAAATATGAATTGTTACACTGGGTCAGACCAAAGGTCCACGGGGCAGGGAAGAACGCGGCCATCCAGTCGCTGACATCAGGCACGGATGGATGCCTAGAGAAAAGTACAACAGGTCAAGCACATAATGACACTTCCCCCGTGTACTCACACATTCAACAGCCGTGTATTAATTCTTGCACTGCTGAGCTACAGCTTTCCCAGAGCACAAAGGGAGCTCTCTTGTTTTAGTCTTTTCAGGAGTATGTTCATTTGTATCAGCAGTACATCTATAGGTGCCAAACTATTTATTCGCTTGTGCTTCCACCAGACGGAAGGGGTAAACTCCCACTTTTGACACCGGAGTCCCTCAGAGGGCTCCACCCGGTGCCACCACACCCCAGTGCCCCACAAGGCCACAACCAACACGGCTTGCTGGTGGGGAGCAGGGTGTGACCAGCCCAGGTGGCCCGGGAGCCGTGACACCCCACCGCCCTACAGGAGAGAGCCCCTCCCGTGTGTCCAACCCCGGGGGTGACACGGGCACAGGGCGGTGACACGGGCACACGGGCACAGGGCGGTGACACGGGCACAGGGAGGTGACACGGGCACAGGGCAGGGACACGGGCATAGGGCAGGGACACGGGCATAGGGCAGGGACACGGGCACACGGGCACAGGGCGGTGACACGGGCACAGGGCAGTGACACGGGCACAGGGCGGTGACACGGGCACAGGGCGGTGACACGGGCATACGGGCACAGGGCGGTGACACGGGCA
>JAWWMP010000132.1:59148798-59196507 GCA_035047865.1 Dendrocincla tyrannina | reverse complement strand
GGGCACCTGCGCCCCCCGCCCGGTGCGGGGCCGGAGGGGCTGCGGGCCCCGGCCGCGCTGCCCGCGCCTTCCCGGGCGGCAGGTGCTGGGGCGGCCGCTTCGGCCCCGGCCCCCGCGGTGGTGCCGGCCCTCCTCGGTGCCCCGTCGGCTGCCCTGGGACGCCGGGGGTTTTTCGGGACGAGAGGAGAGTGCTTGCTTGTAGGAAAGAGCGCAGACGCTCCTGTTCGTGTCAGGGAGTTTGGCCGTAGAAACGGGCCCCTTGTCCGGGCGCGGCGTCCCCGGAACAATGAGCCTGACAGCTCCGGCCGGCGCCGCCCCCCGCGCTGCCCCCCTGCCCGGCCCGGGCTCGCACCGGCACAGGGCGTCGGGACGGGGTTTACTTGGGAAGGCTGTCACCGTGCTGCCGTTTCAGGGGTTTTGACTGACATTGCTTGAGTATGTTTCTGAGGACAGCGCTGTGTTTCAGGTTACCGTACTTCTGTGACCGATTTTAATCGAGTGGTGTAATTCTGTGTTAAAATGGAAGTTTATGTTTCTTCCTGAAATAAAATATTGTTAGAAATCATAAGCAAATCTATGTTGATGTTACCAGCTATTGGATTATAAGCCCATCTTGCTGCGATTGTTTGCTCAATTATAAAAGGCTGAAGTTATATAGGCCTCCCCTTAATTTTTTTTTTTCATTCTATTATTAAATCCTATCTGTTTTAGTCGGTAGAAATTAATTTGTACTAGAACGAATCTCACATTAAGTGTGTTTGTCCAACAGCTGATTCTGATGCATCATGATTAGAAGCTAGTTGTCCTTAACATCTATAATAACCCTCTTCAAACAAATTCCAAAGCAATTCTCCAACAGTGAGGTGTACAGGAATTTTCTCTCACATACAAGTTGTAGGTATACTTAAGCAGTACCATGACAGCATAGCTAATAATACTAGAGACTTGTTAGCATTTGGCATTATCTCTTAAGGTTTGTTTCACAATAGATTGCCTGCCTCTCCCAAAATTCCAACCCAAGTATTCAAGTTTTACAACATAATTATCTATAATTATATAGAATGGGATGTTTTCCTGATTACTTGACCAAGAATGGCTTTAGTGGTTTTTGGTTCGTTTTCTCGGGATGAGGGCAGTGGGGGTGTTGTTATAATTTTTTCTTTTGATCTTCATAAAATTCTGTTTTATCTAATACATAACATATTGACATGGTTTAAATTTTTAAGTTATTAGAATTGCAAGTTGAGGGTTGCTTGCAGCTAAGCCTAGAGATAAAAGTACTGTTTTCACTTAACAGCTGAATTTAGAATTTTCACACACCCCCACACCATTTCTATGTTTGAGAAAAACCCTTTTCAAGAGCAGTCAAATTTGAGAATTCTTAAGATAAATACATTTCTTCATTGTCAGTCAGGCTCAGTGGGTCCACCTCTTGGTAGTATGGCAACCACTGTAGGTCACTTTATAGCACAAGTTGTGGCTTTGGAATAAAATCTTACCATTCTGTAAAAGTCTTCCATCTAAAAACTGCTTCCATTTTAATATTGGAGAACATAGTGCACTTGTTAGGTACATGTGCTTCTAGGTAGGTGTAAGATACACCACATGTAGACAGGAAAAAAATCCTAAAAAAAGAAAAGAAAAAAAACCTGGAGTACACTCTGCAGAATACCACAGATTTATTACTTCAGAAATTACTCCATTCCTTACTCCAGAATTACTTGAGCAGTGGCTTCGGAATAATGCATTTTAATGTGGAAATGTTAAGATAGCTCCTTTCAAGCAGATTCTCTGTACAATAGTCAGTGCTCTTTTTGCTCTTATATGGTAATACTGAGACAATGATATTCAAAATACTGGGAGGGAATTAAATCCGCCATTTGAATTTTAATTTTTTTAATTTCTCCTCACAGTAGTAAAATACTACTACTTGCTGAGTAGAAATCAGTGTAAATATAAATAGTATGTTAATAATAATTTTAAACTTGGTCTCTGAAGTTTTTGTGTTAATTTATTGTATGATAAGCAGGTTTCAGGGTTTTTTGTAAGATGGTTTTACACCCTGGAATTGTTCTTTTGCATAGCTTTAAGGAATGCTGTCAGTTACTAAAATGATAATCTAAATTGCTTGCACAAGTACTGTGGTGTTTATTAGGGGCACGCTTGGTGGAGTAGGAATTACTTTTTTTTGAATCTGTTTTCTTCCTTGCTTCAGGAACTAATTTACATGTTGTCAGGAAAGAGTGATTAATAGGAATCTCTGCACATTGCTTGCTTGATATTTGGTTGTTTTGGGGTTTGTTTTTTAAGTAGAAAAACACTTAAAGTATTTTGAAAATAATGTAAATTAACCTTTTTTTTTTTTTTTTTTAGCCTCTTCTGAAGCAGTCACCTTGGAGCAATCAGAGCAGCGGCTGGAGCACAGGAAATATATCCTGGGGAGGAATGCATGGCAGAGACCATCGTAGAACTGGAAACATGGGAATTCCAGGAACTATGAACCAGATCTCTCCTTTGAAGAAGCCCTTTTCTGGTAATGTCATAGCTCCTCCTAAATTTACTCGCTCCACTCCATCACTGACACCAAAATCGTGGATTGAAGATAATGTTTTCCGAACTGACACCAACAGTAATACTCTCCTTCCTTTGCAGGTAAGGATGGTATGTACCTGATGCGTCCATAGTCTTGCATAGCATTTTGACCTCATTCGTTTTAAAGGACAATTAAACAGTGGCTGCAGTCCAGATACTTAGTTTGAAAATTGTATGTTTCTGTGTTATCTTTAGTCTTACATTGCAGCTAATTCCCACATTTTCAGTGTATTCAGCAATATGATTCTCACTTTTAAATAAGAACATTGACTGTCAAGAAAGATAAAAACTGTAGGCACCGATGGCGAAATAAAACAAAATATGTTTAATCCAGCAAGTATCTTCTGCCTATATTAATTCTCATATTCTTTTAAATCCCTTTAAACCTCAGGATTTTTTTTTTTGCTTGTTTGTTTGTCATTGTACATAGGCTTTCTAACTTCTGTAGATGGCTCTTGAGTCTTTGACAGGTTTGTCTTTTACTGGTATTCTAGGCTGACATTTACATCTTAGTGAGGTCTTTTCCTCCACATTTTAGCACCTTTTATGTTTTCTTTTGTCTGGAGGCCCTGTGACTTAGAAGTGTTAAACAGGAGGATGTGTCTTAGGATTAAAGATCTAGGTTCACCTGAATTTTGCCAATGACATCTTGTGTGACTTTAGGTAAGTCACTCAAATCCAGCCTCAGTAACCTCTTGGTAAAATGTAAGAATGGGAAAAATAACATGTTAATTTAGTCATTTCTTGTTAGCAGAGGCCTTTTATTTGTCATAAGTGTGACCACGTTTGAGTTGATAAAGGTGTGTTTGAATAAATTTGCAATCTAATCCTCACATAGCTGTAGTAGTGGCACAAGGGTGCTCCTTGGTACCAGATTTCTCATTAGAGTTCCTGTTTTTCTTACCGTTTTGCTGGTGGAGGTCCATTTGGAACAGGAGGCCATGTCCCAACTCTATCCAAGTGAGCTTTGTTATTGGCAGTGTTCTTGAAGTTAACCTGAGTTTTGGACATGCCAAAGTCCTCCTCCAAGTCTATGTGTTTCGACCTGAAAACTTGAGAGGATTTGTCCATACTGTGAAGATCAGTTCCGTTAAGTAGTCTTGCTAGCTGGAATATCAGAGTTGAATATTTTTTTGTGTGGGTAGAAAGATGAGGTGGAAATGTGGCATTCTTCAGGTGTTCCCTTCTGTTAAGGAAAACATATTACAGATAGGCAATGCTTCACCATGTGGGGCTCCAAGAATAGTAGAAAGTAAACACTGAAATGTGTTCCAAAGATGTTAGTCTAAGGAATATGTTTAAAAATATTAATGCCATCGTATGTTGAAGTTGTGGTGATGCATACATTGAAATTCATATGCAGCTAAGCACAAGTTTTGAATATATTTGCTCATTCAATAGGCCTTACAAGTCTGTATGACCATTACTTTGAACTTTCAGAAGCTTCTACAGTGGTTGTCTTACAGAGATTAACTCATTTTATGTCTAAACAAGTGTCTTGTGCATTCAGACTATAACCCACATAATTTCGGTTTAGTAGGGTAGGAAAAAAGTCCTTGTAATTGAACTTTATAATACATTAATGTTTCTGTTCAAGAGTTAGAGGATTTTTTTAAGAGATGGTGTCAAAATGAGAAGTTGGACACTTGATTGGTGTTGGTCATACCTGTGAGCACCAGAGCCATCAGTTAAATAGGGTTGTTTGGCTATATTTATGCTGTAGATCTCTCTTTGCTTAAATCTCCATAACATGTATAAAGTCATAGTTGCAGAACCCAGTAAAAATAATCCTCTTTGAAGGGTTGCAGTGTTATCTGCCGCTATTGTGGAAACACTAGATGTTTCCATAAATTATTTTGGTACACTGAAATCGTGTTCATATTTTTCAGTTAGTACACTATTGTTATACGATTAATTCCTTCTGATGATTGTTACATTTTACAAGTCATAATGAAAAAGTTAAATAGAGCTTGGAGCTCATGCTTCTTTTCATCAGGACTTGTGTTGGCAATAGCAGTGCTGTCAAACACCCATCTTGCTAATTCGTACTATGCTTGTCTCCTTCCATAAAAGGTTGTGGTATTTAGATTGAAGATTCCTAAAGATACAGTAGCAATTTCAGAAGATACTAAAGAGTAGTACTAATTAAATGTTTTGCTGTCTGGAAAGTCTGGCATCAAAGCATTTGTATGTGTAGAAGTTACCTGTTTCTTCCAAGCTTCCACAGAGCCAGCACATCTGAGCATGCATGTTGGATACACACACATGGTGTCATTCACAGTTTTTGGAGAATACTTTTTTCTGTGTTTTAACTGCAGTAATCATTTTGTGGGGCAGGGGCCAAAGCACCTCTCCTTCAAACTTCAGCGAGCTCAAACTTAGCAAATAAAACAGCTTAGAAAAGCCACTGCCCTCAGTGACTAACTTTGTGTAGATCATTAACATTCAGCTACTATTTTTTTAAAAAGCTATATATTTTTGCTAAATCCAAATAGCATTCAGCAGTGTCAGCTGATGATCCATTTTCTGAAGAACACGTACCTCATGCAAACAAGATAAGTCACAAAGGAATTGATTGTGTGCCAATTCAAAGCTCTGCCCTTCTGTCAAACTTCTTTATTCTTTGGTGTTTGCATTGATGGGTGATCCCCAGTATAAAACTACCATCAGTTCTGATGAAAATAATGTTTGTTGGCATTAAACTAACCAGTGACAATGAATGTCATTTCTGATAACTGAATAAATAATTATGTGTATTACTTACAGGGATGAAACCAGATTTTCTGTACTTCCTAGCTAAAACTGAAATATGGTACATGTGATGTTGCATTCACAATGGCCACATTAACTGCAGCCAAGTTGCTTTTGCTTATAGAAGTTATGAATTATCTCAGGATTTTGGAAAAGTTAGTTTATTTTGGTTTTAAGTGAAAGCAATTCAACATCAGTGCAACACTGATGTAAGTGTGAGAAAATTAAGCCTATAGCCAAGTTTTTCTGATGGAACTCACTGTAAGAAGCTTTTTTTGCCTCCTCAAGTTTTTAAGATAATACAAACTGCACCAAATAAAGTTCTTTCAAAGACAAAATTATGTCTGCAAGTTTTAAGTTCTGCCATACTGCTTGCACCATTATAGGCACTTCATGTAGGGAAGGGATTGTTACCTTGTACCAGAATCATTAAAGGAACAGTTAGAAATCTCATCAGGTATTGACACCATACAACTTAAGCATTTAATTGAGGAGCCTATTTCTCTCTCCTTAGAGAGAATCTAGGCTCCTTATTTAGATAATCTAATTCTATGGAAGAACATACCTGGCAGCACTGACCTTACACAGCCCCTGGGATTCCAGTTTAGGCACTGACATGTGTTTCAAGAAGTCAGATAATATGAATATTCTCTCTTTTTCCCTGGCCTAAAGTAGAAAAAAACTGAATATAGCGTACAAAACTAAAAATATATTTTTTGTAATGCTGATGCTGTTGCTTTTCCCTAAAAAACATGCTTCAGACATTTGTGGCCAAAATGCAAGCGTAGAAATCATTGTTTTGTATATTCGTTTTTTTGATTTACATTCCTTGGATGAGGAACATAATTAAGCATTTATAAATTTATTTTTTTTTAGAATTGCAGTGTCTGCTAACCCTATTTTGATTGCAAGCGTAGTTTTTCTTACTGTCTTGCAAATAAGCTTACTAAAACCTGTTAAACAGTTTAATAATACACTGCAGTGTTCAACTATTTTCATTCTAGTAAAAACGCATTATATGAATATGAATTTAGCTTATGTATCTCTTTTGAATTATGAAAATACACAGCGTGTCTGGGTGTTTTTCACCTTGATTTGTCCTTCCTGTTTGTGCAGACAAACAGTACGTGTAATGTTCATGGTCCTAAAGGCTGAGCTTCATTATTCTGTGTTTGAATATAGCTCTCCAGCTGGGAATTTCTTTGGTAAGGTAGCATCTTGCACAAATGCAGATTTCTTTTCCCATTTATTTTTTAAATATGCTCAAGTTTTCAAAGAAAGAAAATCGCTTGAAATAAGATTGTATGTCACAACAGATGTTAGTTTTAGATATTTAATTTAAGCGGCTGTCATGTTGCTTCTGCCTTACAATCACATTCAGAGAATTTCAGATTTTCAATATGACAGTTTTAGTACAATTTAACAAAGCTTAACAGTTTAAATGGCTAATCTAGATGATAACACATACCAGTGCATATTAGGTGGAGAGCAAGTTGCTAAAGTTGGTTTCTTAATGTTCAGACTCCTATATATGTGTTCTGTTTCTTCAGAAGTGCTGACTGTTTGGTAGCTGATGTTAAACTTGAAGGCATTGGAAGTCTTTGGCTGCTAAGTTCGTTTAGTCTTCAGACTAGCATAATTGTCCAAACAGTGATTTGTAAGCCAGGCTTTACAATTTTATTTTTACTAGGGCAGTATTGCCGCAGAAGAGTTTTGGGATTTTTTAATGCAGTAGATTGATTACCTGGGACTGATTAAATAACAGATTAAACAAGATATTTGTGTTTGAGGACAATACTGGGAATCTCTCTTACTGGGAAAACCAGTCTGCTGCCACACTTTTAACTTCAGGATTGCAACCTTTGAATAAATAGTATTAGGAGCTGTACAGATTAATGATTCAAAGGAATCAATTAGTGTGAGGTTTGTGGGGCTTACCATACAAACATTTTTATGGTTTCATATGAACTAAGACTTTTCTCCTACTATTTAAATTTGCTTCAGTTATACAGCTCATTCTATTAATGCAATACAAAATCAGAGTTAGGAAAATTCAGCAAAATATTTAACAGCATGAAAGTATAGCGATGATGTGTACGCCAAGTAGCGCATGTCACCTCGTTCTGTCTGCCAAAGCACGGTTCTTCTCTGAGTTAAAATGAATACATTCTCACCTAAGATCTATCCAAAAGTACATTTACCATATGTGCTGATGTATTTGCATTTAAATACTCAGGGGAGTATAGATATTTCTAGGTGTGGGGGGGTTGGGATATGAGTAACCCTAAACTTGAATAGCAACTTCCCCTTCAAATGTCTAATTGTCCCTTTAGCTATTTCATTGAAACTATTAATATACAAATTTTCTAGATTTTCCTCATAAGTCAGGATTGTCAAGACTTTAATCATCTCCATAATGATGGAGATGATTGTTTCAAATTTATGAATATATTTTTGAGCTGAAGTATTCCGGTATTGGTAGAGTACATGCTGTTGGGATTTTTTGGTTTGTTTTTAAATGCTTATGTAGCTGGAAAGTAGGTGTCTCTTTGTCACAGGACCTGTTCTTGGTGCATTTTAGGCTCAGTTTAGCTAGTGAACATAGCTGATTGTGTTACTTTAACTTAAAAACACTTTGTCAGGTTCACAAATGTCTACAAGACATCTTTAGTTCATCTTTGCCACTAATGACACTGTGAAAAATAACCAAACAAATATGTGTCTGCTTTCAGCCTTCCTTCCTCCTTGCTTTTTTTATAGAGCTAAAGTTGTAATTGTTATAGGTTTTCATGTGAAATTTCTCATTTAGACTAGTTATGGTTTCAACAAGGCTTATGATTATAGTATATCCTCACTAAAATGAGTATGACTTGAAATTTAGATGTTAGCAGGGATGGTAGTTTAGAATATGTACTGTGCTTAATTGTTAGGTTATTACTGCTAAGGTTAATACTGAATACTATATTCAGGTACTTTTTAAAGTCTGGATACTTTATTACTGAATCAGTAGTTGCTTTCTAGTCTTAGAGCACATTTTTATTCAGAGCTCAGTTTTAATTTAATTTTTCTGGAATTTGGCTTTCAATAAACTCAATTCATCAAGGTCAAAGTTAGAGTCTTTTTTTGCAGCCAAATAAGACCATATTTGAAACTGATTGGAAGCTTAATGACTTTTGTCTTCAGCCTCCATTGCATGCTGTATTTATACAGAATATGAAGTGACACATAAAAAGTCATATCTTGAAAGATACTACCACTTACTGATTTTAATACCTATGTTAGGAGTCTAATTTTTTATTTGCAGTGGTTCTGCAGATCAGTAGTTTAAATCATGTGTCCAAAATTGAAAGTTGTCAAACTTACTAAGTATGAACATCTATTTTTAATGTTTGTAGTCAAAGATTAGTAAAACTGTTCGCCATTTAATAGCTTCTGTCCTTGTATTTGCTTTATGTATAAATGACAGTATATAAGCTTTGAGATGTGACTGCTCTGAGTTTCTGCAAAAGCTCAAACAGGATAATCTTTGCATAAATTGCATGGGTATATTTAGAAGTCCTAAATAGAGTGTGCCAAGAAAAATTATGTGTTCAGCAGTTTAGCATTGAAACTTGCTCTTCAGAGAAAGCTGCCCTCCTCCCATCTGTACACATTCAGATGTGTGGTTTGGGGACTTCTGAAATGCACACTCTGTAGATGTTTTGCATGATGTTGTCAAAAGGTCCTTCTGGCATTCCTCCGTGGGAAGGATGCTTTGTGCTTCTCCTACATTGTGTAAATTTGTAAAAATTCAGAAAGTAATTATCACTTTTCTGTAAACTTTCTTATGCAGTCTTAACCTTAAGTGGAAGTGACAATCTGTCACTTAGCCATATAGGTCTGAATCTGTAGGGAGTTATACCAAACCAACATTTTCAATTTAGCTGTGTATGAACACAGTTGTGATTCTGGTATTGAAAAGGTGGGTCAAGCAGGATTCAAATGTTTATACGGTTAAAAGGAAGCAGAAAGCTAGTCTGAGAATTTATAGTGCTTGGGAGAAATTAACTATCAGCTCTGGGGACAAAAAGCTACCATTATGTTGTGACATTCCGCTGAAATACAGACCTTCTGAAACAGTAAGGCTCCACTTGCTAGCACAGAACTGATGAGCCACAGAGCTGAGGGAAATGCAAAATATTTTACAGGAATTCAGCCTTGACAAAAGGTGCTTTTGGAGTCAGGATGATAGCAAACATGTATTAACATACACGCTTATGTATCAATACCTCTGTACTACTGATTATCTGTAGTTTCATTATTTCAACACGGTTGAAAAGCAGTTATCTTCTAAGACAACCTGGATCTACTTTTAAAACAACATGGAAGTAGTCCCAAGAATTAGAACTATTTCCATGTTGTTTTAAAAGTAGTTCCAGATTGTTTTAGAAGGTAACTGTTTCTCAGCTGTGTTGAAATAAAGAAACTAAAGGTACTCGTAATTCTTGGGACCATTTCCACATGAATGGAGAACTATGTAGTACAGTCATGTTCAGAGGTGGTACTTTTTGTGCTTGTCCCAGAAATTGGCCAAAACTATAATGGAAGTTGTCTAATGTGGTAGAGCATGCTGTAGTAGAATCATCCCCTTTCACCAGAGCTTTCTAGAAAATATTTGTTGATGTGTAACCTACATTATTGAAATACTTTTAAGTTCTGCTTTGAAATGAAAGCTCCATAATTGCATAGATGATAACTGTTCTTGTTAAAGATACGATGCACACATTTGGGGAGCTGAAAGCAGTCTGTTGGTGTTATAAAGCCTACTTGCACAAAGATTTAAAGTGAACCTTGTACCCAAAGAATGGCTTACTCCTTTTGAGATAGTTAAATTTCAGGTAATGCTGCTTGGTAGCATTCAATTCATTTGTGTGAATTGAAATAGAGATTAAAAGTTTGAAGCACTGATTGCCAAGATATTACCAAATTCAGAGGTGGGTGGTGTGATGTGTGGGTAGTGGGATAGCAGAATGCAATTCCCGTACTGAAATCCTGCTTTACTTTAGCGTATTCACAACGTTTTTACATTGTCAGGTGCCTGCCTATTTTGTGTTTCCACTGTCAGAAATTAAGTGATGCAATTCAAGGGAACAAACTTTTTTAAGCTTTTTAGACATGAACTTTCTAAGTGTAAAAATGATGGGAAAGAGTTTATTATTTCTTCTGCTTCCAGCAGTGCAAGACCTTTCACTTGAGATACACAGAACTTTCAAAACAGAATGATGCAAGGGTGAAGTTGGAATCATTTCGCCATGTCACCCAGTGGAGCAGTTTACAAATTAATCACAAACACATGTTCTGTGTTTTATTTTTCCATTCCTCTGGAAGATCTAGGACCAATTGGATCAGTTTTAGGAATTAACCATGTTGGAGCCTTTTTATAAAGGTTTCTGCTCTCTAACAGCATTGTTATATATAATAATTTATCAGTTATGCATTATCTCATACATTTTCCAGATAGTCATGTGTTATCTCAACATCTATGTATGTAACAAGGATCAAAAAAATAATTAAGAAAATCTGTAGTGAGCCTGTAAACAAAGGTAAAATGTCACACATGCGGTTCAGTCCAGTTTTTTTCAATAGTAGTTCTTTTCCCCTGTCAGCTACAGAGGTAGCAAAGCATATTTTCTGTTTACTCAGCACTGTGTTTTGCAAGAGCACTTACTACCTACCTAGTATTGCCTTAAGCTGAATATAAGACTTCATTGAAAATCCTGATGAGATACCTTTTGAGTTCTAGGGTATTGTAGGGAACAGATCCAGCTTTGCCACTGCTCACACCTTCTGTAGAAAGCAGGTTTGCTGTGGTAAGCAGGTTCTTTTCATTGTCCTCTTGAGAAACAAACCTGTAAGGGCATGGAAGCACATTAGTCACTTCAGTTTCATTCTAGTGCTTCTCAGGACAGCTAGAGAACTGAATGAAAGCCAGCTAGTCCCAAAATAAAGGCTGCTGTGAACTAAAATAGTGCTGGTGACTTGTCACTCAAACAGGGTAGAAGATCATCTCACAAAGTGTCGTTGGGATTTGGCAGGACACAACAGAAACCTACTTTTTTAATTTATCATTAAAATTGTCTCAGGGCTTCCAGAAAGAAAAAAAAGAATCTGATGAAATGAATGTAAGAGATTGATTACTCAACAGGAAGCCTTTACTCTTCATAGTTGTTTGGTGGAGAGAGAGCTGGGAAAAAAAGGCTTCTCCCTCTTCATGCCAGCATTGACTAAACTTTCTAAGATGAAAGTAAAACCTTAGTTTCAGCATGGCTTGTCTTGCAAAGCTGATCATAAGTCACAGTTTCTCATAGAAAACCTCTGTTTCAGAGCTTACTGTTTTATTCTTCCAATGTGAAGAATACCTGCTTTCTGAGGGATGTAGTTTGAAATGGGTCTTAAGTTGTGCTGAACTGTCATGGAAGTTACAATGAATGTGGTTCAGATACCTTCTGTATCCCTTACATACCTACTAAGTGGATGACTGCATCTTTAGGGAGTTTTAACAGTCTTGGGATGGGTGTGGTATTTCATACTACTCTGTGGAATTACTACAGTGCAAACAGAGAGAAGACAACAGTAAAATTAAGGCATGATTTTAATGCCTTAAATTCTTCAAGTGCAGTACAATCTAGCCAGAAGTGTTGCAAGTAGAAGAGGTTATGGTTTTACACAAAGTATTTCCAGTTTCTGAAGGTATCCCAGAGAGACCAAAGAAGTTAGTTATCTTTTTTTTGTCTCTGTATCTTGAGTGTATTGTAAAACATGGGGGAAAACGTCTTAGGTAAACAAAATCATGGAAAATACATATGGTTCATTACAGTAACTTTTATTACCTTCAGTGAAAATATTTGAAAGACAGTATGGTAACGTTTTAATATTTATGTACAAAAAAAATTGTCTCCTATAAGGCTGAAAATCTTATTAATAAGCTTTGTGACCTTTCTTTTTATAGTTCAGCTTTAATTTTGCACCCTTTAACCACTTAGTGCTGACCATTTGTAACTCAGGTCTTTGTATGTAAAGAGTCTCAGCTAAATCACCCTGAAGTCGGCAGGGGCTGCAAGCCCAAGCCAGGCACTTAGCCAAGCACCAGGAAAGTGCTTTCTTTTATGTGAGGTGACTGTCCTTCTTGTCCTGTAGTTCCCCACCTTGCTCACTATTTAACTTGTGCATGAAATGAAATTGAGCTCTTAAAGACATTAGTCTCCTTCATTAATCAGCCTAATGCATAACTCTGCTGTGGATCACTAGAACTGATTCAAGCAGTTCTGAACGAAACAGGCAATCACAGGCTGTCCAAGTGCACACACAGCAGAGTTCTGCACACTGCATATCGAGTTTTATATTTGTATGCTGTTAAACTTACTGTTAATCAGATCTTATTTTGTATCATTGTCCATCTCCAGAGTGTCTGAGTGTACAACCTTTAGAAAGAAACTTTATCTTCCTTTCAAGTTTCTTGTTAAAGACTACAGAATTTGTATTCCAGTACTAAGGATTTTGTTTTCTTTTAGGATCGAAATAGAATGTATGACAGTCTGAATATGCACTCTTTGGAAAACTCCCTTATTGACATTATGAGAGCAGAGCATGATCCACTTAAAGGTATGTTATTATGCTAAATAAAGAAATAAGGGTCATCCATTCTGCATATTTGAATTAATACTGATTGCTAATTTAGATTCTAGGTTCATATTAAAATAGCAAATGAATTATTTTCTCACTCACATGAAAGGTCAATCTTAAGCTGTATTTTACTGAAATCACTAGTTTACAGTTGTGTAAAACAAGTTTTAGTGTTTTCATAATTTTTTTTCTCCTCTCCCTCTCTGTCCTTCCCTTCTTTCTCCAAGAAATTCCTAGTTTGTTTCATTTGAAATTTTCTTGATTTGCTGTAGAAAATTCTGCCTCAGTTTGTGAAGACCCGTTGTTCTGTTAGAGGTAACCAAAAGACGGTGGAAGGGGAATCAAACTACTACCATTGTTAGCCAGTTAATTTTCCCTTTCTCTGCAGTGGACTCTGAAAAGAAAATTAAGTCCGTTGATAAAATCAGGTGTTGTCCTTTCAAATATCTTTTCAAAGCTCCTGTAGGATAACAATGCATCCAATCTGAAGAAGTCGTGAAGTACACTAAAATTTAGAATGCTGGTTCTCTTACCCTTTGGGCTATGTTAAAACACTTGGCCACAGCAGTAAGCATAGAGCTAGCTTCAATTTTAGCTCCTCTATTCACTGTACATTTAGTCACTGGGAATTCTGTTTTCCCATACTTTCTCAGGTGGTGTTTTCTGCTGAACATCAGGGCAGGGAACCCAAGCCATTTTATTTGGCCTGATCAAATTTTACTTCATTTGTGGTATTCTAATTAGACTAACACAGTTTTAGCTTCAGAATTATCCAAGACTTCAGGCTTGCTTTGTAGAAATTAAATCTCTGTATTAAAGCAATTGGAAAAAATAAAACAATCAAAAATTATTTATTTGTTTTTGAATAATTATTTACTCCCATCCATTCTCTATTCATTAGGGGCTCCTAGTCTTAATATATATAGCATTAGTGTATAAGGGCCTGTGTTCTATTTTAAAGGGCATCTTACTAAAATTTGCTCATGGTTCTCTTAAGATCTGTGTAATCACCTGGAAGACCTGTAGTATTCACACAGCACGTAATACTATTTTAAGATTTACAGTATTCAGGCAAAAGTTTGGGGTTTTTTTCCCAAGCTGAATATCTCAATGTCCTGATGTCGTGTTTCTTACTGCCTACAAAGAATTAATTCCAGTTTTAGCAAGTTTGTCATTTAAGTCCATTGTTAAGTGCAGCTTCTGTCTATTCTTCATGTTTGCAAAACATTATTAAGTAACACAAAGGGTTTGAAACAGCTGAACTAAAAGCATGCATATCTCGTCAAAGATGAGGTGCCATCCCTGTTCCAAAGCATTGTTGCTTCTATTTGCCACCTTCAGGTGGTGACTAATATTTCTTCGGTTTTCTGAAAGCCACTGCTAAGAATAAAGTTAGAGAATGCAGGTGTTCTATGGCAATGAACTGTCATTGGCACCTCTCACTTTTCTTTCTGTGCATGCTGACATGACAAATGGAAGTGGTTGCTCTGTTCCTCCTGCCATCTTCCTGCTTTCATTTTGGCTTTATAACACAGAAGACATTTCAGAGGCACAGCAAGCGCAGAAAAGACCAACGTTTATTTTTATTCATCTCTCCATATTTCATTATGATACAATGGATGAAAATTATGTATTTCCAATAACAATTTTCTATGGAGAATAAGATAAGACAAAGCTTTAAGATTTTAAAGTGTATTTGGTTCATACATAGGCATTTTGAAAAACTGAGTTGTTTCTGTCTGTGCTTTCTAGGGACATGTGTATAGGGTGTTGGTCTACAGTTAAGAGTTTGGTGGGGTTTTTTTAGCAGTTGTACCATCATCCTCTTGCAGTGAAAATTCTGCTAAGTTTTATGTTTGAGCTAAAACAGATGGAAGCCATAGATAGTGATGAATTCAAAGCAAACCCTTTTTTCTGTTTGAGTGCCAGAGAACAATGCACACGCCAACTGAATTTAAATAGAGTAATTGTGTGCCGTTATTTAAATTGATTAAGATTTTTTTTCTCTGTGGAAGTAATTTCAGCTGAAACAGCTATGTTATTAACAGTAAGGCATGAGGAATGTTCCTTATGGGCTGAAAATGAGAAGAGATCTCATGCTAGAACAGCCATTTAGTTCTATACCCTCTTCTGTTTATTCAACATTAGCTGGCATTTCTGTAATTCCTGAGCAGCTTGAAACTTTTTTTTTCTGCTAGTCATGAAACAGTAATTTGGTTATATCAGTCTCTGTGGCTTTTCTTTTCACCACAGAAAAATCTAACATTTACTTAAGAACCCATCATACTTGCTCGCATAATGCACAAGATTAAGAACATGATTATTATAATTTATTTGTTGTTCTTATAATGTACTTTGTTGTCACTAAGGAGAATCTTGTAACTAGAGAATATTTTTGTGACAAGTTTTCAAGTAAATCTAAGCACAGTAAAACAATGCATCTTTTATGTCGGATCACAGCAATAAAGTGAAAGTCGCTGGAATTTTAAGCACGTGTTTCAGATTTAGCTGCTTACAATATCTGGAGTATGACTAAGCATCTTGTCTCAGATTTTGCACAATGGAGAACAGACACTGTGTACTAGCTACAGTTTTGCATGTCAAGATCCATTTTAGAAGGAAGTCAAATTTCACCACTTTTGCTTTCATGAACTTAAAAAAACTTTGTCTCAAATATGATTCACTGAAAACCAAATTTATACATGCCAAAAATTTTTTTGTATATGTGTAGTTTTGGCTTCACTTAAAATTTAGTCATTATAACAGACATGATCAAAGTAATTTTTAGCTTTCAATAAGATATATTCAAGGTAGGGTAATAGGAAGTAGATGTTTGAATTCACTGATCATTGCAGGAGAAATACTGATCATGAAAACTAATCTTTCCCATGCAGCTTTCTTGAAATGCATTTCATAACAAGACCTTAACTAATGTTTGATTACCCCATCTGTTCCATTCCAGTGAAATATAAGCTGAAGTTAAATTAATTAATTTTTACATTATTGTTCTTAAATACCCATTTTATTCTTCTAATAGTCCTTAAAATAATTTTGAGAGAAGAACTACAATGCTGATAGCCTGAAATACAGTAATTCCAGTATAACTCTTCAGGCATACCACTTGTGTACTTGCTTTTTTTTTTTCTCCTTCCCTGAATATCAATGCATCTTGATGTCAAGAAACAAGAAGGTCAATGCACTTGGGCTAAAAGAGATTACGGAGAAAGCTTAAAAGTGGTGGTTATATGTTGTTTGTGATAGCTATAGTATTGAGGTGATTTAATGGAATTTATTGTCTGTTTTAAACATCTTTCTAGTAAAGATTATGGCATTTTCCGTGTAATTTAAGGGCTTATCTTTTGGAAGGTAACAGTATTGATACTGTATTTAATTTTAATTTCTGTATCCTGATCAACTGACCCTGAGTTTAGCCCAGTTGGTAGGAGCAGGGTGTTAAGAACACCAAGGTTGTGGGTTTGGTTCCTATATGGGCCATTCACTTGCAAGTTGGACTCGATGGTTCTCGTGGGTCCCTTCCAACTCAGAATATTCTGAATTTGAATTAGCCCTAACTAAACTAGCAGGAGGACCAAGAAGGAATATTATTTTTATGTTGAATTTTTTTCTGTTTCTTCATGAGGGGCAAAAAAAAAATTCTAGCAAAGTTACACGAACTTTTTTTTGTACAGCTGTTAATAAATAATCAAAGTAGAAGAGTATTACTTTGCTTATTTATCAGGAAAAATAACTTGGTGTACTTAGAAATCTGTCTTGGGGTTTATTTTCCCTTTAAACTGGTTGAGTTTTTCAGCAGTTAGACACCTTGCTTTTAAAAGCAACCTGCTGGTGCATGCTCAGTGAAGCAGAAAGAAAAGCATTGGTGACTCAGCAACACAGTAGAGAACATTTTTTGCGTATGGAAACTTGTTTTATATTTTATGTTATGAAGCTCTAAGGTTTAAAGCTGCACAATTTCTTCCTAGAGTAATTAAAATTGTGCTCAGAAAAGAGTTTCTGAGGATTAAAAAAAAAAAACCTATGGAAGAAAAAGATTCACTTTTAGTCACATAAAGGACATTGAAATTGTACACACAGATTGTCTCCTCTTTCTGCCATAGAAACTTTTCCAGATAAAAGAATATATTTAAGACTGATTGACTGAATTGTCTAAATAGATGGACTATCAAAGGCAACCCATTTGGCCTCATTATGACTTGCATAATTCATACACAATCATTGGAAAATGTAGCAGCTAGGCTTTCTGTAACTAGGTGTTGTCCAAACACGGCTTTGTGCTGTTGTCTTAGCTACACTGATTCCAACAACTGCTCTTTCTGAAACTGCTGTGATCCTCAGCCATTCACTGTTAGTGGGAAAAGCTTAACTTGGAAGGTTTTTCTCTTCTAGTCAGGAGGTCTCTTGAAAAATGGAAAACAGGAAAGTAATTTGTGATTCCCAGTCTCTTCATACAAGACTTTTTTTAAAAAGTAGAGGTGACATCAGTCTTGTTAATCTGTGAGTCAGCAATGTTTAAAGCAGTCATTACACTTAAATCTATCCCAAATGTTTTAATAGATAGGGATTCTTCCAATAATATAGTTAAAATAGGAGTTGAAAGTATCCATTTCCAATGTGAATTTGTCTTTAAATCAAAAGTGCAACTACATCTGTATACGAGAAGTTTACAAAAATTTAAAATTTCCAGTGCCTGTATTAGTAACAATGAGATCTCAGAAATGTAGCTAAAATATAAGTTTGTTACTCTTTCCTCATGGTTTGGATTAGCAAGACTTTTAATTGGATTTAGTGGATAAACTGGCCACCAAAATTTATTTGCAAGCGTGTTACTTTTTTCTGTCCTTACAGAAGAATGCATTGTGAGAAATACACACCAGACAGTTCTGTTGACATTAATTTCATTTAGATAAGGAAGAGGGGGTTAAATTTACTAAAACTCTTGTTACATAAGAATGTCAAACATACCTGCTTCTCCTTAGCAATACTAGTTTGAATTTAGATGTAATACATGAGAATTATTATTAGTGGTAACATGATGAAGTTGTAAGTTCAGGATTGCAAAGAGAAAATCTTTGTAATACAATCTTTATGGTACAGAGTGATAATATTAGGCATTGTATTTATTCTAGATGGCAGCATGTTACAAATTTAGGATGCTGTAGGCAGATACTGTAGACAAGTTCTGTAGACAGATAGTGAATTGATTACTCTTCATTTCTCAGGAATGGAATAAGTTGAATAAGTCTCTATTATTTAAATATATATTTTCTAACTAATTTGTAGTTGATTTTAAACTAGTTATAAGATGGTGCTCCCATCAGTATATTTTATATGCTGCTATTTTAAGTGAGGTTTAATATAGAAAATGTCCATTTAACTAAAATAAGCTGTTAAAAATGTGATTCAGCTCTGTATAAAACTGATCTTGAAGCCAGTTCCCTGCATGAAGTGTTCTGAGTTTATGTACATCATGAAATTCAGGTAGACACTCAAGAAAACACTGCATTTTGCTTTAACAGATTAATCTGAGGGATAAGAACCTATGTTAACATACCAAACAGCAGTGATTGTATTTTGACAAAGTAAGCAAACATTCTATGTTAAAAATGTTTTTAAAGTTGTAAGCCCACGTTCTAGGCCAGGTGTTAAATTCTTCAGAATGCAGTAATGTAAAGCATGATTTCATTGAAATTATCATGTAAATAAGACTTGGACATATCAGTACAACAGTACATATACTGAATACTGTGTTACTTATTTTCCTTTCTAGTCTTCCAGTCATTTATTATCCGAGTTAGCAAATTCATCTCCACAACAACAAGAATGTGTTGGATGCTGCAGTGGTAGGCCCAGCTCCCTGGTGCGCTCTCTCCCTGCCACTTAATGAGAAGTACTTCATTATTTCAGCTTGGCATCTATGTTTCAGATGCAGTTCATTTGTAAAGCTATAAGGGGAAAAAAGCACGAGAATGCAAAACTAGGGATATAAACCTAGATTTTTCTATCTTGTTGGAAGTTTTCCTCTGCAGGGATTGACATTGGTGGGCTTCTCTCTCCTGCTGGCCCTTATATCTGACCTCTTTCTATAGTAATTACAGAAAAAAGTTACCTTTTGTCTCTATCAGTGATTAGGGAAAGATGATAAATATATATAGACAGAGAGAAAGACCACAGACTCAAGAAAGTGTAAGATGAGATACTAATGTCTCCTGATTTCTTTCGTTATTTTAGATAGATGCAACATTCTGATTTGCAAGAAACAATTCATATTGCTGCATTTCTATAGCACCATATATAAACATGGTAGTGACACTGATCTTGTGAAATCCTGTTTTAGACAACTGTGCATATAGACCAAAGAACTAAGGAGTATAACAAAGTGACTTACCTAGCAGGCTGAGCAAACTAATGGCAGCTCCCAGACTGCAATTTAAGGATGCCTTGTTCCAATTCTTTCCATATTTTATCAGCACACATGGCTAGAAGGACAGAATTTTTATAATTCCAAGAAACATTAGATATAGCTGTAAATGTTCAGTATGACAGAAAAAAATGGCTTGTATATTAAAACTGGACATCACGAAGACAAGGGACATGAAAACAGAGGTTCCTACCAAGACTTTTTTGTTTGCTATCTTGCCTAAGCCTACTCAAAGATTCTTTAAAAGTTAGAGAAGAGAGCAGAGTCCTTCTGGGTGACATTCATCTGCCCTTTTCCAGGAGCCTGCCCTAGCCTTTCAGTGCTTTCTCTGCACTTCAAAATTCCACAGCAAATAGTTTATGCCTAATCTACAGGTGTTCTGATACCATCCATTCTTACAGTAATGAAATCTGTGGGAAGAGAAATAGTACATGGCTGTATAAAGGTGGTTTTGCCTGTAAATAATAAGGCTGAACAAATTTTCCTAAATCGTCTTAATCTTGTTATTTTTAAGTGTAAGAATTCACAGTGTGTATTTTTTCAAATTCTTTATTTTTTTTTTTAAACAAAAAATTACCTTGCTGGTTTCTTAAAGGAGGAGAGCAAAACTTAAACCCTCTTATTTACAAACTTTCAACAAAAGTGATTTTTATTTAACCCCGACGGTATCCCTTGGGGCTCAGAACTACTATTTCAAGGAATTTCTGGTCTTGCTGCTAAGCTCATGGTTTTATCAACAGTAGGGAAGAAAACAGTGTATGATAGGAATTGCTAGCCTTAATATATATTTTGTTGATTTGTGTTTCTTTTTTTTCTCCCTGTGGGTTCTTTTTCTTGCAAGCCATCTGCATGCATATTACCCTTGAAATCTGTGTGAGTTCTGAACGCCCATTGCTTCCTGACTGGATTCTTCTTTATGCCTCCACAAACATTCTCATTTCCACTAAAATACTTAAATGTTGAAGTCACAGCATTTTATTATATATGTTTTGGATTATAAGCGAGGAAGTACGTTTGAATAGTGAGATAGATGGCAATGTAGGTTTTTGCGCATTAAAACACACTTCTTCGAAACACAGCAGCTATTGTAAATGTCTCTCTAGGTCAGTGTGCGCTACTGGTATGTTTGCTACTTCCTGTAAACAGAAAAGGTCTCCTTTAATAAAAAGGAGTTTGTAGTGAACAGACGCCTCAGCTGTGCATTTTAAGCTGTTCATTTACCTACTGAAGTATAGCATGCCACCAATGTAGTAAAATTAAATTGTTGAAAAATTCTAATGTCAGGATATAAGGTTTTCATGTCATTTTTATTCAGTTTAAAATGCTGGAAATGTTATCTGTCATATTCTTTAATTTTAATTCTGTAGATAAACGACTGCTCCAGTTTTACTAGACTTACTGAAAAATACTGCGTACAAAGGTTGTATGAAATACACCAAGATGCAGTCCTAAATCTGTTAATAACATTTTAATGCCTTAATTCCTGTTAACATGATTTTTCTTAAATTGGTTCAGTAGAGAAGCACTAAAGTGTAGAAATGCCACTCTGTTAAGCAATGTGCATAGTGCAGTTATTCACAGTCACTGTGAAAGAGAAGACTAAAGCAGTCAGCGCTATTTCTGGGTGTCGTGAAACAAAAAATGGCTTTATCCTATTGGAGCTGATCCCAAAGCATACTGCGGATCTTATGACCAGAGAATTAAGGTTAAGAAGTCTGTTCTTGTCAGCTTTAACTTGGGTCAAGGGTATTGTTGGTTAATGTGCTTGGAGTTAAATATTAGCTCTTTATTTCCCTTAGGCAAACTGGAAATAGTGTTTAGATTTAAATACTAAGCAGTGATTTTTTCTTTTTTTTTCTAGCATAATAGCTAAAACCTCTGCATTTGTTGTGTCCTATGGTTTTTGTTTTCTTTTAAGGTCGCTTGAGTTATCCGCATCCGGGGACTGACAATCTTCTGATGTTAAATGGTAAGTGCTAATCTTATAACAGTTTCTAATTATCTCTAGCTTAGCTTAAATCTGACATATTGGTATAAAATTTTACTATTATATTCTGTTACTGAATTACTTGCCTCTAGTCTTCAACACTGATGGGACTGTTGCCATTTTTCAGAGTTGAATGGCGAATGGCAAGAGCTAATCTTGCAGCAGCCTTTCATTATATCTAGCTTACTGGAAATCTGAAATGCTCATAATGATGCACTATTCTTTTTTGTTGTCAAGCAAACCAGTGGTACATTCTCCGCAGAGCTGTTAGAAATCTATTATACTGAAACAGGAATTAGAGAAGTAAGAAGGCCAGAAATGCACATTTTTCTATCTCGGGTAAATAAAAAGTGAACTGGACACTTTGTATTAGACTCATGTGAAATAATATTTTATTTTTGTTGGGGTTTTTGGAAGTGGCTTTCTCAAGTATGTGTCTAACCGTGAAATATGCTGATGTTAGAGTTCATGTTCACGTTCCTCTCCCAGTAGGTCAAACTTCATGAACATCTGCTACTCAGTGAAGGCATGAACTTTAGCCTTTGTTCAAGGCTAAAGAAGGAAGCAGAGCTTGGTAATCCATCTAAGTCAATAATAAATCAGGGGGTTTTCACACAAATGTTTTCTACATTGGGGAAAATTAGACGTATAGTGTCACAGCTTCTCTAGATTCAAAAATATGAAAGCTGTTGTACACAAAGAAAGTACCCTTTTGTCATTGACTTGATGGGTCTAAACGTTATCAATAACGACCTCAGTATTAAAAAATGGAGTCAGAATACTTTTTTTAGGTTTGAGATTATGAGGAGGTTTTTGTTTGTTTGTTTTTTAAATTTACAGTCATTTACACTTGTACAAATGGACATAAAATGTAAAAAAAAAAAATAAAATCTATTTTCCCCTGTGTAACAGTGAGTAAGTGTTTAAAACTTTTTATGAAATTCAGGTTTCACTTTTTACTCAGTAAAGAAAAATACTGCACAATCAATGTTTGAAGAAGTAGGTCCTTTGGTAATGAATAGTTAACTGTAATATAATGGAGTATCTTGAAAAGAAAAAATAGCTGCTTAACTACTGAAATAAAATCAGTATTTAGCCCACACAGGCCATAATCTTGATTCATTTACACTGACTATCGATGTGCTTGATGGTAGAGCATTTGCAAACTTTAACTTCCTGTATTTAACTGCAGCTTTAAGATCTATTCTGTAAAATGGTTTGTTCAGGTGATATATGTGCAGTTGTCATCTGCTGATTTATAATGAAATGCTAGGCAGAAAGATATTAAGAGAAACTGCAATATTTCAATGCAGTGAGTGTAAGAAATTAATATAATTTTAATCCATTTTATTAATACAAAGCTTCTCTGTTTAGAGTTTTACGTGCCAAAAAAGTACATGGGAAGCATTGTTACTCTGGAATATCTAGGAAAAAAGGGGTTTGTTATTATCTTGAACAGTAGAAAAATGCATCTCTTTCCTAAAATCTTACCACAGAGTTAGAATAGGCACTGAATAGTATCTTGCCATTAATGCTGGTGTGGTTTCTCTAGTACTTTGGAAGGTAGCACTTAGAGTGGCTGCTGCCCTCCTTAAAAGCTGCTGTATTATTTTCAGCCTTTTATAGGTGAGATAAAAATAACTGAGCATCTAAAAGGTACTGGCACACCTAATTTTTAGGTGTGACCTTTGGAATTTAATACGGAGCCTAAACTAAAATTAATTTAGACACCCAAACTCTCTACCATGTTGCTGGAGTCTGATTTAGCCATCAGTGCAGGCCAGTGCAACTACATATACTGTTCAGAGCCCCTTCAAGTTGGAGTGTCTGAACTGCAGCTGCTTACAGCTCGAGAACAGAAGCACTGGGAGCAGCTTCTGGGAAACTCCAGTGGCTCAGACTCTGCACAACATTTCTTTCTTAGCAAGAATTCAGGGGCTTACTCCAAATGTGCAGTAGTGAGAATTACAGCTTGAACACTTGTTAATGAATTTGTAAGCTTCGCTTTCCTTCTCTGATCAAGTGGGTTTAAGCTAACATTTCCCTCCATCCCTGTATCTGGTGCCTTGGAGGCAGAGTAGGGAAAAGGAGATTTGGTAATCCAGAGGACTTACATTTGTACTTTACTCACTCAATAAGTACTGTAGTAGCTACAGGGAGGAGCAGGAACGCCCGACCTCATGAGAGCTGAGCACAAATATTTTAAGGTTCATGGGCACATCTATGTGCGGACTAATACTTACCAATAGATCATGACCCATCACTGGATTTTAGTTGGATTGATTTTAGTGAACTGATATCTTTGGATCCCAGTAAGTTTCTGACATAAACCAGACTGAAATTCCTCAGCCCTTTCAAGGCTAAGCACTTCTAGATAAAACTTATTTTTTTTTTAGGTAGTCTTTCCTCTTTTTAACAGATAAATCTTTTCCAAGTCACTTAAAGTGTACTTACTGAACTGCACCTAATATTAATAGTTACAATTTTCATTATTTAAATTAATGAAATGAACTAAAGGAAACCTGATCTATATATTTTAATGAATTATATATAATTATATATCTGTTTCAGCTTAAGCTGTGAAAAAGGCAATGCATTTTTAATGACTGTTATCTCTCAAAAGTCAAAAAATGATACTTTGGGATGGGTTTACCCAACTGCATCTTCAATTGTCAGCATGGAGAGAACCTTTCTGAAGCAAGTAATAATGCAAGAGTCAGAGTTATTGGGGTGCAGGGTGTTGTTTCCCCACCTTCTACAGTTGTGATGCATTGATTTTTTTTTTTTTTAATGGCTGTTGCAACATAATTCACCATTTGATTAGTTTAGCAAGAGAGTATTAGACTTCTTAGGGATTCTATAGCTGGTTGTGCTTCTAAAAAAAAGCTGTTTTACTTCAAACAGAAATGAATAATTTTCCTGCAAAAGACTTGGTAAATGAGTTTGTGTAGTCTTGCAGGCATGCCAAGCTGGAATGGTCATAATGACATCTTTCAGCCTTAAAATCTATAAAGATGTTATCTATAAAGATGTTATTTCTAAAGAAATTTAAGTAGAATTTGGGTACCCAAATCAAAAAGAATAAAATGGGAATCAGGCACCTACCTCCTTTAGGCTAGACTCTTGGGAAATTATTGCTATAATTGTTTATGGATTTCTTTAAATAACAAGTATTAATGGAAAAGGGCTTCATTATGTCCCAGTTACCATTTGAACATTGTCAGGAATGTTAGTGATAAATAGTATTTTATCTTTTTATCATAAATTTCATGGTTATCTTTATAGGCAGTTTGTCTAGCAGTTTTTCCTGTTACACAACATATTTTTAATTCAGCTGAGTCATTCAGTTGAGTTATTTAAATATGTGTATATTTGAGCTCTGGTATATATTTGAAATACATGTGTGAATAAAATAAAACGATACAGTTGCTATCTTTGTGATAGCATTTCTCGCATCACATAGAGTTACATTTTCTCAATGTTAGATAAGTGTGCACAAAAAACATATTTACTTCTGTCTTGTATTGCTGCCTCTGAGCTGATTTGCATTGCAGAAAGGGGGGATATTAATTATTCTGACAGGTTTAAGCTGCACTAGTATGCAACTTCAGGGGTATGTAAATAGATAGGTTTAGCTAAAAGGGAATGTTTTTGTTGTATATACAGCATTCTTAATTTTGGAATGTTCCAGTGTTACTGGGTTTCATTTTTATTGGGCATCATTATAATTCTTGCATGCATTGCCTAATTTATATTTTTCGAGAACAAAAGTGTCTCGTGCTTTGTCACTTCTTTGAAATCTTTCTAAGTTATTGGCTAATTAAGATATCCAGCTTTATAGACTGAAAGATAAATTAAAAAATTCTATATGACTTATTCTTTGGGCAAGCTAAGGAAAAGAAGTTTAATCTCTCCTTTTTTATCATTTTGAATCAATTATTTACCTACAGTGTCTGGCCTTCTCCAAAAGGGCTGTCTGTCCTACAATTATTTATCTGTAAGCATACACACCAGTTATATATATGTTAAATACATATATATATATATATATAAACTATTTCTATAGCTAAACTGATAGTAAAATTTATATAACATGTATATTTATACAGACCCCATGCTCTGTAAACGTGTGTGCTCTGTAGGGTGTAAAACATTGTTCGTGTTATTTTAATACAGAAATATTGTATTTTTCTAGATTTAAAGTGGCAGAAAATCCCTGCCCAGACTAACTTGCAATCTGAATGGGCAAGATAGATAAATTTCAAAGGTTTGCCATACAAGTAAATGATGTGACAACATCAAGTACAGTTTCTGGTTTTTTTAATTTCATCGTTTTGCTGAAGCAAGAAATACACAGATAACTTTGATACATCACTGTAATTTTCCCATATATAAAATACTGCAGCATCTGCCCTTTGAAGTTGATTTGCATTGTTTGGGTTTTTATTAACATTTTAATAACCCTTTTGTGTTTCTCCTTCAAATTGCCATTGCTTATTATTGAATGCACAAAGAAAAACGCTTCAGGTGTTCTGTAACAAAATATGTTTCTGCATATTGGCTTGTATTAACTATGAAAATGTAAGAAAATAGCTGAGCTGGTTTAGTGGGCAAAAGGGGCCAGAAGAGAAGAAAAACAGTATAGTGAGCCTATGCCAAAAGATGCGTATCAGTATGCATTTATATTATCCTCCGAGAGAGAACACGGCACTGCAGACATTGCTGTGGATGTGATGCACTTGGGTTCTCCCTGGTTAGTCTAGTTTTATTTGTGGATGGAATTAAAAAAAATGGCACATGAGAGTTAGGCGAGGGCTTAGTGACGCTGCTGCTAATGCTATGTGGGAGACACTTTGGCCAGGAGTCAGAAAAGATTTGTACATGCTGCAACACTGACATAGAATTGTGTCTTGTGAGTGCCTGGCTTCAGAGGGAAAACAAGTTTGAAGATCATTAGTCTCCTCATGCAACAGCACCTATTGAGAGAACTGATAACACAGAAGAATACAGTATGTTTTGTGGATTCTGTGTTGATGTCAGAAATCTGAATTAAGGTCTTTCCACTTGATTAGATACCCAGGCCTATTTTGGAAATTTTTTTTCTATTTTGTTTGATTAGTAGAAAGGTATGAAAAACTTTAAGCAAAAGATTGTTGTCATCAATAATAATTTCAGATGAGAAAGAATAAATCTGAAAGCCAGTTCAGTGCAAATTGGATAGAAAGATGATGACTGCTGTGTAAAAAAGCCTCTTCTAAGGGAGAAAAAACAAGAAAGATTTTTCAGAATTCTGTAAGCAGTCCACTGAATTTCTAGTAGAAGGGTTCAAGGGTTCAAGATAACAAAGGAAAAGAATTATTATATCTACTAAAATTTTTGAAACCCCCGATCAAATAGTAGGTACCAGATTATAAGTACTTCATAACATGAGAACAGAACAGTGAATGACTTATGAATCACTGATTTTGAAACAGTGTAGTTCAGTGGCCCAGAACAACAGTTTCTTTTTAGGAGAGATGTATGTATATATGCCTAGTAAAATCAAAACAATAATGCCAAGACACAGCAGTCTGTTCACAAATGTTGCTATAACATTGTGGTTTATAGTAGCATTATCCATTTGGATACTTAACTATAATGTGTAATGATTAATTTTTCTCAGATACAAAGGCTGTGAAACAGGAATAGAGAATACTTTGTGGAAATCTAACTAAGAAGTTACACACAGCTTAATAGTTTCTGTGTTAGTAATCTGTCTATTTTTAGTTTCCTACCCGTCAGGCAGAGAAGCAATCAGAATGGTCTTCTGGAGTTTATAAGCATGATCTCTTTAAGAATCTTGCAAAACTCAAAAGTTAGGAAAATCTTATATTTACTTGCAGTTTGTCAGAAAGTGTTGCTTTGCCTTTGTGCACTGTTTTTGATACAATGCTATTTCTTGTGACTTGTGCCCTGATTTTGTTTGCTACCACAAGGAGTCTTTTGTTTCAAACAAAACCTTGCGGTTAATTTTCTGCTAGGTCTTTTCATGAAAAAGGAAGGTCACAGCTTACAGCATTTGCATTGTCACTGCAAAGGACTGTACAAACTGTTCCATGGACCAGGATGTGTCTGTGATTAATTTAACTCTTGATACGTGCTTTTTAAAGTAATATTTTCCTTTCTAAAATTTCAGTACCCTGTCTGTGTTATTTAGTCACTTGTGTAAGATACAAATGACATTTTTGACAATAAATCACAGAGTTCTCATAATTTATTCATCCATAATTAACATGAAATTAAGATCAAGTTTAAAGACAGGTTAAAATATTTGAACGAATGTTCTTTACAGCTGGTACGATTATAAATTTAGTAGTAAAATATTACAGTATTGAAGTAAGACTCCAGTATAATGCAGTCTCCTCTACAATTACCAGTACCAAGTATCAATGCAGATTTTTTGCTTTGTGCTTACCCACAGTTCTTTGTATCTTAAATATTTTAGTATGTGGGCATGATACAGTTATTTGACATTTTACAATTTGTCCTTTGTTTGCATGCAGCGAGGAGTTATGGGCGAAGACGAGGTAATTCACTTCTGTTTGTTACAGTACAATTAATTCTGATCTGTTACTGATCATTATGATTAATTAATCCAGATTGTTGATTATAAATGCTTGTCTGTGTGTTGTCTTAGTTTGGGAAAAATGGAGGGTGTGAGGGAAGGAGGAGTGCAGTCTGGATTGTTATGATTATTGAGCTCTTAGAGTTTCATTTACAAATCCTGTCATCAGTTAAAAAGTATAGTTCTATTCATAATTTAGTTCATGCTAATGGCTACTGCTTGCAGTCATTACCCCCTTTAAAAGTATACAGTTTAGTAGCTGTCCTTCTAACTCAGCTCCTTGTGCTTCTGTAGAAGCAGTAGTGTACGGAGCAAAAACTAAAAGACTTTCATGAACTTAGCAAGAAATCTAGTAGACTGTTCTTAGAAATAGTAAACAGATCTTTGTAGCATAAGGCAATACATGCTCACTGATCTTTGAAAAGCTGTACTATTTTTATTATACTAGGATGTGACCTACAGTTGTTATAAAGACCATGTAAAATGTGCAGAAAAAACAAGATCTTTGGTAGCTTCCAGTATTCACCACATAACGCATCAGTTCATGTGTCTTGATATCTACATTGGTTCATAACTGATTGCTTGGTAGTCATAACGTAGAGAGGAATAATCTTGTAGATCATGGCCAGAGGATGTAACAGTACAGTTGTTCTGACAATTCCCAGCACATTCTGCTTACTTTTCATAAAACAAAAAGAAACAAGTGTTTAGAAGCGTTTATCCTTTTTATTCACAGTCATCAGGAGAAATATGAAAGCCTATTGTTAATGTGAAAGCAAATTACTTTTTTGCTTTCATTATCTGAGAGACTTCATTTAAAAGTGAAGAAGGTGGAGAAGATAGTAATGGGAGTTACATAGACTATGTTACTCCAAAAGCGTTGATTTGTTGTCCTCCATGTCATCTTAGCTCTCTGAGGAGCTACAGTGTTTTTAGCAAACCTTTACCCACATTAAAGTAAAACTGAGCTCTCTGGTATCACATCAGAGTGTGTTCTGATGGTTTTATTTGTAAAGAATAATTCTTGTTCTTAGATTTTAACATTGGTCGAGGGTAGAAAATAAATTCTTCTGAGTATTGTTCTTCGACTGCTTTTCCCAATGTATACTTGTCTTCATTGTAAGTTGGAATTGTCTAAGAAGTACTTCTTATAAACCAAGCTAAATTACAGTCATTTTAGATTTAAGGTGTTAGGAAAAAACTCTCATATACTAGAGAAAAGTCCACTTCGCAGTTTCCTGCAGATTCCTGCAATATGAGTCTTATTTCTTCCATTATCCACTTTTTCCTGTCGTTGTCACTATGATAACAGCTCTATCTTCTCCATCATTCACATCAGTAATGCAGAAATTTGTTGTTGTATCCCCCTTTCTTGGTTGTGCAACCAGATCTTACCACATGTTCATATACATCTCTAAGATCTGATCATTCTTACTAGCCTTCATAACTGAAATTCATATCCACATTATTCAGCTGCTGCAGTCTTCATAGCATGACCTTACTCCTCTTATGTCTAAACAGTTGATTTACAAGAAGAATCTGCCTGGCTGCTTCTTACAGCTGTGTTAACTTCGTTTCTCCCTTGCTTCCTTACTTTTCTGTGCTACTAATCACCAGCCATGTGCTTTGCCTTTCAAAGGCACTCTGCTGACCTGTTCCAGCTGTTGAATGCATGCTTATGATAGCTAGCAACGATGCCATCACGTGCTCCCTGCTAGTCATTCCCAAACATGCCTATCCCCAATCTTAGAGGAAAGGAGGAGCCTGCTACAGGTTTCTGCATTTGCAGTTCTCATCTCCATTGGATGCCTTCTGAAGACATAGATATACCACCATAAAAATGGTGTATTAACAGTCTTTGTTACTTGGTACAGTCCCGTGGTCCTGCTTTTCTTTTGTGCTCCTGATGTTTTGCTGTTTTATATCGTCTTGTGTTTTCATTCAGGTTTTTTTAATGAGGCACCACATCCGGGTCAATAGGCATTACCATAACATAGGTTTTTGGTTATGATGATTGCTTTCTGTTCTTCAGCCTTGTCTTTATGCACCTGATTCTCATGTGGTCTTCTGGAAATGAAGGGCTTCCACACTACTCTCACCCCTAGCTGATCAGCACTGAGTCTGCAAGTGTTCCTACCAGGCTTTTCTGGTAGCGTTCCCCTGAGTGGGGAGAAGAATTAAGAGACGGCAGTATTGCTCACAGCTAAGGTACTGCAGATTCAGCTGTCAGCGACCCACTGGTTCTGCCCATGAATTTGCGGTGGAGGAATCTGGGCTATTTGAGATGGAAAACTAGGTTGCTTCCCAAAAGCGTACTAGGATTTCGTTTTCTTGCTTGTTTTTGGAAAGCAGTTGAATTAATTAATAATTATTTTTAAAATGAGTGAGAAACAGAGAATTGCCTTTCAGAAGAAATGATGATGTGGGCTAACTATTTTGTTTCACAAAATTGTTTCTTTTTGGTCTTTGTTCAGTTGAAAGACTGACTTCTGAATTTGAAACTGTCATGAGTCTTTATATTGCTGTTCTAAAGCAATAAAAGATTGAGTAAGCTAAGATGAATATCCTGGCCTTCCAGATTCTTTTTCGTTTGGAGCTGTTTAAAATTTGTAAAAAACAAATAGGAAGGCAGTACGTGGGACAGAATTACGTTTTCACTTTGTAAAGTGAAAACTTGCCCTCTGTATGTCTGTTTTGATCAGATTGCATTTGCAAAGCCATCCTTCAACTTCTCAGATTTTACACTTCGTTTTCAGGGTAACTATGTAGTAATCTCACTGCAGATTACTACATGTTAGGAACCACCACAAGGCTTCCCTCCAAAACTGTGGTAAATTGAGGGTGAGAAGGATAAATCAGCACTATGACTCAGTTTTCAAGTATTACATTTTGCACATTTATGAAAAATCTCTTTTACTTTCTTAGGAATTAAATCTGTTCTTCTGTTAACAGCATCAGATACCTTTAGATGAGAAGACATACCTGTTAGAAACTTGTTACTGTGACCATGATTTTTCTGTTTCCCCCTGTTCAGTTAAAATATAAGATTTTTAGACATGCAGTAGTCATTCAGATGGAGAAAGTTACCAGTTTAATTTGAAGCTAAATCAAAGGCAGACTAATGAAACTCACTTAAGCAGCCCATAATATTTTTCTTTTCATGGGACCCTTTATTTAAAACCAAATTACCACTTTCCTACTAGCTGTAGCAGAGTAACTACACTATAATGTAGTATGAAGTATTATACTTAGAGTGATGTCAGCTTGCAATCTTGAAATTCCTTTCTGAAGTTTAATACATTTTTCATTTTCTTAATTTTTCTTTAAACTAATATGTACTCTTCTAATATCTTGGTATTTTCATTTTGACTCTCCAGACTGCTATTTCCCCATTCTCTAAAATTACATAACCATGTACTGTCACAAAATTAATGTCTATTATTATCTTTTCTTTTTAAGGCCGTTCTTCCCTCTTCCCAATAGATGATGGTTTGCTGGACGATGGTCATAGTGATCAGGTTGGAGTCTTGAATTCACCTACCTGCTATTCAGCTCATCAGAATGGAGAACGAATCGAGCGTTTTTCTCGTAAAGTGTTTGTTGGAGGTCTTCCACCAGATATTGATGAAGGTG
This sequence comes from Dendrocincla tyrannina, assembly GCA_035047865.1. Taxonomy (NCBI): domain Eukaryota; kingdom Metazoa; phylum Chordata; class Aves; order Passeriformes; family Dendrocolaptidae; genus Dendrocincla; species Dendrocincla tyrannina. The sequence continues at coordinate 59,164,839 of JAWWMP010000132.1, read as the reverse complement.
AGCTGCCTGAAAACTGGGCAAACTAAGTTTGGAGGCAGAGACAAAGAGATCTGGAAAAACCTGAATGAAGTAGTAGAAATAATCCACTCAGCAAAATAATGTTATGGTGCAAAAGGCTACAACTATATGATCTTTATGAAAGTCAATGGGTGTGTTGAGCTTAATGTCATCTCTTCTGGTCTTGAGATAGTTCTGTTTCTGATTCTGCCCTTGCAGATTGTAGAGTTGCATGTGATGCATGGAATTTGTGCTCCTGCTTATCTTGCATCTTCATTTCAAATACATCTTAGCCATCCTCTATGCCTGCTTTATTCTGTATTCATAGAGAGCTTCCATTTGTAAATTAATTTCATATTCTATTTTACTACTACCTGAAGATCTCAGCAGTGCTATAGAAAGGTAAATGTTATTCCTGTTCAGATGCAGAAGCACTAAGGCAGAGGAAGGTCAAGTGGCAGAGCACTTTGATGCATTGAACATAGGGTGTACCACAGAAGCTCAGACTGTTCAGCGGTGCAGTTGGAATTGCTTTATACCATAGGGCTGATTTGAAGTAATCATGCTGTTTGATATTTGGTTTCTCCTGTGCAGATAAATGTAAATTGCATGCTAGCTTTGTAAGGTAAACAGAAGTACCTTTATGAGGTTCATTGTAAGCCTAGAGTAACTCGCAAACCAAATAAGCTGACTGTGTTTAATTAACTTTCAGACATGGAAGGACCATATTTTGGTTCTGTCTTCATTGAGATGCTCTCCTACAATGTACTAAGGGATTTATTTTAATACACTTCAGCATAGTTGCCTTTCATACAAATGCTAAACAAAGACACATGGAAATGCATTTTCTGTCTTTCCTGCCTGCTTATAGGCTGATGGCAGATACGACTGAAAGAAATGGAGCATGTTTGTATTTGAGTTACTGCTTTTGTATAGCTTAGGATATTTTTTTCTCATGGCCAAACCTCTTCCAGTCACTGACAGGAAGGATAGAAAGACATCACAAAGTTGTGCAAGGAGCACAGTAGATCTTGTATCAGGACTATTCTTGGTTATGTTAGAAGCACCTCCAAATAGTCAATTTTAAGTTTTTGTGTCTGATACGTTCACAGTATCTGCTCTAAACTGCTAACATGTTAATTGTGGTGACACTTGGTATATGAATATCTACTTACAGAGCTCTGAACTGTACTAAATCACTAAACACTGAATTGATTTGATTGCATTCAAACCAGATTCTGAATTTAGGGAAGCACCACACAAGTTTACACACTGCCTTAGGTTGCTCATATGCTTCTGAAATGCTGCTGTTATTAAGTAATAAAAAACAAATGTAAGCTTAAAATCACCAGAAATACCATTGTGTAAATAATAACACTTTGGGAGATGTGCATATTTAATAAATTTTATTCTCTCTTTTGTGCAAAATATCAACCTTTCGTAGAAACAAAGGTGTTTGCTTGATAGTGCTTTTTCATTGAGTTATGTAATTTATTTTAATTCCACTATTTTACCTGTTTTTAGATGAAATTACTGCTAGCTTCAGACGATTTGGGCCCTTGGTAGTAGACTGGCCTCACAAAGCAGAGAGCAAGTCCTATTTTCCACCGAAAGGTAAGAGAGTTGGAAGATTTTAACCAGCCACTGAATGCAAGTCTTACTCTCAGAAACTGTCTCATCTTTTTCCAAAGGGTATTATTTACAGTCCCTGTGAACAGTTAAGCTGTCATTTCAATGCAAGTTCAGATGTCGTTCCTTTACATACCAAGTCTAAAACCTGTTGTTTTGGTATTATGCCTGATCAGATCAGTATTATGTAGTTGTATGTGTCATACATACACAGTTCTGTATTTGCATTTCTATGTAGTTTCCAAAACTGAAATTTGGTCAAATATTTTACGACTAAACCTTAGGTAGAAATTTTCCTAGGAAGTTAAAGACATGATTCAGAAGGATGCATTTGGGTACCTGATCCAGATAATCAAATGTTACGCTGCTTTCACTTTTAGGATGTGACATTCATATTGAAGCACTAATCTTTCTTGATAAATGATTAAATACTGATATTTAACTATTTGTAGTGTTGCTGTTAGACTAGACTTCTTAATATTGTTGGAAAAACCATTCTATAGAGGAAGTAATCAAACTATGTAGCATCTCTGTATATGTACAATCATGTATTGTTACATATAAAATAAACACTGAGTTCTGATCCGGATATGAAAGCAGTGCAGAGATTATTGATTTTGTAGAGACTGCAGCGATTCGTTCCTTCGATAGAAGTGACAAAAGTGTAGGTATAGTTCCTTTGTAAATTGATTCTTCATTTGTCTGAGTATTTATGTTGGGGAAAAGACAAGATTATTATCCCAAATGGGTCCTCTATGGAGTCGGAAATGGAATTGAAAGTATCTGAATTGCATTTTTGAATGCTACATGGAAATTCTAAGACAAACAAAGACTTTGGCTTTTCTGATTGTTAGCCTGACACACAAAATTACTGTCAAGTTAAATTTGATTATCTTAGGGAATGCATCTCTCTTCATAAATTACCAAGAGAAATTCCTGAGGAACTCTTTAAGGAAGATACATCTCACAGAATCTGTGATGAATATATAGAAGATGGAAGATGTAATACATTCTTACCTGAAAGGAATGGATTCTGACATTCGTTACCAAGGAGATAGTCCTGTCTCAGCATCTAAACATCTTAAGGATATATTTCTAGACTTCCTCATTTAATATAGCTTTTTGATACAGTTGGGTTATTTATAGTTATCGCTGTAAGAAAAAGATTAAAATAAATCTATATTATAAGCAGGGTTTCCTAGAGGCAAAGAATACAAATGGAAGAACTGCAGTGTGTTGATCTAATTAATGCAGGAAAAACTTGAAAACTGTGTTGATTTCCCATGATTAACTGACTATTTAAATTTAATAGCATTGACTGTTCTTTGGTCTTAAAACTTTAGTCTAATTTTCAGTTTGCTGCATTACTTGATATTTTTTTGTAATGTCGCCTAACACATTTGAAATACAGTGTAAGTTTCTATTTGTAAATACTCTGGGAACATTTAACTGCCAGCTATTACGGCGTATATATATCTCTTTTCTTCAATGCAATACATAGAACCCATGATTATTTTGTAGAAGAATTTCTTAAAAATTTGTCTTTCTTTAGTACTACCTGTGTGTACAGGCAAGAACCATGTGTAAATATATGTAATAAGATGTCTGAAACAGCTAAGGATAGGCAAAATAAAGCTTTGAGATCAACCAGTAACTACCAGTTGAGAAATACATACTGTATTAGCTCAAGGAGTAAATGTCTTTTATTATTTTCAGTCTTCAGTTTGTAATTTGTCACTCCCCATGGAATCAGTTCAGTGTATATATTTTTCTTTTTTCAGTCTCGTTAGAGATTTGCCATAGTATTACTTTCCAAAGACGTCTCAGAATTATTCCATTCTGGACTGATTCACAGAAGTGAAGAGATACAGCATGGTTTTTGGTTTTTTACTGTTGTTCAGTTTTCCATGCTGCAGTTCCTTCCAGGCTCTCTGCTTACAAAAGGTCCTGAGGGAAGGCCAAGTTCATAATAAGTGTTCCCTTGCTGAAAGGAGTGCAAAAAGTGTCTTAATCCATCAACACTGGCTGCCTCCTGAGAAACACCAACTGCTTGTTCTTAACTAATTATGATTTGTATTGGTTCACCACAAAATTAGACTCAGAGCAAACAGGAATTTCTAAAACTTCACACTGATCTTACAGGAAAGCTCCGTTCTGAAAAAAAAACAATTCCATTGAGCTCAAAGTACAAAGTGTATGATCTGCCAACTGTAATGGAGAATTCCTTCCTTTCTGACTTGCAATTGTTTATCATAACTCATGTTACTGCGTAGTTGGCAAATACACTTATTTATGAAACAATACACATGTCCAAAGTAACTTGCTGGGTTGAGGACTCCTCCTTGTGATAATGAAGCTCTCAAAAAAAGTGGTGCCGTGAGGATACGCAAATCCAAAGAAGGCCTTTAAAAATGTCCAGTTGTTTGTGTCCTTTGTACTATTTTAGTCTGTATCACAGAGGATAATCTGATTTAAGCAGGACAGTGGCCCCAGCCTTTCTAATGGCTTGTTTCTACTGCCTTGTATCACAGCAGTTGTGCAGTAGCTTTTTTTTCCCAAGGTTCTTAACTCACAATTCAGAGCTGGCTGAAAAAAATTAGATTGAAAATGTTCTGGTTTTAGTTTAAGAAGCAAAACCCCAGGTCAGTACAAGTTCTGTTAAACTTGTTACCAGCTAATTTGATCACACTGGGTAGGATCAAACTCTGGATTCAGGCAAATAACTGTAGGTGTCTTCATGTGTGATTAGCGTCTAAGCTTCCTTTAATCAATGGGAATCTGGCCAGTACAGCCAGTGCAGTATAGAGGGCTGTTCAGGTCACTGTAACATAAGCACATGAAACTTGATTCATTTACCCAAACTGAGGATACCTAAAAGACTAGGTACACAGTTCTCACAAATGTGATGCAACACCACATTTTTTCACTTTAAGTGTATTTTGGATTTAATTCTCCACCAAAGGTGACTAAATTGAAAACTGAAAGATTTCTTTTAAAGATTTAATTAATGTGGGAATGAATCTCTTTAAGGAGGAATAGGTGAAATGTGTCCTTCACAAATTTGAACTAATCCCATCATCATGTGTAGATCCATTTTCTGTATTAACCTGCAGTTTGCACTGATTCTTTCTGATTTAAGCTAATGTGCAGCATTCTCTAGGCAAGAATTGCACTGCACTGAGGCTGTGTAGTCTCCTCTGAGTAGAGTTTGCAGGACACTTGAGGAACCAACCCCAAAACAAAATACCACTATAGTGACTGGCATGGGCAGTCCCATGCTGGCTTGCACTGATTTTCTTGACTCCTCTAAGCCACTAGTGGTAAGAGTTAGCTGAAGGTTGATAGAACTTAAAGCTGTGCTCTGATTTCTACACAGAGTATGCATAGCAGAAGTTTCTTTTCTCCTTTGGCTAAATTGCCATATTACTGTGAAATAAAGAAATTTTTTTTACTTGCTCAGAACATCATGTTAGCATTCATCTAGTCTAGAATGCTTTGCTTTTGGTTCATTCTTTATATAATAAATCCAAAAAGAGGCAAATGTTTAATTGGGTAGTACAGCTAGGACTCTTCAAACTTACCTGTGGGACTTTGTTTCAAGGGCTGACCAAATTTAAAAAGAAAAAAGCAACATAATTTCTTGGTCTTGTTTTATTAGGGGAAATGTTAGCTTGTGACTAAAACCAGTTTAGCATCTTTACATCTGAGAGAATGTACCTCTAAAGCTAGTTATCTCCAGAAAGATTTGTTTATGATTTGAAGTAATTTTCTAAGGATGAGCATTATCAAAGTTTCCCACACTCATTGCCTTTGAAAGTAGGAGTATTAGTGATAGTTCCAGTGTTATGCAGAGGAATTTAGTCAAGTGATAAACACTAACAGGGTTGCCTAAACCTCAACTCCCCCAGGAGGTATAATTTTTGTAGAGGTGCACATGAACAACAGATTTTTATAAAACTGTTTCATCTTTTTGGCTTGTGAAATAAGGATAAAACATACAATTTCTGTTTCTTGGTATGTAAGGCCTGATCATGAGCTCCTACTGTTGGTGTACATATGAATCAAAGAGGATTCCTTTAAAGAAAACTATTAGAGTAGCTTTGCAGTCCAAACTGCTAACGTAGCACTGCTAGGTCCACCACTCAACTCTGTGCCTAAACACTACACTACATGTATTTTGAACACTTGTGGGTATGGTGATTTGAGGCAACACCATCACTTCCCTGGACAGCATATTCCAATTCTTGTCCACCCTTTCAGTGAAGAAATTTTTCATAATGCCCAGTCTAAACCTCCCTTGGCACAACTTGAGGGTGTTTCCTCTTGTCTTATCATTTGTTACAAAGACAACTCTCCCCCCTCACTGTGGTCTCCTGTCAGGTAGGTGTAGAGAGCAGTAAGATCCTCTCTGAGCCTCCTTTTCTCCAGGCTAGACACCTCCATCTCCCTCAGCCCCTCCTTATCAGACTTGTGCTCCAGACCCTTCATCAGTTCTGTTGCCCTTCTCTGGACTTATTCCAGCATCTCAGTGTCTTTTTTGCAATGAGGGACCCAGAACTGGACACAAACCTTGAGATGTCAAGTACAGAGGGACAGTCATGGCCCTGGTCCTGCCAGCCACGCTGTTTCTGATAGCCAGGATGCCACTGGTCTTCTTAATGACCTGGGCACACTGCTGGCTCATGTTTAGCTGGCTGTCAAACAGCACCTGCAGGTTCTTTTCCAGCAGGCAGCTTTCCAGCCACTTACCCCCCGGCCTGTAGCACTGCATCGGGATGTTGTGACCCAAGTGCAGGAGCCAGCCACTTGGCCTTGTTGAACCTCATGTCACTGGCTTTGGCCTATCGATCCAGGCTACATGTGGGACCTGAGAGAATTATCTTCTCAGGCCGGTTTTCTTAAGATAAGGTGGTTATTTTCCCCCAGGCTAGACTTAGGACACAAGATAAAATGTATTGTAAATCCCTGAAGGTCTAGAGCTGTGGAGCAAAACTACAGACAGGCCTGTTTGATAGTACAGGCTATACCCTGGCTTTCTCCATGTTTTCAGAGGGGCAGTAGTACAGCTAAGCTCATTGACACAAGCATGTCTGAGGCTTTAAATTAAGTGGACTAAACTCAGACACAAGTGTATGTTTTGCAGATGAGTTAGAGAAAGCAGTATTAACATACAGTTTTGCTACTGCTTTCTTTTTTATTTCAGGTGTGGTGTAATAACCCTGGGATTAGCTCAGTTAGAGCATGGTGTTAATAACACCAGGGTTTTGGGTTTGATGCATGTATGGGCCATTCACTCAAGAGCTGGACTCGATGATCCTTGTGGGTCCCTTCTAACTCAGAATATTCTGTAAAATCTCTAGTAATCCTAAGCATTCCTCATTGAATTCTTGTACTTGAGTTTTATATCTTTTTACAAACTGCTGCAGTTAAGCACATTAACCTGCAGGCATATGAGTGATAGATCATATGGAGGCACTGACCAGCCTTACATATTATCAGGAGCTAAGTGCAGTACCCTTGATTTTGCATTAGGATTAGAACCGATGGAAAATCAGCATCTGGCAAAATCTTACTTTGTATGTCTGATCCCTTAGTCAGTATCATGTGCAATTAATACTCTGATTAAACCATTTTTTTCACTCCCATCATTCTTGTACTGAGCTCTCCATTCAAACAGGAACGTTCGTGCTTGGCTTCCACCCAAGTAAGGACAGTTACGTGAGTCTGATCTCACTCATGCTGGTCTGTACATGCCCTCATTCACTGAGTGAGTTTTGCATGGGTAATGCTGGATTTTAAATTCTAAGATAAATAGTAAGATATCCTCAGTAAAATGGATTTTGAATCTAAATAATTACTAATTAAGTTCAAGTTAAGCAAGTTGTCACTAAAAGAATATTGTTACACAATGAAGAATAGACTTCGCAAGAAAATACTTCAGCCCAAACCCAAAGATTCCCTGTGATATATTTAAGAAACTAAATAACATTTACATAAAAATAAAGAACACATAAACCCCTGTCATGTGTCTCTTGTAGGTAGCTGTGATGGGACTGTGGTATGAGGGCTAAGAAATGAGGTACAAGTTATTAGAAAGACCAGTACAGCCCTTATGTGTCTTTTTATATTCTACTTTTGCTCCCATACATTTAACATCATTTGTGCATTTATTTCTCAAATCTTGTGTGGGTAAAGCACTGATTCTTTAATGGTCTTCAGGGTGCACCCTACCATCTTCACCTTGGTGACCTACAGTGTTTGTTTGTCATAGGAAATGGCTGGTGGTTAACTAGTTTCTTTCAGAAATACAGCATCATTTCCAAAAGGCTTGGTGAAGTACCCATGTTCTCTTTTCCCAAGCCCACTCCAGAGCAGTTGCTTCAGCATTTACTTTTCCATCCAAGTAGTAAAACATAAGTTTGTGTGAAAATTCCATACTTGGTAGTAATCTCAGAAAGAAATGTGATTTATGATCCTGTAAAAGTTTGTTTTAGAATACAACCCTAATTGTGCTATTGGGTATTTGTAAAGTAACAGATTTAGTATATATCATACTGTAACTGTTAAAGTATTCTAACGTGAGGTTCTTCACTTGTCTGACTGTTTTTTCTGTAGCATTAAATAAGCATTTTAATTCCTATTTTTGTAGTGTTTGGAAGGTTTGCTGGGTCACTTATGTAATAAAGTACTTTGATCTGATCTCTAGAATAGAGATTAGTCCTTTGTGCCAAGTCGGATTTTCATTGTATAATGTTCATTGCAGCCAATGAATGTTGTTCAGCCTAGACTTCAGTACATGATACAGCAGATATGTTTGCTTTTATTTGGTTATTAGTCTCTTCTGAAAATTATTTACAGATAGAGATTGTGTTTAATTATGGCAAGGTAGTATGTAGTTAAAGAAGATGATTGATAAGAAGGAATTGATTTGACTTTCTTTTCGTTTTGTGCAGAAAAGTCACTGGCAGGGATGATTACGTAAAATAAAGATAAGAGAACAAATATCAGTTGGTTTGGCTTTTTTTCCAGGTTATGCATTCCTCCTGTTCCAAGAAGAGAGTTCAGTTCAGGCTCTGATTGACGCCTGCATTGAAGAAGATGGAAAGCTCTATCTCTGTGTTTCCAGCCCTACTATCAAGGACAAGCCAGTAAGTACACAGTGGATGGCCTGCAGGCCATAGCTGCCATCTGGCTAAAGCTGTGTTGGAAATCATGGCGATGAAAATAATCAAAAGCAAACTGCTGTTGGCAGAGCTCAACATCTGGAACACTTGGATTATTTTTAAATTGTAGTGTTTTGAATTCATAGGATTAAAACAGAGCACCTAGGCTTGCTAGGCTAATGAGGTCATGACTGTTTGACAGTTTTATAGGCTGATGAACATATATCCATGTTGTAGTGAAACTTAAAGTAGGATACTGTTTTGTTTCCCAATTTAATAGGTTCAGATACGTCCCTGGAATCTAAGTGATAGTGACTTTGTGATGGATGGTTCACAGCCACTTGATCCTCGAAAAACAATTTTTGTTGGAGGAGTCCCTAGACCATTGAGAGCTGGTGAGTATAATCTGCGTTAATTTTTATAAATAGGAAATTATTGGAAATAATTTGAACCATTCATACTTTATGTTTGGATAGATGCAGATAAATACGTATAAAAATAGAACACTGTCATGATAGTTATAACTGCAGTACAATATTTGTGTATTCTTACATTTCTCTACTAACTGTTTTTGTCTGGCTTTGGCCATAAATCACAGTTCATGACTGAGATTCACTGGAAACTGTTACCTGTCTAAAGCTGTAGAAAAAGTTCTAATCGTATTAACAAAACTGTAATGTAAACTATGTCACAAAAGTCATAAAACAAAGAGATTTTTTTTTAAATAATGCTGGGAGAATATCTCTGCCCTGCTCCATGACTGTGTGGAGCTGTATTTGTACCTGCTTGTCATTGTGCATTAGCTACTTTTCTACTGCTGTTAGGTTGCAGTTACTCTTGGTACACTCAAACACACAGGTGATGGAGTACTTAAATGAGTAGGAATAGAGGAAAAAAAAGAAGAAATTCAGAGACCTAACACAGTCTGTGTGGCACAACACTATATGAGATTGTAGGACTCTTTGTAGACAATTGCCAGAAGTGCAAAGGGGGAAAAAAAACGTTTCTGCAGCAGTGGAATGATTGACTTACAACTTGGACAGTATGTATTTTGAGATTGGCTGCAGTAGCCCTTTACAGTGTTTTAGGTGACTTTCTAGTAAGTAGTTTGCAGTGAATGTTGGAAGCAGAAACATAACATACAGTGGTCCAAATCCTATTTCTTCTTAGAATGACTCCTGGAATTTGTTAGTCTTTCGTAGTTTGTAATGAATTTTATTCATTATGGCCTTTTAGATGGAAGGTGTAGGAAAACCAACAAGTAATAGTGCAAATTTGGCATATAAAGCATCTTAAAATTTTTCTCTCTTGGACCTTCAATGCCCCAGCCTTTTTGTTATTTTGCATTTAAGACTTTGCTTTCAACTGTAGTACAAGCTCTGTAAATGAACATAAACACAATATGTTCCAACTGTGGATTAATTCTCCTTTAAATTCAGTTCAGTGCTCCAGATTACTGTGCTGAATGTCTGTGATAAGTTTAAAGGATGCATTTTTATGCTTAGCTTTCAAATGCCATATACATGTGAAAATGAAACTTTTATGGCATTGTGAAATAAGAATAATGACTTCACAAGAGCAGTAAAACTTTTAGGAGACTCTTCAAACAAATGGAACATCATTTACTTCTGATACCTTTATACCTTAATACAGAGGATACTAATTCTGAAAAAACAGTGGTTTTCACCTGAATTAATTTCAAAACTGATTTCAGTATAATCTTGCAATCAGATTATAAATACAAAATTTTATTTTCTCTGAACTTCAGTATCTATGGTAAGCATAGCACTGTAGAGATGCCTGATGAAAAGATACTAACTACATCTTTAAATCCAAGTAGGACATAGAGCATTAGGACAGCCAGAGAACACGTACCAAGAAATTTGTGGCATGTGGATGGATATATTTTATACATCTTACATTCCATGCCTGCCCAAAAAGTCTTTTGCTGTAATCCCCTAAGGAAAACTTCCCTGGAACTCCAGTTCCAGATTATCAAAGAGTTACAATTCCGTTGTTCCTTGGACGTATGTACCCACAGCATGAATAAGCTATTAAATAGCTTATTGAAATTTTTTTTTATCTTGTTATTACCATTATATTGGTTGTTGCAAAATCAATAATTAGCATTAACTTTTTTAGTATTTTTAAACAGGCGCATATTAGTTCGGTACTGTAAGAACAGTTTAAATGAACACTCTTTCATTTCTTAATAGTGGAATTGGCTATGATCATGGACCGTCTCTATGGTGGAGTTTGTTACGCAGGAATTGATACTGACCCTGAGCTGAAATACCCAAAAGGTGCTGGACGTGTTGCTTTTTCCAATCAGCAGAGTTACATTGCTGCCATCAGTGCTCGGTTTGTTCAACTTCAGCATGGCGATATTGATAAACGAGTAAGTTACACAGAAATTTAAAAAAAAAAGACTTGCGACCTATAAAGAAGCTTCTCAGAGTGTGGTAACACAGCATTTGATTGGCTTTCGTACCAGCTTCTACATCTCTTTCAGCATTCATGTAACTCCGCTACTTTCAAAGTGTGCCGTGAATGCCCCCAAACAAACAACATGCTTTCCACAGAGCAGCAGTTTGTTCCTTTGACATATGTTGGACCATATGTTCTTTCCATTCTGGAGTTCCTGGTTTTGTTGTGTATGGGCAAAGGGCTTGAAAATCTCTTTTCTCTCCCTTGTTCTAATGAAACCAAATACTGTGATAATTCCTCTGTCATTCTTTGGAAACTCTAGTGTTCATTGGCTTCAGATTAGCTTTATATTTGCAGCTGCCTTTAATTTCAGCCATAATTGTCAGTGCTCAGAAAGTTGATCAAGCTCAACGCCTAAAATACAAAATGTCTTACTCTTTCTGAGAGTCTTCTTAATATTTACCAGTGCACATTTCTGTTTGGAACAGATACTTACTGCTACCTAAAGCAAAACTAACTTACATATTAAGAAGACTAGTCGACGTCATTACTCCTAATTAGACGTATGAGTACCAAAGAAAATTGGCATCTAAATCATGTCAGTTTTAAGGGTCACTGGTTTTGATGTCAAGAACTGCAGAGGTAGTCTGGTATTAATAGGTGTTCTTAAAAAAAAAAGGTCTTATAGGAGGAAGGGCTGAGTAAGTAAAGTAGTTCAAGGTCCAGTGTCCTCTACAGATCAAAGACATGGGAAAAAGAAAGTAGTACAGTTAACTGAAGTCTGCTCTAGGGAGGCAGTATGTGCTTCTTTCCTTTCAAACAGGCAGGGTAATATAGCTTTTACATGTGTGTCTCAAATAATGCTTGCCTTATGAGCTGAAGTCCCCAAACATGGTCTTTCCCAGAGGATGAGTGGGTCTGAATGTGGGTAGTGAACTAGGCTTCACATTAAGATGTGATGGCTACATTTTGGTTGTGGGATTGCTGTCCTTGTGACTTGCAAGTGACATTGACTAATAGCTCTACCTTTCGCATAGTTATGTAACAGAAAAAAATGGCCTTGATACTCTGGCTGTGTCAGGGGAAATAAAAGTGTTAATCATCTTGCATCTGAGTACTTGGAAAAAGTGGGAGTAAGGACCAGGATCCATAACTCCTTCTAAGCAATGCTAAACGGATCATTTAGCTTCAGAATTGGGTATTGTTTAGTGTGTTCCGGTAACTATCTAAAGGGCATTTGGCTGTGAAGTCACCTAATTTTAAAATTGAGATGTAGACAGTTGGGTCACATCCAAACTAGTTCTCCCTCAAAAGTGGGAGACATGGACTTAAATCTTGTAAACTGGGGGACACTTTTATCTTGGTCTTCCTCTTCCTATGGGAGTGTCCTTTGCATTAGAGAAGTATATGGTTGACTGGCAGTGCCATCTCATGAGAGAAAGGAAGGCATGAACCTGACTTTGAAGGCTGCACTTCAACATATTTTTTTTGTTGTTTTGAGTTTTTTACCACAGCTCAGAAGAGATCTCTTTGGATGCTGCACAGGCATCTGAAATGGCAGTGCTTGCTGTTGGCAGAGAAAGGGATGTAATGTGTTGATGTGTGATACAACACTGCAATTCTTATGGGGGGAATGGACTGCAGGCCTCTTGGAGCTTGGACAGAAGGGAAAAAAAAGGCCACACAAAATCTACCCCAAATACTAGCTAGATATGAGAAGAACAGCATTTGACATATCCATTGAGGCTTCATTGAGAAAAACACTACTGAAATAATTTCTTCAATCACGATACAAAAAGAAAAAAGTATAGTTAGTATATTTTTCCTCCATGGAGTTTTTACACTATTGTCTTTTCATGCTCTGAAAGTATTCTGAAATCACTATTATTGCTATATTATAGAGGAGCAAACAATTTGTATAAATCTGTAAACTGCTGGTTTTGTAAATGAGGAAGGCATTCCTGCTTTGAGTACTCCCTTCACCCGAGATGTTTATGTATGCTGGCCAGGAAGGTAATACAATACATATGTCACTAAAGTCCTCAAAGGCAGGCTGTTCTACCCTTTACCTCAGCATACCCTTTTGATACCAGTTATATCCAGTTTCTGAAGTTATGCTGTCCTTTCACATTGTTTTCATAACCAGTTTTGTCTGTGTAAAAGTCTTCACTGCTAAATTTTGTAGTTCTCCTATTTATGCTTCTGAACTTCAGTTCAAAGAATTTATACCTTTTTTTTCTGCGTATACCTTTTCCTACCGTAATTGGAAATCTCAGTGTCACAGTCACTTGACAAACATTGTCTGTGATCTTACCTTCTTCCTTACCTAGTAGCCTCTCTCAACTTCTTTTGATGTGTAGATATATTTAGTTTCTCTAACAGATGTTTTGCTTCAGAAAAGTGCTCCTCATCCTGTTTTATCATATATGAAGGAACAGCTCCAAATATTTCTTTGAAACTCGTTTGGAGTTTCAACTCCAAAGAGTTCCTTAAAATATTGTTAACTTTCATATTCCAGCAGTCTGCATCCACTTCATGTAATACTTCCATTCCCCAAAGTGTTCCTCTAATATAGTCTAAATCATCTTCATACCAATCTTGATGCATTAGTGCACTGAAGCTTGAAATATATGCTGCTTCATGTTTTCAGTAATTCTGAACCACGAACACAGTTACTGCATGAGGTCCCTGTTTATGGGAAAGTTTGAGTGTAATTTGTGATAAGGCAGGTCGTTTTAGTGAAATAAGAAGTAGAGCTCGTACTGAATATAGATTACTGGAAGAAGCACACTCTGTTTGACATTTCTAGTATGGCCTCTACTTGGGAAGCTGTGAGCGTATTTGGCTGTCAGACTTCAGGGTGGGAAGCTGTGTGTGTAAATTTTTTCCTCTGGAGACACAATGAAAAAAAGTAGCATTTTAAGGTTCTTAACATTTCAAACATATTCTGCCTGAGTATAGAACATAGAGTCGATTTCTAAATGTAGTGTTCATCTTAGGTATTAGTATCTAAGGAAAAAAATCTCTTGCTGCAGTGAGGAAACTGTGGAAGGCAACAATACATTCCTTAATGATTGAGTCAACTCATTTTGGGTTTCATTATGGAGTTCTTCTTCCTGTCTGATTGCAGCCTGTAACAGTTCAGTTATGCAAAGACAGAATGCAAATTTACCACTGGACTCCTGCCACTTTTCCACTCTGGCTGTCAGATGAGTTTGGGAGAGAGAAGCTGTATAAGACAGGTGGTTGTAGCAGTCTGCAGACTTGCAAAGTGGTCTTTTAAAAAATATTTTTGGAAATACATTGGATACAAATTTCTGTACAGCTCTAAACCACAAAAGGGGAACATAATAGATTATCAAAATTGGTGGGTCCAAATTTGTCCATATATTAAAAATAGGGAGTGAATTTACAGAGAACAGCACTCCTAAAAAATCTGTATTACAGCTTGAAGGAAGTACTTTTAATTTGCACACAAAAGCAGTACATGCAGAGATGTTTATTTTTTAAACGAAACCTTCCACATTAAAGGGCTGCAGTCTCATATTTTCAAGGTTTTTTTGCTAAACAGTATAGAATGGTAGTTATGTTGAGGTGCTTTTGGGAGCTGATGAGAGTAGTTAGGAGACCTTTGGTTTGGGTTTTTTTCTACTCATACGTCCATATTATCATTTGCAAAGAACACTCTCCAAAAATAAATTAAAGGAAGTTTCTGATGGAGCTATTTCTTTCATAGGCAGTGTACTTCTGAGGATCTGCCTTGAAGTGTTCTGCAGTATGGTTGGATCTGTAGCTGATAAATGGTAACGAGTAATGACTGATTAGTTACATAAAGGCTTCAATATGACTGATTTCAGACTTCTGGTTTGGTTTTTGTAGCTTTGTAAAACCAGAGAAAAATTAATACCCTTTGCACAACTTCAAGTAGAAATAGTTATTAACTGGAATTGTTCCTGTTTCACTCCAACAGGTGGAGGTAAAGCCATACGTGTTGGATGACCAGATGTGTGACGAATGCCAGGGTGCGCGCTGCGGTGGGAAGTTTGCTCCTTTCTTTTGTGCCAATGTCACTTGCCTGCAGTATTACTGTGAGTTTTGTTGGGCAAATATCCACTCTCGTGCAGGACGTGAATTCCATAAGCCATTGGTAAAGGAGGGGGCTGACCGCCCACGTCAGATCCACTTCCGCTGGAATTAAACATGGTGAACCAGCATCTACATAAGGAGAGAAGGGTGCATGTGGCTTACTGTGTTTGAAGATACTGACATGCAGAAGAAATAAGTGCATTCTTCTGCTTTTCACCCCAGCTATCAATACATGCATCTTTATCAGCAGCCAAAACACTACAAGCCTCTTGTTTTTCACCAAAACCCTACATCTCAGGCTTACTAATTTTTGTGATATTTTCATGTTAAAATAAAATGTTTTTTTGTATTTTCTCCAAGTTATTTTTATATGTAAAGTTAAAACTAGATATGAGAATGTTTTTGCGTAGGGGCACACAGTCTGCTGCTATATTTAGTGGGTGAAGCGTGCACTTATTTCTAAACATGGGTTTTTAACTTCAAGATCTGCCCCAGTAATTTACCAAAGGTAGCAAAATAGTGAAGATGGAATATGTCTGCTACAAAAAGCTTATTTTTATTGTTGTTGCTATTTTCAGTGTATACATGAACTAAAAATTAGGGTTGATTTTTTGCTCTCCATTTTGACTTGCAAGAAATAATACCTCAAGATAATCTGATTTATTAGCTATTTTTAAACATTTTTAATCACAAGCTGTATTAGCTTTGCTGCTATATAGGTGTTATGTGTAATGCCACC